>LR738713.1:731894896-731959429 GCA_902687465.1 Secale cereale
CCCCCCCCACACACACACACACACACACGAGTGCGGCACCGGCGACTTCCCGGCCGATTCGCGCCTGACCTCCACCCTCCTCTCCTCCTCTGCTGTCGCCGCCGAAACTCCCCCACCCCCCTCTCCTTCTTATGGAAGTGGCTGAAGTCCGGCGAGAGAATGGGGGCGCGCGACATGGAGGAAGGGAGAAATTATGGAGAGCGGCGGCGGCGTGGAGTTTGGGGGGAACGGCGAGGTGCAAGACGACTGGACGAGACCGGTTTTTTCGAGTTTTTTTTTCCCTTTATATAAAGAATAAATTGCGGGCGGCCGCCCAAACTCCTCCTCTGGGTCGCGTGAGAAATTGCGGCCGGCCTGTGGCCCATTTAAAAGCCCGTGCAGCGTACATTTTCAGCACTCTTTTTTGTGTGTGTGTGGGTGGGTTTGGGGGGGGATAAACGTCAGGGTGTGCATCGGTTTTTTCGGTTTGATTCAGTTCGGTTTATACGGTTCTTATACTTTGGTTTATACGGTTTTATACGTAGATACGGTTCGGTTTCGGTAATAACCATTTAATTTCGGTTCGGTTTCGATAATAACCAAAGTTGACGCGAATTTGTATATAACAAATAATTATTTGTTCACACGCTTTCGTTTAGATTTTCTTGTGGAATGTGTACGTGGCTTGGGTAATTACTAATTAGATGACAGACATAATTTAGTCATATGCATTAGTTAGCAGCACGTATGAGAGATTAGGTAGGTCCGTAGATGTCGGAGATCCACAACTCCACATGACCTGGTCTTGATTAAATGGCAGTAGATATGATTTATTAAATGAGGGAGGAAGCAGAAAATGGAATGAGAGAAAAATCCTGCATCCACGCGCCCACAACCACGAGCCCACAAGGCCACAACGCAGGCCAATCCTTCCTTTTTTTTAGCGATCTACCCCCTTTTTTTAGCGATCGGCTACGTGCGTGGTGGAACGCTAAACAAAGTCGTCGAGTGGGCTGGACACTTTGAGCCCAAATAAGCACCGTATGTGATGTGCCTTGGTTGGTTTGGTTCGAGCTGTAGAGATTTAGTACCACCTCGCCTGTCGAGTTGTAGCAGGGTGAGCAGATGGCTATAAAAGAAAGGGTGGTGAAGGGCTCGGCTATCATATTGTCGCACACAGAAGTGAAGTTCGGTTTTTTGGTTTAACCGAAAAAACCAAATGGTAAATGGTTTCTAGAATCGAAAACTGGAACTGAAACCGTAACCTGAAAAAACTGAAATTTTGGTTCGGTTTTTGGTTTCCGGTTCGGTTTTGCACACCCTGAGATAAATGGAATAACATCTACTCCATTCGTTTCTAAATATAAGTGTTTTTAGACATTTCAAATGGACCACAACATAAGGATGTATGTAGACATATTTTAGAGTGTAGATTCGATCATTTTGCTTCATATGTAGTCGCTTGTTGGAATCTCTAGAAAGGCTTATATTTGGAAACAAGGGAGTAGCAGAGAAAATTTCACCCACGATAATTACGTATAAAACACTTAAGTAAATGAAAAGGCTCAACATGAAGAATTTGTCTACTACTTTTAAGACACACATGGATCTCTTCAACCCTGTGTTGTTTGATATTATATTTTTTGGGAGGGTGTTCTATATTATACTTCTTATGTCCCAAAATAAATGTCTCAAGGTAATATTTTGGGAGGGGGGGGGGGAGTATTTGATATGTCTTAGTTAATATTGGTACATATTCATGTACCTTTCACAAACATAGATGTTGCATGCTTAAACTATGATTTACTATCGTTTCTATGAGATTTATAAAGATGACGTTGCTCACCTTTTGTGTAACTACTTTGCATAGTCCTAGTGTAGGATGCCTTGGGAGCTATTCACTCAGATTGTCAAGGACAGGGAATATAACAATAGGCACTTCACGTGGCTGAGGAATGCAACTGGCAAACTTATGTGTGTTGGTGTGGTGCTTTGCAGAAGGTCACAATGGCTCTGTTAATGATCTCATATGGTGTCCCTATCGACTATGTTGATGAATACCTGTGTATTCGGGAAGACACCACCTTGAAGAATGTGAGGGAGTTTACAAGGTCTGTGATCAAGGTCTTGGTAGATGAGTATCTCAGGGGACCCAATGTTGAGGACAGTGCAAGGTTTCTTGCAATGATTGATGCAAGTGGGGGTTCGAAGGATGTTTGGATGCATGGGTGTATTGGAGATGTAAGTGGTGTCCTAGATCATGGCATTGTCAATTCACTAGGCATTACCGTCAACTCACCAAAGGATAGATGACGAGGAATCACGTGAATAGCTTCATGATGACCTCATTGAAGTTCAGTTGTAGCGCGAACCAACCTGCGGTTAGATGTTTAGGAGGCCAGTGGTATCACCAGCCCACCAGAGTTCAAGTCCTAGACTTGACACCGGTGCTCGCATGATTTCGTCAATCTCAAGATGATGTGTTGCTTAGCCTATCGGAGATGTATGAGCGCCTGCGTATGTACTGTATTAAAAAAAGAACATCGGCCACAAATACTTATGTGATGTCTCATCATGTTTAATTTGGACCATTTGGACCTTATGTTTTGATTTGTAATTTGAATTTTAAAATTCAAATTCATGGGTTTAACTCTTTGTTGAATTGTGTGAGGACAGAACATAAATGTTTAATCTATGTGAAATTGAAGTTGAAATGAACTTCATATGCAAAAAAAAAAAAACTACATGCAAGGAGTTTAGGGAGCATTGCACTCCAAAAACATCTAAAGTGAATATAGAAGGTCACTAAATCTATTTTTTTTATGAAACCTCGTCAGAGGGCGGGGAGCTCCCGCATTGCATTGAGAAGAAGAGAATTGATCCAGTTAATAAGGGAAACCGGACCCAAAAACCATACATGGCATAGTTAATCAAGGAACCGGCAAAGACCACACACACCCAACTAGCACTCAAGGGACATCGTCCGAGCCGGATACAAGAGTGCCTAGGCCCAAGACCATCGACAACCTAACATACCCAACCAAATCAACCTCTGAAACCTCAAGAATACGCGTGCAACCAGATGTGCACTTGCGCCTAACTTTCAGAAAAGTCATATCACACATTAACCTCCACCCTGGCACGAATTGCCTGAATTGCCGTCGACGTGAGCGGTTTCTTGTACATCCGCAAATAAGACTTCATCTTCTCTTGCACATCCTCCTCGGTGACTTTCTTAGATGTCGTTCCCTTCGGTAGCTCCCCAAAACCCTCCGCCAGCCTATATTCAGCACGCTTGGCAGTCGGGATGTTGCAACTTTTGTTCTTCTTATCCAAATGTCCACTACGCCTCTGGGAACAAGTAGATGCCCCTTCAATCTGCACATGAATCGGTGCTTCGAGCAAGGACCGCGGCGCTGTGCAATTGAAACTACTTAGGAACTCATCCAGCAAGGTGGTTGAAGCCGGAACTTGAGGCATGCCGGTGTCACCAAGTAGCTCTTCGGACCCTGAAGACACCAAGTTGGTAGTGCCACCTGAAGAAAGCATCACTGGAGAGGAGACCAAGGGAGGCTCCTCTGCAACCAAGCCAGCGGGCAAAACCACCTCAATCCACTCCATGTCCTCGCTCGTTGTGACTATCTCCTCACCCGTATGTTGCTCCCCCACATGTTGAATCACCATCTTGTGCAAAACTCCATCCAAAGTAGGAAGAACATCTGCAGACAGCGCCATAGTAGCCTGTACCTCAGACGAGCAACCGGACACACTATTCTGACTGACATCCTTACCACAAGCAACAACGAGAGGTGCCAGTTCCTCATGCTCACACCAGGGAGGAGGCGGACCGATCGGCGCCGAGGAAGAGAAAGGTACTCCACTGTTCCTTGCAGTCCCTCCCTCAGGCACCTCAGGAGACCAATTGATGGTCGGCGAAGAAACAACTCTGCCACAGATAGCCTCCAGCCGCTCTAAGAGGCTCGAAACCTGAACCGCCCAACCCTGAAGAGCGAACGCCATGTTGCGGAGAGGCTAAAAGACCTCCTCTGTACGAGCGGCAGCGAGGCCTTGCACCTCGGTGCGTAGTGCCTCGATCTGAGCTGCAAAGTGGGGTTGCTGCAGCCCAAATTCAGCAGCAATAGCAGACTTGACGAGGTCAGCAAGATCCGAGCAGGGGCCGGGGTTGCTACAAGGTGTCTCCTGAACAAGCACAGCCGGAGAGGCAGCAACGGAGGCCCACGAGCGATGTCTTGGATATGGTAGAGGCGCGCAGCAGGGCGGCACATCCGGTGGCCGGCGTGGAGAGGCCGCAGGCGAGGGGGAATGGCGGGAAGAAGCTTGACCGGCCGAAAGGCGCGTCGGGCACTCCCGCTTGCGGTGGCCAGAGATGCCACAGCCCAGGCACCTTATAGGGATGCGGCAGTCAACCACGAAGTGCTCCGACGCCAGGCACCGGAAGCAGAGGCCATACGTTCTCCTCTTGAAGGCGAGGGAGAGACCGGCCCCTTTCCTGGGAGGCGGAGCAGGCGCCTTCTCCATCCGCGAGCGATGCTGTCCCCCAACCTCCACCCATGGCTGCTCGGAAGACACCACAGGTGCCTCAGCGACCAGCTTTGCCATAGAGCTCGCGGGAAGGTGAGGCGGAGGTGGCAGGAGGAGCTCAGAACACCGCGAGGAGCAAGGGACTTGAGCCTCCAGCCCTCCAATGGTGGAAGCGAGTGAGGGATCTGGATCTGGATCGGGAGGGGGGCAGGGAGCGGGGGGTGGAGGTGGATTGGTGGCTGGGTGGGCTGCTGGGGAGGGGGAGGAGGAAGTTGAGGAGGCCATGAGAAGGGTGGGGAGGAGCTCGGGGTTCGAGTCTACGCAGAGACGATGGCGGCCGCCGCCGTAGCGGCTGCGTCGCGGGAGCTCGCTCTCATCCTTTCCGCTTCTTACTGCTAAAAAAAGCTGAATCTCTAAATCTATTTTTCATCATATTAAAGGCTTGTTCTCAACCTCTCCAACTTCAAGCTTCACAAACTCTCAGCTCGAAGCTGGCCCAAAGGAATTAGCTCTAGGAAGCTAACTTCACAAAGTGTAGATCGGTCGTCGTACAATTTTCTGAAGCGGGGGAAACCCAGCTCCACGTTTACAGGAGTCTGGAGTTCAATATGTTTACGAAATGCCACCACCCAACAAAACGATTTGATCTCTCAGCTCCTCCTAGCTCGTATAGGTATCCGCAAGAATCCCTCGCACATATATCCCCTCTCCCTTGTGTTCTCCCATGTGCAAATGGGTTGCTTTCAGCCTGTCCAAGGGTGGCGACGAACAGGACTACAACCCTCGGCCGGGCTGCTAGATCAACATGCCTTTGGGAGAAGTGACGCCCCTGTCGAATGCATTTCAATAGCTAGGTGAGGCGAGAAGCCACATCCAAAAGCTGAATCTATGCCCTTGCGCAGCGGGCGCCCAACCTGCTTGCGCATGTCAGGCCTGCATGCCGCAACCTGACGGTGGACGGCGTGTTGCGAGGGCACGCGTGGGTGGACGCGATCCGTGGCACGCCCACGGTTCCGGCAATCGTTGAATTCCTCCTGCTCTGGGAGGAGGTGCGGGCGGTGGCTCTTTCTGACTCCCCTGATGCCTTCTCCTGGCGACTGGGCATGGCTGGAAGGTACTCCTCCCACGACACTTACGCCGCCTTCTTCTTCGGGAGGGAGTTCACGCCCTGCGCCGAGGAGATCTGGCGCTCTTGGGCTCCACTGGAGATAAAAACCTTCTCCTGGCTGGCGGTGCGTGAGAGGCTATGGACGGCCGATAGACTCGCCCGACGGAACCTCCCGCATTCTCGGTTATGCCAACTATGCTGTGATACGTCCAAAACGTATCTATAATTTCTGCTTGCTCCATGCTTCTTTTGTGTGATATTGCTATGATATTGATGCACTTCCATACACTTTTGATCATATTTGGACTAACCTATTAACTCAGTGCACCACAGTGCCAGTTCCTGTTTTCTGCTGTTTTTCTATTTCAGGTTTCCCCCATATTAAAAGTGCTCCAAAAATTCCAGGAAAAATACAGGAAAAATCAGCGTACAGGAAGCTTCGCGAAGAACCAAAGATGGGCCAGAGGGGAGCCAGGGGAGGCCCAGGCGGCCACCTGGCGCGGCCCCACCCCTGGCCGCGCCAGGGGGGCGCCTGGGGCCCCTGCTCCGCCTCTGGCTGCCCCCCTTCGCCTATATTTCCCTCTCATCCCGAAACCCTCGAGGACAGAACCCTTTTTCGCGATCTCGCCTCTGTTCCGCCGCCGCAACGCTTCCAAGATCGGGAGCATCAGGAGAACTCTTCCCGGCACCCTGCCGGAGGGGAGAATCACCACCGGGAGCTTCTCCACCACCATGGACGCTTCCCGGATGAGTCGTGAGTAGTCCACCTTGGACCATGGGTCCATGATCAGTAGCTATGTGATGTTCTCCTCCCCTCTTTGCTCTTCATGGTTTAGACCTCGTGAGCTGCCCTACATGATCGAGGCACATATGTAATCTTTCTGCTGTTGCTTTGCTGAGTTTGCTGGGATCTGATGGATTATGAGACTATGTTCAGATTGTGTTTGAGTAATATATTTGATTCACCTCTTTTATATCTTTGTTCTTGAGTAATTCTTGCATGTTCTCCGTTGCTGTTTATTGCTTTGGCCAAGTAGTAGGTAGTAACTCCAAGAGGGAGCGTTATGCTTGATTGTGGGTTCATGCCCCCTGATGACTAGCTTGAGTGACAGAAACATGAGTCTAGGGGATGTGTTGTTGCCACAAGGCAGAAAACAACGGTGCTTGTACTTGCGGGTGCAATGATTGTTTACTTTACGCAAAGTTCTTTTAATGCAGTTGTCTGTTGCTTTGAGTTTACACTTTGGGTGGGATTCGCAACTTAATACCAGCGAGATGTTCTGGATAGATATCTTAAGGTGGATGATTAGTAGTAGATGCAGATGGATTTCGGTCTACTTGCCTTGGCGTACCGCCTATGCTTTTGAGCCTCTACCTTTCTTTGCAGCATAGTTAGCATTGGTTTGCGCACATAATCCTGTCAATTGCCCAGCTGTAATTTGTTTACCTCGCTTTGCTGTTTTATCGTCTTTTGGGAGAGAGACATCACTAGTGAACATCATGGGACCCCGGTCCATATTACCACCGCTGATCACACCTTCTATTTACTTCATGTTTTTATTTCCTAGTTGCAGTCATAGCTATCATTATTATCTCTTGTGTTTGATCCTTTGTAAACAACAAGGCCGGAGGGATTGACAACCTCTCTGTACTCGTTGGGAGCAAAGTTATCTGTATCTGTGTGCAGGTCCCGTCAACCGCTAAGTTTCTGGCGCTGTTGACACCTACTTGTCGACCCTCGGAGTCTCACGGGATTCGATCCTTGGTATCTTTGCCAAGGGAAATTTGCCGCTACGCTACATCTCAACCTTCCACTTGGGGTAACCAACGAGGGGCGAGAAGCCATCAAGCAAGTTTCTGGCGCCATTATCGAGGACTCCACTCTTCAAGATAGGGGAGTTGCACGCTATCTTTTATCTTTGCTTTTTAGTCTTGTTAGTTTACCTTTCAGTTTTTGCTTTAGTGTCCCTTAACAAAAATCACAAAAATAGTTATCTTGCTTTTAGTTGGCATTATGTCTGGTCCTTTTGCCTTTGGTGAGGCAGAAGTGCTCACCTTTAAACAAAGAGGTGGTGAAAGTCTAAAAGATGCTTGGTATAGAATTAATGATTCTCAAAAAAAAGCCACCAAGAAGCAATCTACTACTATCCTGCTTAGAAATTTTTATGTTGGAATTACTTCTTGGAATAGGTTTATTCTAGATTCTGCTATCAATGGAAATTTCCTAGAAGCCCCAGTTTGGGAATCTCTTAGTATTATGGAAAATCTTGTTGGAAATCCCCCTGTTGTTAGCATTCAAGAGGACATTACCCTAGCTCACATTATGAAAAAACTTGAAAAGATAGAGCTAGAGATGCAAGCATTATAAGATAAATGAGTTGGACCGTAAGATCCAAGGGAATTTGAATAGGCTTGATAGCTCCATGCATAAAATTCTCAAAACTTTGGAGACCATCAAATCCCATGACTTGGATCCTTCTAGGATAGACAAGATTGAGGAAATCTTTGACACTTTAGGAACTACTTTCTCCTCAATCAAAGCCAAAAAGGTAGAAACTCCGGCAAAGAAGGAACCTAAGTTCGTTTACGTTCCAAAGGCTCCTCGTTCCAAAAGTAATCCATCCATTGCCAAAGGGGTTGAAACTGTGAAGACTTTGGAAGAAATACCTCTCTTTGATAAATTTATAAATGAATCTCCCATTGACTTTCCACCTTTTGGTTTTCTCCCTAGAAGTATCTTTATTAGGCCTTTATTTGAAAGTCCTCTTAAGACTAGTTGTACTATTGAAGAGCTTTTTGATGATCTTGATGATGGTTCAATTGATACAACTTGATCTTTTTGCATCATGCCTAGCTTAAAGGCATAAAAGAAAGCGCTTTTGGGAGGCAGCCCACAACGAATTAGGTTTTATTTTTCTTTTGTTGTGTCTTGATGTTTGTTACTACAGTAGCATCATCATTGTATCTTTTCTTTTCAGCTTTGTGCCAAGTTTAGCCGCCGATTGCAAGAAAGTTCAAAAGTTGTGACGTGCTGTCCAGAAAACAGATTCTGTCCTTGGACAGAAAAATTTGAATAAAATCACCAGATCATCTTTTTGATCTGAATTGTTTTGACAGCGTGCTCTATACAATTGGCTTTCGAGCGTCTGTTCTGAGTTTTTTGATTTGAGTTGCAGAAGTGCCCCGAAAAAATTATTTACTACTTGCTGGTCTGTTTTTCACAGATTCTGTCCTGTTTTGCCTTTTCTTCGTTTTGCAAACCTTGAGCTTGCTTTTTCTTTGCAAGAACCTTTTGGCAATCTTGAGAAACAGTAGCTCTTCAAGATTATTTTTATTTCCAGTAGGGAAAAATTATTTTATTGTGGGTACTAACCTCGCTAATCAGATTATGATGAGTTATGTATGAAGGGAGTTTTCAAGTCTGCGAGGGAAGATGATAAAAGAAGATTCAGGAGGGTCAAACGCTCAAGCTTGGGGATGCCCCCGTGCACCCCCAAGAAATATTCAAGAAGACTCAAGCGTCTAAGCTTGGGGATGCCCCCATGCATCCCCTTCTCCATCAACAATTATCAGTTCCTCTTTCGTTCCACTATAATTTTATCACTTCATGCGTTATGTGCTATGCTTGGAGCGTCTTGCTCTTAGTTTCTTTTTTTAGTTTTCTTTAGCTTTGCTTGCTGTTCATAACAAGTTAGAACCCAGCTTTCTTTGTGTGGGAGAGAAACACGCTCCACTTCAACCTAGAACACAACATAGGATTTTCATGCTTATCTTTGCTGTGTGTGTTCTTTGTCTTTCCATAGCTGCTGTCATGTTTAGCTCTTAGTTTTCATGCTTTTCTTTTTAAAGAGCTTTTGTTTAGTTGGTTGCTGAACTCTCTTGAGTTTTCATGTTTATCTTGTTAAGAGAGTTTGCCTGTTGCACTGAGTTGTGTGTCTTAACTTAAAGTAGGTAATTGAGGTTGCTATTTAATTTTAGTAGTAACTTGCAATAGTTTTGAGGTATTGCCATGAGTAATGTCTGAACTTTTGGTGTCAAGAGCTTTAGCCTATTAGTGATAGATGTCGTATTTTGGGAAATCCGTGTTTATTTTCGAAAACCTACAAAATAGTTGAGAACTTTAGCTACTAGATGGATCACTAATCTTTGGAGGGATCGAATATTAGAGTACACTCACGTACCATGAGTCGAGGATGCGCAAGGATAACCAAACCCCCATACACTCCTCCTCGGGGTACTTGTCTCTTAGTGAACCTCCTAATTAGATTGAGAGTTACCGATAATAAGTGCATGAGTTCTTCGGACTAATGTGAGTATTCGAAAGTTGACACTTCCACCTAGCCATATTTTTTCTAGCCTCTTCGGTACCGTGCATTGCCCTTTCTCACCTCGAGAGTTGGCGCATACTTCGCCGGTGCATCCAAATCCTTGGCACAATACGCTATGTCATCATAAACCTCATTATATCCTTCCTCAAAACAGCCACCATACCTACCTATCAAGGCATTTCCATAGCCTTTCCGAGATACATTGCCATGCAACATCCATCTTCTCATGACTTGATCTTCATGTCATACATGCTTTTTGCTTGATCGATGAGCCGCATGCTAGTTGGGCCTTGCCCTAATCATTGCTACATGACGCGCTAGTATCATTGCATATCCTGCTACACTGGCAGAGGCATACATTTGCATACATCATGATAGTTTCATTTTCTTTATGTTGAGTACTTTTGTAAAGTGTGAAAGATCTTCTATACTTCTTGTAATACATAGAGTGTTGCCCCTAAAGTGAGGAAAAGATCCCAAAGAGGACAAAATCAAAAGATCCCAAAGAGGACAAATGAGAGTTAAATAGAAAGAGCCATTGAGGCCACAAAAAAAATAGAAAAAAGAGAAAAAGAAATAAAAAGAGAGAAGGGGGCACACTACTATTCCTTTTGAGAGATCCACACTCGTACTCCATCTTATACCTTGTACTCCATAGAGATTATCATTCATGCATATAGCTATGTGGGGACCTTCACACTATAGAACTTGGCTTGTATATTCCAATGATGAGCCTCCTCAAAGGAGCTCTAGGTCTTCTTGAGCGAGCAAGTTGGATGCACCCCCACTAGTTCCATTGGAGAGCTTACCTTAGCTCATATGTGCATCCGTTGCATGGCAATCCCTACTCCTCACATCATATCTATCATTTGGCTTTCTCTCGCCTATGATTGTCCTCATTGATGTGAGCCTTTCACACCTTTTTTGTCTTCCCCCTTCATCATTTTTATCTCTTTGCCATCCTAAGTGTCAACTTTCTTGCTTACGCTCATCCATTGCATGAGTGCTCAAAATATCGAAAGGGAGTGGATCATTTTGACTTGTACCTGGCTAGTGGTCTGGGGATGAGTCAAGATAAGATTCCAAAGAAGACCAAATGTGAAACTTTAGTAGATTAAGTTCTCAACAATACAAAAACTATGTTTTACTCTCTCGTATATCCCTATCCCCTTTCTTGCACGCAAACACCATTTGGAGACATTCGAGTCACGGACAGCGAGAGCTCTTGCACCTTTATGTTCTTATGTTGCTTCTTACAATGCTAATATAGACTCTTGCTTGTTATGACTTGAATTGAATTACATGCCTTGATTGCTTTACTTAAAAAGTTCTTATATGGTTGGTAGCATGTCACCACAGAAATTATGCTTGTTATCATTTACCTACTCGAGGACGAGCAGGAATTAAGCTTGGGGATGTTGATACGTCCAAAACGTATCTATAATTTCTGCTTGCTCCATGCTTCTTTTGTGTGATATTGCTATGATATTGATGCACTTCCATACACTTTTGATCATATTTGGACTAACCTATTAACTCAGTGCACCACAGTGCCAGTTCCTGTTTTCTGCTGTTTTTCTATTTCAGGTTTCCCCCATATTAAAAGTGCTCCAAAAATTCCAGGAATAATACAGGAAAAATCAGCGTACAGGAAGCTTCGTGAAGAACCAAAGATGGGCCAGAGGGGAGCTAGGGGAGGCCCAGGCGGCCACCTGGCGCAGCCCCACCCCTGGCCGCGCCAGGGGGGCGCCTGGCGCCCCTGCTCCGCCTCTGGCTGCCCCCCTTCGCCTATATTTCCCTCTCATCCCGAAACCCTCGAGGACAGAACCCTTTTTCGCAATCTCGCCTCTGTTCCGCCGCCGCAGCGCTTCCAAGATCAGGAGCATCAGGAGAACTCTTCCCGGCACCCTGCCGGAGGGGAGAACCACCACTGGGAGCTTCTCCACCACCATGGACGCTTCCCGGATGAGTCGTGAGTAGTCCACCTTGGACCATGGGTCCATGATCAGTAGCTATGTGATGTTCTCCTCCCCTCTTTGCTCTTCATTGTTTAGACCTCGTGAGCTGCCCTACATGATCGAGGCACATATGTAATCTTTCTGTTGTTGCTTTGCTGAGTTTGCTGGGATCTGATGGATTATGAGACTATGTTCAGATTGTGTTTGAGTAATATATTTGATTCACCTCTTTTATATCTTTGTTCTTGAGTAATTCTTGCATGTTCTCCGTTGTTGTTTATTGCTTTGGCCAAGTAGTAGGTGATACGTCCAAAACGTATCTATAATTTCTGCTTGCTCCATGCCACTTTTGGGTGATATTGCTATGATATTCATACACTTCCATACACTTTTGATCATATTTGGACTAACCTACTAATCCAGTGCACCCCAGTGCCAGTTTCTGTTTTCGGCTGTTTTTGTATTTCAGGTTTTCACGTTACGAGAACTGCCAGGAAAAATCCAGAAAAATTATATAAAAAATCAGCGTTCCGGAAACAACCGTGCGTCCGAAGGACAGCCGGGGGGGGGGGCACCAGGGCTCCAGGCGCCCTGGCGGCGCGCCCCTCCTGGGCCGCGCCGGGGGGGCGCCTGGGCCCCCCGAAGCTTCCCCGATGCCCCCCTTTGGCATATATTTAAAGCGTCCTCCGAAACCCTCAGAAGAGGAACTCTTTTCGCGATCCCATCTCTGTTCCGCCGCCGCCGCCGCTTCCAAGATCGGGAGCACCAGGAGAACTCTTCCCGGCACCCTGCCGGAGGGGAGGATCACCACCGGGAGCTTCTCCACCACCATGGACGCCTCCCGGATGACTCGTGAGTAGTCTCCCTTGGACCATGAGTCCATGACCAGTAGCTATGTGATGTTCTCCTCCCGTTCTTGTGCTTCACTAATTAGTCCTCGTGAGCTGCCCTACGTGATCGAGGCACATATGTAATCCTTATGCTGTTGCTATGTTGAGTTTGCTGGGATCCGATGGATTATGAGATTATGTTCAGATTGATCTTGAGTAATATATTTGATCTACCTCTTTTATATTTATGTTCATAAGTAATTCTTGCATGTTCTCCGTTGTTATTTATTGCTTTGGCCAAGTAATACGTAGTGACTCCAAGAGGGAACGTTATGCTCGATTGTGGGTTCATGCCCCTCGATGACTAGCTTGAGTGACAGAAACTTGAGTCTAGGGGATGTGCTGTTGCCACAAGGGGGAAAACAACGGTGCTTGTGCCCGCGGGTGCAAGGATTGTTTACTTTACGCAAAGTTCTTTTAATGCAGTTGTCTGTTGCTTTGAGTTTACACTATGGGTGGGACTCGCAACTTAATACCAGCGAGATGTTCTGGATAGATATCTCAAGGTGGATGATTAGTAGTAGGCATTGATGGATTTTGGTCTACTTACTTTGGTGTACCGCCCATGCTTTGAACCTCAACCTTTCTTGCAATGTAGTCAGCATTGGTTTGCGTTCGTGGTCCTGTCAATTGCCCAGCTGTAATTTGTTTAGCTCACATAGCTGTTTTATCGTCTTTTGGGAGAGAGACATCACTAGTGAACATCATGAGACTCCGGTCCATATTACCATCATTGATCACATCCGCTATTTACTTTTCGTTATTACTTACTATTGCAAACACTATCTATCACTACTATCATCTGCTTTTAATCCTTTGTGAACTACAAGGCCGGAGGGATTGACAACCTCTCTGTACTCGTTGGGAGCAAAGTTATTTGTATCTGTGTGCAGGTCCACGTTGATTGCTAATCCGCGCCGTTAGCAGTTGACACCTACTTGTTGAACCTAGGAGTCTCTGGGGATTCGATCCTTGGCATCTTTGCTAAGGGAAAACACTTCCACAACACTGCATCTTTCACCTTTCACTTGGGGTAACCAACGAGGGGTTAGAGGCCCATCAAGGAGTATTTTCTGGCGCCGTTGCCGGGGACTCCACTCTTCAGGATAGGGGAGTTGCATGCTATCTTTTACCTTTGCTTTTTTTAGTCTTGTTAGTTTACCTTTCAGTTTTTGCTTTAGTATCCTTTATCGAAAATCACAAAAATAGTTATCTTGCTTGCTTGCTACTATGGGTTCCGCCGAGAACACCAAGTTGTGTGACTTCACTAGTCACAACAACAATGACTTTATCAGCACACCTATCACTACACCTGCCACTTCAGCACCTTCATATGAAATTAAACCTGCTTTACTAAACTTAGTCATGAGAGAACAATTCTCCGGTGCTGGAGATGATGCTGCTTTACACTTGAACAACTTTGTTGAACTTTGTGATATGCAAAAGTACCACGAAATAGATGGTAATATTGTTAAGCTTAAGCTTTTTCCTTTCTCCTTGAGAGGAGGAGCTAAAATTTGGTTTCAGTCTTTGCCTAGAAACAGCATAGATTCATGGGACAAGTGCAAAGATGCTTTTATTGGAAAATACTATCCACCTGCTAAAATTATCCAACTTAGAAGTAACATAATGAATTTTAAACAATTGGATAATGAACACGTTGCCCAAGCTTGGGAACATATGAAATCTCTTATCAAGAACTGCCCTACTCACGGTTTGACTACTTGGATGGTTATCCAAACTTTTTATGCAGGCTTGAACTTTACCTCGCGGAACTTGTTAGATTCGGCCGCGGGAGGAACTTTTATGTCAACTACACTTGGTGCTGCCACAAAGCTTCTCGATGAGATGATGACCAACTATTCCCAATGGCACACCGAACACGCTCCAACAGGTAGGAAGGTAAACTCTGTCGAGGAGATTTCCTCCTTAAATGAAAAATTTGACTTGATCATGTCTCTACTTTCGAAGCAATCTACTGTTGATCCTCGTTATGACCCTTTAGATTCTGTGATTGCTGATGCTTATAGGAGTAACTTTGGTAATAATTCTAGACCGTTCCCCTCTAATTCCTATGGGAACAACAATGCTTATCCTAACACCAAGAACTCCATCCAAAAAGATAGAGATTTGCCTGGCTATGAGAAACTGCTAGAAATAGAGAAGGCCACTAAGAATTACATGCACACCCAATATGAACAAAACAAAACTTTCTCGAGGCAATTAAATGACCATACTGCTATCTTGCAAGACATTAGTAGACGATTAGAGAACATAAATATTGAGATTTCTAACCTCCAGACTAGACTCACTATCACTGAGACCCAAGTTTCCAATATGTCCCACACACAAGCCACTTTGATAAACCAAATGGCAGCTAAACCCGAAGTGGTTGCATCCCTAAGGGAGGAAGAAGAAAGAATTAAGAGCCTTCCTACCCACCACACTGTTGCTACTATCCAAGTTGTTGAGGATGTTCAAACTCTTAGCACCCAATGTACTCCTGGTCCCATTGGACCTATTAATGGTGATGCTATGACTATAGAAACTACCAAACAAGTGAACCTTAAGGACACCACTACCACTTTACTTGATGCTCGTGACCTTGATTTTGATAATTGCACTCTTACCGAAGTTATTGATTTCCTTCACAAGATGTCTAGAGATCCCCGCACTAGCACGCTTAATCTTGCCTTCACAGAGCATATCACTAATGCTCTCATCAAAGCTAGGGAGGAGAAACTTAGAGTAGAAGCCTCCATACCTAGAAAGCTAGAAGATGGCTGGGATCCTATGATAAAAATTAAATTGAATGACTTCTCTTGTTATGCATTATGTGATGTTGGTGCTAGTACCTCTGTTATGCCCAAAAGAATATATGATATGCTTAAATTGAAACCTTATGATTCTTGTTCTTTTGGTGTTCGTCTCGTTGATTCTTCCATAAAGAAACCTTTGGGGAGGATCGACGATGTTCTTATTGTTGTCAATGATAATTATGTGCCCGTTGATTTCACTATTATGGATATTGAATGTGATCCTTCATGTCCAATTATTTTGGGACGTCCCTTTTTGCGCACCGTTGGTGCTATCATTGACATGAAAGAGGGTAATATAAAATTTCAGTTTCCTCTCAAGAAAGGGATGGAACACTTCCCTCGAAAGAAGATCAAGTTACCTTTTGAGTCCGTTGTACGGGCTAGCTATTCTTTTACTCTTGATAAAACTTGATCTATATGCATTATGCCTAGCTTAAAGGCATAAAAGAAAGCGCTTTTGGGAGGCAGCCCACATGAATATTTTTTTTGCTTTTGTTGTGTCTTGATGTTGTTTACTACTGTAGCATCATCATTGTATCTTTGCTTTTCATATTTGTGCCAAGTATAGCCTCTGATTGCTAGAAAGTTCAAAAGTTGCAAGGTGCTGTCCAGGAAACAGATTCTGTCCTTGGATAGAAAAAATCGTATAAAATCACCAGATCATATTTTTGGTCTGAATTTTTTCGACAGTGTTCTCTATATAATTGTATTTCGTGCGTCTGTTCTGAGTTTTTTTATTTGAGTTGCAGAAGTATCCCGAACAGATCAATTACTACCTGCTGTTCTGTTTTTCACAGATTCTGTCCTGTTTTGCCTTTCTTTCACTTTGCAAATCAAGAGCTTGCTTTTTCTTTGCAAAAACCTTTTGGCAATCTTGAGAAACAGTAGAACTTCAAGAATATATTTATTTCCAGCAAGGTATAATTATTTTATTAAGGGTACTAACCTCGCTAATCAGATTATGATGAGTTATGTATGAAGGGAGTTTTCAAGTGTGCGAGGGAAGATGATAAAAAGATTCAGGAGTGTCAAGCGCTCAAGCTTGGGGATGCCCCCGTGCACCCCCAAGAAATATTCAAGGAGACTCAAGCGTCTAAGCTTGGGGATGCCCCCGTGCATCCCCTTCTCCATCAACATTATCAGTTCGTCTTTCGTTCCACTATATTTTTATCACTTCATGTGTTATGTGCTATGCTTGGAGCGTCTTGCTTTTAGTTTTCTTTTTAGTTTTTCATAACGAGTCGGAACTCAGCTTTCTTTATGTGGGAGAGAAACACGCTCCACTTCTACCTAGAACATAACATAGAATTTTGCATGTCTATCTTTGCTGTGTGTGCTCTTTGTCTTTTAATAGCTACTATCATGCTTTGCTCTTAGTATTCATGCTTATCTTTTCAAAGAGCTTTTGTTTAGTTGGTTGCTTGAACTCTCTTTAATTATCATGCTCACCTTATTAAGAGAGTTTGCTTCCGTTGCATTGGTTAATGTGTCTATGATAAAGATGCTACTTGCATGATGGCGCTTAGTAGTTCAGGTTTTCTTATGGTTAATCTCAAATAGCTGGGGGGGTTCCCAATGTGTTATTGGAGTACCAACATGGTTTGTTTGCCTATGATGTGGTATGGTTTAGTAATATCTTCCTTCGAGAATTTATTTTGATTGACTTGGCGTATGCTCATGCATATTTAAGACTGTAAAGAAAGTCTGTCAAGCCTTGATGATCTTTTATTTCTGAGTAGCGATATAACTACCATGCCTGATTCAATGTTGCTTTGTCGCTCTGCATGATTATGACCGTCATTGCTCTCTTAGTTGGTCGCTCCCAGTCTTTTGCTAACCTCCACCTGTACTAAGTAAACTAACCTTGCAATACATAGCTCATGGGAAAGTAGCTCAAAAACTACTGTGGTAAAGAATATGTTGCTTATGTATCTTATTTCTTATAAGTTGCTTGCTGAGCGGTAACCATGTTTCTGGGGACGCCATCAACTGTCACACTCTTGTTGAATATCATGTGAGTTGCTATGCATGTTCGTCTTGTCTGAAGTAAGGGTGATTTGCCGTGGGTTGTATGAATATGCATATTGTTAGAGAAGAACATTGGGCCGCCAACCAAAGCCATGTATCATGGTGGAAGTTTTAGCTTGGACGTTGATCCTCAATCTCTTATGAGAATATGCTTATGCATTAAAGAGGAGTCCATCATCTATTTTCTATGTTGTCCCGGTATGGATGTCCTCAAGTTGAGATCTATCAAAAACGAGAAATCAAATGCGATTTATCTCCTTGGACCTTTGTACAGGTGGCATAGAGGTACCCCTTTGTGACACTTGGTTGAAACATATGTAATGCAATGATAACCCATGGAAATCCGAGCTAATTAGGACAAGGTGCGAGCACTATTGGTATTCGATGCATGAGGCTTGCAACTTATAGGATGTCTTATACATGACACATATGAAGTACTACTACCGTTGACAAAATTGCTTCCATGTTTTCAAAATAAAAAACTCTAGCACTTAACCATTCTTTTACTTTTATGAGTTTCCACCTTCTTTCTTCAAGCACCAACTACTGAGAGCATGATTGTCATTCTGAGTGTAATGTGCATTGTCCCAAAGTAGCATTGTCTTTTGCATGATTGTGATATCGTTTATTTTGAAATCATTGTATCTAGTCATCACTTAAACCTTGAAGGTGCCCCTGCATTTATGTTTTGCATCACTAAAGGGGGCAAGCTAGATATTACTTTATCATGTTTGCACATCATGTTCATTGCCAATCTTTTTGATGTTTCAGTTTCATGTTGTAAAACTTTCAGTCATTTGTGATTTTCTCATGAGGCAACTTAATTACTATAGATTCATTGTCTCAGTAAGCTTTTGTCATATGACTATAAAAAGTCCTATATGGTTAATAGCATGTCACCACAGAAATTATTCTTGTTATCGTTTACCTACTCGAGGACGAGCAGGAATTAAGCTTGGGGATGTTGATACGTCCAAAACGTATCTATAATTTCTGCTTGCTCCATGCCACTTTTGGGTGATATTGCTATGATATTCATACACTTCCATACACTTTTGATCATATTTGGACTAACCTACTAATCCAGTGCACCCCAGTGCCAGTTTCTGTTTTCGGCTGTTTTTGTATTTCAGGTTTCACGTTACGAGAACTGCCAGGAAAAATCCAGAAAAATTATATAAAAATCAGCGTTCCGGAAACAACCGTGCGTCCGAAGGACAGCCGGGGGGGGCCACCAGGGCTCCAGGCGCCTTGGCGGTGCGCCCCCCCCCCCTGGGCCGCGCCGGGGGGGCGCCTGGGCCCCCCGAAGCTTCCCCGATGCCCCCCTTTGGCATATATTTAAAGCGTCCTCCGAAACCCTCAGAAGAGGAACTCTTTTCGCGATCCCATCTCTGTTCTGCCGCCGCCGCCGCTTCCAAGATTGGGAGCACCAGGAGAACTCTTCCCGGCACCCTGCCGGAGGGGAGGATCACCACCGGGAGCTTCTCCACCACCATGGACGCCTCCCAGATGACTCGTGAGTAGTCTCCCTTGGACCATGAGTCCATGACCAGTAGCTATGTGATGTTCTCCTCCCATTCTTGTGCTTCACTAATTAGTCCTCGTGAGCTGCCCTACATGATCGAGGCACATATGTAATCCTTATGCTGTTGCTATGTTGAGTTTGCTGGGATCCGATGGATTATGAGATTATGTTCAGATTGATCTTGAGTAATATATTTGATCTACCTCTTTTATATTTATGTTCATAAGTAATTCTTGCATGTTCTCCGTTGTTATTTATTGCTTTGGCCAAGTAATACGTAGTGACTCCAAGAGGGAACGTTATGCTCAATTGTGGGTTCATGCCCCTCGATGACTAGCTTGAGTGACAGAAACATGAGTCTAGGGGATGTTCTGTTGCCACAAGGGGGAAAACAACGGTGCTTGTGCCCGCGGGTGCAAGGATTGTTTACTTTACGCAAAGTTCTTTTAATGCAGTTGTCTGTTGCTTTGAGTTTACACTATGGGTGGGACTCGCAACTTAATACCAGCGAGATGTTCTGGATAGATATCTCAAGGTGGATGATTAGTAGTAGGCATTGATGGTTTTCGGTCTACTTACTTTGGTGTACCGCCCATGCTTTGAACCTCAACCTTTCTTGCAATGTAGTCAGCATTGGTTTGCGTTCGTGGTCCTGTCAATTGCCCAGTTGTAATTTGTTTACCTCACATAGCTGTTTTATCGTCTTTTGGGAGAGAGACATCACTAGTGAACATCATGAGACTCCGGTCCATATTACCATCATTGATCACATCCGCTATTTACTTTTCGTTATTACTTACTATTGCAAACACTATCTATCACTACTATCATCTGCTTTTAATCCTTTGTGAACTACAAGGCCGGAGGGATTGACAACCTCTCTGTACTCGTTGGGAGCAAAGTTATTTGTATCTGTGTGCAGGTCCACGTTGATTGCTAATCCGCGCCGTTAGCAGTTGACACCTACTTGTTGAACCTAGGAGTCTCTGGGGATTCGATCCTTGGCATCTTTGCTAAGGGAAAACACTTCCACAACACTGCATCTTTCACCTTCCACTTGGAGTAACCAACGAGGGGTTAGAGGCCCATCAGTAGGTAGTAACTCCAAGAGGGAGCGTTATGCTTGATTGTGGGTTCATGCCCCCTGATGACTAGCTTGAGTGACAGAAACATGAGTCTAGGGGATGTGCTGTTGCCACAAGGGAGAAAACAACGGCGCTTGTACTTGCGGGTGCAAGGATTGTTTACTTTACGCAAAGTTCTTTTAATGCAGTTGTCTGTTGCTTTGAGTTTACACTTTGGGTGGGATTCGCAACTTAATACCAGCGAGATGTTCTGGATAGATATCTCAAGGTGGATGATTAGTAGTAGATGTAGATGGATTTCGGTCTACTTGCCTTGGCGTACCGCCCATGCTTTTGAGCCTCTACCTTTCTTTGCAGCATAGTTAGCATTGGTTTGCACACATAATCCTGTCAATTGCCCAGCTGTAATTTGTTTACCTCGCTTTGCTGTTTTATCGTCTTTTGGGAGAGAGACATCACTAGTGAACATCATGGGACCCCAGTCCATATTACCACCGCTGATCACACCTTCTATTTACTTCCTGTTTTTATTTCCTAGTTGCAGTCATAGCTATCATTATTATCTCTTGTGTTTGATCCTTTGTAAACAACAAGGCCGGAGGGATTGACAACCTCTATGTACTCATTGGGAGCAAAGTTATCTGTATCTGTGTGCAGGTCCCGTCAACCGCTAAGTTTCTGGCGCCGTTGACACCTACTTGTCGACCCTCGGAGTCTCACGGGATTCGATCCTTGGTATCTTTGCCAAGGGAAATTTGCCGCTACGCTACATCTCAACCTTCCACTTGGGGTAACCAACGAGGGGCGAGAAGCCATCATGCTGCCAGCATGACAAGGACACCTCGCACATGCTCCTGGGTTGTCCGTACTCGCGCGAGATTTGGTATAACATGCTCAGGGCCGGTCCCGAGATTTCCGGGGCCCAGGGCGAAACTATAATCCAGGGCCCTTCGGGGAAGATGTAAATTTGTATCAAAGAAGACAATTACACTGCGTTTGGATGTCCAAATTAAGAGGCCTGAAATTGATTTGGTATTTCAGGTTACAATTCAGCTGTTTGGTTGGTCTGCGAATTGCTACTCGGAAACGAAACCAAATTCAGCCTCGTATTCCCTCGTGCCAAAACTTACCTCCGACGATACGGAGCCTTGGCGCTCCGATTTCCTCTGAATTGCCTCTTTCCCGCAAAGCTTACCCCTTCGCTGCCTTATCCCCTTGTCCTCGAGGAGAAAAAGAAAAGGAGACGCAGGGAGCTCAGCGTCCAAGCTCGGCGGCGACCACCAGGGAGCTTGGCGGCGAGTCCCAAGCTCGGCGGCGGCCACCCCCAGGTTCGATTCGGACCCGCTCCCTGCTTCTCTACCCATCTCCTTCCCCGCTCCCTCCTCATGTTCCCATCGCTGTCCTCAAGCATCTCCGGCAGCTACCACGAGGACCTCACCGGCGAGCACTGATGACCCACAACCGTAAGGGATCTATTGTAGCGTTTTCGATAAGTAAGAGTGTCGAACCCAACGAGGAGCAGAAGGTATTGATAAGTGATTCTGAGCAAGGAATAACTGCAAGCACTGAAAGATAACTTTTTAGGGGTTTTCTTGATATAAGCAACAGGAAAGTAAAAGCGAGCAAAGTAAAAGGCACTGCAGAGTAACAAGTGGCCCAATCCTTTCTGAGCAAAGGAGAGGCCTAGCAACTGAACTTATAAAGGCTAAAGTGTTCTTGAGGACACACGGGAGAGGTAGTCATGTGCTTTCGCCATATTCCGTATCGGTACTATGTGATGTGTTGATAAGTGTTGAGTGGGTGGATCTATGCTAGTACACCCTCTAGACTAAGATGAGTGCACTCTTATGATTAAACACCTTGCAAGCATCCGCAAATACAAGATAGTATTTAAGGCAAAAGCCTAACCATAGCAATACGATCGATGATCCATTGTTCCCTTGTGCAAAAGCGTGCGAACTGGGGTTCAGGTTTCTGTCACTCCGGCAACCCACCGTAAGCATTCTTTGTACACAATGTATTCCCCTAGGTCCTTAATAAGGTGAAGTGTTGAGTGTTCGACTCACACAACACCACTAGGAAAATAACAACACAACTTAAGTATCAAACAACACATATTACTTCAACATCATATGACTACTAACAACAAGACTTCTCCCATGTCCTCAAGAACTAAAGTAACTACTCACAAGACATAAAAGAGATCATGATCAGTGGAGATAGATGGATGATAAACAATCTGGACACAATGATATTTCTCCAACAAAACTCAATAGCATTCACCACAAAGTAGTAATTAACACCGATAGGCTAGAGAGGATAGATAATACGGATTACAACACAAGTTGCAATTGTGAGATGAGATTGGATGAAGATGGAGATGGTGCTGATGTTGGGGATGATGTTGATGATGATCTCGATGATGCCCGTGACGATAATGATGACGATGGCGATGATCTCCCCTTCCAGGAGGTGATCTCCCCGGCGGAATCAGCCCGCCGGAGATGGCTTTTCTTCTCTGTAGATTTCCGCCACGGAGCGGCGGCGGAACTCCGTAAACTCCCCTCCTTTTAGGGTTTCTGGATGACGAGGAGTATATAGGCCAGAGGGGGGAGCCTGGAGTGGGCCAGGGGCTCCAGGCGCCCTCCCGGCGCGACCAGGGTGGGGGCCGCGCCAGGTGGCCGCCTGGGCACCCTATGGCCCCCCTCTGGTTGCTCTTTTGCGTATCTTCGTGATCCTTCTGGAAAATACCCTCTGTCGATTTTCAGGTAATTTGGAGGTATTCTTCTTCAGCAACTCAGCGTCCACTTTTTACCGCTGAATCCTGCGTCTGCTGCTTCGGCACCGGAAAGTTACAAACTGTGTAAAATAGGCCAAAACAACATAAGAGCATCATCGTAATGTGAAATATATCAATGAATAAGGATGAATTACGATATAAAATAGTGATGCATTTTGGACGTATCAACACCCCCAAGCTTAGACCTCGCTTGTCCCCAAGCGAATACTGAGCTCGGTAAACCTGTCCACAAGTTTAGAGAGTGAAGTGTCGATAAATAGAATACGGACAAGAAGCATCACAGTTTCTTCACCAAACTCAAATATCCTCAACAGCAATCTTCAACTCATAAGGCCCTTATAAAAGAGTGGTAACACTTATAATCTAAAGTAGGGCTAAGGAAACTCATCAAATCATGGCAAACATGTCCTTTGGTCAAAGAACAACTAATAGCTTTTACTTTTGATCTTTCTCTTTATGTTTTGATGAGATTAATTGAAGCTTTTGAAAGAACATGTTATTAGGCAAGAAGTGAAAGTGTTAACACAAAGGAAGATGTTTGCTTTAGCTGGGCTTGACAAACAACTTACTTATCAAATGATAATGTCAACAAGGATATGATATGACAAATCTTAATGCAACTATATATGAATGAATCCTCGTCAACATCAAATGTCTGCTCTCTTTAAGAATAGAAGGAAGTAGGAATAACTGACTCAACCTAAAACTAAGAGATATGCCCTGCTCTAGGGAAGTAGGGAAAACTCATGTGCTATCATTAAATCAAACAGAATGAAAACAAGTTTTGAGAGGTGCATGATTTGTCAACGAATGCTAATAGATAACTCAATTACTTCTCAAACTGGATAAGTTTCGAGGAACGGCTCCCGCACGGGGACGATCACATCCCCTTAATCTCCGTTGTTTATCACTGCCAAAAGTTTTCTGATTTTTCATGAACAAAGCGTGAAGGAGGGTTTGTTTGTTGTATTATCTTTTATGAGCCGGGCGCACTCATGCCAGTTCCTCCTCGTATTAGGGGTTTGCAGATTAGACATGCAATCCCGGGGTAAAACTTGTCCAACTTAAAAAGATCATGAATTAACTACTACTTCCTCATGAGCTAAAACAGGGGCACAAAATAGAAGATTTTGAACATTTAAGGATAACACATAAATTCTATACTTTAGGAGGTGGTAGTGGAATACCACGAATAGGAAGGTATGGTGGACTCATATGGAAGGTATTGGTTTAAGGGTATGGATGCACAAGCAGAATTCCGCTTAGTACAGAGTTTAAGCTAGAAAAGGCTTTGAGAGAACAGACAATTGATGATGACTAAGATGCAAAGCAATATAAAGCATAAACATTAAAATAAGCATAACACATCAAGTTGTCTTCCTTGTCAGCATAACACTTCAAGCATAATAACATAAAGGTTTTGGCTATGTCGCTACTTTAAGAAAATCATGCTTGTTGTTATGACCAAAGCTATGTTTGCCAAGATTAAATAAAGTTTTCAAAGCCATACCTGATATAAGGTCAATACTCCCCATAAGAATCATCATATAAGGTCGATTGCGTGAAGAGAATGCCGAGTGCAGCAAAGGAACCAATAGACTTCTCATTAATATTCCATCATAGACGACTCCACACTCACGGACACAATCTCTCCACAGAAGGAGTGATAGACCTCAATGCACACACCTATTTCATATAATAACCTCCCTAGACATGCTACGACTCTACTTGACTCTAAAAGACAAAAGATAAAGATAAAGATACCGGGCACTCCCCCAAGCTTGGAACAAGCCATGGGGATGCCATTACCCAAGGAGATTTCACTCCTCATTCTTGTTGACGTTGATTCTTCAAATCTCTTATGACACGGCGAAGGGTTTGGCTTTCCTTCTCCAAGATCTCCACTTGTACCTTTAGTACACGGAAATCTTCGCACAGCTGATTGGTGATGCGATAAGCCTCGGAGATGGTGGAGAGCGTACGTTGATCTTCAAGTGAACTAGAGGGCCCTGAAAGGTTAAGAGAAAGATCATAATGAGGTTGGACAGATCCCACCATGATGGGATTGCTTGGGCCTCCTTGTTGTTGGGCAGTGATAGTCTTGACTTCCTCCCTCACGGAGCGCTCCATCTCTGCTTGTCTTGCGGCAATCTCTTCTTCGGTAGCCCAGTCAACGTGCTTCCCTTGATTAAGATCCTTCCTAGTTGCCTTTTTCAGCTTCCTGTAATCAATACACATTCTATATCCAATAATAATTCTCTGAGGTATTAGTTCATTCTTATCATTAGGAACCACAGTTGTACCTCCTTTCTTAGGAACACAATGTACCGGGCTTACCCACTTACTATCAGCTATAGGGTAGATAATACATGCGGCTAGAAGCTTGAGAATCTCAGTTCTTACAACATCCATCATCTTCGGGTTCAACCGTCGTTGATGATCAACAACTAGTTTAGCGTCGGGCTCAAGGTTGATAGTATGTTGACAGATAGATGGACTAATCCCCTTAAGGTCATCAAGGGTATAGCCAATTGCACCTCGGTGTTTACGAAGTACTTCCAATAGTCGCTCTTCTTCATATCCTGGAAGGTTAGAGTTGATAATAACAGAATATACTTTCTTTTCATCTAAATAAGCATACTTGAGCATATCGGGAAGAGGTTTAAGATCGAACACTGGGTCTTCTTTTGGTTTTGATAAAATTCCCAAAGGTTCAACCGGAAGGTTGTGCTTCAGGATAGCAGGTTGTCTCAAGAATATTTCATCTAGTTCATTTCTTTCCTGCATATGCAAATCATTCTCGTGGTCCTCCATATATTGCTGCAAAGGATCATTAGGGGGAATAGCAATAGAAGCAATACTTTCAATAATTTTATCATCACTAGGTAAATCGGTACCACGAGGCTGCTTAGAGAACTTAGAAAAGTTAAATTCATATGGCTCACCATTGAATTCAACAGAAACTTTACCTTTCTTGCAATCTATTATAGCTCCACAAGTTCTGAGAAAAGGTCTACCAAAAATAATAGGACAAAAATTGTTCCTCACTGAACCAAGTACTAGAAAGTCGGTAGGGTATTTTACCTTTCCACATAGGACTTCAACGTCTCTCACAATTCCGATAGGAGAGATAGTTGCTCTGTTTGCAAGATGAATGGTAACATCAACTTCTTCAAGTTCACAAGGTGAAATCTCACCGATGATCTCTTGATAAAGTGAATAGGGGCTAGCACTAGCACTCGTTCCCAAATCGCATAGCCCATAATAATTGTGATCTCCTATTTTAACAGATACTACTGGAGTACCTGAAATTGGGCCTTTATTCTTGGCTATGACAAGGTTAGTGGAAACAACACAAAAATTTACATTGGAATCCAAAACATCATTAGTAACAAGGTCTTTAACCAATGCAACTTGAGGATCGACCTTGATCTGGTCCTCAGGCTCATCAATTCTTCTCTCACTTTTATTTATTATGCCTGTCACAAGAGAGTGCTCCCTTATCCTTTCGGGAAAAGGAGGCTTTTCATATATAACTGCAGGAAAAATAGGGTCAGCAACATGAATATCAACAGGTAACTCTTTGAAAGGTTCATGATGCTGATCTCTCTTCTTTTTAAAAGAATCAACGTGAGAGGCAAAATCCTTACAGAAATCAATCATTAGATGGGAATCAAGACCAATCTTATAGCAAAAGGTATTGAAGTAATCAGTTTTCACATAGCTCTCAATATAATCATGCTCATAATTTATAGCGGGTTCAATACCTTTATCGATTTCCCAATCTTCGGTATTCCTCTGGATCCTTTCAATGAGATCCCACCTTTCTTCAACGCTCTTTGTCTGAAATACCCCACTAGAGGAGGCATCCAGCATCTCCTTATCCTGACGAGAAAGCCTGGCATAAAAATTTGTAAGTATAATTTTCTTGGGGAGCTCATGAATAGGACATTTGAGCATTAGGGACTTCAATCTCCCCCAAGCTTGAGCAATGCTTTCTCCGTCACGACACCTAAAGTTATAGATATAGTTCCTGTCTCGATGAATTTCATGAAGAGGATAAAACTTGGTATAAAAGAGAGACATAAGCTCTTGCCAATCAAGCAAGTGTGAGTTATCGAGAAGCTTATACCAATCTGAAGCTTTATCTATAAGCGATACAGAGAACAATTTCCTCATGACAAACTCCATTGATACACCTGCAAGCTTAAATAATGAACATAGTTGTGACAGATATAGCAAGTGTTCACCGGGATGTCTGTCTCCTGCATAACGATTAGCCAAAACATAATCGATAATACCAGCTGGTATTTTATAGGGCACAATTTCAGTAGGGGGAGGAGCAACCACCACAGATGTGGGGCGTCTTCCCACAAGCAACGATCCAATAGCAAGGTTGTCCATAAGGACAAAGAGCAGCAACAGCAAAATAAAAACAGAAATATAAAAACTTCCTTACCAGCTTCACTTACCAATAGCGCTACACTCCCCGGCAACGGCGCCAGAAAACGGTACTTGATGACCCACAACCGTAAGGGATCTATTGCAGCGTTTTCGATAAGTAAGAGTGTCGAACCCAACGAGGAGCAGAAGGTATTGATAAGTGATTCTGAGCAAGGAATAACTACAAGCACTGAAAGATAACTTTTTAGGGGTTTTCTTGATATAAGCAATAGGAAAGTAAAAGCGAGCAAAGTAAAAGGCACTGGAGAGTAACAAGTGGCCCAATCCTTTCTGAGCAAAGGAGAGGCCTAGCAACTGAACTTATAAAGGCTAAAGTGTTCTTGAGGACACACGGGAGAGGTAGTCATGTGCTTTCGCCATATTCCGTATCGGTACTATGTGATGTGTTGATAAGTGTTGAGTGGGTGGATCTATGCTAGTACACCCTCTAGACTGAGATGAGTACACTCTTATGATTAAACACCTTGCAAGCATCCGCAAATACAAGATAGTATTTAAGGCAAAAGCCTAACCATAGCAATACGATCGATGATCCATTGTTCCCTTGTGCAAAAGCGTGCGAACTGGGGTTCAGGTTTCTGTCACTCCGGCAACCCACCGTAAGCATTCTTTGTACACAATGTATTCCCCTAGGTCCTTAATAAGGTGAAGTGTTGAGTGTTCGACTCACACAACACCACTAGGAAAATAACAACACAACTTAAGTATCAAACAACACATATTACTTCAACATCATATGACTACTAACAACAAGACTTCTCCCATGTCCTCAAGAACTAAAGTAACTACTCACAAGACATAAAAGAGATCATGATCAGTGGAGATAGATGGATGATAAATAATCTGGACACAATGATATTTCTCCAACAAAACTCAATAGCATTCACCACAAAGTAGTAATCAACACCGATAGGGTAGAGAGGATAGATAGTACGGATTACAACACAAGTTGCAATCGTGAGATGAGATTGGATGAAGATGGAGATGGTGCTGATGTTGGGGATGATGTTGATGATGATCTCGATGATGCCCGTGACGATGGTGATGACGATGGCGATGATCTCCCCTTCTAGGAGGTGATCTCCCCGGCGGAATCTGTCCGCCGGAGATGGCTTTTCTTCTCTGTAGGTTTCCGCCATGGAGCGGCGGCGGAACTCCGTAAACTCCCCTCCTTTTAGGGTTTCTGGATGACGAGGAGTATATAGGCCAGAGGGGGAGCCTGGAGTGGGCCAGGGGCTCCAGTCGCCCTCCCGGCGCGGCCAGGGTGGGGGCCGCGCCAGGTGGCCGCCTGGGCACCCTATGGCCTCCCTCTGGTTGCTCTTTTGCGTATCTTCGTGATCCTTTTGGAAAATACCCTCCGTCGATTTTCAGGTAATTTGGAGGTATTCTTCTTCAGCAACTCAGCGTCCACTTTTTACCGCTGAATCCTGCGTCTGCTGCTTCGGCACCGGAAAGTTGCAAACTGTGTAAAATAGGCCAAAACAACATAAGAACATCATCGTAATGTGAAATATATCAATGAATAAGGATGAATTACGATATAAAATAGTGATGCATTTTGGACGTATCAAGCACCAGCAGGACCGCGGCGGCATAGGCGCTTGTTACCCGGTCCGCTTCTGCCCCGTTCCATCATCCGCACCCTATCCCCGTCCTCGGTCTAGGTCGCATCTCGTCGACGTCCAGAAGGAACATGGCGACCACCAGCAGGGCGGCGACAGTGGAGGCGCAGGTCTCCTCTGGCCACGGGCGCTCCGCCTCAGGCCTCCTCCCTCTCCGCCGCACCCACCCCCTGTACCCATCTCCTGTCCTACACCAGCCCATGGCGCCCAACCACTGTCTACCTGTAACTTGGTCATGTGAGGACCTTTCTATTCTCTGTTATTAACCAATTTTTTTGTTTATATATTGTGCAGATCTGTGAACTGTGCTCAATCTACAGGCCAAGTGAAGGTATATGGCAGAATCCCCTATGTTTTCTATGCATTTGTGCATGTGATGTCTTGCTGCAATGTTTTACATCCTAGATAATCAAATTGTACAGCTCAATGTCGGATCAATTGGAGTTGGTTGAGTTGATAAATGAAGAAAATAAAATACGGAAGAGGAAAAGAATTGTTCTGACTAAATTGTTTGTTGAAACATGTGCTCTTGCTTTAGCCTTTGTTACTACACAACAGAATAGGGGGCCAAGGGACCTAGGAACTTTTAATGATGATGAGGACAAGATTAGGAATCGGAAATATTTGCTCAAATGCATGTATGATGGATCTGGAGTGGCATGCTATGATCAATTGCGCCTAACTAAATGAAACTTTCATGACCTTTGCACCATGTTACGGGAGAGATGTGGCCTTCGTGATAGTGTATATGTGACCGTGGAAGAGAAAGTTGCAATGTTTTTGCTTGTAGTTGGTCATAGTATTAAGATGAGGATGTTGTGTGGCACCTACAAGCGTTCTTTATGGACCATCAGCACACACTTCTCTGCTGTCCTAAACGCCCTACTCTCTCTACATGGGGAGTTCATTAAGTTGCCTTCCTCTACCGCTCAAGCTCCTGATGATTACAAATGGAAGTGGTTTGGTAATGCACTTGGAGCACTAGATGGTTGTCATATTGACGTGCTTGTTGATGTGGCTGACCAAGGAAGGTATAGGAACAGAAAGCAAGGCATTAGCACTAACATGCTAGGTGTTGTTGATTGGAACATGAAGTTTCTTTATGTGTTACCTGGCTGGCAGGGTTCAGTTTCGGATTCGAGAGTTTTGCGTGATGCAATGAGGGCGAACCGCCAAGATGCTTTTGTTGTGCCTAAGGGTACGACTCTTACTCTTGGCATGTAGTTTCTTTGACTTGATTGTTAGCTAACTAACTTATTGATATATAGGGAAATATTATTTAGTTGATGCTGGTTATACCAATGGAGAAAGATTTCTAGCTCCATTCAGGTCCACTCGGTATCATCTAAAAGAATGGGCTGCAAGTGCACAACAGCCTCATACATCTAAAGAGTTATATAAATTGCGCCATTCTCGTGCTAGGAATGTAGTGGAGCGAACATTTGGCTTGTTCAAGAAAAAATGGGCTCTCTTGCATTCCCAAACCTTCTTTGACATAAAGGATCAGGTACAAAAAGTAATTATGTTGTTAAATAACATCAGTATGTGTGATGACAATTGCTTACTATGAACTAAAATATCATTGCAGATTCGAATTATCAGTGCTTGTTGTGTGTTGCACAACTTTGCAAGGGATAGGCAGCATGTCATGGATGATTTGTTATTGCCTGAAGTGAATAATGAATTAGCAAATGCGGCAATTGATGATCCAGATGATGACAACTTCATTAGAAGTGTGCAAGTCACTACTTAATGGTCCATCTTTAGGCAACAACTAGCTGATGATATGTTTGCTGAGTACCTTGTGGCGCAAGGACAACAAGAGATGGAATAGGATGAGAGTACGATATGTAGCTGCGGTGGTCTTCTTTTGTATAGCTAGCTGCGGTGGTCTTCTTTTGTATAGCTAGATGCGATTGTATTCTTTTGTATAGCTAGCTGCGGCTAATGTGATGAAGCATGTGGTATTTTGTATATGCATCATCTTCATGCAACTAATGAATGACATTATGTTTCATGTTGTTTCTCAAACTTAATATTGTATTTGTTTTTTCTATTATGTACAATTTTTATTTCTTTGTAGAACCATGGCCGAAGAAGTAAGTACAAGGAGGAGGAATTACTGCACATGGGATGATGAGATGGATGATGCATTGCTTGAAGTCTTAGTTGAGCATCACAACAAGGGTGACCATGCCCAAAATGGATGGAAACCACATGTGTACACGCATGCCATAAGGAATGTGAAGGACAAGTGCAATAAGGATATCACAAAGGATAACATAAGTGGAAGGATGAGGACTTTGGATCATCACTATGAGGTCGTTAGCAAAATCCTTTCTCAAAGTGGTTTCGGTTGGGATTGGACCAATAATAGGCTATCAATGGATAGTGATGATGTTTGGGCTAAATATGTGGAGGTAACAATGCATCATGAATACACATTCTGTATGTAGTTTGCATATGTAGAATAACAAGGCAGTAGCTTTACAAGTTTGTGTTTATTGTGCAGGCTAACAAGGCAAGCAAGGAGATAAAGTCTTACAAGACCAAAGTAATCAAGAACTGGGAGTCCATATGTATCGTATATTCAAAAGATCATGCTAATGGCGAGGGTGCGAAGACAGGTGCTGAGATTGCTGCAGAGCCATTAGAAGAACCAATTGAAGTCTCTCCAGAAGTAGCGCCAAAGAGGCAGCGAACAGGTGATGCTATTCTTTGCATGCTTGGAGATATGAAGAAGGACTTAGTTGATGCTTTCAAGACAACTGAGCCCATTCCACTACCAAAGGTTACCACACCCGCTGAAATACTTGATGCACTTAGGTTGATACCTGATTTAGATGAGCAAGATATGCTTCGATGTTACGGGAAGTTGGTACTCAATGATCGCCTATTTCAAGCTCTGAAGGAGCTGCCCATTACCATGAGGAAGACATGGCTGCTAATGTTGCCTTGAAAATCAATGCTTTTATGTGCTGTTGAACTTTGAACCATCTATTTTATGTCATGTTGAACTTGGAACTATGTATGTACTGCCTTGTTGAACTTGGAACTATGTATGTACTGCCACGCACTATTTATGTCAAGCACTTGGACCTATCTTCTAAATTGTTGTGATTTATGTCATGTACGAGACCATATTTGAGAGTACGTGTTGTTTTTTATTGTTTCTAATTTTGTGTTATGTTATCGTAAAAAATATTGTTGTCATTGTATCACCATTTGTGTTTCCTGATGCATTTCTAGAATATTTAATTATTTTATTGCTATATATCCATTCATAGTCAGATTTTATGTTTGAGTGATGTAGAACAAGGTATAATCTGGTAATGTAGCTATGCAATTCCAAAGTTTGTCATCCAAACAAGATTCTGTATTGAAATCTCAGAGGCATTTCAAGGGCCAATTCGCTAGACAACCAAACATGTGAATTCGTATTCGTTCCATTTCAGTTTCCTCACTGATTTGGAATTCAGGCCAATTCAATACAGAGCTCTCCAATGGAGACATCCAAACGAAGCGTTAAGTGCATTCAAAATCAGTGTGTATATTGAATAATGTATTATATATTAGGTTCAAATTTTCTCCTAACATTTTGTGTTGCAAAATCGCTAATGATGGTATAAATATCAGTTTCTTCAACCAACTTCTTCTCGGCACATAAAGTTGCCAAACCATTTAACCTCTCTTGCGACATTGTCGATCTCAGGTAGTTCTTCAACAATTTCAACTTTGAAAAACTTCTAGCTATACGAAAAAAAAATTGCGTGCTTTGCAACAACTAACCATTTTTTATCACCCACCTCTCAATTACTCATTTTTCTTGTGTGGTGGCTATACGAAAAATGACTTGAATTTTAGTATTTTCTTCTTTCCTTTTAGGCCTCTTTTCCACTAATATGCCCATTGCTTTGTTATCAAGATTACCCCAATTTCTTGAATCATAAATATCCACAGTAACAATCGGTTCCTCATCAACACTAACATATTATGTCGTAGACGAACTAAATATGGGGTCATGATCACTCACGCTGGTATCATCCATGTTGATGTCAACATTGTCTTGTGCAGGAGTATGACCAGCATCCTCCTAATCGGCATTAGTTCGGTCATCTGCAATAACTATTGGCAACTCATCCGGATTTCCTGAAGTGCTCGTATCGCTCTTATAATATTAAAAAGGGATCCTCTCAATGCTCCTTTCATCCCATCTACCTTCTTCCTTTTTTTTCACTTTCGGATGGATACTTTCTACCAGAACCTGACATGGTCGTGCTGCAATTGAAAGGAACAATTAACTTATAAAATTAGCGCAAAACTTTGGAGATATTAGATTAATTACAGAAGATTTTCATCTAATGTCATGAAAAAAACCTGCTAGGGCATAGACGCATAGTAGTATAGTACCTTCTCTTTCTTTGTAATCTGACTATGTGTGCGCGATGATTCGAGCACCTGACAACAATTTCCTGTTGACCTGACCGATAGAGATAGAATTGGGGAATCGGCGTTAGAAAAAAAACAATTAGAAAGAAGAAGCGGCGAGGGCAGAGGGGCGAGCAAACATACCTAGCGCAGTCGTTCGTCCGGACTCGGGAGGCATAGAAGAACAGGCGAAAGGGCAGAGAACGACCGATCCGAACAAACAGGAAGAAATCAGGGATTTATTGATTCCTTTCCTATCCACATCCTTTGCTTGTACGCGCACACATGGGCCGGCCCATTATCTCTAACTTATCTTTCATAGGCCTAGCAGCAGGCGAGGCGAGAGGCTGAGGCGCTGGTGAGCTTCGTTTTTTTTTGCATGGTAATACATGTCTCATTCATATCATAAAGATTAAAGTACAAGTCACGTAAGAACCAATATGACATAACTGAAAAGATAGCAGAACATCTCTGAGTTTGACTCCAAACGCCCATCACCTGCCTCCGGCACCACGATAGCAGCCACCGAATAAAAAAATGATGGATCACCTCCTCACCCGAGCTCGACGCGGCTCCATCGCTGATATGCAGCTTTGCAGACCTCCAAGGCGGCTCACCAAAAGTGAAGCCCTTACCGTTGAACGAATCAACGCCCCGGACACGCTATCGAACTCCAGATCTGGTACCCCGCTGCGACTAAGATGCCGCAGAAGGAAATCATACCTGCGATCCACGAACCACAAACCCAACACATGTTCTGTCTTCCAGATGTCGTCGATGCAGACCACAATCTGCCGCTCCTGGACTACCTCCCAAGCTCCACACCGACGCTGGAGCAAACACCGTCGCAACGGCGGAGTCCGAGGACACAGGTCCACCACGAGGATGCCGCCGCTGCCACGCCATCCTTGCTTGAACGGACTGGTTTCCAAAACCTTCCCCAACCATAGAACCGATGGCCTTGTCTGGGGAGGATCCGAAGAATCTTTATTCAGCGCCGTCATCGTCGCCGCCGAAGCAAAGACGATGAACGGCCTAAAAACCTACACTATGAGAAAGTAAAAACGATCCACACGCGTAGATCCGGCGACCCCCCTCACCACAGACGACCGAGGTCACCGGCGGAGGGGAGCCGACGGAGGACGGCGATGGAAGATTGGGCTCTCCTAGCGACGGCTAGGGTTCCAGCCGCCAGGGACAGATGGAAAAACGGCAACGTCTTTGTTACCTTGCACAAAACATCCAATGTAGTCGTGGAACCTGGTGAGCTTCGATTGAAAACAAAATCGCTCGAACTCTGGACGTATAGCTCATGTATGCTACGTACACATACTTGGGAGGCCCCCCTGACTTTTGGGGGCCCAGGCCGGCCGCCCAATTTGCCACCCCCCCACCCCCCGCCGGCCCTGAACTGAAGGAAATATGCCCTAGAGGCAATAATAAAGTTGTTATTTTATATTTCCTTATATCATGATAAATGTTTATTATTCATGCTAGAATTGTATTAACCGGAAACTTAGTACATGTGTGAATACATAAACAAAATAGAGTGTCCCTAGTATGCCTCTACTAGACTAGCTCATTGATCAAAGATGGTTATGCTTCCTAACCATAGACATGAGTTATCATTTGATCAGCGGGATCACATCATTAGAAGAATGATGTGATGGACAAGACCCATCCGTTAGCTTAGCACTATGATCGTTTAGTTTTACTGCTATTGCTTTCTTCATGACTTATACATGTTCCTATGACTATGAGATTATGCAACTCCCGAATACCGGAGGAACACCTTGTGTGCTATCAAACATCACAACGTAACTGGGTGATTATAAAGATGCTCTACAGGTGTCTCCGAAAGTATTCGTGGTGTTGGCAGAGATCAAGACTAGGATTTGTCACTCCGAGTGTCGGAGAGGTATCTCTGGACCCTCTCGGTAATGCACATCATAATAAGCCTTGCAAGCAAATGACTAATGAGTTAGTCACGAGATGATGTATTACGGAACGAGTAAAGAGACTTGCCGGTAACGAGATTGTACTAGGTATAGAGATACCGACGATCGAATCTCGGGCAAGTAACATACCGATGACAAAAGGAACAACGTATGTTGTTATGCGGTTTGACCGATAAAGATCTTCGTAGAATATGTAGGAACCAATATGAGCATCCAGGTTCCGCTATTGGTTATTGACCGGAGATGAGTCTCGGTCATGTCTACATAGTTCTTGAACCCGTAGGGTCCGCACGCTTAACGTTTGATGACGATCGGTATTATGAGTTTATGAGTTTCGATGTACCGAAGGAAGTTCGGAGTCCCGGATGAGATCACGGACATGACGAGGAGTCTCGGCATGTCCAAGACATAAAGATTGATATATTGGACGACTATATTCGGACATCGGAAGTGTTCCGGAAAAGTTTCGGATTTAACCGGATTGCCAGAGGGGGTTACCGGAACCCCCCACGAGGGGGGATGGTCCATAGTGGGCCTTGAGGAAAGAAGAGAGGCAGCCCATAGAGGCTGGCCGGAGCCCCACCGGGGAATCCTAGTTGGACTAGGATTGGGGGGCGCCACCTCTCCCTCTCCTTCCTTTCCCCCTCTTCCTTCTTGGTGGACTCCTACTAGGAATAGGATTGCAATCCTATTCCTAGTAGGATTGCCTCCCTGGCGCGCCATAGAAGGGCTGGCCGGCCCCTCCCCTTGCTCCTTTATATACGGGGGCAGGGGGGCACCCTAGAACACACAAGTTGATCAGTTGATCTCTCCCAACCGTGTGCGGTGCTCCCCTCCACAGAAACACACCTCGATTATACCGTTGCAGTGCTTAGGCGAAGCCCTGCGCCGGTAGATACATCATATCCGTCACCACGCCGTCGTGCTGACGAAACTCTCCCGTGAATCTCAACTGGATCAAGAGCTCGTGGGACGTCATCAAGCTGAACGTGTGCTGAACGCGGAGGTGCCATACGTTCGGTGCTTGATCAGTTGGATCGCGAAGAAGTTCGACTACATCAACCGCGTCACTTGACGCTTCCGCTCCCGGTCTACGAGGGTACGTAGACACACTCACCCACTCGTTGCTATGCATCTAGTAGATAGATCTTGCGTGATCATAGGAAAATTTCAAAATACTACGTTCCCCAATGGTGGCATCATGAGCCAGGTCTATGCGTAGATGATATGCACGAGTAGAACACAATGAGTTGTGGGCGAAACTAGTCATACTGCTTACCAGCATGTCATACTTTGCTTCGGTGGTATTGTGAGATGAAGCGGCCCGGACCGACATTACGCGTACGCTTACGCGAGACTGGTTTCACCGTTATGAGCACTCGTTGCTTAAAGGTGACTGGCGGGTGTCTGTCTCTCTCACTTTAGCTGAATCAAGTGTGGCTACGCCCGGTCCTTGTGAAGGTTAAAACAGCACATACTTGACGAAACATCGTTGTGGTTTTTGTATGCGTAGGTAAGAACGGTTCTTGCTAAGCCTGTAGTAGCCACGTAAAACTTGCAACAACAAAGTAGAGGACGTCTAACTTGTTTTTGCAGGGCATGTTGTGATGTGATATGGTCAAGACATGATGAGATATACGGTTTTGTATGAGATGATCATGTTTTGTAAAGTTATCGGCAACTGGCAGGAGCCATATGGTTGTCGCTTTATTGTATGAAATGCAATCGCCATGTAATTGCTTTACTTTATCACTAAGCGGTAGCGATAGTCATAGAAGCAATAGTTGGCGAGACGACAACGATGCTACGATGGAGATCAAGGTGTCGCGCCGGTGACGAAGGTGATCATGACGGTGCTTTGGAGATGGAGATCAAAAGCACAAAATGATGATGGCCATATCATGTCACATATTTTGATTGCATGTGATGTTTATCTTATTATGCTTCTTATTTTGCTTAGTTCGACGGTAGCATTATAAAATGATCCTTACTAAATTTCAAGGTATAAGTGTTCTCCCTGAGTATGCACCGTTGCGAAAGTTCGTCGTGCCAAGACACCACGTGATGATCGGTTGTGATAAGCTCTACGTTCAAATTCAACGGGTGTAAGCCAGTTTTGCACACGCAGAATACTCGGGTTAAACTTGACGAGCCTAGCATATGCAGATATGGCCTCGGAACACTGGAAACCGAAAGGTTGAACGTGAATCATATAGTAGATATGATCAACATAAGATGTTCACCATTGAAACTACTCCATCTCACGTGATGATCGGACATGGTTTAGTTGATTTGGATCACGTGATCATTTAGATGACCGGAGGGATGTCTATCTAAGTGGGAGTTCTTTAAGTAATATGATTAAATTGAACTTTAATTTATCATGAACTTAGTCCTGGTAGTATTAGCATATCTATGTTGTAGATCAATAGCTCGCGATGTTGCTCCACGTTTTTTTATATGTTCCTAGAGAAAACTAAGTTGAAAGATGTTAGTAGCAATGATGCGGAATTGTTCCGTGATCTGAGGGTTATCCTCATTGCTGCATAGAAGAATTATGTCCTTGATGCACCGCTAGGTGACAGACCTATTGCAGGAGCAGATGTAGACGTTATGAACGTTTTGACAAAAGCTCAGTATGATGACTACTTGATAGTTTAAGTGCACCATGCTTTAAGGCTTAGAACCGGGACTTCAAAACGTTTTGAATGCCACGGAGCATATAAGATGTTCCAAGAGTTGAAATTAGTATTTCATACTCATGTCTGTGTCGAGAGGTATGAGACCTTTGACAGTACTTTGCCTACAAGATGGAGGAGAATAGCTCAACCAGTGAGCATCTGCTCAGATTGTCTGGGTACTACAATTGCTTAAATCAAGTGGGAGATAATCTTCCAGATAATATAGTAATTTACAAAAGTTCTCTAGTCACTATCACCAAGTTAGTATAACTTCGTGGATGACGAAAGTAATTCCCGAGCTCTTCGCGCTGCTGAAATCGGCGAAGGTAGAAATCAAGAAAAAGCATCAAGTGTTGATGGTTAACAAGACCACTTGTTTCAAGTAAAGGGCAAAAGGGGTAGAAGGGGAACTTCAAGAAGAATGACAAGCAAGTTGTCACTCCCGTGAAGAAGCCCAAAGCTAAACTCAAGCCTGAAACTAAGTGCTTCTACTGCAAAGGAAATGGTCACTGGAAGTGGAACTGCCCTAGATACTTGGCGGATAAGAAAGATGGCAAAGTGAACAAAGGTATATTTTGATATACAGATTATTGATGTGTACTTTACTAGTGTTCATAGCAACCCCTGGGTATTTGATACCGGTTCAGTTGCTAAAATTAGTAACTCGAAACGAGAATTGCAGAATGAACAGAGACTAGTTAAAGGTGAAGTGACGATGTGTGTTGGAAGTGGTTCCAAGATTAATATGATCATCATCGCACACTCCCTATTCTTTCGGGATTAGTGTAAAACCTAAATAAATGTTATTTGGCATTTGCGTTGAGCATGAATATGATTGGATCGTATTTGTTGCAATACGGTTATTCATTTAAAGTCATAGAATAATTGTTATTCTGTTTACATGAATAAAACCTTCGATGGTTATACACCCAATGAAAATAGTTTGTTGGATCTCGATCCTAGTGATACACATATTCAAAATATTGAAGCCAAAAGATGCAAGGTTAATAATGATAGTGCAACTTATTTGTGGCACTACCGTTTAGGTCATATTGGTGTAAAGCGCATGAAGAAACTCCATAGTGATGGGCTTTTGGAATCACTTGATTATGAATCACTTGGTGCTTGCGAACCATGCCTCATGGGCAAGATGACTAAAACTCCGTTCTCCGGAACAATGGAGCGAGCAATTGACTTGTTGGAAATCATACATACTGATGTATGCAGACCAATGAGTGTTGAGGCTCGCGGCAGGTATCATTATTTTCTGACCTTCACAGACGATTTGAGCAGATATGGGTATATCTACTTGATGAAACACAAGTCTGAAACATTTGAAAAGTTCAAAGAAATTTCAGAGTGAAGTAGAGAATCATCGTAACAAGAAAATAAAAGTTTCCACGATCTGATCACGGAGGCGAATATTTGAAGTTACGAGTTTGGCCTTCATTTAAAACAATGTGGAATAGTTTCACAACGCACGCCACCCGGAACACCACAGCGTAATGGTGTGTCCGAACATCGTAATCGTACTTTATTAGATATGGAGCGGTCTATGATGTCTCTTACCGATTTACCACTATCGTTTTGGGTTATGCATCAGAGACAGCTGCATTCATGCTAAATAGGGCAACATCTAAATCCGTTGAGACGACGCCTTATGAACTGTGGTTTGGCAAGAAACCAAAGTTGTCATTTCTTAAAGTTTGGGGCGGCGATGCTTACGTCAAAAAGCTTCAACCTGATAAGCTCGAACCCAAGTCGGAGAAATGTGTCTTCATAGGATACCCAAAGGAGACTGTTGGGTACATCTTCTATCACAGATCCGAAGGCAAGATATTCGCTGCTAAAACAAGTACAGGGAATATCATCACTCCGCGGGCACGGCTTTCGAAAGTTCATAACCCTGCAGGGGTGTCCCAACTTAGCCCATCACAAGCTCTCACGATTAGCTGAAGCGATAAGTATAATATCATCACTCCTTATCTTAGGGAAAACCGATCAGGCTCGGCATCCCGGTAGCACAAGACATTTCGACAATGGTAAAACAAGTCCAGCAAGACCTCTCGGTGTGCCGACACCCTGATAGTAGCCGCGCGTATCTCGTCTCAGGCCACAACCGGATGGGAAAAGCTACGAGTAAAACCAAACCTCGAGTTTCCCCAAGGTGGCCCCGCAGTTTTCCCGTTTGGGACCAACACCATCAGCACTGGCCCCCCCTGCTATGTAGTAAAGAATCCTCGGGGACGTGACCCCCTATGCAAATTTAATTAATTAATTAAGTTGTTATTATGAGGCAAATTAAAACCAATGTTGGGCCTTGCTGGAGGAGTTTTATTCAAAGTCGAACTGTCAAGGGGTCTCCATCCACCCATCGTGTAAGGAACGCAAAATCAAGGAACATAATGCCGGTTTATCGGCGCCTAAGGTGGCATGAGTGGAACAAAACACCGAGCAAAAGGCCAAGCCTTCCACCCATGCCCAGTATATAGGTGTTTTAATAATAGTTATAGATATTGTGATATAACAACAACAAGTTCCCTCCTGGAACAAACTTCATCTTCACCTGCAACTAACAACGCTATAAGAGGGGCTGAGCAAGCGAGTAACATAGCCAAACAATGGTTTTGCTAGGAAGGTGTCAAAGGTTAGAGGTTTCATGGCAACAAGGAGAGGCTGACATAAAAGATGGGTAGCGCGACATGTAACGATAGCATCGAGACAACTAAGCATGGCAATGGTAGTAAAGGTATCCAAGCGTATGATCATCTTGCCTGGGATTCCGCAAGGAAGAAGAACGGGTCCATGAAGTAGACGAAGAAGAAGCCTCACAACTCCGGAACGAAACCGAAGCTAACAAGAGAAGCAACCGGAAAGAAGCAAACAACACGGTAAACACACAATCATAAACATGGCATACGATGCACATCCAAGTATGATGCATGTCCGGTTTAAATATGCAAGGCATGGCAAGTGCACAAACAAAACTACAAGTTAAGTGGAGCTCAATATGCAACGAGTTGCATATTGACGAAACACCACATGATATTTATTTAGTTGACTCTCGTTTATTTACAAGACAAGATTAAATTTTTGTTAACATGGCAAGAGGTGAAGCATAATAAAACTACACTATTTAGACATTTTAAATGAGGCCGGAAATAACAACAACAATTCCGGAAAATCCCCATGAGCATGTTTAATAATTATAAGCAAACAACAAATCACACATTATAAAGTTGTTAACATGATGCGGATGACATGATCAAGTTTAATGCAATTTTATTAAAAGGTTGACATAAGAGGATATGAAGTATTTGTCACCGTGGTGAAAGGAAAGGGTGCCACGGCAACGATCCAAAAATGATGCAACGCAACATCTCGGTTCCGGTAACTCGTCGGGAGACCGGTGCAAAAGATTACGGAGGCGAGGGCGAGCGAAACAAGATGAAAGGTGGGGTGATCCCGTCACCGGGTTCCCACGGGTTGGCGACGAGGCAACCGAGGAACATGACAAACGGACGAAACGGGCACGGAGCACACAAGGGAAACATTTCATACAACCACAAGCATCACACGGGTCATCGGCTCGGCGGTTATACCTTCGGAACAAACGTTCTCGGGGCGGTTCGAGAGCGTAGAGGAAGAAGTCATTCACGTTCGGAGAGGAAGTAGCCGTTCTCGTTTGTAGACGTACTTGGCGCATCCATCGTCTCCGGGCGACGGTAGTGGTACATGTCGTAGCGGGAAGTAGTTGTTCTCGTTCATCGGTAGGGGTACTTGTCAAGTCGGTCGTCGTGGTACTTGGCGCTTCAAAACGTTCGTCGGTCCGATCTCGGTGTAGATGTACACGTCGTCGAGGTACTTGTCACAAGGTCGTCGTGGTACTTGGCAAAATAACAGCACAGGCAACACAAAAACACCGCGCACGGCAGCAGCAAGGGGGCGACGAGGCCATGGCAACGGCAGCAGCAGCAAACTTGGCGTTCCAAAACGAAGCACGGCCAAGGGGCCTCGAAGGACAGCAGAACGACAGCAAGGCGAGGGAGATGGTGAGGCAGCGCCGGCGCTGGAGGAGGAAGGCAGCAAGCCGGCGATGCGGGCGTGGCCCTGGAGATGGAGGGAGGCCACGGCCTGGCCGCTTGGCCTGGCGACGGAGGGACGAACGCGGGAGAGGCGCTCGGGCGTCCTGGCGGCGGAGGGCCTGAGGGCCGGTGGAGGACGGCTGGATCCGGCCTTGGGCCGCCGGATCTGGCCGGGGCGGCGATGGAGGCCAGCTGGGCGCTCGGGAGGAGGCCAGGGAGGCGCTCGCCGGGCTAGGGGCGGCCAGCTCGGCGCTGGAGAGGCCTGGCGAAGGGGCGCGCGCGAGGCAGACGAGGCGCTCGGGGCCGCGGCTCGACGCAGCGCGGGAGGAAGACCACGACGCTCGGGCCTCGGTGATGCGCTTGGGGCGCTCGGGAGGAAGTGGCGCGGCCGCTGTCGCCCGTAGAGGAGGAGGGAGCCGACGAGGGGATTGGCTGTGGGGTCGAGCGAGGAGAGGGAGTCGGGGCAAGGGGGCGATGGGGTTTGCTCCTGGCGGCGCACGAAGGGAAGCGAGGAGGGACGGGGAAGAGCGAGGGGGTCGGCTAGGTTAGAAGGGGATGGCTGGGCCGGGCCAAAAGTGGCTGACGGGCCTGAGGGAAGGCAGGTGCGGCTGGAGGGATGGGCCTGATGCCCATATGGCCTAGAAGGGAGGAAAAAAATGACTGGGTCCTCTCCTAATAAAAGAGAGAAAGAAGAAGAAAAGAAATAGAGAAGAAAATAAAGAGGGGGGTTAGGAGCAGAATTTGGACATGGGATATTATTCCTGGACTCGCAAAATTGCGTTGGTTCCCAGAAAAATAGAAAAGGGGCATGAATGGAAAATAAATTCAAATTCCTTTGAATTTATTTCAAATGGTGTGAACAAAGACTATGATTTAGAAGAGCCCAAAAAAGTTCGGATTTTTGGAGGAGCCTCGAAAAAAGGAAAAAGAATTATAGACAAGGTAGGAGGGAAACTGGAAGTAGGAAAAGCATGGGGAAAATTATGCACGTGTGTTGCGGTTAATTCCAAACAAATGGAATATTTATATAGCTCCCTAAATATTGGGAGGATATGTTATAAAGAGAAGTCATTCTTCCCTCGATTTAAATGGACCGAAGGTCCACACAATTTATTTAGGTTGAGATGCAAAGAAAATATGACATGATGGCATGATGACAAGATGCAATGCAAAAAATAAATAACACAAGCACAAAAGAAACACACGGGAGAACCCGGAACATCTGGAATCTCTGGAATCTTCTGGAATCTTCTGGGACGTCGGTCTTCGGGCGTCACAACTCTCCCACACTAACAGAGGATCTCGACCCGAGATCCTAGAGATGGCACCGGGTAAAAACGGAAGAGGAGGTAAAACAAAGTTGCTTCTTTGACAGACGAGTGAAACCAAGGAACCTTGAGAGGTTGAACAATCTTGAAGGAAAGAATACAACGGAGATGAACGAAGTTAAGAGCACTCCGTTAGAAAGAGTAACAAGGAACATTATGAGAACCTTATAGGTTGAAAGACATGAAACAATAGCTTACGAACCAAAAGAATATGAAACTGCAATGGTAAGCCAAGGAATAAGAATGACAGAATTTGGGCAGCACTCCGACTGAAAATGGAAGAAATTAACAAGAACTTGCCAAGTTGGGATGATACTTGATGAAAACAACAACATATTGCCTCCGAAACAATTAAAAGAATGGCACAAGTGGTAAGAAGGATTCAGACAGCACTCCGGTTGAAAAAGAGAGGAAAAACTTGATAAGATAAGGGAACTAGAATGGAGAATACAACACTCCGGTTAAGTGATAAGCAAGGGAAAGAACATGATTTCGATAAAAAATGAGGTGATGGTTGGAGAGAGCAACATCACAATGCCTCCGGAATGAAAGAATAGCATATAAATCAATGAAAGAAAATAATGGAGAAGAAAAAATGACAACTTCTCCCACGAATGAATTAGAAAATCCTCCTTACGAAGAAGGGTTGAATGGATTTGTTGGAAAAAATTCAACAACGAAAAGAATAAGCTTGATGTGGGCTTATGGAAAACATCTCAAAATTAAGAGGTGACAACCAGCCACTAACTTAAACAATTGATTGATTGAGATCAACAAGGAGACGAAAGAGTTATCTCGCCGGAATGATAAATGAAGAACTTGGGTCATTTGTAAGCACCATAATAGCAACAATTCTCAGGGAAAGCTTTTAGGTGAATACAACCCAAGATAACTCCAAGAGATAAAATGAGGGGTTGAAAGGATCTCCTAAAGAGAAAGAAATGATGGTTTTAATTATCTCATTCTTGATAACTCGTGAATCATGAAACATGAAGGAATTGTCAAGAATGGCATAACACCACCTCAACAGATAAGGGAGCAAGAATTGCACTTGTAAGCATGATAAGGAATGCTTGAGCTCCAACAAGAATCTTGATGAAGACTTCGAGGATGAATTAATTGATGATGAGCCACCTGATACGTCCAAAACGTATCTATAATTTCTGCTTGCTCCATGCCACTTTTGGGTGATATTGCTATGATATTCATACACTTCCATACACTTTTGATCATATTTGGACTAACTTACTAATCCAGTGCACCCCGGTGCCAGTTTCTGTTTTCGGCTGTTTTTGTATTTCAGGTTTTCACGTTTCGAGAACTGCCCAGAAAAATACAGAAAAAATATATAAAAAATCAGCGTTCCGGGAATGACACTGCTTCCGAAGGGGAGCCTGGGGGGGCCACAGGGGCCCCAGGCGCCCTGTGGGCGCCCCCCCTGGGCCGCGCCGGGGGGGCGCCTCGGCCCCCCGAGAGCCCCCCGGTGCCCTACTTTGGCAGATATTTAAAGGGTCCCCCGTAACCCTTGAAACAGGACTTCTTTTTCGCGATCCCATCTCTGTTCCGCCGCCGCCGCCGCTTCCAAGATCGGGAGCACCAGGAGAACTCTTCCCGGCACCCTGCAGGAGGGGAGGATCACCACCGGGAGCTTCTCCACCACCATGGACGCCTCCCGGATGACTCGTGAGTAGTCTCCCTTGGACCATGAGTCCATGACCAGTAGCTATGTGATGTTCTCCTCCCGTTCTTGTGCTTCACTAATTAGTCCTCGTGAGCTGCCCTACATGATCGAGGCACCTATGTAATCCTTATGTTGTTGCTATGTTGAGTTTGCTGGGATCCGATGAATTATGAGATTATGTTCAGATTGATCTTGAGTAATATATTTGATTCACCTTTTTTATATTTTAGTTCATAAGTAATTCTTGCATGTTCTCCGTTGTTATTTATTGCTTTGGCCAAGTAGTAGGTAGTGACTCCAAGAGGGAACGTTATGCTCGATTGTGGGTTCATGCTCCTCGATGACTAGCTTGAGTGACAGAAACATGAGTCTAGGGAATGTGCTGTTGCCACAAGGTGGAAAACAACGGTGCTTGTGCCCGCGGGTGCAAGGATTGTTTACTTTACGCAAAGTTCTTTTAATGCAGTTGTCTGTTGCATTGAGTTTACACTATGGGTGGGACTCGCAACTTAATACCAGCGAGATGTTCTGGATAGATATCTCAAGGTGGATGATTAGTAGTAGATGCAGATGGATTTCGGTCTACTTACTTTGGCGTATCGCCCATGCTTTGAACCTCAACCTTTCTTGCAATGTAGTCAGCATTGGTTTGCGTTCGTGGTCCTGTCAATTGCCCAGCTGTAATTTGTTTACCTCACATAGTTGTTTTATCGTCTTTTGGGAGAGAGACATCACTAGTGAACATCATGTGACTCTGGTCCATATTACTATCATTGATCACATACACTATTTTACTTTCCGCTATTTTACTTACTATTGCAAAACACTATCTATCACTACTATCATATTGCTTTTAACCCTTTGTGAATTACAAGGCCGGAGAGATTGACAACCTCTCTGTACTCGTTGGGAGCAAAGTTATTTGTATCTGTGTGCAGGTCCACGTTGATTGCTAATTGCGCCGTTAGCGGTTGACACCTACCTGTTGAACCTAGGAGTCTCTGGGGATTCGATCCTTGGCATCTTTGCTAGGGGAAAACACTTCTACTTACTGCATCTTACACCTTCCACTTGGGGTAATCCAACGAGGGGTTCGAGGCCCATCAAGGAGTATTTTCTGGCGCTGTTGCCGGGGACTCCACTCTTCAGGATAGGGGAGTTGTATGCTATCTTTTACCTTTGCTTTTTAGTCTTGTTAGTTTACCTTTTATTTTTGCTTTAGTTCCTTTTATCGAAAATCACAAAAATAGTTATCTTGCTTGCTTGCTACTATGGGTTCCACCGAGAACACCAAGTTGTGTGACTTCACTAGTCACAACAACGATGACTTTATCAGCACACCTATCACTACACCTGCCACTTCAGCACCTTCATATGAAATTAAACCTGCTTTACTTAACTTAGTCATGAAAGAACAATTCTCCGGTGCTGGAGATGATGCTGCTTTACACTTGAACAACTTTGTAAAACTTTGTGATATGCAAAAGTACCAAGAAATAGATGGTAATATTGTTAAGCTTAAGCTTTTTCCTTTCTCTTTGAGAGGAGGAGCTAAAATTTGGTTTCAGTCTTTGCCTAGAAATAGCATAGATTCATGGGACAAGTGCAAAGATGCTTTTATCAGAAAATACTATCCACCTGCTAAAATTATCCAACTTAGAAGTAACATCATGAATTTTAACCAATTGGATAATGAACATGTTGCCCAAGCTTGGGAACGTATGAAATCTCTTATCAAGAACTGCCCTATTCACGGTTTGACTACTTGGATGGTTATCCAAACTTTTTATGCAGGCTTGAACTTTACCTCGCGGAACTTGTTAGACTCGGCCGCGGGAGGAACTTTTATGTCAACTACACTTGGTGCTGCCACAAAGCTTCTCGATGAGATGATGACCAACTATTCCCAATGGCACACCGAAAGCGCTCCAACAGGTAGGAAGGTAAACTCTGTCTAGGAGATTTCCTCCCTCAATGAAAAAGTTGACTTGATCATGTCTCTACTTTCGAAGCAATCTACTGTTGATCCTCGTGATGTTCCTTTGAATTCTTTGATTGCTCAAGAACAAGTAGATGTTAACTTTATCTCTAGAAACAATTTCAACAACAATGCTTATAGGAGTAACTTTGGTAACAATTCTAGACCGTTCCCCTCTAACTCTTATGGGAACAACAATGCTTATCCTAGTACCAAGAACTCCAACACTGAACTAGAGATCATGCTTAGAGATTTCATCACTACCCAAAAAGCCTTTAATAAGAATGTAGAAGAGAAACTACATTAACTAAATGATCTTTCTTTCAAGGTAGACCACTTAGCCAATGAGTTAAAATTGCTAAAAATTGAAACTTCTTCTCTTAAGGAGAAGGAAGTCATCCCTATTAATGCTACTCAAGTACAAATTAATGAAAATATTAGGATGATGGCTAAGCTTAAAGAGAGATGGGCTAGAGAAAGGGAGGAAGAGGAAAGAATTAAGAGCCTTCCTACCCACCACACTGTTGCTACTATCCAAGTTATTGAGAATGTTCACACTCTTAGCACCCAATGTACTCCTGGTTCCAATGGACCTATTAATGGTGATGCTATGTCAACTACCAAACAGGTGAGCCTTAAGGACACCACTACTACCTTACTTGATGCTCGTGACCTTGATTTTGATAATTGCACTCTTACAGAAGTTATTGATTTCCTTCACAAAATGTCTAGTGATCCCCGCACTAGCACGCTTAACCTTGCCTTCACAGAGCATATCACTAATGCTCTCATCAAAGCTAGGGAGGAGAAACTTAGAGTAGAAGCCTCCATACCTAGAAAGCTAGAGGATGGTTGGGATCCTATGATAAAAATTTATTTGAATGACTTCTCTTGTTATGCATTATGTGATGTTGGTGCTAGTACCTCTGTTATGCCCAAAAGGATATATGATATGCTTAAATTGAAACCTTATGACTCTTGTTCTTTTGGTGTTCGTCTCGTTGATTCTTCCATAAAGAAACCTTTGGGGAGGATCGACGATGTTCTTATTGTTGTCAATGATAATTATGTGCCCGTTGATTTCACTATTATGGATATTGAATGTGATCCTTCATGTCCAATTATTTTGGGACGTCCCTTTTTGCGTACTGTTGGTGCTGTCATTGACATGAAAGAGGGTAATATTAAATTTCAGTTTCCTCTCAAGAAAGGGATGGAACACTTCCCTCGTAAGAAGGTCAAGTTACCTTTTGAGTCCGTTGTACGGGCTAGTTATTCTTTTACTCTTGATAAAACTTGATCTCTATGCATTATGCCTAGCTTAAAGGCATAAAAGAAAGCGCTTTTGGGAGGCAGCCCACATGAATAAATTTTTTGCTTTTGTTGTGTCTTGATGTTGTTTACTGCTGTAGCATCATCATTGTATCTTTACTTTTCATATTTGTGCCAAGTATAGCCTCTGATTGCTAGAAAGTTCAAAAGTTGTGAGGTGCTGTCCAGGAAACAGATTCTGTCCTTGGATAGAAAAATTCGTATAAAATCACCAGATCATCTTTTTGGTCTGAATTTTTTCGACAGAATTCTCTATATAATTGTCTTTTGTGCGTCAGTTCTGAGTTTTTTGATTTGAGTTGAAGAAGTATCCCGAACAGGTCAATTACTGCCTGCTGTTTTGTTTTTCACAGATTCTGCCCTGTTTTGCCTTACCTTCACTTTGCAAATTAAGAACTTGCTTTTTCTTTGCAAAAACCTTTTGGCAATCTTGAGAAACAGTAGAACTTCAAGAATATACTTATTTCCAGCAAGGTATAATTATTTTATTAATGGTACTAACCTCGCTAATCAGATTATGAATGAGTTGTGTATGAAGGGAGTTTTCAAGTGTGCGAGGGAAGATGATAAAAAGATTCAGGAGTGTCAAGCGCTCAAGCTTGGGGATGCCCCCGTGCACCCCCAAGAAATATTCAGGGAGACTCAAGCGTCTAAGCTTGGGGATGCCCCCCGTGCATCCCCTTCTCCATCAACATTATCAGTTCGTCTTTCGTTCCGCTATATTTTTATCACTTCATGTGTTATGTGCTATGCTTGGAGCGTCTTGCTTTTAGTTTTCTTTTTAGTTTTTCATAACGAGTCGGAACCCAGCATTCCTTTATGAGGGAGAGAAACACGCTCCACCTCTACCTAGAACATTACATAGAATTTTCATGTCTATCTATGCTGTGTGTGTTCTTTATCTTTTAATAGCTACTATCGTGCTTTGCTCTTAGTATTCATGCTTATCTTTTCAAAGAGCTTTTATTTAGTTGGTTGCTTGAACTCTTTTTAATTACCATGCTCACCTTAGTAAGAGAGTTTGCTTCCTTTGCATGGGTTAATATGTCTATGATAAATATGCTACTTTCATGATGGTGCTTAGTAGTTCATGTTTTCTTATGGTTAATCTCAGATAGCTGGGGGGTTCCCAATGTGTCATTGGAGTACCAACTTGGTTTGTTTGCCTATGATATGGTATGGTTTAGTAATATCTTCCTTCGAGAATTTATTTTGATTGTATTGGCGTATGCTCACGCATATTCAAGACTGTAAAGAAAGTCTGTCAAGCCTTGATGATCTTTTGTTTCTAAGTAGCGATATAACTACCATGCCTGATTCAATATTGCTTTGTCGCTCTGCATGATTATGACCGTCATTGCTCTCCTAGTTGGTTGCTCCCAGTCTTTTGCTAACCTCCACCTGCACTAAGCAAATTAACCATGCAATACATAGCTCATGGGAAAGTAGCCTAAAAACTATTGTGGTAAAGAATATGTTGCTTATGTATCTTATTTCTTATGAGTTGCTTGCTGAGCGGTAACCATGTTTCTGGGGACGCCATCAACTGTCACACTTTTGTTGAATATCATGTGAGTTGCTATGCATGTTCGTCTTGTCTGAAGTAAGGGTGATTTACCGTGGGTTGAATTAATATGCATATTGTTAGAGAAGAACATTGGGCCGCCAAACAAAGCCATGCCTCATGGTGGAAGTTTTAGCTTGGACCTTAATCCTCAATCTCTCATGAGAATATGCTTATGCATTAAAGAGGAGTCCATCATCTATTTTCTATGTTGTCCCGGTATGGATGTCCTCAAGTTGAGATTTATCAAAAACGAGAAATCAAATGCGATCTATCTCCTTGGACCTTTGTACAGGTGGCATAGAGGTACCCCTTTGTGACACTTGGTAAAAACATATGCAATGCAATGATAACCCATGGGGATCCGAGCTAATTAGGACAAGGAGCGAGCACTATTGGTATTCGATGCATGAGGCTTGCAACTTATAAGATGTTTTATACATGACACATATGAAGTACTACTACCGTTGACACAATTGCTTCCATGTTTCATAATAAAAAGCTCTAGCACTTCAATCATCAACTACTGAGAGAATGATTGTCATTCTGAGTGTAATGTGCATTGTCCCAAAGTAGCATTGTCTTTTGCATGATTGTGATATCGTTTATTCTGAAATGATTGTATCTAGTCATCACTTAAACCTTGAAGGTGCCCTTGCATTTATGTTTTGCATCACTAAAGGGGGCAAGCTAGATATCACTTGATCATATTTGCACATCATGTTCATTGCAAATCTTTTTGATGTTTCGGTTTCATGTTGTAAAACTTTCAGTCATTTGTGATTTTCTCTTGAGACAACTTAATTACTTTAGAATCATTGTCTCAGTAAGCTTTTGTCATATGACTATGAGAAAGTCTTATATGGTTAATAGCATGTCACCACAGAAATTATTCTTGTTATCATTTACCTACTCGAGGACGAGCAGGAATTAAGCTTGGGGATGTTGATACGTCCAAAACGTATCTATAATTTTTGCTTGCTCCATGCCACTTTTGGGTGATATTGCTATGATATTCATACACTTCCATACACTTTTGATCATATTTGGACTAACTTACTAATCCAGTGCACCCCAGTGCCAGTTTCTGTTTTCGGCTGTTTTTGTATTTCAGGGTTTCACGTTTCGAGAACTGCCTAGAAAAATACAGAAAAAATATATAAAAAATCAGCGTTCCGGGAACGACACTGCTTCCGAAGGGGAGCCTGGGGGGCCACAGGGGCCCCAGGCGCCCTGTGGGCGCCCCCCCCCCCCTGGGCCGCGCCGGGGGGGCGCCTCGGCCCCCCGAGAGCCCCCCGGTGCCCTACTTTGGCAGATATTTAAAGGGTCCCCCGTAACCCTTGAAACAGGACTTCTTTTTCGCGATCCCATCTCTGTTCCGCCGCCGCCGCCGCTTCCAAGATCGGGAGCACCAGGAGAACTCTTCCCGGCACCCTGCCGGAGGGGAGGATCACCACCGGGAGCTTCTCCACCACCATGGACGCCTCCCGGATGACTCGTGAGTAGTCTCCCTTGGACCATGAGTCCATGACCAGTAGCTATGTGATGTTCTCCTCCCGTTCTTGTGCTTCACTAATTAGTCCTCGTGAGCTGCCCTACATGATCGAGGCACCTATGTAATCCTTATGTTGTTGCTATGTTGAGTTTGCTGGGATCCGATGGATTATGAGATTATGTTCAGATTGATCTTGAGTAATATATTTGATTCACCTTTTTTATATTTTAGTTCATAAGTAATTCTTGCATGTTCTCAGTTGTTATTTATTGCTTTGGCCAAGTAGTAGGTAGTGACTCCAAGAGGGAACGTTATGCTCGATTGTGGGTTCATGCCCCTCGATGACTAGCTTGAGTGACAGAAACATGAGTCTAGGGGATGTGCTGTTGCCACAAGGGGGAAAACAACGGTGCTTGTGCCCGCGGGTGCAAGGATTGTTTACTTTACGCAAAGTTCTTTTAATGCAGTTGTCTGTTGCATTGAGTTTACACTATGGGTGGGACTCGCAACTTAATACCAGCGAGATGTTCTGGATAGATATCTCAAGGTGGATGATTAGTAGTAGATGCAGATGGATTTCGGTCTACTTACTTTGGCGTACCGCCCATGCTTTGAACCTCAACCTTTCTTGCAATGTAGTCAGCATTGGTTTGCGTTCGTGGTCCTGTCAATTGCCCAGCTGTAATTTGTTTACCTCACATAGCTATTTTATCGTCTTTTGGGAGAGAGACATCACTAGTGAACATCATGTGACTCCGGTCCATATTACTATCATTGATCACATACACTATTTTACTTTCCGCTATTTTACTTACTATTGCAAAACACTATCTATCACTACTATCATATTGCTTTTAACCCTTTGTGAACTACAAGGCCGGAGAGATTGACAACCTCTCTATACTCGTTGGGAGCAAAGTTATTTGTATCTGTGTGCAGGTCCACGTTGATTGCTAATTGCGCCGTTAGCGGTTGACACCTACCTGTTGAACCTAGGAGTCTCTGGGGATTCGATCCTTGGCATCTTTGCTAGGGGAAAACACTTCTACTTATTGCATCTTACACCTTCCACTTGGGGTAATCCAACGAGGGGTTCGAGGCCCATCACCACCATGAGAACTCCGGTAATGAAAGCAAGAGAAGTGAAAGATGAAAAGAATAAGATTCAAGGCCTGCGATGAATTAGATGGAGCTTGAAATGATATAATTGAAATAACTTGGAACTCCGGAAAACCAGATGAAGAATTTAGAACCGAGAATATGATATGATGAACAAACTCCGAAGGAAGGGATTAATCGCTTCGGGGGAAAAGAATAAGATTTACTGTATGCTTATCCTTCATCAAATTAAATTGATGACAAGCAACGGATTTGTCATACTACTTATTCTCGTTGGAAAGAATTAAGAGAGATCTCGCACAAGCTTGGGTAAATCTTCAACGAACCACCGGTAGGATTGTGAAAAGAACGAGTGAATTAAAACGATAACAAGGAAGAGTAAACTTGAAAGAACCACCGTAAAAATATGGAGACGAACGAAGAGACATCAATGAAGAATATTTGGAGGACGAAGTTGAAAACTGAGAACGAAGAAATCTTCTGAATTGATGGCCTTCGGAGGATCCCAAAGAAAAGAATTCATGAAGAATCTTGAGAGAACGGGCCAAGATTTAAGAGAAACACTTCTTCGGTCTTCAAATGTTGAGAGTGAAGACGAGAAATGCCATGAAGAATTGTTGAGCACTCCAGAATGAAGAATTAAAAAGGTTGAACCAATGATGAAAAGAATTTGAAAGCGATCTTGGAGGAGGCATATGACTGATGTAAATCATTCTTACGTCACACTTTGAAAAGAATTCGCCGGAAAAGAAGAGTCAGGTAAGATCCTGGGAAAAGACCTGTGGGTTAGGGCCCACTCAAAGAAATCACCGTTGAAAAAGATTGCTTAAGAGATATTGCACCGGTTGAATTAAATGGCTTGAATAAGAAGACAATCCTCAAAATAATTTGAACGGATTAAGAATGGAATTATGAATCTTCTGAGATATCTTGAACACTCCGGATAAGAGTAAAGAGATGTGAAGAAATAAGAGAGCCTTCGGATAAGAAATTTCAACATGTGAAAACATGTTAAATAAAAAGGAAGAGATATGATCAACACCGAAACTTGAATTAAAACCACCGGCAGAATTTGAGAACAAAAGAATGATGAACTTGAAGCTCTTGAGCATCTTCACGATAATTCACCGGATAAGAACATTGAAGGAAAAGAATGAGGAAAACTCACATAAATAAAATGGATACTTCATATGAGAATTTCTTGCTCCGAGAAGAAGAAAGGGTGGGAGGGTGGGGAAAAACAAAGACGACTTGGGATGAATGAAACAGACAATCGTCAGATTTCTCAACGGCGTCCGTACGGAATAACTTGAAAAGAAGGCACACCGATTGAAAAGGATTAACATGAAGATCTTGATGATTAAGAAGGACTAGCGCTCCCATAGAAATATGAGAACACCGATTAGGAAAGGAATCAACATTTGACATCGAAGCAACTCGAATACCAGAATCAAAACAAAACAAAGGATAGATATGTTTATGAAGAAGATTATGTTGCAACATATCTATCCGAACAGAGAATTGGACGAATGAATTCCGTAGGTACATCAACTGGTCGAGAAGCCACTAGGGAGAACAAAAGATAATAAAAACACAAGGAGCAGAAGAACAAATACAAGATAGAAGCTTCGTTCGACATCTTCGTGCTGAAAGCTTATGGAACGTGTTACAAAAGGGTTTTGCAATCCCCGGATCAACATAGCCAAGGACCCTTTAAGATGCAACTCCCGATCAGAACAAGCCCATAAACCACTTCACTCAATGTAGAACCCCGAACTTCATATCATGTACTCGTTGGAAGAATGCCTAGAACTACTAGATGAACCCACCTATTAATTTCCGAAAGTTTCCAGTTATGCAATCAGGTGTTGGGGATACAGGGGAAGCACCGCGCACTCAACTCTAATCCTACATCCAGCTGTATCCATCCTTCAACACATAACCAGTTGTTCTCGGAAACTGTTTACCTCGGACCTTCGAAACGCATCCACTATACAAGCTATGGCAATACTCCCGAACTACCTCCCCAGTACTGGGTGATGTCGGGGTTATCTTGCCACTAACCGCATAAGAGAGTTTTCGATGTCGGCCGTCTTAAGTATTCTAGTACTGCCGCGATGGATTTGTGACGACAACACCTCGGATCTCAACTCCCCGGGACACTGCCACAACCCCTAATGTCAGGAGGCATCGAGAACAATGTCCTCGTCACAAAGACATCGAAACAATCCAAACAATAGTCGCGAGATCCTAAAAAAAAATTGGTGCAATTTTTTGAAAGTAGAAGAGGCAAGAGTAATCGTCAGGAGTCCTCACCAGAGTGAAAAGATATGAGGAGAAAAAGAAATCCTACTCTCCGATATATATATATATATATATATATATATAGGACTCAAAACATTTTCAAGTGTGTGCCTAGACTCAACCGTCAACGATTCGATCAATCAGTGGGGGCTTCTAGGTCGGAGAAGGCTCTGAATACCAACTTGTAATGCCCAGGATGGGACTATACCTCCTACGTGTCGAGGCACGACTTAAAGGTATAAGCCCATCCTAGAATGATCTCAAGTTTGGTATCTTTGCACGACTCATGTAAAAGAGGGATTAAATTGCAAAAGAAGATAGTTGGCTTACACTCGCCACTTCACACAATACATTACATAAGCATAACATCATTCAAAACATGACAACCCGACTACGGGTGAAGATCCAAAAGAAAGATACCAAAACAACATAAAGCCACACGTCAGGATCGAATCCTAGTACAAACCACTACTGATCGTCGAAACGTCACAAGCAAACGGCCAAACTCATCATCGAGCTCCCAGTGAAGAACTTGATCCAGCTCTTGCATCATACTCGGCTGAACCTGCATCTGGTGTTGTAGTATCTGCGAACCACGAGGACTCAGCAATCCCATAACCATGGGTATCAAGACTAGCAAAGCTTGTGGGTAGGAAGAGGTAAAGTGGTGAGGCTGCTGCAGCGGCTAAGCATAATATGATGGCTAACTTACGAGTACAAGAATAAGATGAGAATCTACGCAAACGGTCGCAAAAGTAGTGATCGCTAAAGATCCTGAACTACATACGAATCAAACATAACCCCACCGTGTTCTCTTCTCAAAGTGAAAAGAGACAGTCACGGTTACTCACAAAGTTGTGTGTTTTACTTCGGATCCTCTGCCAAGTTTTCTACAACCGGACATTAACAAATTCCAATCTGCCACATAACCGCGGGCACGGCTTTCGAAAGTTCATAACCCTGCAGGGGTGTCCCAACTTAGCCCATCACAAGCTCTCACGATTAGCTGAAGCGATAAATATAATATCATCACTCCTTATCTTAGGGAAAACCGATCAGGCTCGGCATCCCGGTAGCACAAGACATTTCGACAATGGTAAAACAAGTCCAGCAAGACCTCCCGGCGTGCCGACACCCTGATAGTAGCCGCGCGTATCTCGTCTCAGGCCACAACCGGATGGGAAAAGCTACGAGTAAAACCAAACCTCGAGTTTCCCCAAGGTGGCCCTGCAGGTTGCCCGTTTGGGACCAACACCATCAGCACTGGCCCCCCCTGCTATGTAGAAAAGAATCCTCGGGGACGCGACCCCCTATGCAAATTTAATTAATTAATTAAGTTGTTATTATGAGGCAAATTAAAACCAATGTTGGGCCTTGCTGGAGGAGTTTTATTCAAAGTCGAACTGTCAAGGGGTCCCCATCCACCCATCGTGTAAGGAACGCAAAATCAAGGAACATAATGCCGGTTTATCGGCGCCTAAGGTGGCATGAGTGGAACAAAACACCGAGCAAAAGGCCAAGCCTTCCACCCATGCCCAGTATATAGGTGTTTTAATAATAGTTATAGATATTGTGATATAACAACAACAAGTTCCCTCCTGGAACAAACTTCATCTTCACCTGCAACTAACAACGCTATAAGAGGGGCTGAGCAAGCGAGTAACATAGCCAAACAGTGGTTTTGCTAGGAAGGTGTCAAAGGTTAGAGGTTTCATGGCAACAAGGAGAGGCTGACATAAAAGATGGGTAGCGCGACATGTAACGATAGCATCGAGACAACTAAGCATGGCAATGGTAGTAAAGGTATCCAAGGGTATGATCATCTTGCCTGGGATTCCGCAAGGAAGAAGAACGGGTCCATGAAGTAGACGAAGAAGAAGCCTCACAACTCCGGAACGAAACCGAAGCTAACAAGAGAAGCAACCGGAAAGAAGCAAACAACACGGTAAACACACAATCATAAACATGGCATACGATGCACATCCAAGTATGATGCATGTCCGGTTTAAATATGCAAGGCATGGCAAGTGCACAAACAAAACTACAAGTTAAGTGGAGCTCAATATGCAACGAGTTGCATATTGACGAAACACCACATGATATTTATTTAGTTGACTCTCGTTTATTTACAAGACAAGATTAAATGTTTGTTAACATGGCAAGAGGTGAAGCATAATAAAACTACACTATTTAGACATTTTAAATGAGGCCGGAAATAACAACAACAATTCCGGAAAATCCCCATGAGCATGTTTAATAATTATAAGCAAAAAACAAATCACACATTATAAAGTTGTTAACATGATGCGGATGACATGATCAAGTTTAATGCAATTTTATTAAAAGGTTGACATAAGAGGATATGAAGTATTTCTCACCGTGGTGAAAGGAAAGGGTGCCACGGCAACGATCCGAAAATGATGCAACGCAACATCTCGGTTCCAGTAACTCGTCGGGAGACCGGTGCAAAAGATTATGGAGGCGAGGGCGAGCGAAACAAGATGAAAGGTGGGGTGATCCCGTCACCGGGTTCCCACGGGTCGGCGACGAGGCAACCGAGGAACATGACAAACGGACGAAACCGGCACGGAGCACACAAGGGAAACATTTCATACAACCACAAGCATCACACGGGTCATCAGCTCGGCGGTTATACCTTCGGAACAAACGTTCTCGGGGCGGTTCGAGAGCGTAGAGGAAGAAGTCGTTCACGTTCGGAGAGGAAGTAGCCGTTCTCGTTTGTAGATGTACTTGGCGCATCCATCGTTTCCGGGCGACGGTAGTGGTACATGTCGTAGCGGGAAGTAGTTGTTCTCGTTCATCGGTAGGGGTACTTGTCGAGTCGGTCGTCGTGGTACTTGGCGCTTCAAAACGTTCGTCGGTCCGATCTCGGTGTAGATGTACACGTCGTCGAGGTACTTGTCACAAGGTCGTCGTGGTACTTGGCAAAATAACAGCACAGGCAACACAAAAACACCGCGCACGGCAGCAGCAAGGGGGCGACGAGGCCATGGCAACGGCAGCAGCAGCAAACTTGGCGTTCCAAAACGAAGCACGGCCAAGGGGCCTCGAAGGACAGCAGAACGGCAGCAAGGCGAGGGAGATGGTGAGGCGGCGCCGGTGCTGGAGGAGGAAGGCAGCAAGCCGGCGATGCGGGCGCGGCCCTGGAGATGGAGGGAGGCCATGGCCTGGCCGCTTGGCCTGGCGACGGAGGGACGGACGCGGGAGAGGTGCTGGGGCGTCCTGGCGGCGAAGGGCCTGAGGGCCGGTGGAGGATGGCTCGATCCGGCCTTGGGCCGCCGGATCTGGCCGGGGCGGCGATGGAGGCCAGCTGGGCGCTCGGGAGGAGGCCAGGGAGGCGCTCGCCGGGCTAGGGGCGGCCAGCTCGGCGCTGGAGAGGCCTGGCGAAGGGGCGCGCGCGAGGCAGACGAGGCGCTCGGGGCCGCGGCTCGACGCAGCACGGGAGGAAGACCACGGCGCTCGGGCCTCGGTGATGCGCTTGGGGCGCTCGGGAGGAAGTGGCGCGGCCGCTGTCGGCCTGTCGCCCGTAGAGGAGGAGGGAGCCGACGAGGGGATCGACTGTGGGGTCGAGCGAGGAGAGGGAGTCGGGGCAAGGGGGCGATGGGGTTCGCTCCTGGCGGCGCACGAAGGGAAGCGAGGAGGGACGGGGAAGAGCGAGGGGGTCGGCTAGGTTAGAAGGGGATGGCTGGGCCGGGCCAAAAGTGGCTGATGGGCCTGAGGGAAGGCATGTGCGGCTGGAGGGATGGGCCTGATGCCCATATGGCCTAGAAGGGAGGAAAAAAATGACTGGGGCCTCTCCTAATAAAAGAGAGAAAGAAGAAGAAAAGAAAATAGAGAAGAAAATAAAGAGGGGGGTTAGGAGCAGAATTTGGACATGGGATATTATTCCTGGACTCGCAAAATTGCATTGGTTCCCAGAAAAATAGAAAAGGGGCATGAATGGAAAATAAATTCAAATTCCTTTGAATTTATTTCAAATGGTGTGAACAAAGACTATGATTTAGAAGAGCCCAAAAAAGTTCGGATTTTTGGAGGAGCCTCGAAAAAAGGAAAAAGAATTATAGACAAGGTAGGAGGGAAACTTGAAGTAGGAAATGTTGGAGATATGCCCTAGAGGCAATAATAAAAGTATTATTATTATATCTCCTTGTTCATGATAATCGTTTGTTATTCATGCTTGAATTGTATTGTACGGAAACAGCGATACATGTGTGAATACACAGACCACAATAAGTCCCTGGTAGGCCTCTAGTTACCAGCTTGTTGATCAACAGATGGTCACGGTTTCCTGACCATGGACATGAGATGTCGGTGATAACGGGATCACATCATTAGGAGAATGATGTGATGGACAAGACCCAAACTTGAGCATAACACGAGATCGTATAGTTCGTAATGCATAAGCTTTTCAGTGTCAAGTATTTATTCCTTAGACCATGAGGTTGTACAACTCCCGGATACCGTAGGAATACTTTGGGTGTGCCAACCGTCACAACGTAACTGGGTGGCTATAAAGGTACGCATCGGGTATCTCCGAAAGTGTCTGTTGAGTTGGTACGAACCGAGACTGGGATGTTGTCACTCCGTATGACGGAGAGGTACCTCTGGGCCCACTCGGTAATACATCATCATAATGAGCTCAATGTGACTAAGTAGTTAGTCACGGGATGATGGATTACGGATCGAGTAAAGAGACTTGCCATAACGAGATTGAACAAGGTGTTGGGAATACCGACGATCGAATCTCGGGCAAGTACCGTACCGATGGACAAAGGGAATAACATACGGGATTGAGTGAATCCTTGACACGGTGGTTCATCCGATGAAGATCATCGAGGAACACGTGGGAACCAACATGGGTATCCAGATCCCGCTGTTGGTTATTGACCGGAGAGTGGTCTCGGTCATGTCTACGTGTCTCCCGAACCCGTAGGGTCTACACACTTCAGGTTCGGTAACGCTAGGGTCGTAGAGATAAATGCACGTGGAAACCCGAAAGTTGTTCGGAGTCCCGGATGAGATCCCGGACGTCACGAGGAGTTCCGGAATGGTCCGGAGGTAAAGATTGATATATGGGAAGTCCAGTTTCGACCAACGGGTGATCTCCGGGGGTCACCGGGAGCGTCCCGGGACTACCGGAGGGGCCCCGGGGGTCCACCGGGTGGGGCCACCCATCCCGGTGGGGCCCCTAGGCCGCGAGGGGATGTGTCCAGCCCTCTGGGCTGGCGCACCACTAAGGGAGGCCCACCTCCCCTGCGCCTAGGGTTCAAACCCTAAAGGGGAGGGGGGCTCCACTTGCCTTGGGGGGCAAGGAACCCCCCTTGGCCGCCACCCCCTTGCAGATTGGATCTGCAGGGGGTCCAGGCGCCCCCCCTGGCCCCTATATATATGTGGGGGGGGAGAGGGCAGCCGCACCTCAGCCCTGGCGCCTCTCCCCCTCCCGTCACACCTCCCAACTCCCACGCAGGGCGCCCGGCGAAGCCCTGCTGCGATCTCCACTGCATCCGTCATCACGCCGTCGTGCTGCCGGATCTCTGACGACTTCTCCTCCCCCCTTGCTGGATCAAGAAGGAGGTGACGTTGCTGCACCGTACGTGTGTTGAACGCGGAGGTGCCGTCCGTTCGGCGCTAGATCATCGGTGACGAAGAACGTGAAGAGTACGACTACTTCATCCTTGCTACGTTGAAAGCTTCCGCACGCAATCTTCATAATGGTATGTATGCACTCTTTTTTGCTCGTTGCTAGATGTATCCATAGTTGGATCTTCGTGAAGACGTAGAAAATTTTGAATTATGCTACGTTCCCCATCAGTGGTATCAGAGCCTAGGTTTTATGCGTAGCATCTTGCACGAGTAGAACACAAAGCAGTTGTGGGCGTATGATCTTGTTCAACTTTCTTACCGTTACTAGTCAATCTTGATTCGGCGGTATTGTGGGATGAAGCGGCCCGGACCGACCTTACACGTACGCTTACGTGAGACTGGTTCCACCGACAGACATGCACTAGATGCATAAGGTGGCTGGCGGGTGTCTGTCTCTCCTACTTTAGTCGGATCGGATTCGATGAAAAGGGTCCTTATGAAGGGTAAATAGAAGTTGACAAATCACGTTGTGGTTTTGGCGTAGGTAAGAAACGTTCTTGCTAGAAATCCTATAGAAGCCACGTAAAACTTGCAACAACAATTAGAGGACGTCTAACTTGTTTTTGCAGCATGTGTTTTGTGACGTGGTAAGGCCAAGAACGAAGATGTGATGAATGATATATGTGATGTATGAGATTGATCATGTTTTTGTAATAGGGAATCACGACTTGCATGTCGATGAACTTGACAACCGGCAGGAGCCATAGGAGTTGTCTTAATTATTGTATGACCTGCGTGTCACTGTATAACGCCATGTAATTACTTTACTTCGTTGCTAAACGTTAGCTATAGTAGTAGAAGTAATAGTTGGCGTGACAACTTCTTCAAGACACGATGATGGAGATCATGATGATGAAGATCATGGTGTCGAGCCGGTGACAAGATGATCATGGTGCCCCGAAGATGGAGATCCAAGGAGCAAGATGATATTGGCCATATCATGTCACTTTAATTGATTGCATGTGATGTTTATCATGTTTATGCATCTTGTTTACTTAGAACGACGGTAGTAAATAAGATGATCTCTCACTAAAATTTCAAGTATTGTGTTTCCCCTAACTGTGCACCGTTGCTAAAGCTCGTTGCTCCGAAGCACCACGTGATGATCGGGTGTGATAGGTTCTAACGTTCGCATACAACGGGTGTAAGACAGATTTACACACGCGATACACTTAGGGTTCACTTGACGAGCCTAGCATGTACAGACATGGCCTCGAAACACGGAAGACCGAAAGGTCGAACACGAGTCGTATAGAAGATACGATCAACATGAAGATGTTCACCGTTGATGACTAGTCCGTCTCACGTGATGATCGGACACGGACTACTCGATTCGGATCGTGTATCACTTAGATGACTAGAGAGATGTCATTCTGAGTGGGAGTTCATTATAATTTGATTAAGATGAACTTAATTATCATGAACTTAGTCTAAATTCTTTACAATATCTCTTGTAGATCAAATGGCCCACGCTCAGGTTTCCCTCAACTTCAACGCGTTCCTAGAGAAAACCAAGCTGAAAGACGATGGTAGCAACTATACGGATTGGGTCCGTAACCTGAGGATTATCCTCATAGCTGCCAAGAGATCATATGTCCTAGAAGCACCGCTAGGTGATGCACCTGCTCCCGATGCGGACCAAGACGTTTTGAACGTCTGGCAGTCGCGTAGTGATGATTACTCCCTGGTTCAGTGCGGCATGCTTTACAGTTTAGAATCGGGGCTCCAAAAGCGTTTTGAGCATCATGGAGCATATGAGATGTTCGAAGAGCTGAAAATGGTTTTCCAAGCTCATGCCCGAGTCGAGAGATATGATGTCTCCGACGCATTCTACAGCTGTAAGATGAAGGAGAACAGTTCTGTCAGTGAGCACATCCTCAAGATTTCAGGATTGCACAACCGCTTGTCTCAGCTGGGAATGAATCTCCCAGATGAAGCGGTCATTGACAGAATCCTCCAGTCGCTCCCACCAAGCTTCAAGAGCTTCGTGTTGAACTTCAATATACAGGGGATGGAGAAGTCCATTCCCGAGGTGTATTCAATGCTGAAATCAGCGGAGGTTGACATCAAGAAAGAACATCAAGTGTTGATGGTCAATAAAACCACTAAGTTCAAGAAAGGCAAGGGTAAGAAGAACTTCAAGAAGGACGGCAAGGGAGTTGCCGCGCCTGGCAAGCCTGTTGCTGGGAAGAAGCCAAAGTATGGACCTAAGCCTGAGACAGAGTGCTTTTATTGCAAGGGAACGGGTCACTGGAAGCGGAACTGCCCCAAATACTTAGCAGACAAGAAGGCCGGCAACGTCAAAGGTATATATGATATACATGTTATTGATGTGTACCTTACCAGCACTCGTAGTAGCTCCTGGGTATTCGATACCGGTGCAGTTGCTCACATTTGTAACTCAAAACAGGAGCTGCGGAATAAACGGAGACTGGCGAAGGATGAGGTGACGATGCGCGTCGGGAATGGTTCCAAGGTCGATGTGATCGCCGTCGGCACGCTGCCTCTACATCTACCCTCGGGATTAGTTTTAAACCTGAATAATTGTTATTTAGTACCAGCTTTGAGCATGAACATTGTTTCTGGATCTCGTCTTATGCGAGATGGATATTCTTTCAAATCGTAGAATAATGGTTGTTCTATTTATTTGAGAGATATGTTTTATGGTCATGCCCCGCTGGTCAATGGTTTATTTTTGATGAATCTCGAACGTAGTGATACACATATTCATAGTGTAGATGCCAAAAGATGTAAAGTTGATAATGATAGTCCCACATACTTGTGGCATTGCCGCCTTGGTCATATTGGTGTCAAACGTATGAAGAAGCTCCATTCGGATGGACTTCTGGAGTCTCTTGATTATGAATCATTTGACACGTGCGAACCATGCCTCTTGGGCAAGATGACCAAGACTCCATTCTCCGGAACAATGGAGCGAGCAACCAACTTGTTGGAAATCATACATACCGATGTGTGCGGTCCAATGAGTGTTGAGGCTACCGTTATGTTCTCACCCTCACGGATGACTTGAGTAGATACGGGTATGTCTATTTGATGAAACACAAGTCTGAGACCTTTGAAAAGTTCAAGGAATTTCAGAATGAGGTTGAGAATCAACGTGACAGAAAAATAAAGTTCTTGCGATCGGATCGTGGGGGTGAATATTTAAGTCATGAATTTGGCACACACCTTAGGAACTGTGGAATTGTTTCACAATTGACACCGCCCGGAACACCTCAACGTAACGGTGTGTCAGAACGTCGAAATCGTACTCTGTTGGATATGGTGCGATCTATGATGTCCCTCACCGATTTACCGCTATCTTTTTGGGGTTATGCTTTAGAGACCGCCGCATTCACTTTAAATAGGGCTCCGTCAAAATCCGTTGAGACGACTCCATATGAACTTTGGTTTGGCAAGAAACCGAAGCTGTCGTTTCTGAAAGTTTGGGGTTGCGATGCTTATGTCAAGAAACTTCAACCTGAAAAGCTCGAACCCAAATCGGAAAAATGCGTCTTCATAGGATACCCAAAAGAAACTATTGGGTACACCTTCTACCACAGATCTGAAGGCAAAGTCTTTGTTGCCAAGAATGGATACTTTCTAGAGAAAGAGTTTCTCTCGAAAGAAGTGAGTGGGAGGAAAGTAGAACTTGATGAGGTGACAGTCACCACTCCTGTACCGGAAAGTAGCGCAGCACAGGAAACTGTTCCTGAGGTGCCTGCACCGACAAGGGAGGAAGTTAATGATAATGATCATGAAGAAACA
>LR738713.1:731960624-731982048 GCA_902687465.1 Secale cereale
AAATAATGTGGTGTGTACAACACCTTTTCCTGGTCCGTACACTGGGCAATGTCCAATTTTCTTTCCATGTCTCGAAGCCAGTCGTCTGCCTCTAGTGGCTTGTCAGTGTGCGTAAAGACCGTTGGGCGGGTCTTTTGCAACTCAGATAGTTTGGACCTGGGTTGCTGTTGTCCATGGTGATTTCCCATGTTAATCAAATGCTGCATCATCTCCTGATGTTGTTGCTGACTCTGCTCAAATAAGCGACACACTTGCGAAAATGCTGAATCACTGCTTTGCTGACTCGTCTGCCCTTGAGTAAAATTATTTTCCATTTGTCCAGCATTGTTCTCATCTGGAGTTGGCATAGAACGGGTCCAGGGACGATGCATTTCTTTCTGGGGTATTTGCATAACACCAAAGAAAATAATCAAAAAGGCAGAAATAAATTTCCAAATAAATTTTTCCCCCGGACAAGGTAAGGCAAGGTAACCAGTTATATTACACAAGTGATTTTAATTATACAAGCAGGATTTAATTATACAGGATATATGCGGAAACTGTATCATACAAGATCATTTTATTCTACTAGCGCACTCTCCGCGCTCTCATCGGCCAGCGGTCATAGCTATTTTACAAAGGCTAGGCGGAACAGGAAATAAATATATTACACTCGTGTTCTCAAGTGGTCGTTTGGCGAAGAAGACTGTGTTTGCTCACACAGCTCATCCTAGGTCCTGCTGAGAGTGAGACTCAGGCAAGGCACCCAAGATTTGATATCGCCCTCCTCCTCTTCCTCCTCGAGGATCGCCTCTAGTCGTGTAGTCGTTGATGCCGTGCCTGCTGGAGGTGGCACCGTGCTGGTCAGTGGAGAAGCTCTGGTAGGAATGGGTGCAGCCGGACGGCTAGCATCGCCAGTCGGGGTCGAGCGCTGAGTCGCAGGATTAGCCAGAGGAATATTTGGTGTAATGGAGGTGCGTGGAGCACGAGGCGAAGGAGAGCGGTACTCGCTCCTGCGAATGATTCTTGCACGAGACAAGTCCATCCGTGCAGTGAGGTAGTCATCCACCATGGAGGTGAAGGCTGACTCCAAGGCCATGATGTACTGGACAAGTGGCTCAATAGCCGTATCCTTTTCCCCTATGGTGCAGGAAAAAGCATAGTGGCTGGTGTATGGAACGTGACAAGGCATGTAGTAATAGGGACGGTCCTGCATGACGGGCAGGATATCCCTGAGACGTGCGATAGCCTCACGTGCGGCCATCTGGATAGCATGCCTCTCAGTGGGCATAGCTCTCCCCATGAAGCGGTAGTTGCGGAAAGATACGGACGCACCACCCCGAATATATACCGAAGCCTGGTACATAGTCAGGGTCTCTGAGATCTTGTCCGGGTAGATGACGTACTCCGGACGCCCAAGGGACCCCAGCGCGTCTTTCGCGATGCTCGCGAGGAGACGGGAAAATCCCGCAGGCTCGTTGGCGAAAAACTGTGACGGGCAGCTGCCACCAGCCATCTACAACAGTAGACAAAAATCCAAGTAGTCATGTCACAAATGCATGATGACTACAGAAAATTTGCTACGATGCATGAGATGCATGCTGGGAAAATGTCAGCGTTGACTCGGTGTCTAATGATCGTGCCTAGGGCTCCTACAGTCAGCCTGGCTCTGATACCAAGGTCTGTCAGGCTCATTTCTGAGAAATAAATCACAGAATAGCCTTAAGTCACACTGGCTCCCAAGCACAACCAGTGGACAACCTTGATATAGATAACCAGTACAATAATATTACACAGGGTTGAGTCAGGGTGACTCAATAATTTATTACAACAACTCAACACACTAAGGTGGCGGAAAAAGACAGTGGGTGGTGGAACTCAAAGCTGAAAGACTAGCATAGAGTCAAGCGTCAGTGTGAGGCTTGACTATTTTTATTGGTGTGGCGGAAGCTTGACGGATGGTACAAGTGATAGACTCAAGACACAGGCGTGCTGACTGGGAACCTTCTAAGCGTCGGCCTCGCTAGCGCAAATCTCCTCCACGGGCTCGTCCTCCTCCAAGTCTGGCCAAGTAAATAGCCAGGGACAAGCCAGTGAGTACTTTGAATGTACTCGCAAACATTATGAAAATAAGGTATACTGAGAACACATGCCATGGCAAATAAATTATATGTATGCAACATTTATCAAGACTTGGCATGATGGAATATGGTTAGTTCAAAATAAATATTAGTCACTATATTATATAAAAGAATAAAAGAAATGCCAGTCGGATGTCAAGTGACATCACGGTAGGACTTGAAAAGAAATGCCAGTTGGGTATCCACAAGAGTAGTGGCGAGATAAACCGCCTGACACTCGAGGGACGCCTCAAAAGGACTTTAAAAGAAATGCCAGTGGGTGTCCACAAGAGTAGTGGCGAGATAAACCGCCTGACACTCGAGGGACGCCTCAAAAGGACTTTAAAAGAAATGCCAGTGGGTGTCCACAAGAGTAGTGGCGAGATAAACCGCCTGACACTCGAGGGACGCCTCAAAAGGACTTTAAAATAAAAGCGAGTGTCCGGGGTAGTCTAGCCAGCCCCTGGTACACTCTTGAAGATAACAACAAAATTATCGGGTTAGTCCATAAATATAATATTCATCACAAACAAATTCATGATAATCCATCATGCAAACATAGTATACTCAGTGATATTATCTTCCTCCAGAGACTGACCCCGGGACCGATACTTGACCCACCCAACTAAGTCCTTGACCGTGGACGCGGCTATTCGAATAGATATAACTCTGCAGAGGGTGTACCCTTTACCCACAAGCATAGGATCTAGCCAGTACCGTACACTGACTAAAACCTAATACGGACTTTGGGTTGAAAACACTCCTGACGCATACCCGCCCACCGGATGCTTGGACTCACCCACAGCATCACTCCAGACACCTTAAGTCAGGGAGGCTACAACCTCCGAAAAGCATGGGATCACTATTAAACGCGCGGATTACAAGGGGTGCCCCCCTCTCGGCTACAACCGGTAACACCCATGCCCCTGACCCGATGACAGGCTACAACCTTCATCGTAGTTATCTGGGTGGCGTGCACCCGTCCAGGGGTTAACAACTTACTAGGCCGTACCCTCCTTTCGGAAGGACCCGTGGCAGCACGGTATACAGCTAGGTGTAAGGGCAAGACTCGATCTAGGCAGACTCAGGAGGGACTGTTAAAATATCACCAGAGTTCTCTTATCAGTATCACATGACACTACTGTGTCAACAAAGGACCATGCCCACTAGCATGTCCCAACCAGCAGCACATCTCTGCCCATACGTATTCATTTGTAAGCCAGACAAGCTAGGATGACATGCAAGCCAAGGTAAAACCAACATGATATGACCATGCATGCACATGTGATAACACGTAACATATGATGCACTACCATACCATGCAACCATGCAAGGAAGTAACATCATAACTCAAGTTCAATAATGCTTGCCTTGTCCAAAGTAATCAGGAGAAAACCCTTCTGAAAATCCAGCAAAAGTTCCCTCTTCTTTTTCTGAAAAATTCAAATTTGAAATCGAATAAGAACACCAACACAGAACAGAAAAAGTTCTCAAAATATTTTTAAATAAATCTTAAAATAAACTAGAGCAGAAAAGAAAATTTTAGCAAAAAGAATCAACTCATTTGGATTTATATTTTAAAAGTTATTAGCTTTTCAAAACCAGGGGTTTTTCTGTAAAACAGAAGTCTCAGATTTATTTAAAAGAAAACGCTTCGGTTACGGGTACGTCTTCCTGTGCAGAAGGCGTAAAGCGCAGAGTGCGCTTCCACTTAAAACAGAAAAGAGAGGGAGAGAGCTGACGGGTGGGGGCCACCCGTCGGGTTTAAATTCAAACGCGCTCGTGCGCGAGGACAGAGAGGCGGCGGCGATCGCCGGCGACGATCGCCGGGGTCTCAGGGTCCGGCGCTGGTCGTAACATGACCAGCGGGGACTTCCGCATCCAGGGGTGGTGGAGGTGGCCACCGACGGTCACCTGAACGGCGGTGAGCTCGTCGCCGGCGGAGGACGATTCTGGTGAGGTGGTGGCTCGTCGGAGAGGGCTCGGGGAGGTAAATTGACTTGGGGGATCGGCAAGGTGGTGGAAAAGAGGAAGCTCGACGGAGTTTGGGCTGCTCTGGTGGTGTATGTGCTCGGTTCGGTCCGAGGACAGAGGCGGCGGAGCGGTGACCGGAGGGGAAGAAGACGACCCCCTCGGGGCCTGGTGGGTGGTCAGGAGGGAGTGTGGGTGGTGGTGGAGGCGAGTGCTTGTGCTAGAGGGGCTCGGGGACCCCTTTTATAGGCGGTTCGAGGAAGGCCGAAGCGGGCGGAGCTCGCCGGAGTAATTGAAGTCGTCGGGGTTGGTTCTGGCCGGTCGGCTGGGTGTCGGGGCAATCTAGAGGCCCGTGGCGTTCGCCCGAAGCCTCCGCGTGGTCGGGCTCGCGCCTGCGCGACACGTTGGCGATGCGCTGTCCGCACGGACGCGGCGGAGCGGCCGGCTCCGGCGACTGTCAGAGGGGCCCCGTGCGGTGTGGCCGGCGTGTCTTTTGCGCGTAGAGGCGAAGAACGACGACGCGTGTGCAGAGAGGTAGGTAGTGGCGCTGCTGGGCATTGAATGGCGGCCGAGGGCTGTGGCGTGTCCGCTCGGCTCCGCCGTGGACGAGCCTGGGGAGGCTGCACCGGCCCGGTGCCACCTCACCGGCGTGGAGTGGCTGGCCGCTGGGCCAGGAAGTGCTGCGGCACTGGACACCGGCAACATCGCCGTGCGGGAGAGGAAGTTGATGTATGCACGGCACCCTGTCCCTGTCGGCCGAAGCAAAATTCAGTTAACTGAATTTTAATTCAGTTATGAACAGTGCCCGCAACATGTTTGATGAAATGCTTTGAGGGTTTAGGCAACTAGTTTGATCATGGGGTTTTGTGTGGTGGTGTGTGGATACTCAAAAATGAGTTTGCCAGAAGGACAAAAATTTTGGTGAGGTTTGGAAATGGTTTGGGGCCAAAACATGATTTCTGGACCAAATTTGAAATGAACAGAATTTGAAATATTTGAACTGTGGGACCAAATGTTTTTGGAGAAATGGGTTGAGGGTACCATATATATGTAGGAATAATTTTGGTAGAGGCAGAAGGATCATAGAAAATATAGTTCCTTTGTAAATGTCAAGAAACTATGATTTATTCAAATTCCCTTTTTGGAATTTAAAAAAATAATAGGAAGAATATTTTTGTGGAGTGAGGAGGAGTTGTGAAATATCACAGAATGTGTACAAGACTTGAGAGGAAAATTTGAAGTGGCAGAAAAATTATTTGGGAATTTTTATGGTGCTAGAAGAGGTGGAAAAGATTTTTGCTTTTGAAAATAATTGACCAAAGCCAAAGATTCTTAAGAAAGAAAAGTTCTTAAAACCTCCAAAATACTTAAATCAAATAAGTCCATCCTTCAAACAGAACCCTCCAACCAAAATTTTAAAAACTTAGTTAAAGTTTTGCAAAAGTTTTCAAAACTCCAGAGGAATATTTTTGGGGTGTGACAGGATATGTTTCTCGTTTATGGAGGTGACGAAGAGCTCGTCGTAAAGGGTTACGTCGATGCTAGCTTCGACACAGATCTGGATGACTCTAAGTCTCAAACCGGATACGTATATATTTTGAATGGAGGGGCAGTCAGCTGGTGCAGTTGCAAGCAAAGCGTGGTGGCATCATCTACATGTGAAGCAGAGTACATAGCTGCTTCTGAAGCAGCGCAGGAAGGAGTCTGGATGAAGGAGTTCATCACCGACCTAGGAGTCATTCCAAGTGCGTCAAGCCCGATGACTCTCTTCTGTGACAACACTGGTGCTATTGCTATTACCAAGGAGCCCAGGTTTCACAAGAAGACCAAGCACATCAAGCGCCGTTTCAACTCCATCCGGAATTATGTTCAGGATGGAGACATAGATATTTGTAAAGTACATACGGATCTGAATGTAGCAGACCCGTTGACTAAACCTCTTTCACGGGCAAAACATGATCAACACCAGAAGTCTATGGGTGTTCGATTCATCACAATGTAACTAGATTATTGACTCTAGTGCAAGTGGGAGACTGTTGGAGATATGCCCTAGAGGCAATAATAAAAGTATTATTATTATATCTCCTTGTTCATGATAATCGTTTGTTATTCATGCTTGAATTGTATTGTACGGAAACAGCGATACATGTGTGAATACACAGACCACAATAAGTCCCTGGTAGGCCTCTAGTTACCAGCTCGTTGATCAACAGATGGTCACGGTTTCCTGACCATGGACATGAGATGTCGGTGATAACGGGATCACATCATTAGGAGAATGATGTGATGGACAAGACCCAAACTTGAGCATAACACGAGATCGTATAGTTCGTAATGCATAAGCTTTTCAGTGTCAAGTATTTATTCCTTAGACCATGAGGTTGTACAACTCCCGGATACCGTAGGAATACTTTGGGTGTGCCAACCGTCACAACGTAACTGGGTGGCTATAAAGGTACGCATCGGGTATCTCCGAAAGTGTCTGTTGAGTTGGTACGAACCGAGAATGGGATGTTGTCACTCCGTATGACGGAGAGGTACCTCTGGGCCCACTCGGTAATACATCATCATAATGAGCTCAATGTGACTAAGTAGTTAGTCACGGGATGATGGATTACGGATCGAGTAAAGAGACTTGCCATAACGAGATTGAACAAGGTGTTGGGAATACCGACGATCGAATCTCGGGCAAGTACCGTACCGATGGACAAAGGGAATAACATACGGGATTGAGTGAATCCTTGACACGGTGGTTCATCCGATGAAGATCATCGAGGAACACGTGGGAACCAACATGGGTATCCAGATCCCGCTGTTGGTTATTGACCGGAGAGTGGTCTCGGTCATGTCTACGTGTCTCCCGAACCCGTAGGGTCTACACACTTAAGGTTCGGTAACGCTAGGGTCGTAGAGATAAATGCACGTGGAAACCCGAAAGTTGTTCGGAGTCCCGGATGAGATCCTAGATGTCACGAGGAGTTCCGGAATGGTCCGGAGGTAAAGATTGATATATGGGAAGTCCAGTTTCGGCCAACGGGTGATCTCCGGGGATCACCGGGAGCGTCCCGGGACTACCGGAGGGGCCCCGGGGGTCCACCGGGTGGGGCCACCCATCCCGGTGGGGCCCCTAGGCCGCGAGGGGATGTGTCCAGCCCTCTGGGCTGGCGCACCACTAAGGGAGGCCCACCTCCCCTGCGCCTAGGGTTCAAACCCTAAAGGGGAGGGGGGCTCCACTTGCCTTGGGGGGCAAGGAACCCCCCTTGGCCGCCGCCCCCTTGCAGATTGGATCTGCAGGGGGTCTAGGCGCCCCCCTGGCCCCTATATATATGTGGGGGGGAGAGGGCAGCCGCACCTCAGCCCTGGCGCCTCTCCCCCTCCCGTCACACCTCCCAACTCCCACGCAGGGCGCCCGGCGAAGCCCTGCTGCGATCTCCACTGCATCCGTCATCACGCCGTCGTGCTGCCGGATCTCTGACGACTTCTCCTCCCCCCTTGCTGGATCAAGAAGGAGGTGACGTTGCTGCACCGTACGTGTGTTGAACGCGGAGGTGCCGTCCGTTCGGCGCTAGATCATCGGTGACGAAGAACGTGAAGAGTACGACTACTTCATCCTTGCTTCGTTGAAAGCTTCCGCACGCAATCTTCATAACGGTATGTAGATGCACTCTTTCTTGCTCGTTGCTAGATGTATCCATAGTTGGATCTTGGTGAAGACGTAGAAAATTTTGAATTATGCTACGTTCCCCAACAGGAAAAGCATGGGGAAAATTATGCACGTGTGTTGCGGTTAATTCCAAACAAATGGAATATTTATATAGCTCCCTAAATATTGGGAGGATATGTTATAAAGAGAAGTCATTCTTCCCTCGATTTAAATGGACCGAAGGTCCACACAATTTATTTAGGTTGAGATGCAAAGAAAATATGACATGATGGCATGATGACAAGATGCAATGCAAAAAATAAATAACACAAGCACAAAAGAAACACACGGGAGAACCCGGAACATCTGGAATCTCTGGAATCTTCTGGAATCTTCTGGGACGTCGGTCTTCGGGCGTCACAAGCGTGCAACTCCCCTATCTTGAAGAGTGGAGTCCCCGGCAAAGGCGCCAGAAAACTTTGCTTGATGGCTTCTCACCCCTCGTTGGTTACCCCAAGTGGAAGGTTTGAGATGCAGTGTAGCGGAAGTTTTCCCTTGGCAAAGATACCAAGGATCGATTTCCCCTGAGACTCCAAGGTTCAACAAGAAGGTGTCAACTGCTAATGGCGCCAGATACTTAGCAATCAACTTGGACCTGCACACAGATACAAATAACTTTGCTCCCAACGAGTACAGAGAGGTTGTCAATCCCTCCGGTCTTGTCGTTTACAAAGGATCAAATGCAAGAGATAATAGTGATAGGTATTGCTGCAACTAGTAAGTAAAGACAGAAAGTAAATAGCGGATGTGATCAGTGATGGTAATATGGACCGGGGTCCCATGATGTTCACTAGTGATGTCTCTCTCCCAAAAGACGATAAAACAGCTATGTGAGGTAAACGAATTACAGCTGGGCAATTGAGAGAATTATGTGCGCAAACCAATGCTAACTATGTTGCAAGAAAGGTAGAGGTTCAAAGCATGGGCGGTACGCCAAGGCAAGTAGACCGAAATCCATCTGCATCTACTACTAATCATCCACCTTGAGATATCTATCCAGAACATCTCGCTGGTATTAAGTTGCGAGTCCCACCCATAGTGTAAACTCAAAGCAACAGACAACTGCATTAAAAGAACTTTGCGTAAAGTAAACAATCCTTGCACCCGTGAGTACAAGCACCGTTGTTTTCCCCCTTGTGGCAATAGCACATCCCCTAGACTCATGTTTCTGTCACTCAAGCTAGTCATCGAGGGGCATGAACCCACAATCGAGCATAACGTTCCCTCTTGGAGTCACTACCTACTACTTGGCCAAAGCAATAAATAGCAACGGAGAACATGCAAGAATTACTTAAGAACATAAATATAAAAGAGGTAAATCAAATATATTACTCAAACACAATCTGAACATAATCTCACAATCCATCAGATCCCATCAAACTCAACATAGCAACAGCATAAGGATTACATATGTGCCTCGATCATGTAGGGCAGATCACGAGGTCTAATTAGTGAAGCACAAGAAGGGGAGGAGAACATGACATAGCTACTGGTCATGGACCCATGGTCCAAGGGAGACTACTCACAACTCATCCGGGAGGCGTCCATGATGGTGGAGAGGCTCCCGGTGGTGATCCTTCCCTCCGGCAGGGTGCCGGGAAGAGTTCTCCTGGTGCTCCCGATCTTGGAAGCGCGGCGGCGGCGGAACAAAGATGAGATCGCGAAAAAGGGTTCCGTCCTCGAGGGTTTTGGGACGCGTGTTAAATATATGCCAAAGGGGGGCATCAGCGGAGGCCTGGGGGGCCCAGGCACCCCCCCGGCGCGGCCAGGAGGGGGGCCGCGCCACCAGGGCGCCTGGAGCCCTGGTGGCCCCCCTCCGGCCCTACTTCGGCCGTGTGGAAGCTTCCGGAACGCTGATTTTTTTATATAATTTTTCCGGGATTTTTCTGACAGTTTTCGTGACGGGAAAACCTGAAATACAAAAACAGCAGAAAACAGAAACTGGCACTGGGGTGCACTGAGTTAATAGGTTAGTCCAAATATGATCAAAATTGTATGGAAGTGTATAAATATCATAGCAATATCACCCAAAAGAGGCATGGAGCAAGCAGAAATTATAGATACGTTTTAGACGTATCAGCCGGCCGGCCTCCCCCCTTGCTCCTTTATATACGGGGGCAGGGGGCACCCAAAGACACACAAGTTGAATTGCTTTAGCCGTGTGCGGTGCCCCCCTCCACAGAAACACACCTCGGTCATACCGTTGCAGTGCTTAGGCGAAGCCCTGCGCCGGTAGATACATCATATCCATCACCACACCATCGTGCTGACGAAACTCTCCCGTGAAGCTCAACTGGATCAAGAGCTCGTGAGACGTCATCAAGCTGAACGTGTGCTGAACGCGGAGGTGTCGTACGTTCGGTGCTTGATCGGTTGAATCACGAAGAAGTTCGACTACATCAACCGCGTCACTTGACGCTTCCGCTCCCTGTCTGCGAGGGTACGTAGACACACTCTCCCCTCTCGTTGCTATGCATCTGGTAGATAGATCTTGCGTGATCGTAGGAAAAATTTAAAATACTACGTTACCCAACATGTATGTCTCCTTAGCCTTGTCGAGGGTGCGCCGGACTTCCGCCCACTTCTCGCACTTATCAATGCGCTTGTAAACATGGAGGTACCTGAAGTTGGCATCGCGGTTGTCACGCCGATACAGGGCGAACTTGCGCAGCAACTGCGCGGAGGAACAAACAGTTGGCGGGCGTAGACGACGAAGAGAGGCGGGCGAACGGCGTGGCATACCTAATCCTCAACGCTGGCGCCGCTCTCCGGGCGAGCCGCGACCTCCTCGACGATACCATGCCATTTGTTGCACGACCCCTGGATACGCCCCCAATGGTTCGCCATCGCCTTGGAGCAGCGCTGCATGTAGACGCCTTTGAAGTATGGGTCGACGAGCTTCCGCTCGTCGAACTCGGCCTTGATGCGGTCCCAGTACGTCTCGAAGCTCTGGTTCGTGCCGGTGGTCGGGTCGAGACAGACGACTTTCCATGCTTCGGCAAGGCATTCCTCCTCCTTGGACGTCCACTTGATGCGTGGCTCGCCTGGCCTGGCCGCCCGCTTCTTCTTCTTGCGCCCCTTCGTCGGAACAGGCGCCGGCTCCTCCTCCTCCTCCTCGTCCTCCTCCTCCTCCGGCTCCTGCGCCTCCTGCTCATCCTCGTCGTAGACATAGCCGAACTCGCCGTCCATGCCGCCGTTGAGATCCACCGTCTCGTCCTGGGTGACGAACCCGGGAGACGCGGCGACCGCGGTCGAACCTGCCGCGATGATGTCGTCCATATCGGCTTCCGCCTCGTCGGTGTCGCCGAGGTGCGAGAAGGGCAGCGGGCCACGACGGAAAGGGGGCGTCGGTGAGGACGCGTAGGCGGGCGGCGAGTAGTTGTATGGAGGGTACTGCACGCCGGCCAAGGCGGGCGAGGGTGTGCGCTGGGCCGGGTGGCCATGGGAGAAGGTCATGTTTGGGTTGAACCCATCGTGCGCGTCGCCGTTGGCATAGCCTGGCGAGGGCGATCCCCATGTCTGCGGAGAACCGACGCCTTGTTGTCCCAGGGCGCGTACTGGGCGTGGCTGCCGGGTGGATTCATCATCCCCGCCTGGTCCGCCGATGAGGAGGCAGCCGCAGCCGCGCGCGCTGCGTTGTCGCGGGCGTCCTGGGCGATGGCCATGTTCCGTCGGTCGGCGGTGACAGCCTCGCGTCGCTGAACTTCCGCCCTCCACTCGGCATTTGGCATGCCCGGTGGCTTGGACGGCTGCGCCCTCGGCTTCCTTTGTTTCGGCTGGGCCACGGTGCCGGTCGCGGTTGCCGTCGCGCGTGGGGCGGCGTACTTCCTCGGTGGCATGGCGGCCGACTGAAAGGCGAGCGAGAGGGAGTTTGGCGGGAGGAAGGAAGAGAATGGCGGGAGGAAGGCGAGCGAGCGGGAGGGAAGTGGGGGAAAAGCGACAAGAAACGGCGGGAATAGGCCCTCGAGTCGCCGACAGGGCGGACCCATGCGCCCTTTTCGCTTGTGCCGACTCCCCAGGCGCCCCCCAGGGCGCCGGGTTCGACCAGGGTCCGCCGGCACCAGTTTTGGCCTGAGCCGGCGAAAAACAGGCTTCTCGGGACGCAAATGGGCCGTTTTTTCGGCACCGGCGCGGCAAAAACGCCTTAAGTGGGTCTGTTGGGGGCGCGGCTGGAGATGCTCTAAGAGAAGCCCAAACACTAAATAAAGAAAAAGCAATCATCGGTTATTAACTCCCCTCAATCTTTTTTCGGTACGTTCCTAAAATATTAGTAATGCTTCGCAAAACAAGAATACAAGATCGGCGATCCTCATATAAAAAACAAGATCGGCCTTTGTTATGTTTTTTTCTTCTATTGTTTACACTTTTTTTAACACGGTAGAGACACAAGCATTCATACATACGCGTATACACTCACTCCTAGACCTGGCCAAACCTTGGGCCGGGCCGGGCTTCGGGCCGGGCCGACCCAAGCCCGGTGCAAAAAACCCAGGCCCGAGCCCGGCCCGGCCCGGTCGTCGGGCCTAAAAATCGGGTCCGAGCCCGGCCCGAACATGCAAAAGCCCGACGGGCCTCGGGCCTCGGGCCGGGCTCCTTCGCTAATGTGCAAAAATGACGGGCCCGGGCCCGGCCCGGCCCGGCCACCGGGCCTGAAATCTAGGCCCGAGCCCGGCCCGTGGACAAGGTCGGGCCGGGCCGGGTCGGGCTTTTTCGGGCCGGGCCGGGCCGGGCTGCCCATGGCCAGGTCTACTCACTCCTATGAATACAGACATGCACATCCTATCCTTATGCGTCTTGTCGTCGACAGAAACATCTCATCCCATTGAAAGTGCGTCACCGGAAATTCAGAAATAAATCCAGAAACAATGCGAGCATCAGGACTTGGACCCTAATAGGCTGAGGATACCGCTGGTTGGTTCGCCTTAGTTACTCATTTGTTTTTTGTTTTTTTAGCATCAATATAGACACAAGCGCTCATATACACGCGCATACACTCACCCCTATGAACGCACACACACACGAGATTTACGAAGTCACCTTAGGCGCCTCGTCGTCGACAGGAACGTCTCCTCCCACTGAAAGCGCATCGCCGAAAATACTGGAATAAATCCAGAAATAATGCGAGCACCAGAATTTGAATCCTGGTAGGTTGGAAATATTACTGTCCACCTAAGTATCTCAACTACAGGTTGGTTCGCAGTTACACATTTGTTAACTCTCGTCAAGTAAAACTAGACACGTCTTACCATAAAAAAAAAGTAAATAAACAAAAACAAAAAAAAACTCGTCAAAGTAACGCTATAAAATGGGATCAACCCCTGCGCCGTCTTGTTTGACCTTACGAAAGGCAAACGCTAGGGCACCATGGAGAAGGAGGCGAGGCACCCAAGGCAAACTAAAAAAAAAAAAGATTTACCAAAAATGTAAAAAAAAAACTCAAACTTACTAAAGGGGACATATATACTATAGAGGTCTCTCAAAATAAAAAGAGATGAGCAAACCAATATGGTTAGAGGGACAGTGATATCTCCAGCCCATCAAGTCTTGATGCTTGCATTATTTCTGAATTTATTTTATAATTTTCGGTCATGCGCTTTCAGTGAGAGTAGACGTTTCCGTCCACGACAAAACGCCTACGGTGACTTCGTAAATGTCAAGACGATATATGCCGCCTTTTTGCAACTCACCATTATTCTCGTCTCTCAAAAATAATCTCCAATCTTAATACGATAGACGATACATACATAAGCACCGCCCTTATTTATGTTTCCTGCCGAATTATATAAAACTAAGAGCATCTCCAACAGGCGCCCAAAAAGTGCTCCGCGCGCTAAAATTCGAGTTTTTTGGGCGCCGGGCAGCTCCAACAGAAGCTGTAAAATAGTGCGGGCGCGCAAAAGGATTGGACGCGCGCTGAAAAGCGCCATCTAAAGCTGTAAATTTGAGGCGCCGGATTGCGCGCGCTTCACAATTTACACTGCGTGGTTTTTTGAGCGCGCGTTTTTTGGCATCTGCTAAAGCAATGTTGGGTCCGGCGCGTTAAAAGTGCATTGGGCGCGCACTAAAACTTTTTTTGGGCGCCGATTTTTTTTGCCGCTGTTGGAGATGCTCTTATGAACGCTATAAAAAGAGGTGAACACCCTGCGCCGCCTTTTTTTTTTTTTTTGACTCGATCGGCAAGCTATAGCTAGGGCACCATGGAGAAGGCGGCGAGGCGCCCAAGCAAGAAGGCGCGCAGGATGTCTGCCGACTCCGACGGCCTGGTGGCGCTCGCCCTCGGCCTCTCCAAAAAACTCTCAGGCGGCGAGGAGCACGAGGGACAGAACATCATGTTCTCGCCGCTGTCCATGTACACCGCGTTGGGCCTCCTGGCGGCCGGCGCCCAGGGCGAAACCCTGGACGAGATCCTCGGCGTGCTCGGCGCGACGTCGCGCGACGAGGTCGCCGGGGTCATGCGACTAGTGTCGAAGCACGCCCTCGCCGCCGACGATCCGTCCGGTCCGCTGGTCGTTACGTCCGCGTGCAGCGTGTGGTGCCACAAAGATCTGCCGCTGAAGCCGGCCTACCGGAAGGCCGCCGTCAAGTCCTACAAGGCGGACGCACATGCCGTGGACTTTGTGAGAAAGGTCAGTACAATTCTTATTCAGCGATGCCATCGATCTCTGTAAAAATATATTGAGATCTCAAATATATTTGTGCCTTTCAATTTCAAGTTTTAACCCTGATCGATCTGTCTCCTGCAACGCATGCAGCCGAAGGATGCGAGGAAGGAGATCAACAGGGAATGCAGAATTTTTGAGCTTACGCACCCGGGTCGTGCTATCCTGGCTCTTGGCTCATGGCACTGTACCTCGAGATGTGCAGCAGTTTGGCCCGCTGTTCTGAACCGATTACTACTGTGGCAGACATGTGTTACGGTCCATGGCATGCGTGTGACCTGTTCTTTTCTAATCGAGCATATGCTCTGTGTACTCTTGTTCTTTTCTACCACCAGAATATATATGGACGCACGCCCGTGGCTCTGACCAACACAGTTGGAACGCTTCACTCTCTTCATTCTCAGGCCACAAGTTCTATGGAGAAGGCCCGAGGCTGCGTTCCCATGGCGATAGAGCACGGCCGTAATAACACCGCCCCGCCGGACGACTATAGGCACGCATCAATAGAGCACCCTTGCTTCACAACTTGTGTCTGTATCAGGGGCTCAGGGCCGGGTGCTGCTCGCTAATTTTTTTTCCACCACAAATGGTCTGAATCCGTTCTCCTACAACATTTTTGCTAGGTATAGATCCATTGTCACTGCCGGTCGTGTAATCTCCATAGACGAGCAACCTTTCTCCCATTGCATCTGGACAAACAACGACGATGCACAGTAGCTGGGTCCATACTTCCCATCAAATTTGTCCATATGCGTTTGTAAAGACTTGTGGTGGGCCTCTATTCTTTAGCACAGTAGCCTACTGGTGCATAGGCTGGTCAAACCCACATGACCAATAATTTCTTGAAAATTACCGCTGCTACAGTGCCTAGTGGTATGCAGTAGGCCCGATCACGGGAGCTCCGCTTGTAAACCTCTGCCATAACCGGTGCCAGCTAAAACTTTCTGTTCCACGTTGCACATATCCCGAGTAGTATGGACGTCCTGGATAGCAGTGCCCCGGTGCTAGAGCTCACAGGAATGTTTTCGGATCAACAGGTGGGTCGCCAAGGCCACGAAGAAGCTCATCACCTCCGTCCTACCACGGGGCTCAGTGCACGGCGACACCAGGCTCGTGCTTACCAATGCCATCTACTTCAAGGGTAAGTGGGAGAACGCCTTCAGCAAGAGCCGCACCAAAGACCACACGTTCCACCGCCTCGACGGCAGCACCGTCCAGGTGCCATTCATGGAGGGAAGCAGCCGTGACGAGTACTTCGTGGCCGTCCGTGACGGGTTCAAGGTGCTCAAGCTCCCTTACAAGCAGATGGCCAATGGCGGCGGCGGTGCGCGGTACTCGATGTGCGTCTTCCTCCCGACGGCGCGAGACGGGCTGCGTAGCCTTGCAGACAAGATGGCGTCCGGCGGGCCAGGGTTCCTGTTCGACAACCTGCCCACTTGGTCAAGTGAGGTCACTACAACACGTATGACATTAGGAGGCATTTTTTTGCCAGCGTTTTTGCTAAACGCATCAAAATCATGGCATTGAAGGCACTTTCCAAAAATGCCTCCGAATCTCACAGCCTGCAAGGGCAATTTGGAAAATTGCCTGCAAAACAGGGGGAAAACAAGGCGTTCTCAAAAGTGCCGCGGAGTTTAGCCGGCGTTTTGGCGTAAAATGCCTCGAATGCTTTGTCTACATTACCTATAGGACCCTTCATGTTCATTTTTTTTAAGGAAACAACCCTCCCACCTGCTGCCTTCCAAAGTGTGAAAATAAAAAAACACATAACATCGCGGCCGGCGTGTCGCTGCTCACCGTCGCCGTTGCTCCTCCGTGGGCGCCTCGTCGCCGCCGCCACCGGTGCTCCACGCCAGATCCTCCCCAGCCGTCGCGGCAGCCGCGTCCGCGACGACCTGCACCGCCATCTCCACGTTGTTCCTCTTCTCCTCTCGTCCCCAATCTCGGGGTGGGATTGCAGTGGGCGCGGTGAAGGAGAGGGGAGATCGAGGCTCGGAGAGGAGGAAGGGCAAGGTGGTCCAGGACATGAACGAATCAGCGGCGATCCTCCCCACGCCAGACACGAATATTGCTGGTTGCTGTTGATCCGACGCCCTGGTGCACAGAAGGTGTTCGAGGTAATGTCTCTTACATTTTGTAGTTCATATTTCTTCCAATTTTTGTTTGTGCTAGAAGTCCTGCATGAAGAATCATTATGCTATGACATCTAGGATTAACTTGTACTGTGTTGGATGTTCTTTTTGTAATTATACATGGAGTGTGTCAACTTGTCCTGTTGAAATTTGAGCTTTGTTCGTTGTGGCCTTGCGTGCATGGTGGCCTTCTGTTCAAGTTAGAAAAGTGCACACAAGGAGTAAGCTATGTAGATATACTGATAATTAAACTGCAGGCGCATTTGGCATTTCTATAAGGAACATCCCTACATGTTATCTAGTGTACTGTGTTATCTACTTCTGTTCTTGTTGCATCAGGTTTCAGTTAACCTGTTTTCTTGCTACACTTGAGGTCTTCTATATAGAACATAGCTGACATACATGATCTTTTCTTAAATCAGTAAACTATTAACATGACAACACTGAACTGATTATCTACAGAGTTCTATGCAGTTTAGTTACCATTGGAGTAACACTGAACTGATTAAGGCACGTATATTAGTACTATATAGATTCTTAACCTGTGGAATTTTTGCTAGTAGTAAATTGATATTGTTTCTAGGAATTTCTCTTTGCTTCTGCTCACTTTCAAATATTTATTATGGAATAACTGAGGTGAATTTTAACCATTTGCTAAGCAGCGGTAGCAACATATTTGATGAGCCGTTTATCCTCGCAACTCAAGCTACCCAAGTCTATTATGTACAAGATTCTATAGAGAAGGATTGGTACGCTGTGGTTCATCCACCTGCAAGAGACTTCTTTGATATGGACGCTAGAATTGATGGGCATGATGAATATTAGGCTAGGATCAGGTGAGAGCTATTGATTGTTTTTAACTAAGTGTCGAATGGATAGTAGCTATCGTTGGTGTTTTTATCTTAGTTTTGATCTTGTTTTTTCTAACCGAGTTTTGAATTGTACATGCCAGGAAAAAATGATGTCTTTGAGATCAAGATCTGATGCATTTAAACAGTCCCATGTGTCCGACCATGAACGAAGATTGAATGAGCTGAATTATAGAGTCAGAGAAGTTAATCCACCAAAAATGGAATGCATCAATGTTATCAAACAAATTAAAAGAGAAGCTTCAAACATGGATAAATTAAAACACTTCACTATGGTAAGCTCTTAAACTTCAGGAAGTCAGGTGACCAAGCATCAGGCTCGTTGCATTACCTCAGAATGTGTTGTGAGGAATACGTTGAAGAGAAAGAAGATATCTGAGACAACAAGGACATAAGGTGAGTTGCACTAACATCAAATAATATGTATTGGTGCTACATAACTCCGAACTTTGTATTATATGGATATATAATTTCCTAACCTGAACATAGTAATCAACTCATCTACTATCCTCTTCTTTGCAATCCTTGACAATAATCTGGAGTTGTTGTGACAATAGGTTTTGACAAGAGGTGTACATGTGTATTGGTGATCAAAGATGCTCATTTAAGTTGTGATAATAGGCAGAGGTTTTGGTCATTTCTGAATTTGTGAACATATGTTTCAATGATGTACAGTATTCAACAACAGTAGGTAGTGTACCTGTGTAAAGTTTGTACAGTTGTTGCACCTTGAATTGATGGCTCCATGTTTCAGTTCTTCAAAATAGTGCGCGGTGTCTTAGTGTCATGTGGAATCTGGACATTCTAATGGCCAGCGGTGCTTCTCCGAAATGACAACTCTTGTCATATGGTTCACTCGCAAGCTGGATCAGATGGAATTACAGGCATAGGTTTCAGTTTATCCTTTTTTTTGCTAGTACCAACTTGAACATCTATTCAGTGATTCAGTCCAAGGAGTCAATGACCAATGGTCCAGATTTAAAGCAATACCTGTCACCCCTTAATGATCTTTATCATTTACCTGTTTTACATTTTACAGTGATGTTTTTTTACCTACTCGTGCATGATGTTGATGTTTGAATGATAGATTAAGTTTAATGGCACAAACTAAAATTTGTTTAAGTTTTATTTTTTACATTATTTTACATGCCTGCCTCTTTAACCCTGTTACAGTGCTAAGAACAGTCTTTCTTCTTGTATATGTCATCCGAAAGTTGAAGTTGAAGGTGACACACGGCTGATTGGTTTGGGTACTTCTAATTGATTGCATCAAGCTGGAATACTCCTTACAAAATTGTTTCAACAGTAGGCAGTTTACCTGTGTGTTACATTGTTGGCCCTGTGTTGGTGATTGATACTTTAATGTCGTTTTTGAATTTGTCATGATGTTCTGATGCTTTACGTTATCCGCTTGCACAATGACACTTCTAGCCAATGCAAGCCTCTCAATCTTGTTCTACTGTTGTATATATGTGTTTGTACAATGGTTGCAAATTAGTGAGCTTGCTGTAACAATGTTTTTAATTATATTCTTATATGCCTGTGTAAAGTTTGTGGCATTCTTATGTGCCTCAGAAACATTTTGAAGGCAAGTCGAAAGACGCCACAAAATGGTTTTAGAGGCGATCTTAAGAAATGCCACAAAAATGTTTTGAAGGCATTGTGAGTTATGCCAGACAAAAAATTTAGAGGCAGTATGAGAAATGCTACAAATAGTCTTTGGAGGCATTCCTAAAGATGCCTCAAATTGAGCTTGCTGGCGCTTAAAAAAAATGCCTCTGTGTTTCTTTTGAGGCATTCTGGAAAAATGCCTCACATTGAGGTTGCTGGCATTTTAAAAATGCCCCCGTGTTGACCTTTTGAGGCGTTCTGGAAAAATGCCTTCAAAGACCTTTCCCTTCGTGACCATCTCTAGCATATTTTAAAAATGCCTTCTATTCTCTAGGCTGGCATTATATGGGCCTTCCGAGGCATTTTAAAGCGCCTCCTATTGACGTCCGTGGTGTAGTGGGTGAAGCTCCGGCTACCCAAGTTCAAGCTGTCCTTCTTCTGCAGCATGAAGGAAGTTCTCAAGAGCTTGGGGCTCCGGGCGGCGTTCACCGAGGAGGCCGATCTGTCTGACATGGTGGAGGCGGACTCAAGTGGAAACACTGTGCGACTGTGGGTAAAGGATGTGTTCCACAGGGCGGTTGTGGAAGTGAACGAAGAAGGCACCGAGGCTGCTGCATCCACCGCCAACACCCTGGTATTTTTATGCCCCTATGACTATGAGCCTGTTGATTTCGTCGCCGACCATCCATTTGCCTTCTACATAGTGGAGGAGGTTTCCCGTGCGGTGGTCTTCGCCGGCCACGTCCTCGACCCTTCTGAAACCGAGTAAAAGCTATCATGTATCGAAGATAGATAGATAGGCACTTTTGAATTGGCGCCATAAATCTACTGCGGAGTCTTTTTCGTTTATTTTAGACAAGACAACGTTTTTGCAGTAAGATTTTCAAAATAAATATTCGCATATATGATCGTACTATTTTGATCATAATATTTGCAAAATAAATGTTCTTACAAAAAACAGGGACATCTTCCGGCACTCTTTATCAAATATACTAGTATGTGTTTGCTGATATGGAATTTTCTGATGGAAAAAGGTCGTCGTTGTTAGTTGTCTGGTTTCATCATTCTCTCCACCAAATAATATGGCTTAGACAGAAATCTCACATGAGTTAGGCCCTATTTGTTTCAGCACTCTATATCCTCAAAAAAAGCACTCTCCAATTGGCACCATGGATCTAGCTACTACGGAGGGGTTTTTTTTGCTCCATTAGACAATCCAGCTATTAGTCCAACTTATTATGTTATGAGCATACCCTTTTCATCATAAATGTCCATATAAAAACAGGGATATCTTCTGGCATTTTTATCAAATGTATTAGTATGTGTTTGCTGATGGATTTTTCTGATGGAAAAAGGTCATCGGTGTTAGTTGTCTGATTTCATCTTATTCTCTCTACCCAACAATATCGGCTCGCAGTGTCGGCTTAGACAGAAATCTCACATGACTTAAATGGAGTATTTGTCTCAAACATAGTTCGAGAAGCAAGGTCTTCAGTTGACACAATGGATCTACTACCGTTCTTCCACTTAGTTTAGATCGGCGGAGAATTGTTCACCATAATATTGATATAAATGATCTTACCATAAGAGGGATATTTTGTGCCATTTTCACTGAGATTTTCTTATGCATAAATTGTTGGTATTAGTTGTCTTACTTCATCATCTTAAATTAATCTTTCCACCCTCACATATAAACCTTGAAAACGGGACAATGTGTGGCTGAGAACATTCACTTAGACGTAAACGACATCTTATGTTTCATTCCGTTGTATCTTCACGCACCAACCTACCAGGGAAGTAAAGAGGGGGGAAAAATTATATGAGACCAGGTCTCACGGATTAGCAGGTGAGACCCATCCTGATGGATGACACGTGGCATTTACAAATCACAAAGCACCTACCCCACCCCCACCTGAAATCAGGGGGAGAGATTAGATGCTTTGTGATTTGTGAATGCCACGTGTCATTCATCAGGATGGGTCTCACCTGCATTATATGAGACCTGGTCTTATATAATTTTTTTCAGTAAAGAGGAGGTGGCTTCTCGCTGATGCGCCATGATCTAGTAACAAAGCAGAGACGATTGAGAACTAATTAAGCAAAATTGTTTGACCCTCTCAAATCGCGGTTCAGTCATACCCGACAACTTCATGGCAGTGGAGACATGTGTGATATGCTCGCCACTAATGGATGGGTACCATGGTATTCAGTTGGATTGCCTCTAAGGCATTCCATGAATCATATTTAGGGAAAACACGTAGTACCACATGCTTTATGTTTTTCTATCATTGTCGCGAATAGGCTCACTCCAATGGCGGACGAAACCCGATGTCAACGTTTACAAGGGAGAACAAACACTATGAGGATGTTGAAGGCGCGG
>LR738713.1:731982218-732046349 GCA_902687465.1 Secale cereale
GCCATTCGGCTGCCTAGTCGCTCCAACTCAAGTAACTAAGCGGTACAATTAGAAAAATTATAAGTCTTAGTTTTTTTAGAGAACGTCGAGACTTTATTTATCACATAACATTAGAAAGAGACCCCTGGAATCACTCTGAAGTAGAATGAAATACAGAAAGACCACTAGAGTTCATAAAAGACTTAGTTAGAACATGAGCTAAAACAATAAATTGCCGATGAACATGCTCGAACATACTGCATGCTTGATTTCCGCCATCACATGTCCCATAGACGAGCTATCACAAACAATACAGTTTAGTCCTTGCACCAAAGAGAGGTAGTTTAAGGTGAAGATCGCCGTATTGAAACATTCATCGCGTGTTAGTTGGTACAAAGATCAAATGTCTCATCATAGTCATGACTATGCTCCTACTGAAAGTAACGGGCAACAAGATGAGCTTTGTAGTCATGATCATAGACCCACTTATAAGTGATAGGACGAACACGGGAAGGAATGGAAACGAGACCCACGTGCCGGTGTGCTCAAGAGTACCAATCTCCTCTGTCACCACATGTTGCCATTTGGGATCAACAACAGAGTGACGATAAGTTGGCATGGCACAAGAAAAAACATAAATAGGTGGAGCTGGAGGCGGTGCGTCGCCGGCAGAAAGAGACATGGTCATTGAGAATTGATTCACACACACGCGCATGCACGCACGGATGCATTTTCGATATATGTTTTGCCAAATTATTTCAAATCTTCCACACGGTCTAAAATATGTACTCTACTCTATAGGCTTGTATATATGGAAAAGCTAATTAATAACACTAATTCCACGCGCTAAGTGTAGGGGAACATATTCTTTGGTGCCTCTGATGCTGAGCGTACAAAATGTGCGCGTGGGATTGTATTCCTCCACGTGTTGCAGTTGCCCTAGGAAGCAGCTAGTCAGCTTAATAATGGCTTCATAGCCTGGAGCATGGAGTCGAGATTAATGTCGTGCACGCACACATGCGGGGATGTATGTCTCCAGTGGCGCAGGACGCGGGCCTGTCCAGTCACCACGTTGAGCTGGACGAGCCCAACTGCGCTCACGGACAAGACCAGCGTGCCGCTCCTCTCCCCGAATCCATGGAAGCGAATCGGGCTGTGCCCAACACCCCAGTCGACCATGTCCATCAGCACCCGCCGGCGCCACGTCCCCTGGCCCTCCGACGACAGCGTCCACATCGATATCGCCTGCGCCTCGGACACGACCACGCCCAGCTGCCCGCCCCCCGAGACGGCCAGCATAGGTGTGATTCTAATGGCAGGTGGTGGCTCCGCTCCGTCGATGAAGTCCCACGGCAGCTCGATCATCCTCACCACCCCCGTGTCTACGTCCAGAGCCATGATTCGCAGGTCGTGGTGGTCGAGCTCCGGGCGGAAGCATACGTACCAGTGCACGGTGCGCCCGATGACCACGGGGCGGGAGTCGTCGCATGATCTGAACGGTGGGTGGTGCGGTGGGAGGCGGGGTGCGCGGACGGCGCTCCATCCTCCGTCCCGCGACGAGTAGATCTGCGTCCAGAGGTTCTCGTCCGCGACCAGCAGCTGGAAGGAGCGGCAGTGGTCGTCGACGGCGACCAAGGCGAACTTGTTGCAGCCGTAGACCTCCGTGGGAGGGACGTCGGAGGCGTCGCCGGTGAAGCTGTTGCACACCCTGAACTTGGGCAAAGGATGGCGGTCGCGACGGAGGACGACGAGGCCGTCCCGCGAGGCCACGGGCTCGAACTCGAGGCTGGCATTGAAGCGGGCGGGGAAGGACTGCGGCGGTACGGTCTTCCGGCGGGCCACGTTCTTGGGGGGACTGCCGTCCCAGCACTGGCTCCAGTAGGAGATGCCGCGGAGGAGGTCTGGGTTGAAGCCGCCGTTGGCAGCGGCGCGGAGGGCCAGCCGGCGGCGGAAGTCCTGGTCGATGATGGCGCCGCGGAGCCGCTTGGAGGCGGCGGCGCAGCGGACGATGGCCGCGGGGTCGGAGCGCGCAGCTACCTCAACAAGGAGATCCAGCGGGAGGCGAGGCGAGGTCGCTTTGACGATCGTCCCATCCCCGCGCGGGCCCGTAGAATCCGGGGATGCGCGCTTGGTTGACATGGTGGCTCTCCGAGGAGCACGTCGTCAGGCAGCAGGATCGCCGCGCCGGTCCGGCTACACTGGGCTCCTTGTCGTCGGGGCGGCGAACGGCGAGGCGAGGGGCGTGGACGGAAGCTCGAGGCCACAGCAGGCGGCGGCGTGAGCACGGGTCGGGGCACAAGTCCTCTTCAATAAAAACTGTCGAGACTTTATCTGTATCGGATCGGACGGTCCCAAAATCCACCGCGTCTACCCGGGTATGTTTTCCTTGAGGCCTTGTTTGGTTAAACCTCTCCTGGAGAGGTTTGGAGGGGATTGAGGGGGATTTTGACTTGTAGGGGGTCTAATCCTCCCCCAATCCACTCCAATCCCCTTCGAATCCCCTCCAACCGAACAAGCCCTGAAGAAGGGAATGTCCAGCCTCTGAACTGCAGCCCTGCTGGACGCCTTGCAATGTTTCCTACGTTGATTGTTTGTAAAGAGAAACAAGGAACGCGCATACACCCATGGGCCATGGCTATGAAGGCAAACACGCACATCATACCTCTATCAGCAACTTCGAGAGTCTGAGCCGACATGTCATCTTGAGATTTATGGTTGGGGATACCACCACTGGTGCAGAACCGGGCAATAGCATCAGTTCGTAAGGTCCTTTAGTGCCGGTTCCATAACCGGCACTAAAGTGTGGGCACTAAAGCCCCCCCCCCCTACTACCGTGCTAAAGGGCAACCACGTGGCACGAGCCAGCTCCGGGGGCCGGGAGCTATTTAGTACCGCTTGGTAAAACCAACCGGTACTACAAGGTTTGGGGGGTTTTTGGTTTTATGATTTCTTTTTCATTTAAAGAAAAAATAGATAAAGCAAAAAAAAATCCGCCTACTAGGCCAGAGCGGCCTGCATACGACTAAAAACACAACCTGTTGTTGGGCCAGGATGCATGCCCGCAAAGACCCAGTAGGCCCACAGGACGGCACAGAACATGTAGGCCCAGTAGGCCTGCTTTGGAGAGGAGCTCGAGAGAGCTACTTCACGGGGGGTTATAAACCAGTGCGGACGCCCCTCGGCTAGCGAGGTGGGACTAAACTTGCCGCAACGCACCTGCGCCAGCGCACCCCCTTTAGTACCGGGTCGTGGCACCAACCGGTACTAAAGGTGCTGGAGGGGCCCCAGGCTGACAACATCCTGCCACCACTCTCATTAGTACCGGTTCGTGGCACAAACCGGTGCTAAAGGTTCGTCACGAACCGGTACTAATGAGAGCGGCCCGGCTAGCCGTTGGAACCGGCACTAATGTACACATTAGTGCCGGCTCAAATTCAAACCGGCACTAATGTGCTTCACGTTTGACCATATTTCTACTAGTGCACTGTCCCTGTAACCATCCAACCACTGGTTGGTTCGCAGAAACCAGGAAATTTGAAGTGAATAGATTGATTTCATTGATAGTGATTGCAGGTATTTATGTCCTGAACAGTCGTGCATGCATGTCAGCTATAGTGAGACTGCTCACAGTGGTAGTAACATGGGGTAGTAACTTGACGATATTACTAGTCTATGTTATTACCTTCATAGTGGGTAGTAACATATGAGTGGTATCATAAAAGAGTTCATTTATTAGGCTATCGACACATTATTCCTTGAAATGTGTGATGTTACAGTAACTAGCTAAGTTACCACAAACCTCTCTCTCCTCATTAATTAGCTGCCACATAAGCAATATTGTATTGAAATGTGTGATGTTACTAATTAAGTTACTCCTATTATGACTAGTCTGATTGCGTCGATTCGGAACAACGCTGCGACGGTTCGCTGGGAACAGCGTCCGAACAATGCAGTATCTAAATTGATACATAGAATATTCTAAGGATATACCTAATTAGCTTAAACATAAAACTAATTAATTCCTAACCGTTTGTTTCACGGGATTGGAATTGTTAGGAATTTTTCCTAAGAAATTCATATGCACGTGAGGAACTACCTGAGGATTTTTTTTTCTTTAAACGAGATAAAAGATTTGTCATTTTCATTCATTAAAAAGAGGAGAATTGTCAGGTTAACTGGCAAAAAACTCGAGCTAAAACCGATACAACCCAACCCATATGACATGGGCACCACCGACTAACCTGGCCACCGACATGAAACCCGAAGCTGTAAAGAAGAAAGACATCCGCCGAGGAGCTCAAACTCGTTGCTATGAGATATCAAACGCTCTTTGACCCAAATTCATGTAATTGTATATTCACGTAGAAGATATGCCATTCTAAATCTACGGTTTTGCCATTTCTATCTTTTGAGAATTGTACGAAGCAAGTAAGACTTAACCTTTTTCTCATGTCAACATGAGGTATTACTTCTATAAAGCATTTGAGAGTGCCCTCCGTGCCGTCCGGTTTTGGTCCGGTTTTGGGTGGAGTGTTGTGGGCGCTCTCCACGCTGACTAATCTAGCCGAACGCGCTGCCCCGGACAACCCGCTTCCGTGGTCCATTACGTATGAACCACTAGCTCGATTGGGGCCACCGTCATGCGGCGGGATGCTCGCGCTTGCGCGCGCGAGAGGAGGCCGGACCCGCCCGTCGGCGTCTTTGCCTTCGACGAGCCAGTTCGGTTGCACCAGCCGGTCAGGGTCAAAACATGCCCCAGCGCGGAGGCCCTATGTGTCATTCGTTTTGCGCTGGCTTCCCGTGGCTACCTGCGTGGGTATTTTCTATTTTTGTCGATTTTACTATTAAGATACTTCTATTTATTTTAGAGAAAAGAAATTGTGAGCCAATTGCTTAGGTCCGCGGTAGCCCTACGTTTCTATTGCGTGTCACACAAAAAATCCCGGTCGGTTTTTCAACCATTTTTTCCTATTCCATTTGTTTTTTTTTTATTAAATCACCTTCAGTTTTTGTAACAGTATTCAAGAATCATTTTTATGTGAATGTTTACAAATTTGATGAAAGGTTCGTGAAATGTTTCCAAAACCAGAAGGATCGCTCTACATGACCGGCCCAATGATGCCCTTGGAGGTCGTGTTTTTGTCGCCCGCCTCCATTTGCATTCACGAAATATGAATAGCTACAATAACCATTGAGAGAGAGAGAGAGAGAAAAAGGTTTCTACAACCAGTGACGATTCCACTAGGGAGGCTTTAATAGGCTTTTAAGCCTACGTGTCAAAATCATAATTAAGTTAAATATACCATTTGACAAGTATATTATGATGCTTTAAGTGCAGTAATTGCAATGCATTTGCTAATTAGACTTAGGAACTTTATGTTTTAAGGCTACCCTCCATTGTCATGGTAGATTAGCCACTGTCTACAACTGAGGAGCGGGGTGGCAAAGCGTGCGCTTACCTTCATATCGGAGAAATACTAGAATTATTCACCAAGCCGACCTAGCTCAGTGGTAGAGCGCGTGGCTTTTAACCACGTGGCCGTGGGTTCGATCCCCACGGTCGGCGTTCCTTTTTCAGACCTCTTTTTTAAGCAAAGCAAAAGAACACACCAAAAAGAAAAACTAAGGAAACCAGCTCATCTCACAATTGCTCTAAAAATACAATTTTCGCATGCATGTGCGATGAGTTCCTGTCATCTTGGAAACCAGCTGCTCCAACAATCCTGATTCGTCTTCTGTACCAATCTTTTGCAAGTAATTCTTATAAATCTGCCTGGCGAAATCCATGTCAATTTGATGTCTCCACCGGCATCAGATAAATGTCAACGGCAACGGTGTCCAGATTTAGCGACGAACCAACGACTGATCACTGATGCTCAATGTATGCAGCGCTCCCGCTGTCCTTCGGAAACGAGTGAAACCACAACACAGCAGCAGCGAAGGCGTAGAGCAGTTAAACAGTGGAACACATCAAACAATATGCCAAAAAAAAGGGGGAAGCATATATCACAGGATAGTGGGCATGAAATCATCAGCTGAGCAGATCAACCGTTGTTTCCTTTCGCGGAAAAAGCATGAACACCTATTTTGTTCATCTTTTACATGTTACTACAATTTAACTGTTCCGGTTTTGTTTATCTCTCGCGTGAGGCAGTACAGTAGTAGCAGCAGGTGAAACCCTATATGTGGCCTAGCAAAACTCTTTTTGCCCTCAAGCAAAACACCCTTCATAATGATGCTTGTACCTTCCGTGTTGTTGCGCATATTTGTTCCGTGTGTGGCAACTTATTGTGTTTGTATTAGGCGAACATATTGTTGGTATTCTATTTTTTTTAATTTCAGATAACAATAAGTGAGGAACGGGCGATGACAGCGCCGTGTCTTCAACTCGTTCCAGTTATTGCAGCCATCGCTAGGAGGTCTATGGAGTTGAATGTATTTTTTTTTTGTTAATTTTGATGTTTTTTGTACTGTCTCGACAGTTGATGGAGGGAGGCAGGCAGGCACATCGCATACTGCACCCGCGCTCGCCGCTCTGACCATTTTTTTCTGAGAAGAAGAATTTAACCGTTTTTTTTTTCTTTTGCAAACATGCAGATACCCTCCGGTTCATGTTCACATCTGTTGGAGTCAAAGCTGCAGCAAAGGAGTGACAAGACTCAACTAGTATCCTACTCCCTCTGTTCCTAAATATTTGTCTTTCTAGAGATTTCAAATGCCTACAACATACGGATGTATGTAGACATATTTTAGAGTGCAGATTCACTCATTTTGCTTGGTATGTAGTCATTTGTTGAATTCTCTAGAAAGACAAATATTTGGGAACGGAGGGAGTAGTTCAGAATACTAGGCGTGCACTCTCAGGTCACACCAAGTAGGTAGGTGAATTCAGAGCACTCCCTAGCCGTGCACAATACAGTCATGCGCGATGCGCGTGATACACATGGCAAGCGCACCAACTTGAGCAGCAGAGAAGCACACCGGCACGGACATCTTCCGCCAGAATCTCATCTGCAGCGCTACATGTTCTTTTATCCGCCAGTGCCGATTTCTCCCTCCAGGATTTCTTCAGAATATGCAGACATGGAGGGAGATGTGTAAGTACGTAATTGGCATGGTTCTGCCGAGACTTTAGATAAGGAAGAAGGGTTTACAAAGTCCCAGGATTATTATGACTGTGTGGATCCGGAAGAACAGCGGGTGCGGCACACATCTGTTGTGCTCCAGTAAGCAGGCGCCAGGAGTGCGCGCATGGAATGGGAGCTCAACTGCTCAAGGGCAAGACTTTGAGAGCACCATTCCTTTGTTAATTAGGAAGAACAAGCTGACCATTAATCTGGCGGAAGCAGCAGTAAGCGAAATGTGTAAGTACTAATCTGAACAGTCTGAGATGTACTAATACTTACTGAATAAACAAAATACTAACCACGGCGACAACTCAAGCCTGAGCGACGTCACAAGGCGTCAAGCTTCAGATATATCACCTAACATGGCCTATGTGTCTGCTTCCTCTTCTTTAGCATGGCTCCAGCAAGCATATAACGGAATAACCACTACCCCGCGGACCTGTTGCGCAAGTCAATTCATGACCCCCTCCTTGGCAGCCAATTCTGAAACGTTTTCAACTCAGTTAACCTGATAACAACATGGAGCTAGCTAGCTAGTGTATTTCTGAAACGTTTAGAGTAGTGACCTAAACGCTCTTAACGGAGTATTTCTTTACGGAAGGAGTGCTCGTACCTCGCATTATTCAACTCTGCAGTATTTAGGTACACCCGCTGCCGGAGACGTCAAGTAGGTGTGTATAACAGTCCTTGCATACATCCGTGAGCATGGCGTCATAGATCCAGTTCCTTTCAGTGCCCTCAACATTTCAGCAGCATCTAAGCCTTCTCCACTTACTCACAGCTGTAAGTTTTGACCAGCCATTCTGTTAGCTGATTACATTACCCCTCTACTCAGAGCATAATCTCCTTCTTACCTTTGGAGCGAGTTGTTAGCTGCATCTTCCGGTATTTGGGGCTCAAGACCTGCACAGAGTAGTTGATTCTTAGTTAGTGCAAAAAGCATCGTCTATCTGAATATTAACTACTGAGGCCTGACCGTGCTATTTTTCTTGCACAATGCGGCAGCCACAGCACGGGCACCTTCGAAATATTTCTTGCAACAACTACTTGATCTGTGCCTTGGGGGATGCTATTGGCAACGACTGCAGCAATTTCTGAGCGACCAGTTTATGCTTAGGACAGAATTTGATTGGTACACTGCATCCAATGAAAAATAGAATGAGGGCAGGCTTCAGATTCAGAGACACCGATCCCAATATATGCATGAGTGTGTACCATGCAGTTTGACACCATTCCCGGTTTTCCCAACTCAATTTGTTGCTCCCAAGGAGATTGATCTGCAAAACGAAGCAACATCATAAACCGAGATTCGCCACCAACAACGCATGTCTGAGTGAAATAGATAAAAAGCTCATGAAAAGAAGCTTAAATTTGCAGAGTAAAAAAGAGAGCTGCTTTGGTTAGACGTTAAGAGTATGATAAAAGAGCTTTGCCCAAGTAGAGGAGACACTTACACTGCTATATATACATGAGACACTTCAGAGGGAGAATCCATTTGCAGACCAATTAGGGACCAATTCGTAGTTGCAGTGGCCGATGCTGTATCACTTCAAATGCACAAATGATTCCCCATACTGTACTGCAGTTTTCACCCAGATAACAGATTGATAATATCTGCAAAGCATAACATTGGCTTAGATTACTTATGAATAGTAAGCTTGATTACTTTTACTAAAAAACTATATTTCATTACTTATGAACAGAGAGCAATGAACTGCCAGACACAGACCAGGCTTAGTTTGCATTTCTAGGACAACATAACGGGAATAAGGTCCTGATAAACTGGGCTGGGACTTGCGCTGAATGATTGCCCCCGCCGAAGCCCAGGATGGTAGCCTATTTTTGGTGCCATGAAATGAAATGTATTTTATCAGCAAAAATTACTGCATTTTTTTACAATGAGCTGTACTAAACGTTGAAAACATACAATGGTGATGGTGAGCAATTTAGTGAAGGATTTCGAGACATAACTCCTGCCCTCATATAATAGTTTGTTAGGGCTGAAAAACAGAGTGTTCATGCAGGAAAAGATAAGCGTGTACCATTGCACTGTACATTCTAATAAACACAGTACTACAAATTTTAGTCTCAGACAGTTCAAAACTGCAAACCCAAAGAGTAGACAGAGACAACGATTGCATGATGCCATAGTATTACAAATTCTGATCAACTCATAAGCTTACTGTGCAGCTCTGCCAGTTTGTGGTGACATGTAGATGTAGTCCTTCAAAAGAAGGGATCTTCTGAAATCTTAAAAGACATTGTCCTGGGGTAGCAGTAGTATGTAGACTGGATACCTGGTATCAGTAGAATGTAGACTGGATACAAAAATGCAAACCTTATTGGTGGCAAAACACTGAGAACTGAGTGCTTTCCATAATTATGCCATGATGACCTTTTGAACATCAAAGCTGAACTTTCCAGATACACCACCAAGTCTTCATGAGCTTTGGAGAACTATAAACACAAGTGGTACTAATAGCAAAGTAGCAGAAAGCCATCAGAAGCACAAGAAGACCTGAACAGCAAGCCATCAGAAATTAGAATGCATCAACACCTGGTATTGACAATAACGTAGAATGAATGAAAATATTTTATAACCTTAATATGAGTCTCTTCAGTTCTTGACTCATATTCTCATTTATTCCATAATTCTGATCGCGAAACCCAAAAATTATGCAAGTAGGCTATTGCGTCTTGATGAATAACAATAACCCAAATTTAAAATGCAAATATGAAGAAGCCTACAAGATCGAACGAACACCTGCACACATAGAACCAAAACAAATGAAGAAAAGAAAAGAGACTTGCAGAAGGTATTAGCTGCTAGTGACGTTGATTTTCTCACCTTGTGGAAAGATAAGGGGCGATGACAAATAAATCTGAGATATTTTCACTATCGTTGAGAAGAAAATGGAAATCTAATACGGTGGGAGTATAAGTGTTCATTTTAACTTTTTGCGGCGAGTATAACTGGAAGTGGATATAAATAATATGGTACAGCAGGAGTGATGTTCTATACTCACCGGATAATTTGTACAGGAAGGAAGACAGCGTCCACAAGACCCTCATGCCACGAATGTGGCAAGTGTGTATGTATGGAAAGAGCAGAGCACTACAGGGCTAGAAGAATGTACAAGGGAACTCCAAGGCATTGTCCTGAACATTGGATGGGAATAAATGCAGTGTTATTAAGCAGGGTCGCAAGAAACGGGCAACATGGAAGAACACAAGAAAGTATGTTTGTGTTACCTTGGATCATCCTCTTATGATTTTGGGGATGGTTCCCAACATCCACCTGCACTGCCGTTTTAGCACCTCGCTGCAGTCGTAGACATCTAGCTTTTCCAGTGATTTGGGGAGGCCATCGCTGGGCAATGACGAGACGGCAGGACAGTGGTTGATTGATAATATCTTGAGGCTGGTAAGGTTGCACAGCCCTGCAGGGATTTGCTGAAGATGGCGGAAATGCCTAAACTCAAGTTTCTGGAGGGAGGAGAGGAGCTGAAGGGCATCCTCTTGCTCCTTGCTGAAGCGCTCCATCCCTTCATGTCCATACCCATGAAGTTTCAGCTTGGTGAGAGAGGAAGAAAGGAAGCTGCAGATGGGTGCAGCAAGGAGTCCTGTTGCGTCATCTGTGCAAAGCTTCCGCAGTGTGGATGAAACAAGCTGTGTTGGCTGCTCTTCTCCTCCTTCAACATCCTCCAAAGCCCATCTGGGATTTGGATCCCAATTAGCAAAGAATATATGGCTGCCCCTGACTTCCAATTCGTTGAGCTTGCCCCCGGTGGTAAGGAGAGACTGCAATCCCAGACATTTCAGATCCTTGCCACAAAATTCCAATACTAATCTGGTAAGAGAAGAAAGGTTTGAGAGAGGTTCTAGTGTCGCCATCCCTTCTAATTTCGTAAGCTCCAGGAATTGCAGGGAGGAAGGGAAAATGTGACTGGAAAACGAGAAGGCGGATAGAAACTTTGGGCAATACTTTATGCTTAATCTCTGGAGGGATCGCAAGGCTTGGAGCCATCCTCCTCCAGGAACAAGAGTTGGCGAGTCCACCAGGACCAGCTCTGGGCAGAAAAGGAACTTCAATTTCTGTAGTGAGTCACAGAGATGAGCTGGGAAGAGCAGCACTCCATCATCCGCTTCCTCTGTTGCTGCTGTAATTTCACCTCCCCCCATCTCTGATGCTGTTTGTCGCGGATTCACCCCCACTACCAGCTGTTTTATATTTTTACAATCCCGTATCTCCAATTTGGAGAGCTTTGGGAGGTGTGGGAAGAGCTCTGTCAATTCATTCCAACTATTACCATTTAAGTGGCAGATCTCGATGTGCTCAACAGGGAGCTGCCATTCCACATCACCCAGACCTCCTAGTGGTCCAGCCAGACCAGCCAGACCATCTGAATGCCTTACAATCAGTGTCTTCAGCGAGGTTAGCATCAGAAGGTGCTTCAACTCCAAAGGTGGGCATCTCTCAAGTGTCAGCTTCTCAAGACCTGTCTCTTTATCGAAAACTAACACTTGGTCTAAGCTTTGCAGATCACCCCATCCAATGATTTCCAGTTGTGCTCCATTTGATGATTTTGAGTATGCAAACCTCTTTAGTAGCTTGACACGTTCAATCGTGACGCGACGCAAACTCTCAATCCAGGAGGTGGGAATCACGGACGAGAATTCTGGACAGTCTTGTATCTCAAGCTCACAAAGATCCCCCATGTTCCGTAAAGAAGGGAAAACCTTCCAAGAAACACCATCAAGACAAAGAGATTGTAGGGCTTCAACAGCAAGCTCATCACCCAGCCATGTTGGACAAGTGGGGCCTCTGTGCCCTCTAATGCACAACACTTCAAGATTTTCATGTGGTCTAAGGCACTCAAGAACCATTGTTTCCACACCAGGCTCATCACTAGATCGCTTACTATCCCAATCCAATGTTAACCTCCTCAAGTATTTTTTCTCAATCAGTTTTGCTTGAGCTGCTTCTTTTTTTGTATGTAATTTCTCAAGGTTGTAGATGCCAAGCTCACATAGCTTGGTCAATGGCTCTAGTTGCTTTGGTTCAAATCCTTTATTATTTTTATTGACCCGAAATACCTTCAACTTTTCCAAGAGCTGAAGTTTTCCCACATTACAGATATCATAATGAAGCTTATCGTCTCTTGGGGTATAATAATGGCACAATTTTGCAAGGTTGCTCGTGTCTTCAGGAAAATCACCACTGCCAGACCATGACTTAAGATCTAGAACCCTTAGATGATAAAATTTAGAGATGTTAATTGGTAAACACCCTAGACATAGGAATCGTAGGTGGACAAGTCCTGAAAAATTATGTACCATGGACTCCACGGGATACTTCAGGAGGGGCAAATAAAGAACACGAAGAGCATTTGCTTCCCCGAGAAAATCACCAAATATCTTAGCAAAACCTTCATCCATTGCTCCAAATAACATCAGTGTTTGCAAATGTTCAACCTTCAATCTTGTCTTCAGTTTTTCCAATTCCCTCTTTAATTTTTGACCATTATATTCACCCAAGTTCTCTATGCTTATAGACAAGTGTCGGGTGGATGGCTTAATTTCTACCGATCCAACATCAGGGAGACGAAAACGAAGACAATCATGTGATGCAACCTTCAATGCCAACTCGTGCAGTAGGTCATGCATAACATACCGGAGACCACCATCGGTTTTATATTCTTTGAAAAATCCATGGATGACTAAATCATTCAATATGCTCAGACCTATGCCTTCAAAGGTTGGGTTTTGATCGGAAGGTGTCAAAATGCCTAGTCCGATCCATAGGCTGATGAGCTCACGGCTTCTGAAACGGTAATCTTCAGGAAATAATGCAGAATAGGAAAAACACCGTTGCAAATGGAAAGGGAGAAAGCCATAGCTAAGCTCCAAGGCAAGCATAATTCCATTGGTCTGTTTCGCCCACTGTTTACTGTGTAGGACCCTTCTCCAATGAGCCAAACTAGGGTCTGTCCTCAGTAATCTACCAACGGTCTTTGCTGCAAGAGGGGAGCCCTGTAGTTTTCCCATTATCTTATCTCCAGTCTCAAGCAAAAAACGTTTATCCCCTGGACATTGCTCAACATCAAAGGCATATACAAGGAATAACTTCTTAAACTCTCCAGGTTCTAAACCGTTCAGCTCTTTTGGCTCAGCACTTTTCTTAACCTGGTCTGCTATTTCTTTTTGCCGAGTTGTGACTAGAATAATGGAACCCTTTTCTTGTGACTTGCCGAGTATCAATAACAGTTTTTTCCAGTCATCCACATCATTAAACTGCCATATATCATCCAATACAAGTAAGAACCTTTTGTGTTTTAATCTGTGTTCAATCAGCTCTTGTGTTGTACTACACTCATTTTCACCTTCAACCGTAAGAGTATCTTCTTTAATCTGTTCTAGCACCTTACCCAGGTTGAAATTGAACGACACACATATCCAAATCCTGACTGGAAAATGATTCTGCACTTGTTGGTTGTTATATATGTGTTGTATCATAGTTGTCTTCCCCATTCCCCCCGCACCAATAACCGGAAGCACAGTTAGACCCTTGTCACAGTATTGACCCTCGGTGATATCATGTATCATATTATTCATGACATGGTCCCTCCCATACAGTTTTAGCTCTGCACTCTGAGGTGTGGTGGTGGCACGACGCTGAGCAATATCTAGGACAGTTCTAGGGCCACAAGTCTGCAGAATATCCTTAACATCATTACGCATAAGCTTTAGTTGCTCTATAGTGTCCTTCATCCTTTGGGAGAAGTCAGCCCTATTAAACTCAGGCATTGGTGCTTCTTGCGCATTGCCACGATCTTCATCACCACGAACATGTGGATGCGGGGAACATGAGGAAAGGAGCAGTTTACCAAGGCTGGGCATGCATCCGCTGACCTCCTGGTTGGCGTCTGATGCTGAGAACGAATGACCACGTGACCTCTGCTGGAGCTCAGCACGCTGCCATGGGAAACAGTTGATCAGTTTGCCAAGAGCTTTGATGGTGTGGCGAGCATCACAGGCGAGGTCATGGAGGAGATCGTCGCCGTGCTGGTCGGCAGCATCGTACGTGCCATGAAGCTCGTCGTGGATGCGGAAGTAGTCCAGCTCGTCCAGCAAGTCCTCGGCATTGTGCGCCGAGTCCCACAGCTTCTGCAGCATCTTCTCCGTGGCCAGCCCGGGGAGCTCCTTGGTGGCAGCTATTTCGAGCGTGGCCTGCACCTTCTCCAGTTCCGTTCTGAGGGCCTGGATGTTGAGACCAAATGTCCTGCTGGCCGCCCAGGCCTCCAGCACGCCATCCGCAACGGGGGCTAGCGCCTTGCGCACCACCCATTGTGCGGCGCCGAGGGCGGTCTCGGCCATCCCCTGACCGGTGGATGCAGGGATGAACAACGGCGCCTGCGTCAAGGAATCAAAAGAAATCGATGGTAAACAGGCTGTTGGTCACTGCAAATTAAAGGAGAGGAGTGTGCACTAGTACATACCTTGATGGTCCGCCGGTGATGGATGCCGCTGCCGCCGGCCTGATCCTAGCTAGCTGCAAAAGGGGGATTGGGTTGGGCCGAGTCGGTGAGAGAGCCCTGAAGTTAAGTTGGTTTGAGAAGTCTGGCCAATATTATTTTTTGTGAAAACCTGATGATGCAGCCAGAGTGTACGTAGTTTGGGCGCAAGCAAGCTGACGTACATGGAGAGAAGCATTGGTGATTGTGATGGTGGCGTGTCGGTGCAATGGCATGGAATGGGCAGTCTGGCCCAGACCTTTTCTTGTGCTGGGCTAGCTGAGAGCAAAGGTAGAGGTGCCGGCATCGCACATGAGCTCTCTCTGCTCCGTCCCAACATATTTGTTAGCAAGACTAGTCAAGATGGTAAGTTGGGTGGCATCCGTCCGTAGCCGCTGCCAATCTAGTCTTGTCCTGGCCAAAGCAGCGGGAGACACTGCGGCAAGCGAGCGTGGACATGACAGAGCTGGCTCCCTCCCTCTCGTGCTCGCAAAGTGCTCGAGCTAGGTAGGTCGCGGCGGAACGAACGTTGTGGGCATAAGCACAAGCACATGCCGGGCATGCGGGTGGGAAGGGAAGGGGTGGAACCTGACCTGACCCGGTGGCGCTTGCTTCCGGTTCCAGCGACGGAGGAGAGGCCGGGCGACCATGCCGGCCGTGGAGCACAGCAGCCCGACGACGACGCCATCCGGTGTCGCCGCCGTCGTCGGGGGCGGAGCAGAGCAGAGAAGAGAGAGCAGAGGAGCAAGGAATGTTGGGTTGGGCGATGGTGGGCCGGGTACATGGGCCTATCACTACATGGTGTCATGCATGCGACTACCCATTACCCACATTCTTCTCAAAACAAAAAACATTACACACACACACAAAAAAAATGTCTTCTTTGTCTAAAAAAGTGTCTTCTGCATAAATAAATTTAAAAAAATATATATGCCTTGCATGCTCTAAAGTACATGCCTATAGCTAGGCTCCAATGTAGAACCAAATGGAAATTTTAAATTAGTGGCCAAACCTAAAAAATACCCCAAAATTTAGTTTCACTACGCTAAAATTTGTTTATCCCATGGTGTGTGTTCTGATCACCGGCGTTTACACGGTGGTTTCCTTGTGATTTTATGAAATAGCTTATTCCCTTTCTCATTTCCCGGCTCTTTGTTATATTATATGTACAATGGAAATGGGTGATGCCTGGTTAAAAAAATGTTAAAAAATTACTTTGCTAGTATGCAAAATATTCATGTGTTGATGTGAAGTATGGTTTAACTATTGAGCGGTCAATTATTGTTATTGCATTTTTAATAGGTTATCCCAAATATTCCAAAACTTTCTCTAACTTCCCCATGTTCCTTACCAGAGATTTCGTAATATATAGATAAACAGTGGACGGAGTAATCAATACTGTCAACTACTCCCATGTTTGTCACACCCAGAAAAAGCTACTCCTACCCACAACAGATGATCTTTCGAAAAAGATACTTATAAGATATGATGTGTATTTTGATTCATCAGATCAAGATGTAGTAATTTATATCTGCACCTGTAGTATAACACACAAGTTATTTTTCACTCTCTCTCCTTTCCAAATATATAAGGTGTATTAGTTTTTTCAAAAGTCAAACATGTGCATGTTTGACCAAGTATTTAGAAAAATGTCTACAATAAATTTATATCATTTGATCCATCATGAAAGAACATATTTTATCTTTTAGTGTCGGGGGAAACTGTCCGCCACGAACACCTATGGGACCGGAGCCCCTTGTCTGTGCGGTACGAGGGCGGAGGGAGCACAAAGAGCAGATCGAGGCAGACGCGCGGGCAGTTTTTACCCAGGTTCGGGCCGCACGGATGCGTAAAACCCTACTCCTGCTTGGTTGTGTATTGAGTTGAGCGCTCGGGAGCTTGAAGAAGCAGCTACACCGTGCGTGAGAGTAATCTAGGTTTCGAACCCCCTCCACGTTGTGCATGGGCCTCCTTTTATAGTGCAAGGGGTCACCGACAGGTGTCAACGTAGGAGAAAGGGGTAAAAATGTAAAAGAGGTGGTAGTTGTAACAGTGCGGGAATAGTGGAGCTACAGTACAGAACAGTGGTCTATACCTACTTTAACAGTGGGGGACAAGGGCATTTAATGCCCGTCACCGTCGACCCCAAAAGCTCCCGCCTTAGCGTCTCCGTCCGCCACGGCGACGGATTTATCACCGTGGTGTGCCACCGTGTACCCCAGGCTGCACAGCCATCCGCCACGCGTCCCTGGTTAGACCCCAGGGCGACGCGTGGGCCGATGAGCTGGAGCGCGGGCGCACAGCGTGGTCTTCCCGGCAAGCACCTTGCCGGGGCCTTGATCTTGCCGGGCCCGGGAACTTGCCGCTCCCCGGGCCCCTTGCCGGGGCGCGCGTAGCGCCGAGGCAATACCTTCTAATCTTCCTGGCAAGCTCCTCTTGCCAGGGTCTTGTGTTAGTGGAACAGTCTTGAGCCTGGTACGGCCTTCCCGGCAAGCTCCTCTTGCCGGGGTCTCGGTCTTCTGTCTTGTATACTTTGTTTTTGAATGGTTTAATAAGAGGCAGGAAGGTCTCCGGCGAGCATGCAGTAAACCTTGCCGCGGGAGGCTGCAACTGCCCGTGCACAAGTTGGGGTACTGAGGTACCCCTACCTTAGTACACCGACAGGAGCCCCCGGGCCTGGGCCACACACGGTGCCGAGCGCTGTTGGGCCAGGCCCAAAACAGTGCACGGGCACCCGCGGCCCGCGGCGCGCCGAATCCACTTCCATATCCGCCGCACCCCACGGTAACGGCACGCGTCGATTGCGGCGCCGTGGGATGGGACGTGCCCACGATCTCTTAATGGAAAGGGGGAAACGCCCCCCACTCCCCCATAAAAGCAGAGGCAGCGGGCGCGGTTCCCCTCCCTGTGCTCTCATTACGTCGTCTTCCTCCTGCAAAAGATTCCTCCTTGCGCTCCGCCTCCACAGCTCCGCCGCCGCCTAGCTCTCCGTCCCCTTCCTTCCGCCGCATCCGCCATGGCCCCAAAGAGCGACAAGGGGAAAGCGGAGAAGTCCAAGAAGGAGAAATCCGAGCAAGCAGCCAAGCTCATCGCTTACCGAAAGCGGAACGTCGTCTTCTCGCCGAAGCTCGGTGTGGAAGAACTCTGGAACAAGTACTACTTGTTCTGGTCCAAGCGCACCGATGCGCATCCCCGCACCCGAGCATACCCGGCCGCCGCCAAGGACCACTATCCCGGCGGGTATTACTTCTTTGCTCCCTTTTTCCACTGTGGTCTCTGCCCTCCATTTTCGAACTTCTTCTGTGATATCATGAATACGTATGGCTTCCATCTGCTTGATTTCACCCCCAACGCCATCCTCACCATGGCCGTTTTCGCACATATGTGCGAAAACTTCATAGGAGTCCACCCCAACGTAGCCCTCTTTAGACACTTTTTCACCCCTAGAGCCGAGGCAGATGCCCCCCTCTCCGGATGTATTTCTTGGGTCTTCCGTCTCAACAAGAAGGGGTCGTACTTGCCGGGGGAGCTCCGCGGCAAGTGGGAAGAATGGCGAGCGGAGTGGTGCTGGATTGTAGAGGACCAGCCGCAAGCCTTTACTGCGCCGCGCACAACGCCTATTGCGCGCGGCAGAGATTGGAGCGAACTAGACTCCGACGACGTCAAGCTTGACATCGCTCTTGTCCGGATCCTCCGTCTTCGGCTGGCCCGGCTGTCAGTTGCCGAGGTGGGCGCAGATTTCCTCCGCCGGCGCATCGCCCCTCTCCAGGACCGGAAGAGGCCGGCCTGGTTGTACGGCGGCCCGGCAGACATCATGCGGCTGCGCCCTGGACTTAATTTTAACTTCACCACTCTGGAGCTGCGCGGGATGGTACGAGAGCTCTTCAAGTACGACCCGGCGCACCCCGAGTGGTTCCGGACTCCCCGGGAAGTGGTGCCGCTCTGCAACAACGCCGCGAGGGACCGAATCCTGGCCATGATGCCGATGTGCGACTCGCATGGCCTGGACCGTTCGTGGATCCCCCCGAAGCCAATCGACGTCCTCACTTTCTACGACAACCTCGTCGAGGTGGCGAGCAACAAGGAGGACCTCAAGCTGCATACGCGGGACACCACCGAGCAGGAAATCGCCTACATAGCTTCTCGGGCTGAGGAGGCCGCCGCAGCCGCGGCGGCAGGAGTCTTCGGATTCTCGCCGGAGGAGGCGGAGGCCGAGGAGGCGTCCACCCAGGCGGAAGAGGCGGAGATCCGTCGGTTGCTGAACCTCCCACCCGATGCGCTCGCCGGGGTCCCCTCGTTGAGGCACTCCGGGATCCATGGGATCGCGACGGAGGCCGCGGCAAAGGAGGGAACCGCCGGAGGAAGCAGAGGCGCCGCGAGGGGCGGAGGCGCCAAGGGGAAGAGGGCCGCATCGCTGGATGCTGGGCCCAGCGAGCCGGCCGAGGCAGAGGAGGAGGAGGAGGAGGAGGCCGAAGACTCCGGCGGATCGACAGAGTTGTACGCCGACGACCTCTCCTCGTCGGAGAGCTCCCCGCCCCCGGCAAGCCCGAAGGAGTCCCCGGCAAAGCGTCTCCGCAAGGCGGCGACGGGGGAAAGGGCACAGGCGCCCCGGCAACAGCCACCTCGGCGGGCGGCTCCCCGGGGGAGTCAAGCCGCGCCAAGGCCGTCCGGCGCACCAGCCGCAGCAGAGGCGGCAGGAGTCTTCGGATTCTCGCCGGAGGAGGCGGAGGCCGAGGAGGCGTCCACCCAGGCGGAAGAGGCGGAGATCCGTCGGTTGCTGAACCTCCCACCCGACGCGCTCGCCGGGGTCCCCTCGTTGAGGCACTCCGGGATCCATGGGATCGCGACGGAGGCCGCGGCAAAGGAGGGAACCGCCGGAGGAAGCAGAGGCGCCGCGAGGGGCGGAGGCGCCAAGGGGAAGAGGGCCGCATCGCTGGATGCTGGGCCCAGCGAGCCGGCCGAGGCAGAGGAGGAGGAGGAGGAGGAGGCCGAAGACTCCGGCGGATCGACAGAGTTGTACGCCGACGACCTCTCCTCGTCGGAGAGCTCCCCGCCCCCGGCAAGCCCGAAGGAGTCCCCGGCAAAGCGTCTCCGCAAGGCGGCGACGGGGGAAAGGGCACAGGCGCCCCGGCAACAGCCACCTCGGCGGGCGGCTCCCCTACCTGGCGCGCCAAAGATGTCGGGGGAAACTGTCCGCCACGAACACCTATGGGACCGGAGCCCCTTGTCTGTGCGGTACGAGGGCGGAGGGAGCACAAAGAGCAGATCGAGGCAGACGCGCGGGCAGTTTTTACCCAGGTTCGGGCCGCACGGATGCGTAAAACCCTACTCCTGCTTGGTTGTGTATTGAGTTGAGCGCTCGGGAGCTTGAAGAAGCAGCTACACCGTGCGTGAGAGTAATCTAGGTTTCGAACCCCCTCCACGTTGTGCATGGGCCTCCTTTTATAGTGCAAGGGGTCACCGACAGGTGTCAACGTAGGAGAAAGGGGTAAAAATGTAAAAGAGGTGGTAGTTGTAACAGTGCGGGAATAGTGGAGCTACAGTACAGAACAGTGGTCTATACCTACTTTAACAGTGGGGGACAAGGGCATTTAATGCCCGTCACCGTCGACCCCAAAAGCTCCCGCCTTAGCGTCTCCGTCCGCCACGGCGACGGATTTATCACCGTGGTGTGCCACCGTGTACCCCAGGCTGCACAGCCATCCGCCACGCGTCCCTGGTTAGACCCCAGGGCGACGCGTGGGCCGATGAGCTGGAGCGCGGGCGCACAGCGTGGTCTTCCCGGCAAGCACCTTGCCGGGGCCTTGATCTTGCCGGGCCCGGGAACTTGCCGCTCCCCGGGCCCCTTGCCGGGGCGCGCGTAGCGCCGAGGCAATACCTTCTAATCTTCCTGGCAAGCTCCTCTTGCCAGGGTCTTGTGTTAGTGGAACAGTCTTGAGCCTGGTACGGCCTTCCCGGCAAGCTCCTCTTGCCGGGGTCTCGGTCTTCTGTCTTGTATACTTTGTTTTTGAATGGTTTAATAAGAGGCAGGAAGGTCTCCGGCGAGCATGCAGTAAACCTTGCCGCGGGAGGCTGCAACTGCCCGTGCACAAGTTGGGGTACTGAGGTACCCCTACCTTAGTACACCGACATTTAGGTATTGCAGATATTGATATTGTATTCCATATAATCTTGGACAAACATGATGACAAAGCTTGGTTTTCATCCTCAATGGATCAACTCGATTATGAACTGTGGGAGCTCTGTTAGATATAATTTGTGGAGAGTGAAAGATCTATTCCTATTAGAGGTATTCGTCAAGGCGATCCACTGTCCCCTTATTTGATTTTGCTTTGTGCTGAAGGTTTATCAAGCTTCTTGTTGCATGAAGAAGAAGTTGGTGGCATTGATGGAATTAAGGTGTGCATAAATGCACCGTTGGTTTCACACCTTCAGCGCGGTCAGCCCTCCCGTGACCTCCTACCCGTATTGATGTGTGTGAAAGCCGGCGCGGTCAGCCCTCCGGTCATGCATGTCTGCCCAACATCAATACGGGTAGGAGGTCGTCCGGTCACATCCACTTTGACCGGCATGAATACGCTATGAGGTTTCTGGAGCGGAAGGTGCGGGAAGGGTTTTTGGTGTGCCCGTGCAGTCGGGCGCAAACATGGCATGAGTCCAGACACCCGCAAACCTCCTCGAGTTTGTTATTGGTTTTGTGAGATTTTAGACGTCCGGACACGTCCGCAGAGGTTTGAGAGACGACGTTGAATGGCAAAAAAATGACCACACAAGGTTGTCCGGACGTTTAGGGGAGGTTTGGTGATTTGCGTTGGAGTTGCCCTAATATACTCAACATGGTGTGTTATTACAATTACTCTTATATTTTTACGACTCCAAGTTATATATAGTTAACGCTGAAATAACCTCTACAATAAAATGTCTCAAGTCAACTCTACATGAAAAGAGCATGGAATGTTTTCCAATAGGAACTTTGTCTTTTCGGTAAAAATAAGATAATTGACGAGTTTATAAGGAAAGTTGGCCGAAACCGGATACATGTGTGACAAGTGTACATGCCAAGAAGGGGTTTTATTGAGTTTCATTACAAGTATTTTTCCTTTCCTCTCAAAGGTGATTAGGAGCCCTAGACCTCCACAGCGAGTTCATGGATCTGGTTTCCATCTACTTGCCACACTGGCAACCAATGGCGAGGAGGAGAATCCTAGTGCCCCGGCTCCGCATAATACATAGGTTAGGGTTTTAGTTCTTGTTGTGGCGGCGCTCGAACGGATGGCGGCACTTCTTCTTCGATCCAGTATTCCTGTTTCGATCCTCCTCTAGTCCGTTGATGTCTACACACGCTTCTACTCTTGTAGACTATGTTGGGCCTCCAAGCGCAGAGGTTTGTAGGACAGCAGCAATTTCCCTCAAATGGATGACCTAAGGTTTATCGAACTCAGGGAAGTAGAGGTTGAAGATGGTCTCTCTCAAGCAACCCTGCAACTAAGATACAATAAGTCTCTTGTGTCCCCAACACACCTAATACACTTGTCAGATGTATAGGTGCACTAGTTCGGCGAAGAGATGTTAAATGGCAAGTGATATGGATGGCAAAACAAAGTAATATAAATCTGTAATAAAAAGTGCAGCAAGCAAACAAGTGGTAAACGTGAGCACAAATGGTATTGCAATGGTGGAAACAAGGCCTAGGGATCATACTTTCACTAGTGGCAACTCCCAACAACATTAACATAATCGAATCACATGATATTTCCCATAAAACATGCAATGGAGACGCACCCGGAGGTCATTCCTTCGTGGTCAAGAGAGGACGAGAATTACGTAGGGCTACAAAAGCACACCTCAAAGTTCGTAGTTCTCAATCTATGGATTTCTCAATGTCACCGCGGCCATCCAAAGAGAGTCCCACAATCACCACAACATATCTAAAGGATAGTCAAAGACAAGCACCAAGAGACTCTCAATCTTCAATCAACACACAAGAGAGGAAATCACTCATGAAAATATTTTTCTAATCCATGTCCAATAGACCGCTGTCACCTTGGTCTCGGGGATTATACTAGATAAAGACAAGTGAGTACATCAATCCAATACATAGAGGTAGGGGAAACATCATGGGATCACCCTAGATTAACATAGCCTATGATCACAACGAAGATCACATCATGGGAGAGAGAGATAACCACATAGCTACACGTACGAGCCCTCGGCCCCGGAGAAGACTACTCACGCATGGACATGGTGAGGAGGAGGTTGATGATGGTGTTGATGGAGAGGTGCAGCCCCGCGAGGAGGAGATGGCCGGCGGCGGCCACGGAGGCGGCGGCGGCGGCCCTTGGGGGCGCGGCGGCGGCCCTAGGGGGCGGCGGCGGCCCTAGGAGGCAGCGGCTCCTTGGCCCCCCTTCTTCCTTGTGGATGGTACTGCAATGGTGCTTGTCCTCCCCTCCAAGACGGCGGCTCGGGAGGAGGAAAATTCGTGGCCCTTGGTGACCTAGGTTTCCTCTCTTTATATATAGACTCTCGGATTCCCGTCATCAGATTTTGGGCCTCAGTAAAACGGGCTTTACTCGGCCGTTCGGACTCCGATTTGGACGAATTTTATATCCAGAAGCATCGCCTCGAAATTCCCCACAACTTTCGCAACTAGACTTTTTCCGTTTGACGTCGTCTTCGGGCCGGAACGTGACCATCTTTAAAAAATGTTCTCATACAGATTTCAGGAAAGTCAGAGTCCTACTCCAATACGACTCCTTTTGCGTTTTTGGTCAATTTCCAAGTAATTCCTACACAATAAAGTGTAAAACAAGAACATTGTGCACTTTTGCAACCATTAGTAGGTTAGTCCAAATATGATCAAAAGTGTATGGAAGTGCATAAATATCATAGCAATATCACACAAAAAAGGCATGGAGCAAGCAGAAATTATAGATACGTTTTGGACGTATCATTCGTCCATTGGGACGAATTAGATTGGAGTATTGGCGTAGATTATTGGCAACTCCTTGAGGCGATTGTAATGCCCAGGATGGGACTATACCTCCTACGTGTCGAGGCACGACTTAAAGGTATAAGCCCATTCTGGAATGATCTCAAGGTCGGTATCTTTGCACGACTCATGTAAAGATAGGGATGAAATTGCAAAAGGATAGTTGGCTTACACTCGCCACATCACACAATACATTACATAGCAAAACATCATCCAAATAACATCACAACCCGACTACGGGTGAAGATCCAAATAAAGATACCAAATACATAAAGCCACAGGTCCGAATCCCCCTAGTAGAAACCACTAATGATCATCGGGATAGTGCACATAGTATCGACTACGTTCTTCATCGTACTCCCAGTACAGCCCCGTGTCGTCACCTGAGTAGTTCACCATAGTACCTGCATCTGGTGTGGTGTAGAATCTGTGAGCCACGGAGGACTCAGCAATCCCGTTCCCGGGTAGTAGAACTATCTAAGCCTCGGGTGTGGAACAAGGCTGAAGAAAGAATAAAAAGGTTGCAGCTACACTAGCACTAGCTTACGTGTTAAGAGCGAGAAGAGAAGTGCCACGAGCGTCAAAGTGATCACGAAGTGATCCTATCTAAACACGTCAAACATAACCCCATCGTGTTCACTTTCCGAACCCCTTTCGGAAAATGACCGTCACGGTTACTGATACGTCCAAAACGTATCTATAATTTCTGCTTGCTTCATGCCACTTTTGGGTGATATTGCTATGATATTCATACACTTTCATACACTTTTGATCATATTTGTACTAACCTACTAATCCAGTGCACCCCGGTGCCAGTTTCTGTTTTAGGCTGTTTTTGTATTTCAGGTTTTCACGTTACGAGAACTGCCAGGAAAAATCCAGAAAAATTATATAAAAAATCAGCGTTCCAGAACCTACCTTGCGCCCGAAGGACAGCCGGGGGGGCCACCAGGGCTCCAGGCGCCCTGGCGGCGCGCCCCCCCCCCCTGGGCCGCGCCGGGGGGGCGCCTGGGCCCCCCGAGCCCCGTCTGGTGCCCCCCTTCGGCATATATTTAGAGCGTCCTTCGAAACCCTCGGGACGAGAACTCTTTTTCGCGATCTCATCTCTGTTCCGCCGCCGCCGCCGCTTCCAAGATCGGGAGCACCAGGAGAACTCTTCCCGGCACCCTGCCGGAGGGGAGGATCACCATCGGGAGCTTCTCCACCACCATGGACGCCTCCCGGATGAGTTGTGAGTAGTCTCCCTTGGACCATGAGTCCATGACCAGTAGCTATGTGATGTTCTCCTCCTGTTCTTGTGCTTCACTAATTAGTCCTCGTGAGCTGCCCTACATGATCGAGGCACATATGTAATCCTTATGCTGTTGCTATGATGAGTTTGCTGGGATCCGATGGATTATGAGATTATGTTCAGATTGATCTTGAGTAATATATTTGATCTACCTCTTTTATATTTATGTTCATAAGTAATTCTTGCATGTTCTCCGTTGTTATTTATTGCTTTGGCCAAGTAATACGTAGTGACTCCAAGAGGGAACGTTATGCTCGATTGTGGGTTCATGCCCCTCGATCACTAGCTTGAGTGACAGAAACATGAGTCTAGGGGATGTGCTGTTGCCACAAGGGGGAAAACAACGGTGCTTGTGCCCGCGGGTGCAAGGATTGTTTACGTTACGCAAAGTTCTTTTAATGCAGTTGTCTGTTGCTTTGAGTTTACACTATGGGTGGGACTCGCAACTTAATACCAGTGAGATGTTCTGGATAGATATCTCAAGGTGGATGATTAGTAGTAGATATTGATGGATTTCGGTCTACTTAATTTGGCGTACCGCCCATGCTTTGAACATCAACCTTTCTTGCAATGTAATCAGCATTGGTTTGCGTTCGTGGTCCTGTCAATTGCCCAGCTGTAATTCGTTTACCTCACATAGCTGTTTTATCGTCTTTTGGGAGAGAGACATCACTAGTGAACATCATGAGACTCCGGTCCATATTACCATCATTGATCACATCCGCTATTTACTTTTCGCTATTATTTACTATTGCAAACATTATCTATTACTACTATCATTTGCGTTTAATCCTTTGTGAACTACAAGGCCAGAGGGATTGACAACCTCTCTGTACTCGTTGGGAGCAAAGTTATTTGTATCTGTGTGCAGGTCCACGTTGACTGCTAATCCGCGCCGTTAGCAGTTGACACCTACTTGTTGAACATAGGAGTCTCTGGGGATTCGATCCTTGGCATCTTTGCTAAGGGAAAAACTTCCACAACACTGCATCTTTCACCTTCCACTTGGGGTAACCCACGAGGGGTTAGAGGCCCATCAAGGAGTATTTTCTGGCGCCGTTGCCGGGGACTCCACTCTTCAGGATAGGGGAGTTGCATGCTATCTTTTACCTTTGCTTTTTAGTCTTGTTAGTTTACCTTTCAGTTTTTGCTTTAGTACCTTTTATCGAAAATCACAAAAATAGTTATCTTGCTTGCTTGCTACTATGGGTTCCACCGAGAACACCAAGTTGTGTGACTTCACTAGTCACAACAACGATGACTTTATCAGCACACCTATCACTACACCTGCCACTTCAGCACCTTCATATGAAATTAAACCTGTTTTACTGAACTTAGTCATGAAAGATCAATTCTCCGGTGCTGGAGATGATGCTGCTTTACACTTGAACAACTTTGTTGAACTTTGTGATATGCAAAAGTACCAAGAAATAGATGGTAATATTGTTAAGCTTAAGCTTTTTCCTTTCTCCTTGAGAGGAGAAGCTAAAATTTGGTTTCAGCCTTTGCCTAGAAATAGCATAGATTCATGGGACAAGTGCAAAGATGCTTTTATCGGAAAATACTATCCACCTGCTAAAATTATCCAACTTAGAAGTAACATAATGAATTTTAAACAATTGGATAATGAACATGTTGCCCAAGCTTGGGAACGTATGAAATCTCTTATCAAGAACTGCCCTACTCATGGTTTGACTACTTGGATGGTTATCCAAACTTTTTATGCAGGCTTGAACTTTACCTCGCGGAACTTGTTAGATTCGGCCGCGGGAGGAACTTTTATGTCAACTACACTTGGTGCTGCCACAAAGCTTCTCGATGAGATGATGACCAACTATTCTCAATGGCACACCGAACGCGCTCCAACAGGTAGGAAGGTAAACTCTGTCGAGGAGATTTCCTCCTTAAATGAAAAAGTTGACTTGATCATGTATCTACTTTCGAAGCAATCTACTGTTGATCCTCGTGATGTTCCTTTAAATTCTTTGATTGCTCAAGAACAAGTAGATGTGAACTTTATCTCTAGAAACAATTTTAACAACAATGCTTATAGGAGTAACTTTGGTAACAATCCTAGACCGTTCCCCTCTAATTCTTATGGGAACAACAATGCTTATCCTAGTACCAAGAACTCCACTACTGAACTAGAGATTATGCTTAAAGATTTCATCACTACCCAAAAAGCCTTTAATAAGAGTGTAGAAGAAAAACTACATAAACTAGATGATCTTTCTTTTAAGGTAGACCATTTAGCTAATGAGGTAAAATTGCTAAATATTAAAACTTCTCCTCTTGAGGAGAGGGAAGTCACTCCTATAAATGCTATTCAAGTGCAAATTAATGAAAATATTAGGATGATGGCTAAACTTAAAGAAAGATGGGCTAGAGAAAGGGAGGAAGAAGATAGAATTAAGAGCCTTCCTACCCACCACACTGTTGTTACTATCCAAGTTGTTGAGGATATCCAAACTCTTAGCACCCAATGTACTCCTGGTCCCATTGGACCTATTAATGGTGATGCTATGACTATAGAAACTACCAAACATGTGAACCTAAAGGACACCACTACCACTTTACTTGATGCTAATGACCTTGATTTTGATAATTGCACTCTTACCGAAGTTATTGATTTCCTTCACAAGATGTCTAGAGACCCCCGCACTAGCACGCTTAACCTTGCCTTCACAGAGCATATCACTAATGCTCTCATCAAAGCTAGGGAGGAGAAACTTAGAGTAGAAGCCTCCATACCTAGAAAGCTAGAAGATGGTTGGGATCCTATGATAAAAATTAAATTGAATGACTTCTCTTGCTATGCATTATGTGATGTTGGAGCTAGTACCTCTGTTATGCCCAAAAGAATATATGATATGCTTAAATTGAAACCTTTTGATTTTTGTTCTTTTGGTGTTCGTCTCGTTGATTCTTCCATAAAGAAACCTTTGGGGAGGATCGACGATATTCTTATCATTGTTAATGATAATTATGTTCCCGTTGATTTCACTATTATGGATATTGAATGTGATCCTTCATGTCCAATTATTTTGGGACGTCCCTTTTTACGCACCGTTGGTGCTATCATTGACATGAAAGAGGGTAATATAAAATTTCAGTTTCCTCTCAAGAAAGGGACGGAACACTTCCCTCGAAAGAAGATCAAGTTACCTTTTGAGTCCGTTGTACGGGCTAGCTATTCTTTTACTCTTGATAAAACTTGATCTATATGCATTATGCCTAGCTTAAAGGCATAAAAGAAATCGCTTTTGGGAGGCAGCCCACATGAATAAATTTTTATATTTTGCTTTTTTGTGTCTTGATGTTGTTTACTGCTGTAGCATCATCATTGTATCTTTGCTTTTCATATTTGTGCCAAGTATAGCCTCTGATTGCTAGAAAGTTCAAAAGTTGTGAGGTGCTGTCCAGGAAACAGATTCTGTCCTTGGATAGAAATATTCGTGTAAAATCACCAGATCATCTTTTTGGTCTGAATTTTTTCTACAGCGTTCTCTATATAATTGTCTTTCGTGCATCTGTTCTGAGTTTTTTGATTTGAGTTGCAGAAGTGCCCCGAACAAATCAATTACTACCTGCTGTTCTGTTTTTCATAGATTCTGTCCTGTTTTGCCTTTCCTTCATTTTGCAAATCAAGAGCTTGCTTTTTCTTTGCAAAAACCTTTTGGCAATCTTGAGAAACAGTAGAACTTCAAGAATACCTTTATTTCCAGCAAGGTGCAATTATTTTATTAAGGGTACTAACCTCGCTAATCAGATTATGATGAGTTATGTATGAAGGGAGTTTTCAAGTGTGCGAGGGAAGATGATAAAAAGATTCAGGAGTGTCAAGCGCTCAAGCTTGGGGATGCCCCCGTGCACCCCCAAGAAATATTCAAGGAGACTCAAGCGTCTAAGCTTGGGGATGCCCCCGTGCATCCCCTTCTCCATCAACATTATCAGTTCGTCTTTCGTTTCGCTATATTTTTATCACTTCATGTGTTATGTGCTATGCTTGGAGCGTCTTGCTTTTAGTTTTCTTTTTAGTTTTTCACAACGAGTCGGAACTCAGCTTTCTTTATGTGGGAGAGAAACACGCTCCACTTCTACCTAGAACATAACATAGAATTTTCATGTCTATCTTTGCTGTGTGTATTCTTTGTCTTTTAATAGCTACTATCATGCTCTGCTCTTAGTATTCATGCTTATCTTTTCAAAGAGCTTTTGTTTAGTTGGTTGCTTGAACTCTCTTTAATTATCATGCTCACCTTATTAAGAGAGTTTGCTTCCGTTGCATTGGTTAATATGTCTATGATAAAGATGCTACGTGCATAATGGCGCTTAGTAGTTCAGGTTTCTTATGGTTAGTCTCAAATAGCTGGGGGATTCCCAATGTGTTATTGGAATACCAACTTGATTTGTTTGCCGATGATGTGGTATGGTTTAGTAATATCTTCCTTCGAGAATTTATTTTGATTGACTTGGCGTATGCTCACGCATATTTAAGACTGTAAAGAAAGTCTGTCAAGCCTTGATGATCTTTTATTTCTGAGTAGCGATATAACTACCATGCCTGATTCAATATTGCTTTGTCGCTCTGCATGATTATGACCATCATTGCTCTCTTAGTTGGTCGCTTCCAGTCTTTTGCTAACCTCCACCTGTACTAAGCAGACTAATCTTGCAATACATAGCTCATGGGAAAGTAGCTTAAAAACTATTGTGGTAAAGAATATGTTGCCTATGTATCTTATTTCTTATAAGTTGCTTGCTGAGCGGTAACCATGTTTCTGGGGACGCCATCAACTGTCACACTTTTGTTGAATATCATGTGAGTTGCTATGCATGTTCGTCTTGTCTGAAGTAAGGGTGATTTGCCATGGGTTGAATGAGTATGCATATTGTTAGAGAAGAACATTGGGCCGCCAACCAAAGCCATGTATCATGGTGAAAGTTTTAGCTTGGACATTAATCCTCAATCTCTTATGAGAATATGCTTATGCATTAAAGAGGAGTCCATCATCTATTTTCTATGTTGTCCCGGTATGGATGTCCTCAAGTTGAGATCTATCAAAAACGAGAAATCAAATGCGATTTATCTCCTTCGACCTTTGTACAGGTGGCATAGAGGTACCCCTTTGTGACACTTGGTTGAAACATATGTAATGCAATGATAACCCATGGAAATCCGAGCTAATTAGGACAAGGTGCGAGCACTATTGGTATTCGATGCATGAGGCTTGCAACTTATAGGATGTCTTATGCATGACACATATGAAGTACTACTACCGTTGACAAAATTGCTTCTATGTTTTCAAAATAAAAAGCTCTAGCACATAACCATTTTACTTTTATGTTGAGTCTCCACCTTCTTTTAAAAGCACCAACTACTGAGAGCATCATTGTCATTCTGAGTGTAATGTGCATTGTCCCAAAGTAGCACTGTCTTTTGCATGATTGTGATATCGTTTATTTTGAAATCATTGTATCTAGTCATCACTTAAACCTTGAAGGTGCCCCTGCATTTATGTTTTGCATCACTAAAGGGGGCAAGCTAGATATCACTTTATCATATTTGCACATCGTGTTCATTGCAAATCTTTTTGATGTTTCAGTTTCATGTTGTAAAACTTTCAGTCATTTGTGATTTTCTCATGAGGCAACTTAATTACTATAGAATCATTGTCTCAGTGAGCTTTTGTCATATGACTATAAAAAGTCCTATATGGTTAATAGCATGTCACCACAGAAATTATTCTTGTTATCATTTACCTACTCGAGGACGAGCAGGAATTAAGCTTGGGGATGTTGATACGTCCAAAACGTATCTATAATTTCTGCTTGCTCCATGCCACTTTTGGGTGATATTGCTATGATATTCATACACTTTCATACACTTTTGATCATATTTGGACTAACCTACTAATCCAGTGCACCCCGGTGCCAGTTTCTGTTTTCGGCTGTTTTTGTATTTCAGGTTTTCACGTTATGAGAACTGCCAGGAAAAATCCAGAAAAATTATATAAAAAATCAGCGTTCCAGACCTACCTTGCGCCCGAAGGACAGCCGGGGGGGCCACCAGGGCTCCAGGCGCCCTGGCGGCGCCCCCCCCCCTGGGCTGCGCCGGGGGGCGCCTGGGCCCCCCGAGCCCATCTGGTGCCCCCCTTCGGCATATATTTAGAGCGTCCTTCGAAACCCTCGGGATGGGAACTCTTTTTCGCGATCTCATCTCTGTTCCGCCGTCGCCGCCGCTTCCAAGATCGGGAGCACCAGGAGAACTCTTCCCGGCACCCTGCCGGAGGGGAGGATCACCATCGGGAGCTTCTCCACCACCATGGACGCCTCCCGGATGAGTTGTGAGTAGTCTCCCTTGGACCATGAGTCCATGACCAGTAGCTATGTGATGTTCTCCTCCCGTTCTTGTGCTTCACTAATTAGTCCTCGTGAGCTGCCCTACATGATCGAGGCACATATGTAATCCTTATGCTGTTGCTATGATGAGTTTGCTGGGATCCGATGGATTATGAGATTATGTTCAGATTGATCTTGAGTAATATATTTGATCTACCTCTTTTATATTTATGTTCATAAGTAATTCTTGCATGTTCTCCGTTGTTATTTATTGCTTTGGCCAAGTAATACGTAGTGACTCCAAGAGGGAACGTTATGCTCGATTGTGGGTTCATGCCCCTCGATGACTAGCTTGAGTGACAGAAACATGAGTCTAGGGGATGTGTTGTTGCCACAAGGGGGAAAACAACGGTGCTTGTGCCCGCGGGTGCAAGGATTGTTTACTTTACGCAAAGTTCTTTTAATGCAGTTGTCTGTTGCTTTGAGTTTACATTATGGGTGGGACTCGCAACTTAATACCAGCGAGATGTTCTGGATAGATATCTCAAGGTGGATGATTAGTAGTAGATATTGATGGATTTCGGTCTACTTAATTTGGCGTACCGCCCATGCTTTGAACCTCAACCTTTCTTGCAATGTAATCAGCATTGGTTTGCGTTTGTGGTCCGGTCAATTGCCCAGCTGTAATTCGTTTACCTCACATAGCTGTTTTATCGTCTTTTGGGAGAGAGACATCACTAGTGAACATCATGAGACTCCGGTCCATATTACCATCATTGATCACATCCGCTATTTACTTTTCGCTATTATTTACTATTGCAAACATTATCTATTACTACTATCATTTGCATTTAATCCTTTGTGAACTACAAGGCCGGAGGGATTGACAACCTCTCTCTACTCGTTGGGAGCAAAGTTATTTGTATCTGTGTGCAGGTCCACGTTGACTGCTAATCCGCGCCGTTAGCAGTTGACACCTACTTGTTGAACCTAGGAGTCTCTGGGGATTCGATCCTTGGCATCTTTGCAAAGGGAAAAACTTCCACAACACTGCATCTTTCACCTTCCACTTGGGGTAACCAACGAGGGGTTAGAGGCCCATCAGTTACTCACGCTGGTAGTGTGTTCTGAACATGGTGTCAAGTTTTCTACAACCGGATATTAACAAATTCCCATCTGCCACATAACCGCGGGCACGGCTTTCGAAAGTTCAAAACCTTGCAGGGGTGTTCCAACTTGGCCCATGACAAGCCCACGATCCGCGGAGTCGCAACTCCAAGGTGGGAAGGCCCGAGTATTCTCGGAATCCCGTGCTCAAGATACTCCGACTAAGGTAAGACTAATCCAGCAAATCCTCCCGGCGTGCCGACACCCTGATAGTAGCCGCGCGTATCTCGTCTCAGGCCACGACCGGATGGGACAAGCTACGGGTTTTTACCAGCCCTCGGGTTCCCGCAAGGTGGCCCCGCAGGTTGCCCAGTTTGGACCAACACTCATGTGGAGCACTGATGACCCACAACCATAAGGGATCTATTGCAGCGTTTTCGATAAGTAAGAGTGTCGAACCCAACGAGGAGCAGAAGGTATTGATAAGCGATTCTGAGCAAGAAATTACTGCAAACACTGAAAGATAACTTTTTAGGGGTTTTCTCGATATAAGCAACAGGAAAGTAAAAGCAAGCAATGTAAAAGACACTGATAGTAACAAGTGGCCCAATCCTTTCTTAGCAAAGGAGAGGCCTAGCAACTGAACTTATAAAGGCTAAAGCGTTCCTGAGGACACACGGGAGAGGTAGTCATGTGCTTTCGCCATATTCCGTATCGATACTATGTTATGTGTTGATAAGTGTTGAGTGGGTGGATCTATGCTAGTGCACTCTCTAGACTAAGATGAATGCAATCTTATGATTAAACACCTTGCAAGCATCCACAAATACAAGATAGTATTTAAGGCAAAAGCCTAACCATAGCAATACGATCGAGGATCCATTGTTCCCTTATGCAAAAGCGTGCAAACTGGGGTTCAGGTTTCTGTCACTCCGGCAACCCACCGTAAGCATTCTTTGTACACAATGTATTCTCCTAGGTCCTTAATAAGGCGAAGTGTTGAGTGTTCGACTCACACAACACCACTAGTAGAATGACAACGCAACTTAAGTATCAAACAACACATATTACTTCAACAGCATATGACTACTAACAACAAGACTTTCGCCATGTCCTCAAGAACTAAGGTAACTACTCACGAGACATAAAAGAGATCATGATCAGTGGAGATAAATGGGTGATAAACAATCTGGACATAACAATATTTCTCCAACAAAACTCAATAGCATTCACCACAAAGTAGTAATCAACACCGATGGAGTAGAGAGGATAGGTAGTACGAGTTACAACACAAGTTGCAATTGTGAGATGAGTTTTGGATGAAGATGGAGATGGTGCTGGTGTTGGGGATGATGTTGATGATGATCTCGATGATGCCCGTGACGATGGTGATGACGATGGCGACGATCTCCCCTTCCGGGAGGTGATCTCCCCGACGGAATCTGCCCGCCGGAGATGGCTTTTTCTTCTCTGTAGGTTTCCGCCACGGAGCGGCGGCGGAACTCCGTAAAAACTCCCGTCTTTAGGGTTTTCAGATAACGGAGAGTATATAGGCAAAAGGGGGGAGCCGGAGGTGGGCCAGGGGCTCCAGGCGCCCCCCCCGGCGTGGCCAGGGGGGCGCGCCCCTAGGGCGCCTGGGCACCCTGTGGCCCCCCTCTGGTTGCCCTTTCGCATGTCTTCGTGATTCGTCTGGAAAATATCCTCCGTCGATTTTCAGGTAATTTGGAGGTATTCTTCTTCAGCAACTCAGCATCCACTTTTTACCGCTGAATCCTGCGTCTGCTGCTTCGGCACCGGAAAGTTGCAAACTGTGTAAAATAGGCCAAAACAACATGAGAACATCATCGTAATGTGAAATATATCAATGAATAAGGATAAATTATGATACAAAATAGTGATGCATTTTGGACGTATCAACACCCCCAAGCTTAGACCTCGCTTGTCCCCAAGCGAATACTGAGCTCGGTAAACCTGTCCACAAGTTTAGAGAGTGAAGTGTCGATAAATAGAATACGGACAAGAAGCATCACAGTTTCTTCACCAACTCAAATATCCTCAACAGCAATCTTCAACTCATAAGGCCCTTATAAAAGAGTGGTAACACTTATATTCGGAAGTAGGGCTAAGGAAACTCATTGAATCATGGCAAACATGTCCTTTGGTCAAAGAACAACTAATAACTTTTACTTTTGCTCTTTCTTTATGTTTTGATGAGATTAATTGAAGCTTTTGAAAGAACATGTTATTAGGCAAGAAGTGAAAGTGTTAACACAAAGGAAGATATTTGCCTTAGTTGGGCTTGACAAACAACTTACTTATCAAATGATAATGTCAACAAGGATATGATATGACAAATCTTAATGCAACTTTATATGAATGAATCCTTGTCAACATCAAATGTCTGCTCTCTTTAAGAAATAGAAGGAAGTAGGAATAACTGACTCAATTTAAAATTAAAAGATAGGCCCTGCTCTAGGGTAGTAGGGAAAACTCATGTGCTATCCTTAAATCAAACAGAATGAAAACGAGTTTTGAGAAGTGCATGATTTGTCAACGAATGCTAATAGATAACTCAATTGCTTCTTGAGCTGGACAAGTTTCGAGGAACGGCTCCCGCACGAGGACGATCACATCCTCTTATTCTCCTTTGTTTATCACTGCCAAAGTTTTCTGATTTCTCATGAACAAAGCGTGAAGGAGGGTTTGTTTGTTATATTATTTTCGAGCCGGGCGCACTCTTTGCCAGTTCCTTCTCGTATTATGGGTTTGCACATTAGACATGCAATCCCGGGGTGAAGCTTGTCCAACTCAAAAAGACCATGAATTAACTATTACTTCCTCATGAGCTAAAGCAGAGGCACAAAAATAAAAGATTTTGAACATTTAAGGATAACACATAAATTCTGTACTTTAGGAGGTGGTAGTGGAATACCACGAATAGGAAGGTATGGTGGACTCATATGGAAGGTATTGGTTTAAAGGGTATGGATGCACAAGCAGAATTCCGCTTAGTACAGAGTTAGGCTAGCAAAGGTTTTGAGAGAGCAGACAATTGATGATGAATAAGATGCAAAACAATATAAAGCATAAACATTGAGGTAAGCATAACACATCAAGTTGTCTTCCTTGTCAGCATAACACTTCAAGCATAATAACATAAAGGTTTTGGCTATGTCGATACTTTTAAGAAAATCATGCTTGTTGTTATGACCAAAGCTATGTTTGCCAAGATTAAATAAAAGTTTTCACAGCCATACCTGATATAAGGTCAATACTCCCCATAAGAATCATCATATAAGGTCAATTGCGTGAAGAGAATACCGAGTGCAGCAAAAGGAACCAATAAACTTCTCATTAATATTCCACCATAGACGACTCCACACTCACAGATACAATCTCTCCACCGAAGGAGTGATAGACCTCAATGCACACACCTATTTCATATAATAACCTCCCTAGACATGATACGACTCTACTTGACTCTAAAAGACAAAAGGTAAAGATAAAGATACCGGGCACTCCCCCAAGCTTGGAACAAGCCAAGGGAATGCCATTACCCAAGGAGATTTCACTCCTCATCCTTGTTGGCGTTGATCACGTAGTCTCCGGCGAAACGCTTCCATGGAAGGGGTTCTCCAGTCGCATATGAGAAGTTTGTCTCCTGAATCCTGCATTCAGCACCCATACCCATGCGCATAAACCTTAGTTCATACTCACAGTTCTGGTTATGTAGATCATAAATTTGCCCTTGGAGCTCCTCAATTCTTTCTTCAGACGCAGTGATGCTTTTCCACATCTCCTTCATCTCCTTCAGGAAGTAGGTCTTCAGCTCGTTGATGATGTCAAAGTTAGCTTCAACACCACGCTCAATCATCTTCTTGTACTCGAAGACTTCTTGCTCCACTTCTTCCAGCCTGGCCTGGATGCTTCCCTCCTTGATAGGTCCCTTCAGATCTTCTTGATGAAGGACACCGTCCTCCATCCGAACAACCTGAGGGTGCTTCTTCACCTCAGCGAGGTAAGGATTGATGACGTTGACGACGAACTTGTCCTTGGGGGAACTTGGAGAAGTCATGGCACCTAGGTTCAGCTGAAAGATTCCCTGGCAGAAACAGATCGAAAAGAAAACACACGAAATTGCAAGATACGTTGCCGGAACAATCCGGGCAAATATATAGCAAAAATTTATGCACAGAAAGGAAGGTAACAGGCTAAAGCAGGGTCGGAGACGGACTCCCGGGTGTCCAGGCGCCCTGGCGGCGCGGCCAGGAGGTAGGGCGCGCCAGGGGGGCGCCTGGACCCCCTGGAGCTCGTCTCCGGCTCCACATAGGCTCAGAATTTTACTAATTTTGCAAAAACTCGTAATACGGAACTTTTATGGCGGTTCGCGATGTTTCCTTACCGTACTACATACCTTTTCTTTATTCTGCTTCTGCTGGCGTCTGAAACAGGGCTGCAACATGTTCTTCGTGAGTTGTTGTGTATATTATATTCACATCAACATTGACAGGGTCTCCTGCTATGTAATGTTTAAGTCTTTGCCCATTCACAACTTGAGGTTTGGTGCCTTCAAAATTGTTAATCTTAATTGCACCAGACCGATAGACTTCTTCAATATGAAATGGCCCTTCCCACCTGGAAAGTAGTTTGCCTGGAGAAAACCTGAAATGGGATCTAAACAACAAAACTTTATCACCAACATTAAATTTACGTTTCAGAATCTTCCTATCATGCCACTTCTTTACCTTTTCCTTGAACATTTTAGCGCTCTCGTAAGTGATACGTCTCAAACGTATCTACTTTTCCAAACACTTTTGATATTGTTTTGACCTCATTCTTGCATGATTTGAACTAAACTAACCCGGACTGACGCTGTTTTCAGCAGAGCTGCCTATATGGTTTTATTGTGTGCAGGAAAACGAATTTTTAAGCATCTCAGAAAAATCCACGAAAAATCACAGAAAATCCACGCACCCGAAGGAACTAGGAGCCAGAAGTGGGGCCAGAGGGGGGGCAGGGGGTGCCTAGGCGCCCTGTGGGCGCCCTCCCCCCCCCCCCCCTGGGCCGCGCCGGGGGGTCGCCTGGGTGGGGCCCACACCCCCTGGTGCCCTACCTTGCCTCGTATTTTTACTCGCGACACGGAAACCTCAGATCAGAAGTTCTTTCGCAGTTTTCCGTCGCGGAGCCGCCGCCACCCTCTGTTCTTCCTCGGGAGGGCTAATCTGGAGGCTGAATTGGCCTCCGGAGAGGGGAGATCGTCGCCATCGTCATCATCATCACCACTCCATCATCCCTCCATGACTTCTCCCTCCATGTGTGAGTAATTCCTCTGCTGTAGGCGAAGGGGATGGTAGGGATTGGATGAGTTAGATCATGTAATAGTTTGTCAGATCGTTGGGGGCATGTTGCCTATCATCTACTATGGTGTTTATCATCTTTGCTTCAACTTGTTATTCTTAATGCTTGACACTTAGGGCCCGAGTGCCATGATTTCAGATCTGAACCATATGTGTTTGCATGAATATATTTGTGTTCGTGATCCTATCTATGAGTTGTTTGCACCTGTTACGGTTCGGAACCGGCGATCCCAAAAGTGACAGCTTGGGACACCAAAGGGGATGGTCTGTAGTTTGAGGATTACATGTATCCATTGAGTTCATTGCTTTGTTCCGGTGCTCTTTGACAGGAGCACCTTAATATCCATAAGTTCCTTTTGGCCCCGTTCGTAGCGGGATGGTAGGACAAAAGATGTTGTGCAAGTTCTTATTGCAAGCACGTACAACTACCTACGGGATACATGCCTAATGTTTGATATTTGCCTAGATGATCATTACTTTTCCGTGTGCCGTGCCCCAAGTTAGAAACTATCTCATCCATGCAGCGCCCAACCATCCATCTCCCTAGCCTACAGTGTTTTAAACCCTGCTTGTCACTAGTTGCTACTTTTGCCATTTACCTTCACTATTTACTTTTTGCTGTTTACTTTTACTATCACTATTATCACTATCATATCACTGTTACCACTTATCTTTTGTTGCAAGTAAGTATATTTCAGGTGCGGTTGAATTGACAACTCAACTGTCAAAGCTTATAAATACTCTTTGGCTCCCCATGTGTCAAATCAATAAATTGGGTTATTCTTACCCGCGAAGACTATCTCGATCCCTTACGGTTGAGGGTTATCAAGTACCGTTTTCTAGCGCCGTTGCCGGGGAGCATAGCAATATTTACAAGTCTACTTGAGTTATCCTACCTGCTGCACTTCATCCACTATGGGTAAGAAAGGAGACCCCAAGGTTCCGATCTTACTATCTACTACAAGAAGAGGTACTGCTCTGAGCACTAGTGCTACACTTGATTCACCTTCTGTTATGAGTAAGTTTGCCTCACCACTACCACATGATGCTCCTACTGAATCTGTTACTATGTCCGATACTCTTGATGATGCCTCTACTACTTTTGATGATATTAGTTCGCTTGGTTATACTCTTGAGAAACAAATTGCTGCTGCTGCTAAAAAGTCTGGAATTGAACTTCCTGTTACTCGCTACCCTATTGGTGAAACTTATGATTATCCTGATTTGAGTAAACTCAAAGAGAGGCTCCTTGATGATGATTACTATATGCTTGATGAAGATCTATGCAGGGAACTGACAGAGTTTTCTGGCTCTGACCCTGAAGTTATTAAGAAACTGTTTGAAAAACACTCTTTGAAGAACAAAACCGTTCCTGATCCTGAATTTGCTACATCTCCTATATGCATTGATGATCCTGATTATGATTTCTCTGTTGATCTTTCACTTATACCTATGGTTGAAGCTGACCCCTTTTATGGCAGAGAAAATGATGATGCTATTGCACACCTGACTAAACTCGGTGAGTTAGGTGGCTTGTTTACCACAGATGAGAAGATACGATACTTTTATATCACCAAGCTTCTTCCTTTCTCCTTGAAGGAAGATGCTAAAGCATGGTATGATTCACTCCCATGCGGTTCCATTAAGAGTCCTCAAGACTTAGCTCACTCTTTTGTTGATAAGTACTTTCCTGCTCACATGCAACATGCTGCTTTACAAAGAATTTATAACTTTAAACAGTTGCAGGATGAGTCCCTCCCTAAAGCTTGGGGAGGTACTGCGGTCTGATTCAGGCTAGACCAGGACATGAAATCCCTAAGAATGAATTAATCGATATATTCTATGCTGGTCTAACTGATGAATCCAGGTCCTATTTGGACAATTGTGCTGGTTGTGTTTTCAGGAAAAGAACACCGGACAATGCGGAAGATTTGATGGGCAGGATTGCCAAAAACCATGAAGATTGGTCCGTCCCTGAACCACCTCCACCACCAAAGAAGAGGGGCATATTTGTTCTAAGCCCCGAAGATATGCGAGAAGCAAAGAAGTCTATTAAAGAGAAAGGCTTTCGGGATTAAGACCCGAGGAGGAACTAGTACTCAAGATCCTCTCTATCCAGAGGGACATCCGAAGAGAATCGAGCAGGATTCTCAAATGCAGGAAGAAGAAATTGTTGGCTCTCCAAAGAAAAAGAAGAAACATAAGGAGACTGACAATTCTAATGATCCTATTGCAGATGAAGAGCCAACTATTGATCCTAACAGCGTATCTATCTCCGATGCTGAGACTGAAGACGGTGCTGAACCTGAAGGTAATAATAATGAGAAGAATGATCCGCCTGAAGTTCGAGAAGAAGAAGCACCTGACAAATGTAAGAGGTACACTAAAGAAGACTTCATCGCAAGAAAACATGGGAAGGAAAGAGAACCATGGGTACAGAAACCCATGCCCTTTCCAGGTAAGTCCATCAAATCTAAAGAAGAAGAGCATTATAATAAGTTTTGTGAGTGGATTAAACCTCTTTTTCTTCAAATCCCTTTGACTGATGCTATTAAGTTACTTCCTTATTCAAAATATATGAAAGATATTGTCACTAATAAAAGAAAAGTTCCTAATGATGCAATATCTACTATGCTTGCTCACTACTCTTTCAGTGGCAAGATTCCTGAGAAGCTCGGTGATCCAGGTATACCCACCATTCCTTGCTCCATAATGAATAATTATGTCAAAACTGCCTTATGTGATCTTGGAGCAGGAGTGAGTGTTATGCCTCTCTCTCTTTACGAGAGGCTTTGTTTAGAGAAACTAATTCCTACAGATATCTCCCTTCAGACGGCTGACAAGTCAACCGCTGTTCCGATAGGTATTTGTGAGGATGTTCCCGTAGAGGTTGCTAATTGTTTAATTCTTACTGATTTTGTTGTGCTTGACATGCCCGAGGATGGGAGCATGTCCATTATTCTTGGTAGACCTTTCCTTAACACTGCAGGTGCTATCATTGATTGCAATAAAGGGAAGGTTACCTTCCATGTGAATGATAAAGAACACACGGTATATTTTCCAAAGAAGATCGACAGGAGGCATGCCCTCAACTCTATAGAGAATATCGAGACCGTGAAAATTGGAGAATGGGACTGTCCACTACATGTGCCTCACAAATACAAAACTATCATGGTAGGGAGAATGTCCATCAAGGTAAAGGTTCAGTGATTACTTCGTGAGAGGTGAGACTTTTTGCTCTATATATCGCCTGTTTGTTGGTAAGACTTGATCAACCTTATTAACAAATATGTTTTATATGGATATAAAGTTGAGCTTGTTATATTTTCATTTGTTTTTAGTTTTTGTCCTACTTGTTGTACCAAGTATTCATGTTTTGAGGCTTCACAATACTACTCACTACTTCAAGTTTTCAGAGAGTTTCGCAGCTTTTTGAACTTCGAAAAAATTTCAACAGTGAAGTTTTCAGAAAAATTCCAGAAAAATTTAAATAAAAATTTCCACGTCGGGAGAGACCCGGAAAGTCCCGGGGCCAGCCAGGGGGACCCACCAGTGGCCCAGGCGGCCAGCTGGCGCGGCCCAGCCCCTGGCCGCGCCCACAGGGCCCCCCTCCAGGTATGTCTTCTTCCTCCCTCTCTCTTTTTCTCCAAAAACCCGAGTTCTGCACTTGTTCTTGTGTTCTTGCTGTTCTTGGAGGCGATTCTTCGATCTCTCTCTACAACCCCTCATTTGAGCTAAAATTTTGAGCAAATACTCCCTGGTATGTGACTCCTCCACCCCTCCAATTAGATTTTTGATTGGTGGCTTCATTTGTGAGTATTTAGTAGTTCTTGGTGCTGTAGAGATGAGCTTGCATGCATATATAGAAAGTTATTTTCCAAGTTTTGATGCAAGTTTATGCCTTGGGCAAGTGAGTTGAGTAGTTTGCCTTAGCTCACCTTGTTTTAACCCTTATTTTTGTAAATTGCAAAAAAAAATCAGAAATGAGTTTGTTAGGAAGGGCAAAAGGGTGGCTTGAGAAGAGGAGGCCCGCACACTCCGATCGAGTTACTAGAGCCGCAGCTTCACCATCAACTGCTAGGGTGAGCTATAATGAAGATCATGTGCCCCTGGAGTTGTTGGAAGATACAAGTCCAGCACGTGCGATGACATTTCCATGTGATGAATTCATGGAAGCTGCGGGAATCAAGGATGAGTTTTATAATCTTTGTGCTAATGTAGGTTTGACACGACTCGTCACGAGCCGTGTTACCCAGTATCAAAAACTCACCTCCAGTTTCATTAACAGTTTTAGATATAATCCTGATTCAGGTGCTATTGAGTTTAAAATTTACAATGATCTTATCACCATGACTTTGGGAAATTTTTGTGAAATAATAGGTGTGCCGAACGTTGGGAGGACGGCTAGGATGGCCACTCAGCCCTCCGAGCTGAAAACCGTCATCAACTCTCTCTGCAGCATGGGTACGAGGGATATTCATCGGTCAAAGATCTCCAGCATCTTATTTCCTCACCTCAGGTATTTTGCATATTATATTGCCAGAGGGGTGTTAGCTCGTGACAACACGAGCAGCATTTCTGCTCCGGATATTGCTATCCTGGCAGCAGCCCTCTCAGGGAGGTCTGATTATAATCTGGGTGCCTTAATTGCTCGACGCCTTGCTATGAACGGTAACAAGGGGGACTTATATGGTGGCGTTTATGCCACACTTATCTTAGAACATCTTGGAGGCACCCCACACCCTGATGATAATCCTTTTACTTATTTAAGCTTTGATCTTGCTGCTATGAAAAGGCATAAGTTTGTCACCATGGGTTCTGAGCTCGATAATCTTGTTTATATCTTGCATTTTGGAATCACCGCGGAACGCGAGATCCGTCTACCTGCACCTCTTTTGTTTGATTTTTCTCGCAGGAACGGATGGTCCTTTGATGTTGTCCAGTTCGATGAGTTCATGGTCCAGCATCAGTTTCATAACCCCATGGAGGGGTTGTGCCCGACGAGGAGAAGCACGGTGAGTTACCACATTTTCAGGAAGAGACCGCCACCGAGTTTGGTGAAGGATCTTCCTCTGTTTGGCGCTCAGAACCTTCCTCATGGGAGACTCCGAGGAGTTCGGTGTACGCGCCAGCATCATTCTACGACCCTTGGACTCACCACCATACCCCCGGAGTACGTGCCCTTCTCACTTTTCCATTGTATTATCCGTTTTATTCACTTTGATCTTTTCGAAGTTTTTGCCCATTCTTCTTTATTTCTCTCTTTGCAAAAACAACAAAAAGATTTTCTCTTTCTTTTTCTTTTATTCAACCTTTGAAAAATCCAAAAAGATTTCCTTTCTCTCTTTAGTTTGCTTTGTTTTCAGAGTTCAGCTCGAGTCCGTGATGGCATTTAATTATATTTCCTACGTTCGATCATGCAAGTGACAAGGAGTAATGACGAAGATCGACTGAAGGGAAGCAACAGGGAAGACCGGTATGAACTCTTTTTGTTTCTACTTTTGTACATATGCCTGTACTTGTGATCTAGAGACCAGCTTGTAGCGACATAGTGCTATGTTTACAATGCTCTTTCGGTGGTTCATGCTTTCCTTGTGGCTAGTCTCGAATAACTAGAGTATATAATGTGTTATTGAAATGATCTACATGCATTGCACTGTTCATAGTCTGGTATACTAAGGTGGTATTTCCCTTTAGAGAATTTTTGGATTGACTTGGCACATGCTTACACATGTTTAAGACTAAAAAGTCTACTCTGCCTTGATGATCTTTGAGTTTCAGAATAGTTATATCACTTTCATGCCCGACTCAATGTTGCTTTGTCACTCTGCATGATTATGACCGTTATTGCTCTCTAGTTGGTCGCTTCCCAGTCTTTTGCTAAACTTCCACCTGTACTAAGCGGACTGACTGCTTGTGCATCCAAAATCCTTAAAACCAGTTATGCCATATGAGTCCACTATACCTTCCTATACATGGTATTTACCTGCCATTCCTAACAAAGACTTTCGTGTACCATCTCGAAATTAATCAAAAGCATTTCTCTTTTGTGCCTATGTTTTAGCTCATGAGGAAGTAGTAGTTAATTCATAATCTTTTTAAGTTGGACAAGTTTCACCCCTGGATTGCATGTATAATGTGCAAACCCCTAATACGAAAAGGAACTGGCATTGAGTGCGCCCGGCTCAAAAAGATAATATAACAAACAAACCCTCCTTCACGCTTTGTTCATGAGAAATCAGAAAACTTTGGCAGTGATAAACAAAGGAGATTAAGAGAATGTGATCGTCCTCATGCGGGAGCCGTTCCTCGAAACTTGTCCAGCTCAAGAAGTGATTGAGTTATCTGCTAGCATTCGTTGACGAAATATGCACCTCTCAAAACGTTTTTATCTCTGTTTTTAAAACCAAGAGCTCTGGTACATGTTTAGTTTTTGTTTCCGACCACGGGTTTTCAACCTTGCCAATAAAAGCCACGGTTCGAGAGTCTCACCTTCTTTCTTCAAAGCACCAACTATGAGAGCATAATTGTCATTCTGAGTGTAACGTGCATTGTCCCAAAGTATTACATTGTCTTCTGCATACTTGTGATATGATTTATTCTAAAATTCTTAGTTCTAGTCTCCTTTAAAACTCTGGAGGAGTTTCTGCATTTATGTTTTGCTTCACTCATGGAGGCTAGCGAGATACCACCCTAATATGCTCAAGCTATGTGCAATGTAATCTGGTCTTGATTTTCAGTAATATATTATTTACTTTTAGGTATTTGTGACCGGTCACTTGAAAGAAGGATTGCTCCTTGCATTGTCCTCATAAGTACTGTTTCAATACTTGCTAAACTCTTTTCGTAGTACATGCTTATATACATCTAATGAAGCAAAAGAGTTTGTCAAAGTTTTCTTTGTCGCGTCCAGTTCGTTGAACTGAATTGCTTGAGGACAAGCAATATGCTAAGCTTGGGGGAGTTGATACGTCTCAAACGTATCTACTTTTCCAAACACTTTTGATATTGTTTTGACCTCATTCTTGCATGATTTGAACTAAACTAACCCGGACTGACGCTGTTTTCAGCAGAGCTGCCTGTATGGTTTTATTGTGTGCAGGAAAACGGATTTTTAAGCATCTCAGAAAAATCCACGAAAAATCACAGAAAATCCACGCACCCGAAGGAACCAGGAGCCAGAAGTGGGGCCAGAGGGGGGCCAGGGGGTGCCCAGGCGCCATGTGGGCGCGCCCCCCCCTGGGCCGCGCCGGGGGGTCGCCTGGGTGGGGCCCACACCCCCTGGTGCCCTACCTTGCCTCGTATTTTTACTCGCGACACGGAAACCCCAGATCAGAAGTTCTTTCGCAGTTTTCCGTCGCGGAGCCGCCGCCACCCTCTGTTCTTCCTCGGGAGGGCTAATCTGGAGGCTGAATTGGCCTCCGGAGAGGGGAGATCGTCGCCATCGTCATCATCATCACCACTCCATCATCCCTCCACGACTTCTCCCTCCATGTGTGAGTAATTCCCCTGCTGTAGGCGAAGGGGATGGTAGGGATTGGATGAGTTAGATCATGTAATAGTTTGTCAGATCGTTGGGGGCATGTTGCCTATCATCTACTATGGTATTTATCTTCTTTGCTTCAACTTGTTATTCTTAATGCTTGACACTTAGGGCCCGAGTGCCATGATTTCAGATCTGAACCATATGTGTTTGCATGAATATATTTGTGTTCGTGATCCTATCTATGAGTTGTTTGCACCTGTTACGGTTCGGAACTGGCGATCCCAAAAGTGACAGCTTGGGACACCAAAGGGGATGGTCCGTAGTTTGAGGATTACATGTATCCATTGAGTTCATTGCTTTGTTCCGGTGCTCTTTGACAGGAGCACCTTAATATCCATAAGTTCCTTTTGGCCCCGTTCGTAGCGGGATGGTAGGACAAAAGATGTTGTGCAAGTTCTTATTGCAAGCACGTACAACTACCTACGGGATACATGCCTAATGTTTGATATTTGCCTAGATGATCATTACTTTTCTGTGTGCCGTGCCCCAACCATCCATCTCCCTAGCCTACAGTGTTTTAAACCCTGCTTGTCACTAGTTGCTACTTTTGCCATTTACCTTCACTATTTACTTTTTGCTGTTTACTTTTACTATCACTATTATCACTATCATATCACTGTTACCACTTATCTTTTGTTGCAAGTAAGTATATTTCAGGTGCGGTTGAATTGACAACTCAATTGTCAAAGCTTATAAATACTCTTTGGCTCCCTGTGTGTCGAATCAATAAATTGGGTTATTCTTACCCGCGAAGACTATCTCGATCCCTTACGGTTGAGGGTTATCAGTAAGCTTCACTTCTCCATTCATCTAGAGAAGTCAAGTTCATGAGACGCTTTTCACCAGCTAATTTTGGGTCAGCATTAAGCTCTCTAACAGCCCAGAAAGCTTTGTGCTCTAACTCTAATGGCAAATGGCAAGCCTTGCCATACACCATCTTATAGGGGGACATGCCCATGGGGTTTTTGTAAGCATTTCTATACGCCCACTAGTTTGAGGATGATATGGTGATCTCAACTTGTTTGACCAGTCCTTTCTATTTCTGTTTACTGTCTTCTGCAAGATCAACTTAATCTCTCTATTGGTGATCTCAACTTGCCCACTAGTTTGAGGATGATATGGTGAAGCAATTCTATGGTTGACATCGTATTTGGCTAAAGCTTTTCTAAAAGCTCCGTGCGTGAAGTGTGATCCTCCATCAGTCATGAAATACCTAGGTACACCAAACCTAGGAAAAATTACATCTTTAAGCATTTTCAAAGATGTCTTGTGATCAGCACTTTCAGTGGGGATTGCTTCAACCCACTTGGTCACATAATCAACAGCTACTAAAATGTGAGTGTACTTGTGCGAAAGAAGGAAAAGGACCCATAAAATCAAAACCCCAACAATCAAAAGGTTCAATCACTAGTGAGTAATTCATAGGCATCTCATTCCTTCTACTAATGTTACCAACTCTCTGACATTTATCACAGGCTAAAACATAATTTCTAGCATCCTTAAAGAGAGTAGGCCAATAAAAACCTGATTGGAGAACCTTATGTGCAGTCCTCTCACCGGCATGATGTCCTCCATAGGGACTATCATGACACCGTCTGAGAATGTCCTTCTGCTCATGTTCCGGTATGCATCTTCTCACGATCCCGTCGGGACCTTCTTTGAAAAGATGTGGGTCATCCCAAAAGTAGTGCCTCAAATCATGAAAGAACTTCTTCCTTTGCTGAAATGTTAAACCTGGAGGCAAATACTTTGCAACAATAAAATTAGCATAATCTGCATACCAAGGATCGGAAAGAGATTGTACTTTTACAACGGCAAGTTGCTCGTCTGGAAAACTATCGTTGATTGGGATGGGGTCGTGTGGTATATCTTCCATCCTTGAAAGATTGTCCGCCACCGGATTGTATTCTCCTTTCCTATCAACAATCTGCAAATCAAATTCTTGAAGAAGGAGTACCCATCTGATAAGCCTTGGCTTGGCATCCTTCTTTGTCATAAGGTACTTAATGGCAGCATGATCAGTATGAATAATAACTTTGGAATCAACAATGTACTGCCTAAACTTATCACAAGCAAATACTGCAGCTAAGAATTCCTTCTCAGTAGTAGCATAATTCCTTTGAGCACTATCAAGGGTTTTACTAGCATAATGTATAACATTCAATTTCTTGTCAACTCTTTGTCCTAAAACAGCTCCAACAGTAAAATCACTTGCATCACACATAATCTCAAAAGGTAAATTCCAGTCAGGTGGTTGTACTATAGGAGCGGTTATTAAAGCTTTCTTAAGGACTTCAAAAGCTTCCTTACAATCCTCATTAAATACAAAAGGAATGTCCTTCTGGAGAAGATTAGTGAGGGGCCTCGAGGTCTTAGAAAAGTCTTTAATAAATCTTCTATAGAAACCAGCATGACCAAGAAAACTGCGAATACCTTTGATGTCCCTTGGATAGGGCATCCTCTCAATAGCTTACCTTTGATGTCCCTTGGATAGGGCATCCTCTCAATAGCTTCGATCTTGGCTTTGTCCACCTCAATTCCCCTTTCGGAAATCTTGTGACCAAGAACAATTCCTTCGTTAACCATGAAGTGGCACTTCTCCCAGTTGAGTACCAAATTTGTCTCCTCGCATCTCTGCAAAACTTTATTAAGATTGTGAAGGCAATGGTCAAAGGAGGTTCCATAGACGGAGAAATCATCCATGAAGACTTCCATAATATCCCCACAGAAACCATGAAAGATAGCAGACATACACCTTTGAAAAGTAGCAGGGGCATTACATAAACCAAAAGGCATACGCCTGTAAGCATAAGTACCAAAGGGACAAGTAAAAGTGGTCTTCTCTTGATCAGCAGTGTTAACATGAATTTGAGAGAAGCCAGAATAACCATCGAGATAACAAAAGTGGGTATTTTTGGATAACCTTTCAAGCATTTGGTCGATGAACGGCAACGGGTAGTGATCCTTCCTGGTTGCCTTGTTCAGCTTCCTGTAATCAATACACATTCTATATCCAATAATAATTCTCTGAGGTATTAGTTCATTTTTATCATTAGGAACCACAGCTGTACCTCCTTTCTTAGGAACACAATGTACCGGGCTTACCCACTTACTATCTGCTATAGGGTAGATAATACCTGCGGCTAGAAGCTTGAGAATCTCAGTTCTTACAACATCCATCATCTTCGGGTTCAACCGTCATTGATGATCAACAACTGGTTTAGCATCAGGCTCAAGGTTGATAGTATGTTGACAGATAGATGGACTAATCCCCTTAAGGTCATCAAGGGTATAGCCAATTGCGCCTCGGTGTTTACAAAGTACTTCCAATAGTCGCTCTTCTTCATATCCTGAAAGGTTAGAATTGATAATAACAGGATATACTTTCTTTTCATCTAAATAAGCATACTTGAGCGTATCGGGAAGAGGTTTAAGATCGAACACCGGGTCTTCTTTCGGTTTTGATAAAATTCCCAAAGGTTCAACCGGGAGGTTGTGCTTCAGGATAGCAGGTTGCCTCAAGAATATTTCATCTAGTTCATTTCTTTCCTGCATATGCAAATCATTCTCGTGGTCCTCCATATATTGCTGCAAAGGATCATTAGGGGGAATAGCAATAGAAGCAATACTTTCAATAAGTTTATCATCACTACGTAAATCAGTACCACGAGGCTGCTTAGAGAACTTAGAAAAATTAAATTCATATGGCTCACCATCGAATTCAACAGAAACTTTACCTTTCTTGCAATCTATTATAGCTCCACAAGTTCTAAGAAAAGGTCTACCAAAAATAATTGGACAAAAATTGTCCCTCTTTGAACCAAGTACTAGAAAGTCGGTAGGGTATTTTACCTTTCCACATAGGACTTCAACGTCCCTCACAATTCCGATAGGAGAGATAGTTGTTCTGTTTGCAAGATGAATAGTAACATCAACTTCTTCAAGTTCACAAGGGGAAATCTCACCGATGATCTCTTCATAAAGTGAATAGGGGATAGCACTTGCACTCGATCCCAAATCGCATAGCCCATAATAATTGTGATCTCCTATTTTAACAGATACCACTGGAGTACCTGAAATTGGGCATTTATTCTTGGCTGTGACGAGGTTAGTGGAAACAGCACAAAAATTTATATTGGAATCCAAAACATCATTAGTAACAAGGTCTTTAATCAATGCAACTTGAGGATCGACCCTGATCTGGTCCTCAGGCTCATCAACTCTTCTCTCACTTTTATTTATTATGCCTGTCACAAGAGAGTGCTCCCTTATCCTTGCGGGAAAAGGAGGCTGTTCATATATAACTGCAGGCAAAATAGGGTCAGCAACATGAATATCAACAGGTGGCTCTTTAAAAGGTTCATGATGCTGGTCTCTCTTCTTTTTAAAAGAATCAACGTGAGAGGCAAAATTCTTACAGAAATCAATCATTAGATGGGAATCAAGACCAATCTTAGAGCAAAAAGTATTGAAGTAATCAGTTTTCACATAGCTCTCAATATAATCATGTTCATAATTTATAGCGGGTTCAATACCTTTATCAATTTCCCAATCTTCGGTATTCCTCTGGATCCTTTCAATGAGATCCCACCTTTCTTCAACACTCTTCTTCTGAAATACCCCACTAGAGGAGGCATCCAGCATCTCCTTATCCTGACGAGAAAGCCTGGCATAAAAATTTGTAAGTATAATTTCCTTGGGAAGCTTATGAATAGGGCATTTGAGCATTAGGGACTTCAATCTCCCTCAAGCTTGAGCAATGCTTTCTCCGCCACGAGACCTAAAGTTATAGATATAGTTCCTGTCTCGATGAATTTCATGAAGAGGATAAAACTTAGTATAAAAGAGAGACATAAGCTCCTGCCAGTCAAGCAAGTGTGAGTTATCGAGAAGCCTATACCAATCTGAAGCTTTATCTATAAGTGATACGGCAAACAATTTCCTCATGACAAACTCCCTCGATACACCTGCAAGCTTAAATAATGAACATAGTTGTGACAGATATAGCAAGTGTTCACCGGGATGTCTGTCTCCTGCATAACGATTAGCTAAAACATAATCGATAATACCAGCTGGTATTTTATAAGGCACAATTTCAGTAGGTGGAGGATCAACCACCACAGGTGTGGGGCGCCTTCCCGTAAGCAACGATCCAATAACAAGGTTGTCCATAAGGACAAAGAGCAGAAATAGCAAAAATAAAAACAGAATTATAAAAAACTTCCTTACCAGTTTCACTTTACCAATAGCGCTACGCTCCCCGGCAACGGCGCCAGAAAACGGTACTTGATGACCCACAACCGTAAGGGATCTATTGCAGCGTTTTCGATAAGTAAGAGTGTCGAACCCAACGAAGAGCAGAAGGTATTGATAAGCGATTCTGAGCAAGAAATTACTGCAAACACTGAAAGATAACATTTTAGGGGTTTTCTCGATATAAGCAACATGAAAGTAAAAGCAAGCAATGTAAAAGACACTGAGAGTAACAAGTGGCCCAATCCTTTCTTAGCAAAGGAGAGGCCTAGCAACTGAACTTATAAAGGCTAAAGCGTTCCTGAGGACACACGGGAGAGGTAGTCATGTGCTTTCGCCATATTCCGTATCGATACTATGTTATGTGTTGATAAGTGTTGAGTGGGTGGATCTATGCTAGTGCACTCTCTAGACTAAGATGAATGCACTCTTATGATTAAACACCTTGCAAGCATCCACAAATACAAGATAGTATTTAAGGCAAAAGCCTAACCATAGCAATACGATCGAGGACCCATTGTTCCCTTATGCAAAAGCGTGCGAACTGGGGTTCAGGTTTCTGTCACTCCGGCAACCCACCGTAAGCATTCTTTGTACACAATGTATTCTCCTAGGTCCTTAATAAGGCGAAGTGTTGAGTGTTCGACTCACACAACACCACTAGTAGAATGACAACGCAACTTACGTATCAAACAACACATATTACTTCAACAGCATATGACTACTAACAACAAGACTTTCCCCATGTCCTCAATAACTAAGGTAACTACTCACGAGACATAAAAGAGATCATGATCAGTGGAGATAAATGGGTGATAAACAATCTGGACATAACAATATTTCTCCAACAAAACTCAATAGCATTCACCACAAAGTAGTAATCAACACCGATGGAGTAGAGAGGATAGGTAGTACGAGTTACAACACAAGTTGCAATTGTGAGATGAGATTTGGATGAAGATGGAGATGGTGCTGGTGTTGGGGATGATGTTGATGATGATCTCGATGATGCCCGTGACGATGGTGATGACGATGGCGACGATCTCCCCTTCCGGGAGGTGATCTCCCCGGCGGAATCTGCCCGCCGGAGATGGCTTTTTCTTCTCCGTAGGTTTCCGCCACGGAGCGGCGGCGGAACTCCGTAAAAACTCCCGTCTTTAGGGTTTTCAGATAACGGAGAGTATATAGGCAAAAGGGGGCAGCCGGAGGTGGGCCAGGGGCTCCAGGCGCCCCCCCCGGCGCGGCCAGGGGGGGCGCCCCCAGGGCGCCTGGGCACCCTGTGGCCCCCCTCTGGTTGCCCTTTCGCATGTCTTCGTGATTCGTCTGGAAAATATCCTCCGTCGATTTTCAGGTAATTTGGAGGTATTCTTCTTCAGCAACTCAGCGTCCACTTTTTACCGCTGAATCCTGCGTCTGCTGCTTCGGCACCGGAAAGTTGCAAACTGTGTAAAATAGGCCAAAACAACATGAGAACATCATCGTAATGTGAAATATATCAATGAATAAGGATAAATTATGATACAAAATAGTGATGCATTTTGGACGTATCAAGCACTGGCCCGGGTTGTTGATTAAGAAGAGGGTTAATTACTCCCTATGCAAGTTTTTAGTTGTTTAGGCAAATAGTACCAATGTTGGGACTTGCTGGAAAAGACTTAGCGCTAAGCGGTTTATCGAGGGGGTCCCATAACCCCAACCGTGTGAGGAACGCAAAATCAAGGAACATAACACCGGTTTATACGGTTCCTAGGGCGACATGAGTGGAACAAATCACCAAGCAAGAGGCTTAGCCTTCCACCCGTTACCAATATATAGATGATTTCATTTAAGAATTTATATAGTGTGATATCCCAACAAGCTTCAACATGAAGCAAGAATCTTCAATTCTTCTCCTGCAACTAGCAATGCTATAAGAGGGGCCGAGCGAAGCCTACGCAGCCAATCAAAGGTTTGCATAGGTTGGGGTGGTTAGACAGATTCATGGTTACAATAGGAGGCTGACAAACAAACATGGGCATCGAGGCAATAAGTTAAAGAGCGAGACTTCTAGCAATAGGCAAAGATAGTAATGATATCTGGGTCAGGTCATCTTGCCTGTCGAGTCGTCGATGGGATCGTAAGACGGCTCCTCGTTCTCAACCTCGGTAGTAACCTCGTTCTCGTACTCGGTCTCGGCTTCCGGCTCTACTCAACACAAGAACACACGAGGCACGAAATCAAACAAGGTGCAATGCGCAAACTACAGGATGCATGTATGATGCACTTAGGAAGCACTGCTGATGCACTTAGGATGCACAACATGAAAACATAGGAAGCATAGAGAAACAACACAAGAACAAGACAATATACTCAAGCAAGTAGGATGCAAGACAAATCTATTTAGGATGCAAAACATGGCAAGGTAGGAAGCACAGAGAAACAACACAAGAAACAACAGGTTTAAATTAGGCCGGAAACTACTTAAGACAAATCCGGTAAGTCCTCATATGCATAGTTTGAAATTAGTTCAGATCAGAACAAACCTTAAGTTAAAGTTGATAAACAACAAGTTAACATGCACCATGACAATCTACACGAAATTCTAGTCAAGTTTCATATAAAGTTTGTTTAAAACGGAGCTACGGTCTAGAAGATATGATCAAAACAAGATAAGCATGGCAACGGTGCAAGATGCACCCAAACACCAAGCAAACATACTCCAAGCATGTTAACAAGATGATATTATGAATCTACATGCAAAACCACACAAGTTTCATGTAGGGCACGCTCAAAACGGAGCAACGGACTAAAAGATACACCCGAAACAAGAAACAATGCAAAGCTGAAATTAACAGCCACATAGCAACTTTGGAGCAAGAAATATATACTCTACAACACTCAAACATGGTGACAAGAAGCATGGACATGAAGTAGACATATCCTACAGCAAACAACTCCATTGGAGCATCTCCATAGAAGGCATGGATCAATAGCAACAAGCTACAACATTTTGATCATGACACTAAAAATCTGACAGCAATATTTTATAGCAACTTGGGAGCAAGAATTAAATATGCTACAGCAACCCAAATGAGCAAGTGATGGCATGGATGGATAGACAACAACATATACAACAAGGAATGATCAATGGCCACCCCAAAACTATCATGGATTTACCTAGGACAACAAGCAAACATAGCATCAGGATAAGACAGATTCCAGACTTAGTGAAATTTCACTAAGTGTTAAAACAGTAACATTAGCATGGCATGTTTGCGAGCATGTTTAGGTCATCTTAAAGCATAACATGGCAAATGGTTTCCACCACAGCAAAGAACACATGATGTAGAATCTAAAACATAAGAGCATGTGACATGGGGACAAACACATCAATAGCAACGAGCTCCTCAACTAGGCATCTCGTAACAAGTTACAAAACCTAACAGCCATATGCACTTCTGCAACAGAGATAAACATGGCAATATGAACTCTAACATGCATGCTATAGCAACCAACATGTAGAGCATCTCATGATGAACATTTTGACATCTCATTTACTTCATTTGGATAAACATGCACCAAGTTATCACATCTCAAACATGGCATGAAAATAACAAGTAGCAGTAGTTTATATCATGTAGCACTCTTGTCATGAAGATTAAGACATCTAGATGGACTCAAACAAGCATGACACAAAGGAACAAAACATAGTACACATCACCACGATCATTTTGACATATCATATGCACAAAACGGACAAGCACAGTAAAAGTTATTGCCATCACAAGAATGCATCAGACAACAAAACAACAAAAGACTTGGAGGGAGAAACAACAGGGTCAACCTCAGATCGGTCAACGCGGGTCGGCGGAGCGGGTGCGGGCGCGGATCGGGCACCGGGTTGCGGGCGAAACGGGCGCGGCCCGTTAGGGTTCGCTGGATCTACGGTGGCGACCTGGCTCCGATCGGGATCGGGAACCCGCGGCGGCCTCGGCGGCGGGCTGGCTTCGATGCGCCGGCGGCGGCCTCGATCCGACCGGCGGGAGGCCGGAGCGGTGGCCGGAGGAGCGGGTTGCGGGGGTGGAGAGCGGTCGGGGCGGCGGCTCTTAGGGCGGCGGCGTTGTCGGGCCGAAGGGGAGGTGGCCGGCGCCCTCCAGACGGCGACTCTTAGCGGCGGGCGGCGAGGACCTCCGACGGCGGCGAGCCGCCGGAGCTGAGGAAGGACGGCGGCGAAGGGAAACGCGCGACGGGCGGAGGCGATGGGCCGAGGGGGCCCGACCCGGGCCCCGGCGGGCCGGCGGCGCGCACGGTGGCGGAGCGCCACGTGGCAAGCTGCGAGTGGTCGGTGGCGGCGGGCGGACGCGTCCGGCTCGGTCCGGACGTGTCCGGCGACGGTGGAGGGAAGAGAGCTAGGGTTTTGGACGAAAAAATGGCATGGGGGGGGCGTTTTTATAGGCACAAGGAGCTAGGAGACTCCAAATGGGGAGCGGTTTTCGGCCACGCGATCACAATTCGACGACCGAGATGATGGGAAGGGTTGTGCTGGATTGGTGGGCTGTTGTGGAGGGGGTCTTGGGCCTCAAAGAAAAGATTCTTTTAGCCCACTAGGTTAACCGTTGGAGTACCAAACGAACTCCAAACGCGACGAAACTTGACAGGCGGCCTACACGTACCAAAACAACATCGCACGATAAGTCTCACGTCATTCCCAACACGTTACATGGCTAAACACGAAAGAAGGACTCGGGGATGCCACGGGCACGTGTGAGAGCGTCGGAACTCGAAACGGACAAAGGGAAGAGACGAGTGGGACCAGATGCAAGTGACAACACAAATGCAATGCAATGCACATGACAACATGACATGGATGAAATGCACACACGCACACGACAAAACGAAGAACTCGAAAAGAAAGAAGAACCCGGAAAGGAATTGATGAAGCCAAAGTTTATATATTGCCATATTGGGAAAGTGTTACATCTGGGGCATTACAGCGATGAGGTTAGAGTTTCTCGTCGTGCATATGTGACGGCAAGATTTGGTGTCAGATTCTTCTAATCGATTTAAAGGTTCAACCACGACAATCACGGCTTCGGGGCGCATGCACGAAGACTTCTCGGATGTCATCAAAAAGGTCAAGCCAACTCTGGTATGTGAGCATTGATGGGATACTAGAGGTATTCGTCAAGGCGGTCCACTGTCCCTTATTTGATTTTGATTTGTGTTGAAGGTTTATCAAGCTTGTTGTTGCATGAAGAAGAGGTTGGTGGCATTGATGGGATTAAGGTGTGCATAAATGCACCGTTGGTTTCACACCTCCAGCGCGGTCAGCCCTCCCGTGACCTCCTACCCGTATTGATGTCTGTGAAAGCCGGCGCGGTCAGCCCTCCGGTCATGCATGTCTGCCCAACATCAATATGGGTAGGAGGTCGTCCGGTCACATCCACTTTGACCGGCATGAATACGCTGCGAGGTTTCTGGAGCGGAAGGTGCGGGAAGTGTTTTTGGTGTGCCCGTGCAGTCGGGCGCAAACATGGCATGAGTCCAGACACCCGCAAACCTCCTCGAGTTTGGTATTGGTTTGTGAGATTTTAGACGTCCGGACATGTCCGCAGAGGTTTGAGAGACGACGTTGAATGGTAAAAAAATGACCACACAAGGTTGTCCGGACGTTTAGGGGAGGTTTGGTGATTTGCGTTGGAGTTGCCCTAATATACTCAACATGGTGTGTTATTACAATTACTCTTATATTTTTACGACTCCAAGTTATATATAGTTAAGGCTGAAATAACCTGTACAATAAAATGTCTCAAGTCAACTCTACATGAAAAGAGCATGGAATGTTTTCCAATAGGAACTTTGTCTTTTCGGTAAAAATAAGATAATTGACGAGTTTATAAGGAAAGTTGGCCGAAACCGGATACATGTGTGACAAGTGTACATGCCAAGAAGGGGTTTTATTGAGTTTCATTACAAGTATTTTCCTTTCCTCTCAAAGGTGATTAGGAGCCCTAGACCTCCACAGCGAGTTCATGGATTTGGTTTCCATCTACTTGCCACACTGGCAACCAATGGCGAGGAGGAGAATCCTAGTGCCCCGGCTCCGCATAATACATAGGTTAGGGTTTTAGTTCTTGTTGTGGTGGCGCTCGAACGGATGGCGGCACTTCTTCTTCGATCCAGTATTCCTGGTTTCGATCCTCCTCAAGTTCGTCCATTGGGACGAATTAGATTGGAGTATTGGCGTAGATTATTGGCAACTCCTCAAGGCGATGAGGTTAGACTTTCTCGTTGTGCATATGTGACGACAAGATTTGGTGTCATATTCTTCTAATCGATTTAAAGGTTCAACCACGACAATCACTGCTTCGGGGCGCATGCACGAAGACTTCTCGGATGTCATCAAAAAGGTCAAGCCAACTCTGATATGTGAGCGATGACAACGACTTGTCAGCAGCTCGTTTTGACGACGGTAATTGTCGTTCAATGATACATAGCTCTCAATGTAATATTTATTATGTTTGAGATACTTTGTATTTCTGGTGAACCTTTGTAAATATTAATTTTTTTAAAGTACAAGACACATTATTTGACAATAAGAATGTTTTTTTTGAATTTTATAAATTTCGTCATTATATTATTAGGAAACTATAAAAAGGTGATAAAGCTCGTGTCACTTAAAAAACAAATTGTTCTACACGAAACAGTTGTAAGAAACTCGGTAAATAAATAAAGGGGAAAAAAGAAAAAGGAAAAGACAAGAAACAAAGGAGGGGTTTTTCCTTGCTGCAGAATACTACTCTCCGTACTCCTCCTCGCCGCTCCGACCCTGACCCCGCCGCCGCCGCCGCCGCCGTCGCCTCCTCACTCTTGACGGCGAGCAATCGCGTCTCAGCGGAGTGGGAGGGAGGGCGAGCTCCGGGCATGGCGTGGGCGGCGCTCAGACCGGTCGTGAAAGCCTGCATCGGCGGCTCCCTCATCGGCATCACCATCTCCGACCGCTACTTCTCGTTCGCCGCCGTCCACGGCGGCTCCATGCGCCCCACCTTCGAGGGCAGCGCAGGTAAGCCCTCCCGTCCACACACACAACAACCCACCACCGGACCGCCGGATTCCTGACCGATTACTGACCGCCGCACGCCGGAGTGACCAGATGGACGCGAGTACGCGCTGGTGAAGCGGAGCCCCCTCTACGACTACTCCCGCGGCGAGGTCGTCATCCTCGCGTAAGAATCCCGTCGATTCCCGCCGGGGTTGCTTGGGCGTTCCATGAATCCAGATGCTTCCGATGGGTGGGTGCTCCAAATAGATAATGAATATTGATGGTTGCTACTGCAGGTCGCCGGTGGAGCACCAGAGGAAGTCGATCAAGAGGGTGATTGGGCTGCCCGGCGACTGGGTCAGCCTCCCCGAGAAGGAGGAGGTCCGGAAGATACCGGACGGCCACTGCTGGGTCGAAGGGGACAATGGCAGCGTCAGCCGGGACTCGAGAGCCTACGGCCCTGTAAGAAACAAATTCTACTGCTCCCTTGGAATTTTTCAACTAATTCTTTCGCGCCGTCTTGATAGACAAAACTGCAATCAAGTAGTATCACCATAGGCAGTGTTCATGATTTTCAATGTGTGGTGCTACCAGACCAGTGCTGCTGCTAGCTTAATCGAGGTTTGTATTTGTGACTGACGCTGGTCAGAAAAACGAGTAACTCAACTCCTCACACGGGTTTGTTAGAAGATGGGAACTGCCCCCATCTACTGATAGCTTAATTACTTAGCACCTGAGACCAACAGGTCGAATCCCTCTCGGTTTTGGATGAAAGGGGCTTAGGCGTCGACCCAGTTTATTTCTGTGAAACCCAAATAACATCCATTACACTTCAGGCTTAAACATGAAAGCAACCTAAAGATGAAACCGAGCCAACATGAAGCCACTCCTTTGTTCTCGAGTGTTCCTATCTTGCACTGCCACCTTACCTGTTATGCTGATCATTGTATTACTCTGTTTATATCTTCTTGTTTGATATGGCTGCAGTTTGTATTCTACTAAATTGAACCCATATTGCTTAGCTCCATTAAATTGAACCCACCCGCAGTTTGAAATTCATTCAAAACCAGAATGCTGGTTTGCATGCTAGGGCAAATTGCTTTTGTCGCTGATCTTTAGTCAGGAAAACGATTGATGGTTTCAGTTGCAGAAAACATATCTGTGCCTTTTTTATATCAAGTAGATGGAGAGTTTATTGCTTGCACGGATCATGTTATAAAAAAAAACTGTACCATTGGTCTACCTAGTACTCCCTCTGTAAACTAATATAAGAGTGTTTAGACCACTAAAGTAGTGATCTAAACGCTCTTATATTAGTTTACGGAGTATCATTTAATTACTTGGCATGTTCAGCAGAGGACATGAGCAAGTCGAGCCCCTCGTTTGCTTGCACAGGAGTTATGAAACCCCTCGTTTGCTTGCACAGGAGTTATGAAGCCCCTCGTTTGTTATGCACAGGAGTTGTAATTCTTGACTAACATGATCGTTCCATAATCCACCTTAAGGAATTACTTGACACCGAACCATGCCTAACACTCTTGACTTGTTTCCACGCTATGGTAAAATGAAAATTTCTCCATGCAATCAACCTTACATAGTCCTGGCAATGATGAACATGTTAATTCTTGCGTTGTCTGCAGGTGCCGCTTGGTCTGGTGCAGGGGAGGGTGACGCACGTGGTGTGGCCGCCTAGCAAGATGGGCCGCATCGACAAGAGGGTGCCGTCGGAAGGAAGGGTCATGCCACAGCGCAATCTCTAGCCTCCCTTGGTGGCCGCTGTGTCCCGCAGTTTTGTTCGTTCTTGCGGGAGATTGATTCATCATGTAATAACAAATGTAACATGAACAGACATTGCTCCGCGTTCCAGTTGTAGCAGAGCAATAGAGAGTTTCTTCTTCTGTAACATTACCTATCGGCTGTATAAGAAGGGATCCATCCATCCATTCTAAGGGAAGGTGAATCAGAGGTTTTGGTAGGAGCCTGCTAGGCTAGGCTAGGTAGTAGCTGCAGGCAAATTTTGGGTGGATGGTGATGATGCATTGACGTGTAACTGCAATATTTTTTACTAAATAATAATGTATGTATAGTTGATATGAAAAAGGAAAGATGTCATATACTCCCTCTGTTCCTAAATATAAGTCTTTTTAGACATTTCAAATGGACTACAAGATACGGATGTATGTAGACATATTTTAGAGTGTAGATTCACTTATTTTGCTTCGTGTGTAGTCACTTATTGAAAACTATAGAAAGACTTGTATTTGGAACAGATATTGTTTGAATTTTTAGCTGCGCTCGTTTGAGGAGAGCGGCACTATATATGCAGGTGGCGTTACACCCTCTGCTTTCTCTGAAACCCACACTCCCTCTGCTTTCTCTGAAACCCACACACCCTCTTTCTCCCTCTGTTCAAATTTTCTTGGTGCTCCTCCCTCCTCGCCGTCGATCGCCGTGCGGGCTCGCCGGCGCAACCCCGAGTACGACGTGACCCGGTGAATCACCCTCTGAGACGGCCCGAGAAACCACGTCGGCGCCAGGCACACCGACAGAACAAAGGTTGTTCTACATTCGCAAAAATCGATGCACATAGTATCACTTGACCAATGATCCCCAGAACTCAGACATATGTACATCATAGATCACCAGAGAGGTACAGTCCTTTTCCAACCATTTCAACTTTTGCTTACACGAGGTCCACATGAAGGAACACACTCAAGAATTGCAAATGAGGTACGACTACACTTGCGCAACATGGTAGCCAGTGGATTTATTCTGTATGCGTTACATAACTCCAAGTTAGTCCACTGGCACTGGCTGCATAGTCTCAGCCTCCTTCCTCAGACCCTCGAACAGCGCCGACGATAAGTGTCGCTCTCCCGCGCTCTGATGAACAGTCTGAAACAACAGCCGAGTCGGTTTCTGAAACTTCCTTCTTTAACATATTTTTGAATGGGTTCCATAGATATGGGTATGTAATGTCGTACCACGATGAGCTTCCCTTTGTTTTCGGGCCTCTTTGCAAGTTCATCGCTGCCACCATGCTGGCTCCTGATGATATCCCCACCTGCGAGAAGTCCACAAGTTCAGCAACAGTTCAATGTAAGCTGTGGAGTTTAACATTAGCCAATAGTCGCATCAGGAGTCTGTTCTTCATCTTGATTCTTCCTAACCATACATTTTCTTTTGTAAGGGAGCAGTAACTTTGTTTTTGTAGCTTACCAGCAGAGCAGGCCCTCTTGCAGCATCAGTTGTTGCGCCATCTTGATGGCATCCTCACCTTTCACCTGTCAATTACATGTGTGGATTTAGTAAGAACTATAGAATCTATTCTATGAAAAGAACATAAGTCCAGTTTGATTTGATTTCTTACCTCAAGAACCTTCTCCATTCTGTTCATGTCCAAAATGTCTGGCTTGAATCCCACTCCATTTCCAGTGATTAGGTGAGGCCCTGCAGATAGGCTCAGTTAGCAGCATGAGTATAGAAACTAAAAGTAGAAGACTACATCATTTACAGAAAGCCCGATAGGCTACCTGGCTTGCCACCATTCAGAATATTTGCTTCGGCAGGTTCAAACTCCATAGATGTTCGCACTGGGGTTCTTCTCCTTGAGGTACTTGCCGACACGGTGACAGGACCGCCACTGCCGATCCCCATGACGAAGATGTCAACCTGCCCAAGCTCTCATTTCTCCGGGCCGGTGGTCTCATATTCAAGAGAAATACGAGGGATTGGCCGCTTGACTTTATTGATCAGATGAGGTACTTGGCTCCTCATCATCTGCGTATTGCTCTTGATTTGCCGAGGAGGAGCCAAGTACCTCATCTGATCAATATGCCGATCCTCCTCATATTCAAGAGAACAGTAAACCAGATGAGGTACTTGGCTCCTCATCTGCGTATTGCTCTTGACTTTATTGATCAAAGGTAATCAAAAGAGAGTGCCCCCCGAATACAATCCGGGATTACATGAAAAATAGTCACTAAGAAGCAAACTGCTTAATTCCACAAGATGTGTCTGCCCCTATGCCCAACTGCTCAAGGGAAACACCAGATAGCAGTTGTTTCTTACGACAATGTTCGCCTAGCAGCAACAAATGTTCTACAATTCTCAAAATCACATTTGCAACAAATTGGACAAATGCTAATTTGCTACAAACACTAAAGTTTGCACAAAACGATACTGGATGGAAATCAGCACTGAAAGCTTTAGTGTGCACCATGCCAATATATTTATCTACAGGTAATTGCAAGTGGCAACATACTCCACATGGTTCCTGAGTTAACTGCCTGCTGCATGCTTTCCGAGCTGTACAAGGATAATTTAGCAAACACTTGTCTGTAACTTCAACCATCTCTAGTGCATGATAACATCAACATTCAAGACTGATGAGTCAGTGCACTTGAAGAGCTCATATAATGTAAGTTTCTCCGAAAAATATACATCGCATTATGTATTTAACATTTCAACTGTTTGTGGAATTAATTCAGCTATACTAGTACAAAATAAAAAGGGGAAGTGCACACCACCATCTGTTTTATTTCCTTGCAACTAGAAGTAAATGGTTCTCAAGAAACAGTGTCACTAACTGGAACTGGAACTCAAAACATAGTGATGTAATTCTGTATTTTTAACAGTATAGATAAATTTGATATATGCAGAAGCTATAATGTCACAGAAATATCACAACTGTAATGTAATCGTTTCCCCTAGTTTCTGCATGCAGCAGGTAAATGACAATTTCGACAATAGCTTCAACTGAATGGAATGGGAATTGTTTTGTGCAAAACTATAATGATCAGTACACAAAGAAAAGTGATAAAAAATGGACCATGAGAAATACGATTTGTCAGACTATGGCAGTTCAGCAGTGAGAACACAATCCGATTGGAAAAACATATTGAGGTAAGTAGCTTACCTCTTGCTTCTACGATGAACCGGCCATTTTTGTGGGTCGTACTGGAAATTTCAGCATTGATCATTTCGACATCAGCTTCAGTAGCATATATACTTTCCCGCGCAAATTCTAGCAGCCGAGGCTGTAGTGGCGGAGTGGGCATCGATCAAATCAATAAGGCAAACAGATTTTATTTCACCTTTGACAACTGGCTAAAGTACATCATGATGAACCATACAATCCGTTATTTTACAGGATCAACGACAGCTTGCCGGCAAACACTAACAGCATAACAAGAAATGACAAGACTTAACAAACTTAGGAGTAACTCGATTCCTTTTACAACTAGTATTGGCCAAGGAGCACGACTGCTTAGAGCCAAAACAGCTGCTCTAAGCAAATAAAGCAGTAGAACAAGAAGTGGAGTGAAGAACATTTCCAAAACTGATCCATAATAAGCAGCTAGCACAGAGGCTTCATGGTCTGGAGCAGAGAGGACAAATCAAGCTCGTGCAGGCAAACCTGCGAGATGTATGCCGTATCACTGCGGTGGTAGACTACAACCGCCTCTTTTGTGGCAAGGTTGAGCCGAATGAGCCCAACTCTACCGACATATAAGATGACAGTGCCACTCCTCAGCCCGAACCCCTCGAACTGAACTGAGCTGTGCACACCCCAGTCCTGCTTGTCTATCAGCACCTGCCGGATCCATCTCGGCGGCGAGCTCGGCTCCCCCTCGACGGGGGGTAACATGGTCCACATTGATATAACCTGGGTCTCCGAGACCACAACCTTGAGCCTCCCGTCCACCGAAGCGGCCAGGAGGAGGCCCCGGTGGCTCATAGAGGCCGTCATTCTGCTTGTGCAGCCCCGGGGGAGATCAATCACGGTGGCCTCCATGGTGTCGGCGTCGACGGCGACGATGTACGGCTCCGGGCCAGAGAGGTGGCGGCCGGGCGGCAGCGGCTCCGGGTTGCAGAGCCAGTGGACGGTGCGGCCGATGACGAGGGGGTAGGAGTCGTGGAACGGCCTGGACTGGCGGCGCGGTTGCGCGGCGCGGACGGGGCCCCAGCGGCCCTCGCGCGAGGAGTAAATCTGGATGCGGAGGCGCTCGTCGGCGACGAGGAGCTCGAAGGCGCGGCCGTTGTCGTCGACGGAGAGCAGCGCGTGCTTGCGGTAGTCGCGGATGGCGACGGAGGGGAGGACGGAGACGGCGCCGGTGAAGCTGTGGCAGACGCGGAGGACGCTGCCGGGGGGCCCCTCCTCGATGGACTGGCCGAAGAGCGGCCTGGGGCGGAGGCGGCGGAGCACGACGAGGCCGTCGCGGGAGGCGACGGGCTCGAAGGCGAGGCTCTCGTTGAAGCGGAGCACGGAGGGCTCGTCGGGGGGCACGGCCTGCACGACGCGGGCCGGGCGGTCGGCGTCGCTGTCCTCGATCTTGTAGGAGACGCCCCGGAGCAGGGACGGGTCGTAGCCGGAGGTGGCGGTGGCGCGCTGGGCGAGGAGGCGGCGGAATCCCCGGTCGAGGATGGCCCGGCGCAGCGGCTTGGCGGCCGCCGCGCAGCGCACGACGGAGACGGCGTCGGAGCGCGCCGCGATCTCCAGCAGCAGGTCCACCGGGAGGGTGGCGTCGCAGTCGGCGTCCGGGGGCACGGATCCGGGGGCGGCGCCGGGGTCCATGGGCGGAGGGGAGGGGAGGGGAGGGGAT
>LR738713.1:732066940-732113836 GCA_902687465.1 Secale cereale
GGGGGGGGCGCCTGGGCCCCCCGAAGCCCGTCCGGTGCTCCCCTTTGGCATATATTTAGGGGGTCCCTCGAAACCCTCAGAACAGAAACTCTTTTCGCGATCTCATCTCTGTTCCGCCGCCGCCGCTTCCAAGATCGGGAGCACCAGGAGAACTCTTCCCGGCACCCTGCCGGAGGGGAGGATCACCACCGGGAGCTTCTCCACCACCATGGACGCCTCCCGGATGACTCGTGAGTAGTCTCCCTTGGACCATGAGTCCATGACCAGTAGCTATGTGATGTTCTCCTCCCGTTCTTGTGCTTCACTAATTAGTCCTCGTGAGCTGCCCTACATGATAGAGGCACATATGTAATCCTTATGCTGTTGCTATGATGAGTTTACTGGGATCCGATGGATTATGAGATTATGTTCAGATTGATCTTGAGTAATATATTTGATTCACCTCTTTTATATTTATGTTCATAAGTAATTCTTGCATGTTCTCCGTTGTTATTTATTGCTTTGGCCGAGTAATACGTAGTGACTCCAAGAGGGAACGTTATTCTTGATTGTGGGTTCATGCCCCTCGATGACTAGCTTGAGTGACAGAAACATGAGTCTAGGGGATGTGCTGTTGCCACAAGGGGGAAAACAACGGTGCTTGTGCCCGCGGGTGCAAGGATTGTTTACTTTACGCAAAGTTCTTTTAATGCAGTTGTCTGTTGCTTTGAGTTTACACTATGGGTGGGGCTCGCAACTTAACACCAACGAGATGTTCTGGATAGATATCTCAAGGTGGATGATTAGTAGTAGATATTGATGGATTTCGGTCTACTTACTTTGGCGTACCGCCCATGCTTTGAACCTCAACCTTTCTTGCAATGTAGTCAGCATTGGTTTGCGTTCGTGGTCCTGTCAATTGCCCAGCTATAATTCGTTTACCTCACATAGCTGTTTTATCGTCTTTTGGGAGAGAGACATCACTAGTGAACATCATGTGACTCCGGTCCATATTACCATCATTGTTCACATCCACTATTTACTTTTCGCTATTATTTACTATTGCAAAACATTATCTATCACTACTATCATTGCTTTTAATCCTTTGTGAACTACAAGGCCGGAGAGATTGGCAACCTCTCTGTACTCGTTGGGAGCAAAGTTATTTGTATCTGTGTGCAGGTCCACGTTGATTGCTAATTGCGTCGTTAGCAGTTGACACCTACTTGTTGAACCTAGGAGTCTCTGGGGATTCGATCCTTGGCATCTTTGCTAAGGGAAAACACTTCCACAACACTGCATCTTTCACCTTCCACTTGGGGTAACCAACGAGGGGTTGGAGGCCCATCAGAAGGCATGGTGGACTCATATGGTATAACTGGTTTAAAGGATTTTGGATGCTGATACGTCCAAAACGTATCTATAATTTCTGCTTGCTCCATGCCTCTTTTGTGTGATATTGCTATGATATTTATGCACTTCCATACACTTTCGATCATATTTGGACTAACCTATTAACTCAGTGCACCCAGTGCCAGTTTCTGTTTTCTGCTGTTTTTGTATTTCAGGTTTTCCCATTACGTAAATTGCCAGAAAAATTCCGAGAAAAATATATAAAAAATCAGCGTTCCGGAAGCTTCCATGCGGCCAAAGTAGGGCCGGAGGGGGGCCACAGGGGCTCCAGGTGCCCAGAGGGCGCGACCCCCCTCTTGGCCGCGGCGCCAGGCCACCTGGGCCCCCCTTAGCTCCCCTGGCGACCCCCTTTGGCATATATTTAACACCCGTCGCGGAAACCTTGATTCCGGAACCCCTTTTTTCCAGAAGCTATTCCGATCTCCGCCGCCATCGCCACCAAGTTTCGGGGGACCAGAATTCCTGTGCCGGCACCCTGCCGGGACGGGAAAGTGCCCCCGGATTCATCTCCATCGACGTTGCTTCCTCCCTCCATGATGCGGGAGTAGTTCCTCCTCGGGGCTGAGGTTTCTACCAGTAGCTATGTGGTCAATTCTCTCTCCCATGATGTGATTTTCGTTGTGATCATAGGCTATGTTAATCTAGGGTGATCCCATGATATTTCCCCTTCCTCTATGTATTGGATTGATGTACTCACTTGTCTTTATCTAGTATAATCTCTGAGACCAAGGTGACAGCGGTCTATTGGACATGGATTAGAAGAATATTTTCATGAGTGATTTCCTCTTTTGTGTGTGGATTGAAGATTGAGAGTCTCTTGGTGCTTGTCTTTGATTATCCTTGAGATATGTTGTGGTGATTGTGGTACTCTCTTTGGATGGTTGCGGTGACATTGGGAAATCCATAGATAGAGAACTACGAACTTTGAGGTGTGCTTTTGTAGCCCTACATAATTCTCGTCCTCTCTTGACCACAAAGGAATGACCTCCGGGTGCATCTCCGTTGCATGTTTTATGGGAAATATCATGTGATTCGATTATGTTAATGTTGTTGGGAGTTGCCACTAGTGAAACTATGAAGCCTAGGCCTTCCACCATTGCAATACCATTTGTGCTCACGTTTACCACTTGTTTGCTTGCTGCACTTTTTATTACAGATTTATATTACTTTGCTTTGCCACTCCTATCATCCATATTTTACCATCTCTTCGCCGAACTAGTGCACCTATACATCTGACAAGTGTATTAGGTGTGTTGGGGACACAAGAGACTTCTTGTATCTTGATTGCAGGGTTGCTTGAAAGGGGTACGTTCAACCTCCACTTCCGTGAGTTCGATAAACCTTGGGTTACTCACTTAAGGGAAATTTGCTGCTGTCCTACAAACCTCTGCTCTTGGAGGTCCAACACTGTCTACAGGAATAGAAGCGTGTAGTAGACATAAAGCTATTTCTGGCGCCGTTGCCGGGGAAGTGAGGTAAGTGAAGGTACCTTCTCTAGATCTTGCAATGAAATCTTTTTGTTTCTTGTTTTTATTTCACTAGTTATGTTTATGGAAAACCGCAATCTTAGTTCGCTGCTTGGGGAAAGCCGCTTTACCACACCCGTGGTAGAGAAGTCTCCTCCACCTACTGAATGTATCCCGTTCAAAATACCACTTGGGATAATTGAAATAATTAGGAATGATTGTTATGATGGGACAGTCAATCCTAGTATTCATTTGTTGAAACTTACAGAACTTTGTGAGTTGTTTAAGATTTCAGGTTTGACAAGAGATGGAGTCATGAGGAAATTATTTGCCTTGTCACTGAAAGGAAAAGCATTGGAATGGTATAGGCTACTAGATGACTCTCACCTGCTGGATTGGGAAGAGATCCAGTCTCTCTTTTACTCCAAGTTTTATCCTCTTCATGAAGTCCATGAGAATAGGAATTATGTTTATAATTTCTACCCTCATGACGGAGAGAGCATAGCTCAAGCTCGGGGGAGACTGAAAACGTTAATGCTAAAATGTCCTAACCATGGGCTCCCCAAAGATATGATTATTACTAATTTCTATGCGAGGCTTTCTCGACAGGATAAAGATTTGCTCGATGCTTCCTCTATGGGTTCTTTCACAAACGAAAAGATTGATGCTAAATGGGAACTCCTTGAAAGAATTCAACGCAACACTGAAGATTGGGAGATCGACAAAGGTAAAGAGGCAGGTATAATTTATGAGCATGATTGCATTAAGTCCTTTGTTGAAACTACAAGTTTTAATAAGTTTAGTGCTAAGTTTGGGCTTGATTCTCAACTCCTTGTTGATTTCCTCAAATCTTTTGCTTCACATCTTAATATGCCTAAGGAGGATTGGATCAAGCATCATGAACCTTTTAAAGAGAATTGCAAAGAAAATGAAATTGTTCATGATGATTGCAACATGCACGATCCAATTCCTAAAAATGAAGTTTTATATAAGCATGTTAATTTTTGTGGAGTGGATAGACCTTGTGAAAGGCCTATGATTGAAGAAGAGAAGTATTGTAAGCAACATAAGCATGAAAGAACAATCACTTGGGTCAGAGATTTAAATGAAATTGCTAGAGAATTGTGTGACCTTTATCCTTTCACTTGTGAACTTTGCTGTATAGAGGATCACTTTAATTTTCAATGCATGCACTTTCAAAACATAGCTGTTAACCAGCTGTGTGATAACATGATCACCTCTGATCTTTATGATGAGCTTATGTTATTTTTGATGTGTGAGGAGTTATCAGAAAAGACTACTTGGCTAGATGTTAATGCCATAGGAATAAAAAACACTTTGCAAAATTGCCAGCTCTATTGTGTTGTTAATTGCCATAAAAATGATTACATAAGTAAGATTAGAAAGGAGAGAACATTACCAAAGTATAAAAATGTCTCTTATATTTCTGCTAATAAAAAGGAGAGTTTCTCCCAAGTTTCCCCTATTGTTTCTAATGATAAACCATGATATGTGGAGAAGCTTCATCTCCAACCACTCCCTCCTAAGGTGAAGAAAAAGAAAAAGAAGAGGAGGAGGAAGAGGAGCAAGAAGGAAGAAGAATGGGTATCAACCTGGCCTGAGCATATTCCTCCCATCAACTTTTATCCTAACGGTTGTAAGTTTAAAGAAGAAGGTGAAGTTTATTGCCTTAATTATCATCTTGATGATACGTCCGTAGGTACTATTGAAGATGATTTTGATTATGATATGCATGTTACTTATTGTGATTTGGAAAATGATGATAATGCTACTTATGATCTTGAAAATCTTTTTGGTACCAACTCTGAAAGTGATGATATGGAAAGCTCTAAGATTGGGGATGATAGGATTGCAAATCCTTTACCCACTAGTGATGTGACAATTGATAATTCTTTTGCTAGTAAGAATAAAGACAACATGTTTACAAATATAGTTGCTAGCAATGATAATGCTCTTCTCTACTATGATGATGTTGTAACTCCAATCTATAGTGATTATAAAGGTACCTATGACATAAGGAGAAATTATCCTTACGAAACTTGTCATAATCATGGAGGGAATTACTCCCTTGTTGAACACCATCTTCCTAATACACAATTAATCTATAGTGTTCAAGTTGTTTATGATAGTCCTACTCCCACTATTACCAATGAGAAAGATTATGCTTATGTGGAGAGTAAGAGTACCTTTTTGCATGTGGATCATGGTAACAAGGCTTTATGTGATGCTTATATTGCGGAGTTTATTCGTGATCCCACTGCAAATTATTATGAGAAGGGAACATATGCTTATAGATATTTCAATAATATTGCAATAGAATAATTCATTGAAGCACAAAGCAATAAGCATAGGAAGACAAAACAAGTGCACCTTCAAAACTTTCAACATAAAGAGAGGGAACTTAATATTATTGAAATATCTATAAGCATATGTTCCCTTCTCATAATAATTTTCAGTGGGATCACGAATAAACTCAACAATATAAGCATCACATAAAGCATTGTTGCCATGATCCACACGCAAAAAGGTACTCTTACTCTCCACATAAGCATAATCTTTCTCATTGGTAATAGTGGGAGTAGGACTATCATAAACAACTTGAACACTATAGATTAATTGTGTATTAGGAAGATGGTGTTCAACAAGGGAGTAATTACCTCCATGATTATGACAAGTTTCATAAGGATAATTTCTCCTTATGTCATAGGTACCTTTATAATCACTATAGATTGGAGTTATAACATCATCATAGTAGAGAAATGCATTATCATTGCTAGCAACTATATTTGTAAACATGTTGTCTTTATTCTTACTAGCAAAAGAATTATCAATTGTCACATCACTAGTGGGTAAAGGATTTGCAATCCTATCATCCCCAATCTTAGAGCTTTCCATATCATCACTTTCAGAGTTGGTACCAAAAAGATTTTCAAGATCATAAGTAGCATTATCATCATTTTCCCAATCACAATAAGTAACATGCATATCATAATCAAAATCATCTTCAATAGTACCTACGGACGTATCATCAAGATGATAATTAAGGCAATAAACTTCACCTTCTTCTTTAAACTTACAACCGTTAGGATAAAAGTTGATGGGAGGAATATGCTCAGGCCAGGTTGATACCCATTCTTCTTCCTTCTTGCTCCTCTTCCTCCTCCTCTTCTTTTTCTTCTTCTTCATCTTAGGAGGGAGTGGTTGGAGATGAAGCTTCTCCACATATCCTGGTTTATCATTAGAAACAATAGGGGAAACTTGGGAGAAACTCTCCTTTTTATTAGCAGAAATATAAGAGACATTTTTATACTTTGGTAAAGTTCCCTCCTTTCTAATCTTACTTATGTAATCATTTTCATGGCAATTAACAACACAATAGAGATGGCAATTTTGCAAAGTGTTTTTTATTCCTATGGCATTAACTAGCCAAGAAGTCTTTTCTGATAACTCTTCACACATCAAAAATAACATAAGCTCATCATAAAGATCAGAGGTGATCATGTTATCACACAACTGGTTAACAGTTATGTTTTGAAAGTGCATGCATTGAAAATTAAAGTGACCCTCTATACAGCAAAGTTCACAAGTAAAAGGATAAAGGTCACACAATTCTCTAGCAATTTCATTTAAATCTTTGACCCAAGTGATTGTTCTTTCATGCTTATGTTGCTTACAATACTTCTCTTCTTCAATCATAGGCCTTTCACAAGGTCTATCCACTCCACAAAAATTAACATGCTTATATAAAACTTCATTTTTAGGAATTGGATCATGCATGTTGCAATCATCATGAACAATTTCATTTTCTTGCAAATCTCTTTAAAAGGTTCATGATGCTTGATCCAATCCTCCTTAGGCATATTAAGATGTGAAGCAAAAGATTCGAGGAAATCAACAAGGAGTTGAGAATCAAGCCCAAACTTAGCACTAAACTTATTAAAACTTGTAGTTTCAACAAAGGACTTAATGCAATCATACTCATAAATTATACCTGACTCTTTACCTTTGTCGATCTCCCAATCTTCAGTGTTGCGTTGAATTCTTTCAAGGAGTTCCCATTTAGCATCAATCTTTTCGTTTGTGAAAGAACCCATAGAGGAAGCATCGAGCAAATCTTTATCCTGTCGAGAGAGCCTCGCATAGAAATTAGTAATAATCATATCTTTGGGGAGCCCATGGTTAGGACATTTTAGCATTAACGTTTTCAGTCTCCCCCAAGCTTGAGCTATGCTCTCTCCGTCATGAGGATAAAAATTATAAACATAATTCCTATTCTCATGGACTTCATGAAGAGGATAAAACTTGGAGTAAAAGAGAGACTGGATCTCTTCCCAATCCAGCAGGTGAGAGTCATCTAGTAGCCTATACCATTCCAATGCTTTTCCTTTAAGTGACAAGGCAAATAATTTCCTCATGACTTCATCTCTTATCAAACCTGAAATCTTAAACAACTCACAAAGTTCTGTGAGTTTCAACAAATGAATACTAGGATTGACTGTCCCATCATAACAATCATTTCTAATTATTTCAATTATCCTAAGTGGTATTCGGAACGGGATACATTCAGTAGGTGGAGGAGACTTCTCTACCACGGGTGTGGTAAAGCGGCCTTCCCCAAGCAGCGAACTAAGAGTGCGGTTTTCCATAAACATAACTAGTGAAACTAAAAACAAGAAACGAAAAGATTTTAATTGCAAGATCTAGAGAAGGTACCTTCACTTACCTCACTTCCCCGGCAACGACGCCAGAAATAGCTTGATGTCTACTACACGCTTCTATTCCCGTAGACAGTGTTGGGCCTCCAAGAGTAGAGGTTTGTAGGACAGCAGCAAATTTCCCTTAAGTGAGTAACCCAAGGTTTATCGAACTCAGGGAAGTGGAGGTTGAACGTACCCCTTTCAAGCAACCCTGCAATCAAGATACAAGAAGTCTCTTGTATCCCCAACACACCTAATACACTTGTCAGATGTATAGGTGCACTAGTTCGGCGAAGAGATGGTAAAATATGGATGATAGGAGTGGCAAAGCAAAGTAATATAAATCTGTAATAAAAAGTGCAGCAAGCAAACAAGTGGTAAACGTGAGCACAAATGGTATTGCAATGGTGGAAACAAGGCCTAGGCTTCATACTTTCACTAGTGGCAACTCCCAACAACATTAACATAATCGAATCACATGATATTTCCCATAAAACATGCAAGGGGGACGCACTCGGAGGTCATTCCTTTGTGGTCAAGAGAGGACGAGAATTATATAGGGCTACAAAAGTACACCTCAAAGTTCGTAGTTCTCAACCTATGGATTTCCCAATGTCACCGCGGCCATCCAAAGAGAGTACCACAATCACCACAACATATCTCAAGGATAGTCAAAGACAAGCACCAAGAGACTCTCAATCTTCAGTCCACACACAAAAGAGGAAATCACTCATGAAAATATTCTTCTAATCTATGTCCAATAGACCGCTGTCACCTTGGTCTCGGAGATTATACTAGATAAAGACAAGGGAGTACATCAATCCAATACATAAAGGAAGGGGAAATATCATGGGATCACCCTAGATTAACATAGCCTATGATCACAACGAAGATCACATCATGGGAGAGAGAATTGACCACATAGCTACTGGTAGAAACCTCAGCCCCGAGGAGGAACTACTCCCGCATCATGGAGGGAGAAAGCAACGTCGATGGAGATGAATCCGGGGGCACTTCCCCGTCCCGGCAGGGTGCCGGCACAGGAATTCTGGTCCCCCGAAACTTGGTGGCGATGGCGGCGGAGATCGGAATAGCTTCTGGAGAAAAGGGGTCTAGAATCAGGGTTTCCGCGACGGGTGTTAAATATATGCCAAAGGGGGTCGCCAGGGGAGCTAAGGGGGGCCCAGGCGGCCTGGCGTCGCGGCCAAGAGGGGGGCCGCGCCCTCTGGGCGCCTGGAGCCCTTGTGGCCCCCCTCCGGCCCTACTTTGGCCACATGGAAGCTTCCGGAACGCTGATTTTTTATATATTTTTCCCGGAATTTTTCTGGCAATTTACGTAATGGGAAAACCTGAAATACAAAAACAGCAGAAAACAGAAACTGGCACTGGGGTGCACTGAGTTAATAGGTTAGTCCAAATATGATCAAAAGTGTATGGAAGTGCATAAATATCATAGCAATATCACACAAAAGAGGCATGGAGCAAGCAGAAATTATAGATACGTTTTGGACGTATCAGTTGCTCGGTGAGATTTTACAGTTTTTTCATAGTTTCGATCGAGTTTGTTCTTCATACCTATAGTCCACGAAAAAGCCAAAAAATTAGGGTTAGTTCATCCCATCCGAACCAATCTGAGCCTTTGCATAATCTTTTCTGTATTTGCTTTGTTGAATTTGCGGTTGCATCGTCGTGTCAAGTTGCTAGTCTTAGCGGCTAGTTCTTTAGAGTTTCGAGTTCTGTTCACAGTTTGTCACGCCGCCGCCGCACAATATTCATCGCCGCTGCCATACCACCACCACTGCCATATCCCACCACTGCCACCACATACCACCACCGCTGCCATAACCTACCACCGCTGCCATATCCTACCACCATATACCCTCCACCAATCCGAGTTCTTTTCATATTAGGTTTGTTCTCGAGATCCATCTAGGTTTCGGATTTGTGTTTCCTTGCCTACGTAGGTCTCGAAAAAAAAGAGTCTGGAGACCCCCGGGCAGTTTTTAGGCCAAAATTTCGACAGGTGAAAATATTTTTCCCTATCCTATTTTTGGGCTTTTCTGAGTCTTTTGAGACACGTGCCACCATACTGTTTTTTATCGCACTTTTTCGTCGTCGCTGCCCTGATTCCGAAAAAAAATCGCCAAAAAAAATTTCGTGCCTATCATCTTAGTTTGACTTGGGAAGTGTTTTGAGACACTCGCCATTATAGTGATTTTCGGCAAAAAAAAGCAGCGCAAAAAGAAAAGAAAGAGGCGATTTTTTTTAGAGTGTGATTTTCCCTTTATTACGTGCAGCGTCGTGATTTTGTTAGTGTTCTAGGCTCGCGTCTCTAATACGGTCTAGCCTAGGACCAGCACAGTACCGTCATTGAGCATTTATTCAACTTTGCATCTCTGAATTGGTCATTGCTGACCCCTTTTGCTACCATCTTATAAGCCTTCCCAGCTCCACATACATCTACGTCGTGCGTTTGACTCTCCCTGGTAATCGCTTTATCCAAGCTTTGAGAGTTTTGACTACCACGGTTGCCGATCACTAATACGTCCAAAACGTATCTATAATTTCTGCTTGCTCCATGCTTCTTTTGTGTGATATTGCTATGATATTTATGCACTTCCATACACTTTTGATCATATTTGGACTAACCTATTAACTCAGTGCACCAGAGTGCCAATTCCTGTTTTCTGTTGTTTTTCTATTTCAGGTTTCCCCATATTAAAAGTGCTCCAAAAATTCCGGGAAAAATGCAGGAAAAATCAGCGTACAGGAAGCTTCGAGAAAAACCAAAGCGGAGCCAGAGGGGAGCCAGGGGGGGGGGGCAGGCGGCCACCTGGCGCGGCCCCACCCCTGGCCGCGCCGGGGGGGCGCCTGGGGCCCCAGCTCCGCCTCTGGTTGCCCCCCCTTCGCATATATATTTCTCCCGTCGCGAAAACCCTGATTCCAGAACCCTTTTCTCCAGAAGCAATTCCAATCTCCGCCGCCATCGCCCCCAAGTTTCGGGGGACCAGAATTCCTGTGCCGGCATTCTGCCAGGACAGGGAAGTGCCCCCGGATTCATCTCCATCGACGTTGCTTCCTCCCTCCATGATGCGGGAGTAGTTCCTCCTCAGGGGTGAGGTTTCTACCAGTAGCTATGTGGTCAATTCTCTCTCCCATGATGTGATCTTCGTTGTGATCATAGGCTATGTTCATCTAGGGTGATCCCATGATATTTCCCCTTCCTCTATGTATTGAATTGATGTACTCACTTGTCTTTATCTAGTATAATCCCCGAGACCAAGGTGACAGCGGTCTATTGGACATGGATTAGAAGAATATTTCATGAGTGATTTCCTCTTTTGTGTGTTGATTGAAGATTGAGAGTCTCTTGGTGCTTGTCTTTGACTATCCTGGAGATATGTTGTGGTGATTGTGGTACTCTCTTTGGATGGCCGCGGTGACATTGGGAAATCCATAGATTAAGAACTACGAACTTTGAGGTGTGCTTTTGTAGCCCTACATAATTCTCGTCCTCTCTTGACCACAAAGGAATGACCTCCGAGTGCGTCTCCATTAAGGATGGCAATTTTATCCATGGACATGGATATCCATGGATATTCGACCCGAATAGATAGGGTTTGGATATGCTTTTTTGTCCATGGGCAACGCCCAAACCCGACCCGATTACTCGTGGGTAGGACATGGATATAATCTTGTACCCGTGGGTATATCCAAACCCGACCTGATAGTATGACTTAATGGAAGAAATCTGCTATCCCTACCTCGTAGTCACATGTCCCACTGCAATTTTACACTTTGTTATCCAGAACATGCAAAAGAAATTACACAATCCTCGTCATAACTTTTATTAGTCAACATTCAATCCCCACTGCAACATACCCCAATGCCCTTCCCTTATTTTTATCTCCTTGTTAAATGACTCGTCATTCTCATTTGTTAGAAAAATACTAAATGATCTTATGTTGTTAGTGTACATTGATTTACCATAAGTGAAGCCTAGCCAGACACGAAGTGAAGAATGGAAGATCTTATGTTAACATTGTGTTATGTCTTATTTATATGTCTAGAGAGGACCCAATGGATATCCAGTGGGTATGGATATCCATCGGGTTTGGACATGGACATAATTTTTCACCCATGGATTTTTTTCATGGGCGGGCAAAGACTGTCTTCATGGATATGGATATGGATTTTATATTATTCAACCCGATCCAAACCCGACCCATTGCCATCCTTAGTCTCCATTGCATGTTTTATGGGAAATATCATGTGATTAGACTATGTTAATGTTGTTGGGAGTTGCCACTAGTGAAAGTATGAAGCCTAGGCCTTGTTTCCACCATTGCAATACCATTTGTGCTCACGTTTACCACTTGTTTGCTTGCTGCACTTTTTATTACAGATTTATATTACTTTGCTTTGCCACTCCTATCATCCATATTTTACCATCTCTTCGCCGAACTAGTGCACCTATACAACTCCTAGTTGTATTAGGTGTGTTGGGGACACAAGAGACTTCTTGTATCTTAGTTGCAGGGTTGCTTGAGAGATACCATCTTCAACCTCTACTTCCCTGATTTCGATAAACCTTAGGTCATCCACTTGAGGGAAATTGCTGCTGTCCTACAAACCTCTGCGCTTGGAGGCCCAACATAGTCTACAAGAATAGAAGCGTGTGTAGACATCAAGCTATTTCTGGCGCCGTTGCCGGGGAAGTAAGTGTTTGAAGGTATATCTTTAGATCTTGCAATTAAATCTTTTCGTTTCTTGTTTTTAGTTTCACTAGTTATGTTTATGGAAAACCGCACTCTTAGTTCACTGCTTGGGGAAGGCCGCTTTTCCACACCCGTGGTAGATAAGTCTCCTCCACCTACTGAATGTATCCCGTTCCAAATACCACTTGGGATAATTGAAATAATTAGGAATGATTGTTATGATGGGACAATCAATCCTAGTATTCATTTATTGAAACTTACAGAACTTTGTGAGTTGTTTAAGATTTCAGGTTTGACAAGAGATGGAGTCATGAGGAAATTATTTGCCTTGTCACTGAAAGGAAAAGCATTGGAATGGTATAGGCTACTAGATGACTCTCACCTGCTGGATTGGGAAGAGATCCAGCCTCTCTTTTACTCCAAGTTTTATCGTCTTCAAGAAGTCCATGAGAATAGGAATTATCTTTATAATTTCTATCCTCATGACAGAGAGAGCATAGCTCAAGCTTGGGGGAGACTGAAAACGTTAATGCTAAAATGTCCTAACCATGGGCTCCCAAAGATATGATTATTACTAATTTCTATGCGAGGCTCTCTCGACAGGATAAAGATTTGCTTGATGCTTCCTCTACGGGTTCTTTCACAAACGAAAAGATTGATCCTAATGGGAACTCCTTGAAAGAATTCAATGCAACACTGAAGATTGGGAGATCGACAAAGGTAAAGAGTCAGGTATAATTTATGAGTATGATTGCCTTAAGTCCTTTGTTGAAACTACAAGTTTTAATAAGTTTAGTGCTAAGTTTGGGCTTGATTCTCAACTCCTTATTGATTTCCTCAAATCTTTTGCTTCACATCTTAATATGCCTAAGGAGGATTGGATCAAGCATCATGAACCTTTTAAAGAGATTTGCAAAGAAAATGAAATTGTTCATGATGATTGCAACATGCATGATCCAATTCCTAAAAATGAAGTTTTATATAAGCATGTTAATTTTTGTGGAGTGGATAGACCTTGTGAAAGGCCTATGATTGAAGAAGAGAAGTATTGTAAGCAACATAAGCATGAAAGAACAATCACTTGGGTCAAAGATTTAAATGAAATTGCTAGAGGATTGTGTGACCTTTATCCTTTTACTTGTGAACATTGCTGTATAGAGGGTCACTTTAATTTTCAATGCATGCACTTTCAAAACATAACTGTTAACCAGTTGTGTGATAACATGATCACCCCTGATCTTTATGATGAGCTTATGTTATTTTTGATGTGTGAAGAGTTATCAGAAAAGACTTCTTGGCTAGATGTTAATGCCATAGGAATAAAAACACTTTGCAAAATTGCCATCTCTATTGTGTTGTTAATTGCCATAAAAATGATTACATAAGTAAGATTAGAAAGGAGGGAACTTTACCAAAGTATAAAAATGTCTCTTATATTTCTGCTAATAAAAAGGAGAGTTTCTCCCAAGTTTCCCCTATTGTTTCTAATGATAAACCAGGATATGTGGAGAAGCTTCATCTCCAACCACTCCCTCCTAAGGTGAAGAAGAAGAAAAAGAAGAGGAGGAGGAAGAGGAGCAAGAAGGAAGAAGAATGGGTATCAACCTGGCCTGAGCATATTCCTCCCATCAACTTTTATCCTAACGGTTGTAAGTTTAAAGAAGAAGGTGAAGTTTATTGCCTTAATTATCATCTTGATGATACGTCCGTAGGTACTATTGAAGATGATTTTGATTATGATATGCATGTTACTTATTGTGAGTGGGAAAATGATGATAATGCTACTTATGATCTTGAAAATCTTTTTGGTACCAACTCTGAAAGTGATGATATGGAAAGCTCTAAGCTTGGGGATGATAGGATTGCAAATCCTTTACCCACTAGTGATGTGATAATTGATAATTCCTTTGCTAGTAAGAATAAAGACAACATGTTTACAAATATAGTTGCTAGCAATGATAATGCTCTTCTCTACTATGATGATGTTATAACTCCAATCTATAGTGATTATAAAGGTACCTATGACATAAGGAGAAATTATCCTTATGAAACTGGTCATAATCATGGAGGGAATTACTCCCTTGTTGAACACCATCTTCCTAATACACAATTAATCTTTAGTGTTCAAGTTGTTTATGATAGTCCTACTCCCACTATTACCAATGAGAAAGATTATGCTTATGTGGAGAGTAAGAGTACCTTTTTGCATGTGGATCATGGTAACAATGCTTTATGTGATGCTTATATTGTTGAGTTTATTCGTGATCCCACTGAAAATTATTATGAGAAGGGAACATATGCTTATAGATATTTCGATAATATCAAGTTCCCTCTCTTTATGTTGAAGGTTTTGAAGCTGCACTTGTTTTGTCTTCCTATGCTTATTGCTTTGTGCTTCAATGAATTATTCTATTGCAATATTCCTATGCATAAGAAGCATGTTAGGCTTAAATGTGTTTGGTATTTGCTTCTTGATGCTCTCTTTTATTCTTCAACTCTTATTCCTACGAGAGCATCATTAAATTCTTAAGCCTATCTTTATGGCTATAAAGAAAGAGCTCTAGGGAGACAACCCTTGTTATCTTTGCTTTCAGTTTGTTCTTTCAGTTTTTAGTGGTCTTGATGTTTGTTACTTCTGTAGCAACATCATTGTATCTTTATTTTTCAGCTTTGTGCCAATTTTAGCCTCTGATTGCAAGAAAGTTCAAAAGTTGTGACATGTTGTCCAGAAAATAGATTCTGTCCTTGGAAAGAAAAATTCGAATAAAATCACCAGATCATCTTTTTGATCTGAATTGTTTTGACAACATGCTCTATACAATTGGCTTTCGATCCGTTCTGAGTTTTTTGATTTGAGTTGCAGAAGTACCCCAAAAAATTATTTACTACCTGCTGGTCTGTTTTTCACAGATTCTGCCCTGTTTTGCCTTTTCTTCGTTTTGCAGACCTTAAGCTTGCTTTTTCTTTGCAAAAACTTTTTGGCGATCTTGAGAAACAGTAGACCTTCAAGAATATCTTTGTTTCCAGTAGAGAAAGATTATTTTATTGTGGGTACTAACCTCTCTAATCAGATTATGATGAGTTATGTATGAAGGGAGTTTTCAAGTGTGCGAGGGAAGATGATAAAAGAAGATTCAGGAGTGTCAAACGCTCAAGCTTGGGGATGCCCCCATGCACCCCCAAGAAATATTCAAGAAGACTCAAGCGTCTAAGCTTGGGGATGCCCCCATGCACCCCCTTCTCCATCAACAATTATCAGTTCGTCTTTCGTTCCACTATATTTTAATCACTTCATGCGTTATGTGCTATGCTTGGAGCGTCTTGCTCTTAGTTTCCTTTTTAATTTTCTTTAGCTTTGCTTGCTGTTCATAAGAAGTTAGAACCCATCTTTCTTTGTGTGGGAGAGAAACACGCTCCACTTCAACCTAGAACACAACATAGGATTTTCATGCTTATCTTTGCTGTGTGTGTTCTTTGTCTTTCCGTAGCTGCTGTCATGTTTAGCTCTTAGTTTTCATGCTTTTCTTTTTAAAGAGCTTTTGTTTAGTTGGTTGCTGAACTCTCTTGAGTTTTCATGTTTATCTTGTTAAGAGAGTTTGCCTGTTGCACTGAGTTGTGTGTCTTAACTTAAAGTAGGTAATTGAGGTTGCTATTTAATTTTAGTAGTAACTTGCAATAGTTTTGAGGTATTGCCATGAGTAATGTCTGAACTTTTGGTGTCAAGAGCTTTAGCCTATTAGTGATAGATGTCGTATTTTGGGCAATCCGTGTTTATTTTCGAAAACCTACAAAATAGTTGAGAACTTTAGCTACTAAATGGATCACTAATCTTTGGAGGGATCGAATATTAGAGTACACTCACGTACCATGAGCCGAGGATGCGCAAGGATAACCAAACCCCCATACACTCCTCCTCGGGGTACTTGTCTCTTTGTGAACCTCCTGATTAGATTGAGAGTTACCGATAATAAGTGCATGAGTTCTTCGGACTAATGTGAGTATTTGAAAGTTGACACTTCCACCTAGCCATATTTTTCTAGCCTCTTCGTTACCGTGCATTGCCCTTTCTCACCTCGAGAGTTGGCGCATACTTCGTCGGTGCATCCAAATCCTTGGCACGATACGCTTTGTCATCATAAGCCTCATTATATCCTTCCTCAAAACAGTCACCATACCTACCTATTAAGGCATTTCCATAGCCTTTCCGAGATACATTTCCATGCAACATCCATCTTCTCATAACTTGATCTTCATGTCATACATGCTTTTTGCTTGATCGATGAGCCGCATGCTAGTTGGGCCTTGCCCTAATCATTGCTACATGACGCACTAGTATCATTGCATATCCTGCTACACTGGCAGAGGCATACATTTGCATACATCATGATAGTTTCATTTTCTTTATGTTGAGTACTTTTGTAAAGTGTGAAAGATCTTCTATACTTCTTGTAATATATAGAGTGTTGCCCCTAATGTGAGGAAAAGATCCCAAAGAGGACAAAATCAAAAGATCCCAAAGAGGACAAATGAGAGTTAAATAGAAAGAGCCATGGAGGCCACAAAAAAATAAAAAAATTAAAAAAGAGAGAAAAAGAAATAAAAAGAGAAAAGGGGGCACACTACTATTTCTTTTGAGAGATCCACACTCGTACTCCATCTTATACCTTGTACTCCATAGAGATTATCATTTATGCATATAGCTATGTGGGGACCTTCACACTATAGAACTTGGCTTGTATATTCCAATGATGAGCCTCCTTAAAAGAGCTCTAGGTCTTCTTGAGCAAGCAAGTTGGATGCACCCCCACTAGTTCCATTGGAGAGCTTACCTTAGCTCATATGTGCATCCGTCGCATGGCAATCCCTACTCCTCACATCATATCTATCATTTGGCTTTCTCTCGCCTATGATTGTCCTCATTGATGTGAGCCTTTCACACCTTTTTTGTCTTCCCCCTTCATCATTTTTCTCTCTTTGCCATCCTAAGTGTCGACTTTCTTGCTTATGCTCATCCATTGCATGAGTGCTCAAAATATCGAAAGGGAGTGGATCATTTTGACTTGTACCTGGCTGTTGGTCTGGGGATGAGTCAAGATAAGATTCCAAAGAAGACCAAGTGTGAAACTTTAGTAGATTAAGTTCTCAACAATACAAAAACTATGTTTTACTCTCTCATATATCCCTATCCCCTTTCTTGGACGCAAACACCATTTGGAGACATTCGAGTCACGGACAGCGAGAGCTCTTGCACCTTTATGTTCTTATGTTGCTTGTTACAATGCTAATATAGACTCTTGCTTGTTATGACTTGAATTGAATTACATGCCTTGATTGCTTTACTTAAAAGGTCTTATATGGTTGATAGCATGTCACCACAGAAATTATGCTTGTTATCATTTACCTACTCGAGGACGAGCAGGAATTAAGCTTGGGGATGTTGATACGTCCAAAACGTATCTATAATTTCTGCTTGCTCCATGCTTCTTTTGTGTGATATTGCTATGATATTGATGCACTTCCATACACTTTTGATCATATTTGGACTAACCTATTAACTCAGTGCACCACAGTGCCAGTTCCTGTTTTCTGCTCTTTTTCTATTTCAGGTTTCCCCCATATTAAAAGTGCTCCAAAAATTCCGGGAAAAATACAGGAAAAATCAGCGTACATGAAGATTCGAGAAAAACCAAAGCGGGGCCAGAGGGGAGCCAGGGGGGCCCAGGCGGCCACCTGGCGCGGCCCCACCCCTGGCCGCGCCGGGGGGGGGGGGGGGGCGCCTGGGGCCCCAGCTCCGCCTCTGGTTGCCCCCCTTCGCATATATATTTCTCCCGTCGCGAAAACCCTGATTCCAGAACCCTTTTCTCCAGAAGCAATTCCGATCTCCGCCGCCATCGCCCCCAAGTTTCGGGGGACTAGAATTCCTGTGCCGGCATCCTGCCGGGACGGGGAAGTGCCCCCGGATTCATCTCCATCGACGTTGCTTCCTCCCTCCATGATGCGGGAGTAGTTCCTCCTCGGGGCTGAGATTTCTACCAGTAGCTATGTGGTCAATTCTCTCTCCCATGATGTGATCTTCGTTGTGATCATAGGCTATGTTCATATAGGGTGATCCCATGATATTTCCCCTTCCTCTATGTATTGAATTGATGTACTCACTTGTCTTTATCTAGTATAATCCCCGAGACCAAGGTGACAGCGGTCTATTGGACATGGATTAGAAGAATATTTTCATGAGTGATTTCCTCTTTTGTGTGTTGATTGAAGATTGAGAGTCTCTTGGTGCTTGTCTTTGACTATCCTGGAGATATGTTGTGGTGATTGTGGTACTCTCTTTGGATGGCCGCGGTGACATTGGGAAATCCATAGATTAAGAACTACGAACTTTGAGGTGTGCTTTTGTAGCCCTACATAATTCTCGTCCTCTCTTGACCACAAAGGAATGACCTCCGAGTGCGTCTCCATTGCATGTTTTATGGGAAATATCATGTGATTAGACTATGTTAATGTTGTTGGGAGTTGCCACTAGTGAAAGTATGAAGCCTAGGCCTTGTTTCCACCATTGCAATACCATTTGTGCTCACGTTTACCACTTGTTTGCTTGCTGCACTTTTTATTACAGATTTATATTACTTTGCTTTGCCACTCCTATCATCCATATTTTACCATCTCTTCGCCGAACTAGTGCACCTATACAACTCCTAGTTGTATTAGGTGTGTTGGGGACACAAGAGACTTCTTGTATCTTAGTTGCAGGGTTGCTTGAGAGAGACCATCTTCAACCTCTACTTCCCTGAGTTCGATAAACCTTAGGTCATCCACTTGAGGGAAATTGTTGCTGTCCTACAAACCTCTGCGCTTGGAGGCCCAACATAGTCTACAAGAATAGAAGCGTGTGTAGACATCAATCACCACCTGCTGCTGGGTAAGAACTGGTAAGAATTTGAGATTTGCTTGTCGGATTTGTGACAGCCGCCACCACCACCACTTATTAGTAGTCTGTAGGATCATATTCTTTTGTGTTTCTATTGCTGCTAACCATGCCAGGATCACAAGTCGATGAGACTGACTGGGAGAACTTGACGAACAGGGAGCTTCATGATAAGTTTCAGCACATGATGAGTGTACAGGTGCAAGATGTGCTAAACAGATTTGACGAGGTCATGGAGAAGATAGATGGCATGGAGAAGACGTTTGAAACAAAGCTCGATAACAAGTTTGCTGAATTGCTTTCGCGTTTTCCACCACCACCGGCTGCTGCAGCTGTCCCACCTCTACCACAACAACAACAACAACAACAACAACATCGCCTTCCAAATCAAGTGGGACAAGCATAGCGCGTTCCCCTTGAGCCTGGTCAAGCTTCTGGTGCCGCTGTTGATGTTTCTGTAGCCCCTGCTGCTACTGCAGAGGTGGAGGACCATTACGAGGATGAGGTTGACCAAAATCAGAACTACGTGCAACCACCAACAGCACCACCACCAGGTCATCCTCATGCATATCATCGCAACGGTAGGGCTGCACCACCACCTGAGGTACATGACCATCTTCCTAAACTGAAATTGAATATTCCACCATTTGAGGGTAGATATGTTCCTGATATATATCTTACTTGGGAGTTAGAAACTGAACAACGTTTTACATGTTTAAACTATCCCGAGGAGAGATGTGTTCCTGCTGCTATTTGTGCTTTCACTAGTTTTGCATGTTTTTGGTGGTCTGAACATTGTAGATTATATCCTATTCCAGCTACTTGGGCTGCTTTGAAAACTGCTATGCGTACTCGTTAGGTTCCACCATATTATCAACGTGAATTACTTCAAAAATTGCAGCGCTTAAGACAAGGAAAAAATTCTGTAGAAGAATATTATCAGCAATTACAAACTGGCCTGATTAGATGTGGTATAGTTGAGGAGAATGAAGCTATGCTTGCAAGTTTTATGGGTGGATTAAATAGAGAGATTCAGACCATTCTAGAGTATAAGGATTATAATAATATCACTCGTTTATTCCATCTTGCTTGTAAAGCTGAACGTGAAGTGCAGGATCGACAGGCATTGACACGGACTAACTTTTCTGCAGGTCGACCTTCATCATGGACACCGCGTGTATCCTCTACTTCCACACATTCTACTGCACCGACACCTCCATCAGTTGTTACCTCCAACCGTGATACAAGGAAGCAGGCACAACCACCATTATCTGCCAAGAGCACACCTATTGGGCCTGCACAGAGTTCTTCTTCTTCCATGGCATCAACAGGGCACACCAGTGATATTATTTGTTGTTGTTGTTGTAAGGGAAGAGGACATTTTGCGAGAGAATGCAAATCTCAGCATGTGATGATTGCTACTGAGGATGGTGGATATGAGTCCGCTAGTGACTATGATGAGGAGAGACTTTGGCTCTTATTACACGTGAAGAATACGATGGAGACGATTCTGATCATGAGACGCAATACATGGCTCCTGAAGATGCTGACAGGTATGAATGTTTAGTTGCTCAACGTGTTTTGAGTGTGCAGGTTACACAAGCTGAGCAAAATCATAGGCATAATTTGTTTCATACAAAGGGAGTTGTGAAGGAACGTTCTGTTCGCGTGATCATAGATGGAGGGAGTTGCAACAACTTGGCTAGCATGGAGATGGTGGAGAAGCATCTCTCACCACAAGACCACATCCACATCCTTACTACATCCAATGGTTCAACAACAGCGGCAAGGTTAAGGTAACACGTACTGTTGATGGCTTCTCGCCCCTCGTTGGTTACCCCAAGTGGAAGGTTTGAGATGTAGCGTAACGGCAAGTTTCCCTTGGCAAGATACCAAGGATCGAATCCCGTGAGACTCCGAGGGTCGACAAGAAGGTGTCAACTGCTAACGGCGCCAGATACTTAGCGGTTGACAGGACCTGGACACAGATACAAATAACTTTGCTCCCAACGAGTACAGAGAGGTTGTCAATCCCTCCGGCCTTGTCGTTTACAAAGGATCAAACACAAGAGATAATAGTGATAGGTATGACTGCAACTAGGAAATAAGAACAGGAAGTAAATAGCGGGTGTGATCAGTGATGGTAATATGGACCGGGGTCCCATGATGTTCACTAGTGATGTCTCTCTCCCAAAAGACGATAAAACAACTAAGCGAGGTAAACAAATTACAGCTGGGCAATTGACATGATTATGTGCGTAAACCAATGCTAACTATGCTGTAAAGAAAGGTAGAGGCTCAAAAGCATGGGCGGTACGCCAAGGCAAGTAGACCGAAATCCATCTGCATCTACTACTAATCATCCACCTTGAGATATCTATCCAGAACATCTCGCTGGTATTAAGTTGCGAATCCCACCCAAAGTGTAGACTCAAAACAACAGACAACTGCATTAAAAGAACTTTGCGTAAAGTAAACAATCCTTGCACCCGCAAGTACAAGCACCGTTGTTTTCCCCCTTGTGGCAACATCACATCCCCTAGACTCATGTTTCTGTCACTCAAACTAGTCATCGAGGGGCATGAACCCACAATCAAGCATAACGTTCCCTCTTTGAGTTACTACCTACTACTCGGCCAAAGCAATAAACAGCAACAGAGAACATGCAAGAATTACTCAAGAACATAAATATAAAAGAGGTGAATCAAATATATTACTCACACACAATCTGAACATAATCTCATAATCCATCGGATCCCAGCAAACTCAGCATAGCAACAGCAGAAAGATTACATATGTGCCTCGATCATGTAGGGCAGCTCACGAGGTCTAATCCATGAAGAACAAAGAGGGGAGGAGAACATCACATAGCTACTGGTCATGGACCCATGGTCCAAGGGGGACTACTCACGACTCATCCGGGAAGCGTCCATGGTGGTGGAGAAGCTCCCGGTGGTGGTTCTCCCCTCCGGCAGGGTGCCGGGAAGAGTTCTCCTGGTGCTCCCGATCTTGGAAGCGCGGCGGCGGCGGAACAGAGGCGAGATCGTAAAAAGGGGTTCCGTCCTCGAGGGTTTCGGGACGCGAGGAGTATATATGCCAAAGGGGGTCACCAGAAGCGGAGAGGGGGGCCCAGGCGCCCCCCTAGGGCGGCCAGGGGTGGGGCCGCCTGGGCTGGCCGCCTGGGCTGCCCCTGGCTCCCCTTTGGCCCCACTTTGGTTTTTCTTGAAGCTCCCGTTACGTTGATTTTTCCTGTATTTTTGCCGGAATTTTTAGGGCACTTTTAATATGGGGGAAACCTGAAATAGAAAAACAGCAGAAAACATGAACTGGCACTGTGGTGCACTGAGTTAATAGGTTAGTCCAAATATGATCAAAAGTGTATGGAAGTGCATAAATATCATAGCAATATCACACAAAAGAGGCATGGAGCAAGCAGAAATTATAGATACGTTTTGGACGTATCAACATCCCCAAGCTTAATTCCTTCTCGTCCTCGAGTAGGTAAATGATAACAAGCAAAATTTTTGTGGTGACATGCTATCAATCATATAAGAACTTTTAAGTAAAGCAATCAAGGCATGTAATTCAATTCAAGTCATAACAAGCAAGAGTCTATATTAGCATTGTAACAAGTAACATAAGAACATAAAGGTGCAAGAGCTCTCGCTGTCCGTGACTCGAATGTCTCCAAATGGTGTTTGCGTGCAAGAAAGGGGATAGGGATATATGAGAGAGTAAAACATAGTTTTTGTATTGTTGAGAATTTAATCTACTAAAGTTTCACACTTGGTCTTCTTTGGAATCTTATCTTGACTCATCCCCAGACCGTCAGCCAGGTACAAGTCAAAATGATCCACTCCCTTTCGATATTTTGTGCACTCATGCAATGGATGAGCGTAAGCAAGAAAGTCGACACTTAGGATGGCAAAGAGAGAAAAATGATGAAGGGGAAGACAAAAAGGTGTGAAAGGCTCACATCAATGAGGACAATCATCGGCGAGAGAAAGCCAAATGATAGATATGATGTGAGGAGTAGGGATTGCCATGCAACGGATGCACATATGAGCTAAGGTAAGCTCTCCAATGGAACTAGTGGGGGTGCATCCAACTTGCTTGCTCAAGAAGACCTAGAGCTCTTTTGAGGAGGCTCATCATTGGAATATACAAGCCAAGTTCTATAGTGTGAAGGTCCCCACATAGCTATATGCATGAATGATAATCTCTATGGAGCACAAGGTATAAGATGGAGTACGAGTGTGGATCTCTCAAAAGAAAATAGTAGTGTGCCCCCTTCTCTCTTTTTTTTTTCTTTTTTATTTTATTTTTATTTTTTGTGGCCTCAATGGCTCTTTCTATTTAACTCTCATTTGTCCTCTTTGGGATCTTTTGATTTTGTCCTCTTTGGGATCTTTTCCTCACTTTAGGGGCAACACTCTATATATTACAAGAAGTATAGAAGATCTTTCACACTTTACAAAAGTACTCAACATAAAGAGAATGAAACTATCATGATGTATGCAAATGTATGCCTCTGCCAGTGTAGCAGGATATGCAATGATACTAGCGCGTCATGTAGCAATGATTAGGGCAAGGCCCAACTAGCATGCGGCTCATCGATCAAGCAAAAATCATGTATGACATGAAGATCAAGTCATGAGAAGATGGCTGTTGCATGGCAATGTATCTCGGAAAGGCTATGGAAATGCCTTAATAGGTAGGTATGGTAGCTATTTTGAGGAAGGATATAATGAGGCTTATGATGACAGAGCGTATCGTGCCAAGGATTTGGATGGACCGGCGAAGTATGCGCCAACTCTCGAGGTGAGAAAGGGCAATGCACGGTACCGAAGAGGCTAGAAAAATATGGTTAGGTGGAAGTGTCAACTTTCGAATACTCACATTAGTCCAAAGAACTCATGCACTTATTATCGGTAACTCTCAATCTAGTTAGGAGGTTCACAAAGAGACAAGTACCCCGAGGAGGAGTGTATGGGGATTTGGTTATCCTTGCGCATCCTCGGCTCATGGTACGTGAGTGTACTCTAATATTCGATCCCTCCAAAGATTAGTGATTCATTTAGTAGCTAAAGTTCTCAACTATTTTGTAGGTTTTCGAAAATAAACACGGATTGCCCAAAATACGACATCTATCACTAATAGGCTAAAGCTCTTGTCACCAAAAGTTCAGACATTACTCATGGCAATACCTCAAAACTATTGCAAGTTACTACTAAAATTAAATAGCAACCTCAATTACCTACTTTAAGTTAAGACACACAACTCAGTGCAACAGGCAAACTCTCTTTAACAAGATAAACATGAAAACTCAAGAGAGTTCAACAACCAACTAAACAAAAGCTCTTTAAAAAGAAAAGCATGAAAACTAAGAGCTAAACATGACAGTAGCTATGGAAAAGACAAAGAACACACACAGCAAAGATAAGCATGAAAATCCTATGTTGTGTTCTAGGTTGAAGTGGAACGTGTTTCTCTCCCACACAAAGAAGGCTGGGTTCTAACTTGTTATGAACAGCCAGCAAAGCTAAAGAAAACTAAAAAGGAAACTAAAAGCGAGACGCTCCAAGCATAGCACATAACGCATGAAGTGATTAAAATATAGTGGAACGAAAGACGAACTAATAATTGTTGATGGAGAAGGGGATGCACGGGGGCATCCCCAAGCTTAGATGCTTGAGTCTTATTGAATATTTTTTGGGGGTGCACGGGGGCATCCCCAAGCTTGAGCGTTTGACCCTCCTGGATCTTCTTTTATCATCTTCCCTCGCACACTTGAAAACTCCCTTCATACATAACTCATCATAATCTGATTAGCGAGGTTAGTACCCACAATAAAATAATTTTTCCCTACTGGAAATAAGGATAATCTTGAAGAGCTACTGTTTCTCAAGATTGCCAAAAGGTTTTTGCAAAGAAAAAGCAAGCTCAAGGTTTGCAAAACGAAGAAAAGGCAAAACATGACAGAATTTGTGAAAAACAGACCAGCAGGTAGTAAATAATTTTTTCGGGGCACTTCTGCAACTCAAATCAAAAAACTCAGAACAGACGCCCGAAATCCAATTGTATAGAGCACGCTGTCAAAAAAATTCAGATCAAAAAGATGATCTGGTGATTTTATACGAATTTTTCTGTCCAAGGACAGAATCTGTTTTCTGGACTGCATGTCGCAACTTTTGAACTTTCTTGCAATCGGAGGCTAAACTTGGCACAAAGTTGAAAAGAAAAGATACAATGATGATGCTACTATAGTAACAAACATCAAGACACAACAAAAGCAAAAAATAAATCCTAATTCGTTGTGGGCTGCCTCCCAAAAGCGCTTTCTTTTATGCTTTTAAGCTAGGCATGATGCAAAAGGGAGGAATCAAAAATAATCTTAATAATCGGAGTTATAAATTGTTTCAAATGGTTCCTCAACAAGTTCACCCTTGTTCCTTCTAGGAAAGGGGTACGTACCTTTTGCCTTCACGCGTAGGCGGATTTGTGCCTTACCTATATCGATGAAGCCTTTTACGGCTCGGAGGAAGTCCCTTCCAAGCACTATATTTCCTTGGTTTGGCTTCTTGATGAAGAAATCAACCATTGCAATCCCTTTAAGGAATGTAACTGGCACATCTTTTACTCTTCCCTGGATCTCAGAAATATCTCCATTAGCATGTTCATGATAGGATGATAATCTATCCATGTTAAATTTTAAAGAATCATGAACAATTTTTGGCATAGTAGAAACCATAGATCCAATATCACAATAAGCAAGGAAGTCTTGATTAGAGATGCTAATCCTAACAAAAGGCTCCCAATCATTGTCTATTTCCAAAATATCTCCCTTATTGGGTTTGGGTTTCTCTACCTTCATCAAGTCTAGAGCATCCATTCTTTTCTCAATAGTAGCAAGTCTATCTATGACAGTATCAAAACTATGATCATAAACAAAGTAACTAGATAGACCATGTATAATTTCAAGAGCTCTAGCTTCATCACACTCTAGGAAATCTCCTTTAGCTATAATATCAAGAGAGTGTTTACACCATTTAAAAAGACCATGGTAAAAATTTCTAAGCACAATTTTTATAGGTATCCAAGGCATAATTCTCCTATGTGCATCAGAAATTCTGTCCCATGCCTTCTTCATATTTTCTCCATCCCTTTGATGGAAATCTAGAACTTCTGATTCCCTCAAAGCACCAAATCCTAACATGCTTGACTAAACAGAAAGGACTACTAACAGAAAAGCAAATAATTTTTTTGTGATTTTTGATAAAGGACACTAAAGCAAAAACTGAAAGGTAAACTAACAAGACTAAAAAGCAAAGATAAAAGATAGCGTGCAACTCCCCTATCTTGAAGAGTGGAGTCCCCGGCAACGGCGCCAGAAACTTTGCTTGATGGCTTCTCGCCCCTCGTTGGTTACCCCAAGTGGAAGGTTTGATATGTAGCGTAACGGCAAGTTTCCCTTGGCAAGATACCAATGATCGAATCCCGTGAGACTCCGAGGGTCGACAAGAAGGTGTCAACTGCTAACGGCGCCAGATACTTAGCGGTTGACAGGACCTGCACACAGATACAAATAACTTTGCTCCCAACGAGTACAGAGAGGTTGTCAATCCCTCCGGCCTTGTCGTTTACAAAGGATCAAACACAAGATATAATAGTGATAGGTATGACTGCAACTAGGAAATAAGAACAGGAAGTAAATAGCGGGTGTGATCAGTGATGGTAATATGGACCGGGGTCCCATGATGTTCACTAGTGATGTCTCTCTCCCAAAAGACGATAAAATAGCTAAGCGAGGTAAACAAATTACAGCTGGGCAATTGACAGGATTATGTGCGCAAACCAATGCTAACTACTCCCTCCGTCCGGAAATACTCGTCATCAAAATAAATAAAAGGGGATGTATCTAGATGTATTTTAGTTCTAGATACACCATTTTTTGTCCATTTTGATGACAAGTATTTTGGGACGGAGGGAGTATGCTGTAAAGAAAGGTAGAGGCTCAAAAGCATGGGCGGTACGCCAAGGCAAGTAGACCGAAATCCATCTGCATCTACTACTAATCATCCACCTTGAGATATCTATCCAGAACATCTCGCTGGTATTAAGTTGTGAATCCCACCCAAAGTGTAGACTCAAAACAACAGACAACTGCATTAAAAGAACTTTGCGTAAAGTAAACAATCCTTGCACCCGCAAGTACAAGCACCCTTGTTTTCCCCCTTGTGGCAACAGCACATCCCCTAGACTCATGTTTCTGTCACTCAAACTAGTCATCGAGGGGCATGAACCCACAATCAAGCATAACGTTCCCTCTTGGAGTTACTACCTACTACTCGGCCAAAGCAATAAACAGCAACGGAGAACATGCAAGAATTACTCAAGAACATAAATATAAAAGAGGTGAATCAAATATATTACTCACACACAATCTGAACATAATCTCATAATCCATCGGATCCTAGCAAACTCAGCATAGCAACAGCAGAAGGATTACATATGTGCCTCGATCATGTAGGGCAACTCACGAGGTCTAATCCATGAAGAACAAAGAGGGGAGGAGAACATCACATAGCTACTGGTCATGGTCCCATGGTCCAAGGGGGACTACTCACGACTCATCCGGGAAGCGTCCATGGTGGTGGAGAAGCTCCAGGTGGTGGTTCTCCCCTCCGGCAGGGTGCCGGGAAGAGTTCTCCTGGTGCTCCCGATCTTGGAAGCGCGGCGGCGGCGGAACAGAGGCGAGATCGTAAAAAGGGGTTCCGTCCTCGAGGGTTTCGGGACACGAGGAGTATATATGCCAAAGGGGGTCACCAGAAGCGGAGAGGGGGGCCCAGGCGCCCCCTTAGGGTGGCCAGGGGTGGGGCCGCCTGGGCTGGCCGCCTGGGCTGCCCCTGGCTCCCCTTTGGCCCCACTTTGGTTTTTCTTGAAGCTCCCGTTACGCTGATTTTTCTTGTATTTTCCCGGAATTTTTAGGGCACTTTTAATATGGGGGAAACCTGAAATAGAAAAACAGCAGAAAACAGGAACTGGCACTGTGGTGCACTGAGTTAATAGGTTAGTCCAAATATGATCAAAAGTGTATGTAAGTGCATAAATATCATAGCAATATCACACAAAAGAGGCATGGAGCAAGCAGAAATTATAGATACGTTTTGGACGTATCAACTGTTCGTGTGCATTTTAGTATCTCTACATATGCTGATTATGTTGATTGTGATGTGGTACCTATGCAAGCATGTTCCTTATTACTTGGTAGACCATGGCAATTTGATAAAAATTCTGTACACCATGGTAGAAACAATCAGTATACTCTTGCTCATAAGGATAAAAATATTACTTTGCTTCCTATGACTCCTGATTCCATTTTGAAAGATGATATAAATAGAGCTAATAAAGCAAAACAGGAGAAAAATAAGAGTGAAAATCAGATTGTGGCAAAAGAATTTGAGCAACAAATGAAGCCTAATAATAAACCATCTACTGTTGCTTCTGAAATTAAATTGAAAAGTGCATGTTTATTTGCCACCAAATCTGATATTGATGAGCTAGATTTTAGCAAATCTGTTTGCTATGATTTTGTGTGCAAAGAGGCATTATTTTCATTCGAGGACATGCCTTCCTCTTTGCCTCCTGCTGTCACTAACATTTTGCAGGAGTTCGCCGACGTTTTTCCACAAGACGTGCCACCGGGATTACCACCTATTCGAGGGATTGAGCATTAGATTGACTTAATTCCCGGTGCATCGCTACCCAACCGGGCACCATACCGTACCAATCCAGAAGAGACGAAGGAGATTATGCGCCATGTACAGGAGCTACTCGACAAAGGTAATATATGCGAATCCCTTAGTCCTCGTGCTGTTCCTATTATTCTAGTGCCGAAAAAGGATGGTACATCGCGTATGTGTGTTGATTGTAGAGGCATTAATAACATTACTATTCGTTATCGTCATCCTATTCCTAGGCTCGATGATATGCTTGATGAATTGAGTGGCTCTACAATATTCTCCAAAGTTGATAGTGGATACCATCAAATTCGTATGAAATTGGGAGATGAATGGAAACCAGCATTTAAAACTAAGTTTGGATTATATGAGTGGTTAGTCATGCCTTTTGGGTTAACTAATGCACCTAGTACTTTCATGAGATTAATGAATGAAGTTTTACGTGCTTTCATTGGACGATTTGTGGTAGTTTACTTTGATGATATATTGATTTTTAGCAGATCTTTGGAGGAACATTTGGAATATTTACGTGCTGTTTTTATTGCTCTACGTGATGCACGTTTGTTTGGTAACCTTGGAAAGTGCACCTTTTGCACCAACCGAGTATCTTTTCTTGGCTATGTTGTTACTCCACATGGAATTGAGGTTGATAAAGCCAAGATTGAAGCTATTGAGAGTTGACCGCAGCCCAAAACGGTCACACACGTGAGGAGTTTCCTTGGCCTCGCTGGATTCTATCGGCATTTTATGAGAGATTTCAGCACCATTGCTGCACCTCTCAATGAGCTTACAAAGAAGGATGTGCCTTTTATTTGGGGTACTCCACAGGAAGAAGCATTCACGATATTGAAAGATAAGTTGACACATGCTCCTTTACTCCAACTTCCTGATTTTAATAAGACTTTTGAGCTTGAATTTGATGCTAGTGGAATTGGGTTAGGAGGTGTGTTATTACAAGATGGTAAACCTGTTGCATACTTTTCTGAAAAATTGAGTGGGCCTAGTCTGAATTATTCTACTTATGATAAGGAATTATATGCTCTTGTTCGGACTTTGGAGACATGGCAACATTATTCATGGCCCAAAGAATTTGTTATATATTCTGATCATGAATCTTTGAAGCACATTAAAAGTCAAGCAAAAGTGAACCGTAGACATGCTAAATGGGTTGAATTCATAGATACTTTCCCTTATGTTATTAAACACAAGAAGGGAAAAGAAAATGTTATTGCTGATGCATTGTCTCGTCGTTATACTATGCTTTCACAACTTGACTTTAAAATATTTGGTTTGGAGACCATCAAAGATCAATATGTGCATGATGCTGAATTTAAAGATATATTGCAGAATTGTAAAGAAGGGAGAACATGGAACAAGTTCGTCGTTAATGATGGATTTGTGTTTCGTGCTAACAAGCTATGCATTCCAGCTAGCTCTGTTCGTCTTTTGTTGTTGCAGGAGGCGCATGGAGGAGGATTAATGGAACACTTTGGCGTGAAGAAGACGGAGAACGTACTTGCTACACATTTCTTTTGGCCAAAAATGCGACGGGATGTTGAGCGTTTTGTTGGTCGCTGCACTACATGTCAAAAAGCTAAGTCACGACTCAATCCTCATGGTTTATATATGCCTTTGCCTGTCCTTAGTGTTCCTTGAGAAGATATATCTATGGACTTTGTTTTGGGTTTACCTCGAACAAAGACGGGGAGGGATAGCATATTTGTTGTCGTGGATAGGTTCTCGAAGATGGCACACTTTATACCATGTCATAAAAGCGATGATGCTGCTAATGTTGCTGATTTGTTCTTTCGTGAAATTATTCGCTTGCATGGTGTGCCAAATACTATTGTTTCCGATCGTGATACTAAATTTCTTAGCCACTTTTGGAGATGTTTATGGGCTAAGTTGGGCACTAAACTGCTTTTTAGTACTACTTGTCACCCCCAGACTGATGGACAAACTGAAGTAGTCAACAGAACTTTGTCTACTATGCTTAGGGCTGTTTTGAAGAATAATAAGAAAATGTGGGAAGAATGCTTGCCTCATATTGAATTTGCTTATAATCGTTCGTTGCATTCTACTACTAAGATGTGCCCTTTTGAAATTGTCTATGGTTTCCTACCTCGTGCACCTATTGATTTGTTGCCTCTTCCATCTTCGGAGAAGGTTAATTTTGATGCTAAACAACGTGCTGAATTGATCTTAAAATGCATGAGTTAACTAAGGAAAATATTGAGCGCATGAATGCTAAATATAAACTTGTTGGAGATAAGGGTAGAAAACGTGTTGTCTTTGCACCTGGAGATCTTGTTTGGTTACATTTGCGTAAGGATAGGTTTCCTAATTTGCGCAAGTCAAAGCTAATGCCACGTGCTGATGGTCCTTTCAAGGTGTTAGAGAAAATAAATGATAATGCATATAAACTTGAGCTGCCTGCAGATTTTGGGGTTAGTCCCACATTTAACATTGCAGATTTGAAGCCTTACTTGGGTGAGGAAGATGAGCTTCCGTCGAGGACAACTTCAATTCAAGAAGGGGAGGATGATGAGGACATCACTAACAAGGTTACACCCACAGCTCCAACTGACACATATACATGACCAATTACTAGAGCTCGCGCACGCCAATTAAATTACCAGATACTTTTGTTTCTTGGTAATGAATCTAATGTTCATGAGAATATGATGCTGCCTAAATTGGATACATTTGTCTTGCTTACAAATGAAGGGCCTAGCTTTGACAAGAAGGATGAACATTGGAGCAAGATCAAGCATGGAGATGATGGCATGCGCAAGGGGAACAGGAATGGAGTTTCAATTGATGATTTCAGGACTTTGAAGCCACCATAATGAGTGCGAGAAGCCTTGGACGAAATATACAAGATGCCACTTCATAAATTTCGTCCAGAGGCTATTATTGGTGCTGCGTCACCTTATTATTGGGCCAGGCCCATGTAATTTCGAAATACTTGAGTATAGGCTGTTTTTAGAGTCCGTATGTGTGGGGAAACAAGAGTTAGGGTTGGTTTCGGACCCCTCCACCAAGGGCCACGAAATTCCCCCCTCTTTCCCCCATATATACAGCCCTTAGGGCGTCGTTTAGATTTTGGGTTTTGTTTAGATTAAAGTTCGCCATAGCTGCAACTTCGCGTACTTCGTTTGTGTTCAACGACCAGACAAAGACGTCACAGAACCCCACTTGATCAATAAAGCTTTCCTCTTGAATTCGCAATATCCAGATTGCAATCTCAGTTTCTTGCTTGTTCTTCGTTTGCCTGTAGGAAACAGACCTTCGTGGTCTGGTTGATCGTGCTCCGGCGTGGTCAATAACCTCTCGGAGTTGGTTTAGCGATTGCTAAGGCGCGACGTCCTCACACGTTCGTAGTCGGATCGTCAAAGTCGACTTCCTCCAAAACGATAGCCATCATCTCATCAAAAGACGGGACACCTTTGCCTCTATCACAACGGGGCGCTGTTACCCACAAATCCATGTAATTCATCTACTCCCTCCGTCCAGGTGCATAAGTCATCTTAGGTTATGCATTGTGACCATGGCGGAGGGATAAACAAGAAAATTGAATGTTTATTTGCTAATTAATATCATTGCATTCCCTGGAGTACTAGGGGATGAGCATGAGCAGGTTTGATTCCCGTAATTTCATACGGGGATGGGAAGCTAAGTGCTTTTACATGTCCATACGGTAATATAATGTGAGAATCATAACACTCTTTGAATTTGGCTTCTTAATGGGGAACCTGATCCCCATCCCGAACCTGATGGTGATGTAGATGGGAAGTAAAGTTTCCCAGATGCTAAACGAGGATGCCGACAGGAAGGCACTCCCTAGTGGAGGCATGCGTATCGATATCCCCAAAACAACATTGAGTGTATGATGTTAGAATAACAGTCATATTGAATTGATCCAACTTGTTTGTTATGCTTTGAGATGCATCGTCACAAGTCAATCCATATAAGACTGCTAACATATGCTTTAGTTCATAGACCATAAGAATATCTTAGTCACTTCTTACCGGCCGATGGACCATGATGTTGCTCAAACATCATCTATAACACGGTGATCATAGCGACAACTTTCAACGTCGGAAAGTAAGACAAGGGTATAGATAGCCGAAGAGTGGGATTTACTCCTCCAACGATGGGGAGATATTCTTAGGGCCCTCGGTGTGATGAAATCCATAATCGTCTAGACAGATACCTGTGACTAGGTCACAGGGATGCTGGAATATGTTAACGAGAAAGAATAACACGACTGATAACGAGGAAACCGGTTACGATACTGCCTTCATTTTTTATTTACTCTGTAATCAGTATATATTAGCTTTGACTTAAGTCAAACTTTGCAATGTTTGACAAATTTATAGTAAAGATTTTATAATGATAAATCTATATAATGTAAAAAATATATTCAATGATGAATTGAGTGGCGGAGCATGAGGAGCCAATTTATTTTTATTTTGAGGCAAACATGAGGGGCCAAATGGTAAACGCGAAGTGCTACATGGGCCAAAGAAGGGAATTGCTTTAGATGTGCCACCATTTACTGATTTTACTGGAAAACCCGTGTTCTTGATAAACTTGATCGTGCCCTGAAAAAATGATAAACTTGACCGAAGTTTATTACGTCTGACTTTTCAAACAAAATTAATGTGTAGTAAATAAAAACAAAGGCGATACGAAAATATGACAATGCAAAAGTTTGGATTACTCGGATTTTTGCTAATAATGCACGGAAGCTTAAATTGGATGTACATATACCCCTACCGTTGAGGCTGTGTAAAAGTTCTTAATATTAATTGCAAATACCGACATTTTTAAGTTCCACAAAGTAGAACAAAATATGATAAAAGTACATGAAACTTGCAGGAGACTTTGTGCTTGCCTTTACACTTGTGCTTGCCTTATACAAGAATGCATATTTACTCCGTCTTTATGTTAGCATCCGTATCCATATATATCCGTGTAACCGTCGGAGTTGAGTATCGTAGTATGGCAGGTTCAGCGTGTCCTATTCCTAGTCCAACACAAGATCCCTGCATCGATCGCCTATAAACATACGGCGTACGTCTGTTCTCGGGTAAGCACAACAACAGTACACCAGTTCTTTCGATTTCGATCAGCCAGGGCGACAAAGGCGAAGGCGAACTACGTACCGGGAGTTGACGGCGGCCATGGAGGAGGAGTGGGTCTTTCTCGGCGAGAGCGGCAGCGACGCCGAGACCGTGGGCTCCGTGGATGACGAGGGCAGCGAGACGGGCTTTGCCATGGTGCAGCTCCGCCGAAGCCATGCCAAGGCTGACGCCGGCAAGAACCAAGACGAGGAGGAGGACGACGAGGATTACTTCGACCTCAACCTGCCGGCCCTCGCGGGCAGCAAGGCCGTCTTCGGCGCCAACGGAGATTGCTTCGATCTCGATCTGGCGGCTAGCATCCTGAGCATGGGCAGCGTTGGGTACGACTCCGGGATCCATGGTGCCGACAATGAGGACGACATTGACAAGGTGAGCCTTGGCGCGCCGGACGGCGACGGCGACGGCACCGTGCACCCAGAGCGCGTCCTCTGTGCCCACTGCGCCAACATCGACACCGACCAGAGCTCCGGCGCGGCGAAGCGGGTCAAGTACGACGACATTGACACTAGCAGCTCTGACTCGTGGGAAGGCGACTACGACGAGGACGATGAGCGCTCTGACGCAGCGGGGACCAACGAACCGCGCAGACCCTACATTGATCCCTTATGGCTGGCCGCCTTGGATGATTTTATGAAAGATTCAGCACAGCAGCGCCGCTTGGCAGCCATGCCACCGCCACCATGGCGCCAGGTGCGCCCCCCTGGTGCGCCTCACCTCTTCTTCCCCCAGCCGAGCCGCTCGACTCACTCCTCCGACACGGAGAAGAGCGACTACGATAGTGCTATCTCAGAGTTGGTCAAGTATGACGACGAGGACGAGAAGCCCTCTGACGCGGCGGGGACCGACGAACCGCGCAGACCCTACGTTGATCCATTATGGCAGGCCGCCTTGGACGATTTTATAGAAGATTCAGCACAGCAGCGTCGCCTGGCAGCCATGCCACTGCCACCATGGCGCCAGGTGCGGCCCCCTGGTGCGCCCCACCTCTTCTTCCCCCAGCCGAGCCGCTCGACTTACTCCGACGCGGAGGAGAGTCGCCGCGATAGTGCTATCTCAGAGTTGGTCAAGTACGAGGACGAGAACGATAAGTGCTCTGACGCGGTGAGGACTGACGAACCGCACAAACCCTACACTGATCCCTTATGGCAGGCCGCCTTGGATGATTTTATGGAAGATTCAGCACAGCAGCGCCGTTTGGCAGCCATGGCACCGCCACCATGGCGCCAGGTGCGCCCCCCTGGTGCGCCCCACCTCTTCTTCTCCCAACCGAGCCGCTCGACTTACTCCTCCGACGCGGAGGAGAGCGGCCGCGATAGTGCTATCTCGGAGTTCGTGAACATAGTGATGACAAGAGAAAATGCGCTACCCCTGTTCGACGCAATGGAATCGTTGTTGGAGCTTCCGTTCTACGATTTGAACAGATCCGACTGGAAGGCCGCCCTTGACAAGGCCAGGGAGGAAATTGTTGCGCGGCAGTGCCGATGCTGCCCCGTGCTGCGCCCCATCTCTTCTTCATCCAGCAGAGCCAGTCGACCTAGCTCATACACAATGCCACACAACTTCTAGATTTTGATTGAAATTGAAATGTATACTCTAATGTCAATGCTGTATGCTACTACTATCTTATCCAACTTCTAGATTTTATTACAGTCTTCTATGAATTGCTGGCATTGTATTGGTGATTGACTAGTGTTTATCTTCCGAGTATGTTACAATAAGGACATATTGCATCACCTACTGCGTTGGTTGCAATAGGCTATTTTCCTAGTAGTCTTAAATGCAACACATTTCTCGCAAAAAATAAGTCTTAAATGCAACACATAATCACGTCCCCCCTATTCCATCCACGAACATTTGAGTTATCAACAAGCAAGCGCACCATCGTATTTATCCCTCCATATAGATGTCTGCAATCGCCGAGCCACACGAAATAGCACATGTCGCTTGATGAGTAACTTTGTCTTATGTGGATTATTACATGCAAAAGGATCACGCAATGGATCCGGTCAAGTGCTCTTTGATGTACTAATAAGCATGCACGTGTCCCTCTAGGCTCTAGTGGTGCACGAACCTGCTCAAAAGTCAAAACATATGTATGCCGCGGATGCATCTTTCGTTCTTTCTCTTTTCTGTTCAAACCTATCTTGCAGTACGCTGTGCCTGAAGAAGAAAAATTCGGGTCACCACCTAATTCCCAAGTACTCCTTTCGTTCCAAAATATTTGTTTTTTTAGACATTTCAAATGAATCATTTTGCTTTGTATGTAGTCACCTGTCGAAATCTCTAGAAAGACAAATATTTGAGAACGGATGGAGTACTTGCAAGCTTAATAGCAAACCATGTACTTGAGCCATGCTCCTATATCATGGCTAAAGTAGCGATATGTACTACTCATCCCCTCCCAAATATTTGTCTTTCTAGACACTTTAAATAGGCTACAATATACGGATGTATGTAAACATATTTTAGAGTGTAGATTCATTAATTATGCTGTGTATGTAGTCACTTGTTGAAATCTCTATAAGACAAATATTTAGGAACGAAGGGAGTACCTACTAAAGGAAAAAAAAGGCGTCTCCTTATAGTGAGTGAATTGCAAAAACCACCACATTTGGGGCATCGATTGCAGAAAACCACCTAGTCCCTAATTTTATGCAAAAATCACCGTGTTCCTAGTAAACTTTTTGCAAATTGCACTGATCAGGTGATTTAGCCTGATTGATCGTTTTCTGACAAGTGGGACCGGATTGTAAGGAGATGATTTGGTAAAAATTGACATGCACCTCTCTAGATTTCACAAAGACACCCTTATTCAAAAAATGAAAAATCAATCAGCCCACTCCCACCCCCGTCGCCTTCCTGGCGTAGGTGAATGGCGGCTGCTCGTCCGGCTCCAGCCGCCGCACCAGCTGCTCCACCGGCACACCCGCGATCCTGCATGCCACCCAAACCAACACTGGATCGACCCGTCAGTCCAAGAATCCAAGGACAGCGTACGGAGATGGGACTGGGACATGGACTGCGCGCATCGGTGGACGACGAAGGCGGCGGTGGGCGAGAGCGCAGAGATGTGGCCGCCGCACTGCTGCCCCGACGTGGACGCCGACGAGGCGGCCTCCGGCGGGACGGCCTCCCTCCTCCCTGATCTTGCTCGTTGGCGGGGCGGCGAGTGCTCCGTCCCGTGCGCCGTTGTGTGCTGCTGCACGACACCACATCTCCCCGCCGGTGTGGCTGCTACTGCTCGCCGCCGCAGGTCATCATCGCTGCGGCTGTCGCGGGCATGCCGAGCAGGAGGCCGTGGCCGTTGTGCGCGCCTGGGCGCCGCGACCCATCCCGCTTCGGCGAGGCCGAGCTCCGGCGCACCCGCGCCCCTTCCCATAACACGCACATCGCAGAGGAGATGAGGAGAGGCGGGGCCGGCAGTGGGCTTCTGGCGGCGGCGATGGGAGCCGGTGGGGGCGGCGAGGTTGCCTCCCCCCAATCGGATCGGGAGCAAGAATAGGATCGAGAGTAGGGGGTAGATTGCTTTTTGTTTTTAGAGCCAGGGATGTGTATGTAATTTTCTTTTGCCAAGTCAGCTCCTTACAGTATGGTCCTATGTGTCAGAAAGTGATTAAATGGGCTAAATCACCTGATCAGTGCAATTTGCAAAAAGTTTACTAGACACGCGGTGATTTTTGCACAAAATTAGGGACTAGGTGGTTTTCTGCAATCGATGCCCCAAATGTGATGGTTTTTTGCAATTCACTCACTTATAGTGCTACATTCCATGCTAAAACAAATGCATGATAGCACGCATCATCTATGCTTCCCTTCCTTTTCAATTACGTCGATGGACGATGGTAACCGTTTTGTGCATGGGTCAATCGATATTCATGCAAGACATAATTTTGTTTTGTATGTAGTCATTTGTTGAAATCTCTAAAAGACAAATATTTAGGAATGAAGGGAGTACCTACAAAAGAAAAAAAAAAGATACATGAACAAACACGTCTCCTTCTAGTGCTACATTCCATGCTAAAACAAATGCATGATAGCACGCATCGTCTATGCTTCCCTTCTTTTTCAATTACGTCGATGGACGATGGTAACTGTTTTGTGCATGGGTCAATCGATATTCATGCAAGACATAATTTTGCTTTGTATGTAGTCATTTGTTAAAATTTCTAAAAGACAAATATTTAGGAACGAAGGAAGTACCTACTAAAAAAAGTGCATGGAGAGGCACGTCTCCTTCTAGTGCTACATTCCATGCTAAAACAAATGCATGATAGCACGCATCGTCTATACTTCCCTTCTTTTTCAATTAAAAAGACGGACGATTGTAACTGTTTTGTGCATGGGTCAATCGATATTCATGCAAGACATGTCGGGCAGCTTTAGGTTGGCGAGAAAGGCAGGGCGTTCAAGGGCGAGGAATGAAGGGCAACAATGCTACACCACGCACGAGCAGCTTACGCAATTAGCTACAGGATTGTGTGGCCTTTGCTCATTGGAGAAAAATCAGGAAAGAGGGCCCAACACAGTTAAATTCACGGGGTGAAAGTAGACCTGGCCATGGGATACCCGGCCCGAAAAGCCCGACCCGACCTTGCCCATGGGCCGGGCCTGGGCCTGAGATCTAAGCCCAACGCCCGGGTCAGGCCGGGCTCAAGCCCGGCATATTTGCGATTTAGGGAAGGGCCTGGTTCGACGACATGAGGCTCGGCGGGCTTTTGCACCGATGGGCCGGGCCTGGGCCTAATATTTAGGATCGACGCCCAGGCCAGGCCAGGCCCAGTTTTTTGTAGTGGGCTTTATTTGGCCCGGCCCGAAGCCCGGCCCAGTCTGACATTTGGCCAGGTATAGGTGGAAGGATTGGTTAGTGGGCGGAGTCCGTAAGTCAATTTTGTAGGTAGTCCGTAAGTGTATCCTTAGGGTTAGACCTGGCCATGGGCAGCCCGGCCCGGACGGCCCGACCCGACCCGACCCGAAAATCCCGGGCCGGGTTGAGCCCGAACATGCCATCGGGCCGGGCTCGGGCCTGGAAATCGAGCCCGCCGGGCAGATCGGGCCGGGCTCGGGCCTGTGAAAAATGCATTTTTAGCCATGGTCGGGCCGGGCCGAGCGGGCCATGTCGGGCTTTTTCAGGTTCGGGCCGGGCTCGGGCCCGATTTAGTAGGCCCGGTGGTCGGGTCGGGCCGGGCTCGGGTCTGGGTTTTCAGCATCTGGCTTTGTTTGGCCCGGCCCGAAGTCCGACCCGGCCCGAGATATGGCCAGGTATACTTAGGGTGGCTTGTGGATATTGTTGAATGGCAACTAAGAGAGGTAATAGTGTGCCTTGCGGGTTCCCAATCTAAGAGCATCTACAGTGGGGCGCCCCAATTCGACCACGAACGCCTGGGCGGCCCGCCCTGCCACTTACCGATCACGAAAATCTAACCCAAATGGGCGCCTCAAACGCCCAAGCTGATCGGCACCCCTCATACACAACCCAAATATGGGGCGTCTATGGGGCGCCCGGGTGCGCCCACTAACGAGGTTACAGACCTAGGGTAGGGTCACAGGCCCGACCAAGGTACCCCACCCAAGGTCACTACCCTAGAAAATCAAAAGACAAAACTCATGATGACAAAGACAGTCGACTGAGACGACCCAAGAGAACATCCCACTCGACTGGACATCACCTACAAGACGACTCAACTCCACTCGACCAATCCAAGGCACTCGACCCCCGAAGGTCAAGGGTCCCTTAGGACAATAACGGTCTGGTATTTACTCGCCGTAGTGAATGCCTTAATTACTCTTTACTGTAGGCGTTATCAGTAACGCCTGCCTTAATGTACATTGAACCCTTGGTAACGTGGAGCATGACTGGGGTCCTGGCGCACTATATAAGCCACCCCTCCTCCAGTACAAGGGTTCGCATCCCTGTAACTCACATACACACATATCAGTCGACCGCCTCCGGGCACCGAGACGTAGGGCTGTTACTTCCTCCGCGAAGGGCCTGAACTCGTGAAACACCTCGTGTACAACTTCACCATAGCTAGGGCCTTGCCTCCTCATTCGTACCCCCTACTCGTACTGTTAGTCTTAGAACCACGACAGTGGGCGCCCACCTTGGGGCAAGGCATCTTAGCGACATCTGGTGAGGTTGCAACTTCTTCTCCGACCTCCTTCATCATGGTGTCAGGCGGTGGTTTAATGTTGGGCCGCGAGATCCGGCTCGACGCGCTCGTTTTCATCGCCGACGACTTCGCATGGCTCCAGGAGGCCCCTCTCGACGTCGAGGCTCTGCCCGCCCGCGGGGCTGCGCACTTCCGCGCCAGCGCCTACGGCGTCCTCCTTCGGCAGCCGTCGACTTAGTATTCATCGATTCCTATGTCGTCCCCCATCCCCGCCGAACGCCGTCGCAAGCGATCCGGTCGCTCACGGCTCCAGCGGTGGGTGAAACACGCGGTGGCCCGTCAAACGGCCACCCCTCAAGTCGCGGGCATCGAGCCCGACGGTTACCTCTACGGGCCGGTCGATCCGTCGATCGAGCTCGTAGATTCTGTTTCCGAGTGCGGGAGCAGCGATCTCGCGGCGGAAGTCCTCATGGTCGACTCACGCCGCAGCCCGCCGGGTTTTCCTTGTGGTGGAGACGGCGGCAACGGCGGCGGCCGCTCACACGACAACGACGGCTACATTCCTCAACCCCTCACCGTTGAGCAGAGGGCTGAGCTTTGTCGCCGCAACGAAGACGCGCTTTTTACTCCCATCGTGGGAGATTCTCCGGAGGCTCTGGCCCTGGAAGCCACGCGCTTGGCCACCGTGGTCGAGCGCGCGCGCTTGGTAAAAATCCAGCGCGCACTCGACGAACAGGCCCGCCGACTGGTCCCCGAGTCCAGTCGACGACCGCGCCAATCGCACCCGCGCGAGACTCGGGTGTTCCGCACACCAGTCCGGAACCTCGAAGCCACGGCTCGCATCACGGAGTCGATTCAACCTTCTCGGTCGGAGGCTGGGAGAGGTCTTCAGCAGATCCGAGCTTTGCTCCGGACGGCTGAGGAGCTAAACGCGGCTGTTTCTCAGTCGCGCAACAGGATCCACAGCAGATTGGTAGATGCGGACACCGTTTGGTCAGCACACAGTCCAAGATCGCCCCCAAGGCGTGAGGAACAGGGCCCGCGGCAAGACCGGCATCTGGGTCGGAACGACAAGCAACACGGTCGTCGACCCGGTCATAATGACCGCCGTCGAGTGCCTACGCCTCCTCCGGGAAGCGGATCGTACTCGCCCCGGCGGCACGAGGGCAGGCGCCTACGCGACGATGAGCGGAGGGTTCTCCCAGATCCCTTGAGGCCAGGTTTTGACGCAAGGTCAATCCTTGTGCAAGGACGGGTCGACCGGAACAAGGCGTTCAGAGAAGAGCAAGGCAGAGATCAACCAAGTGGGAGCCGAGCACCTGTCTCTGGACCCGAGTGTTTCTGCAGTGCCATCAGAGCCGCAGAGATCCCCCCGAACTTCAGGTTAGCGGCGGGAGTAAGCAAGTTCACCGGCGAGTCAAAACTAGACACCTGACTAGAAGACTACCGAGTTGCTGTACAGATCGGAGGCGGCAACGACGACGTGGCCATGAAGCACCTTCCTCTGATGCTGGCCGCTTTGGCTCGGGCGTGGCTCAATCAGTTGGCCCCCGAGAGTATTTACAGTTGGGAAGAGCTCGCGCGAGCGTTCATTCGAACCTTCGAAGGAACCTGCAAGCGGCCTGCTGGACTCGTAGAGCTTCAGCACTGCGCGCAGAAGTCGAATGAAACTTTGAGGGATTACATCCAGCGATGGACCACCCTACATCACACGGTGGAAAATGTGTCTGAGCATCAGGCAGTTTGCGCCTTCAAGGAGGGCGTACGTAACCGAGAGCTGAATCTAAAGTTTGGTCGAACAGGCGATATGTCCCTGTCACGGATGATGGAGATTGCCAGTCGGTACGCCAACGGCGAAGAGGCCGATCGGCTTCGCAGCGGCAAGAAACCAGTCGGGCAGGAAGATCAGAATTCCAATCAGAAGAACAAGCGCAAGGCCGAGCCAGCTGCTCAGGGCGAGGCTGCAGTGGTCAATTAGGGAAAGGGCAAAGGAAAGCCGAAGGGGTCCTGGGCCCCCAAGAAAGTGAAGGATCAAGCTGGGAATGATGTACTCGACCAGCCGTGCCCCATTCACACGAAGAAAGATGAAGAGGGAAACTTGGTATATCCCAAGCACACCACTCGACAGTGTCGGCTCCTGATCCAGAACTTCCAGAAAGATCAGTCGACTGAGAAGGGAAAGGAATCAGAAGAGTCCGAAGACAAGGAAGGGGATGGAGGATACCCCCAGGTCAACTCCACTTTGGTGATCTTCGCGGACGTCGAGAGCAAAAGTTGACTGAAAGTCATCAATAGAGAAGTAAACATGGTTGCCCCGGCGACCCCCACGTTTTTGCAATGGTCCAAGACCCCCATAACATTCGATCAGTCCGATCACCCAGCACACATTGCCACCCCCGGGCGGCAAGCACTGATGGTCGACCCAGTGGTCGAGGGCACGCGTCTAACCAGAGTCCTGATGGATGGGGGCAGTGGCTTGAATATCTTGTATGCAGCAACCCTCCGGGATATGGGCATTCCAATGTCCAAGCTGAGCGAAAGTAACATGAGGTTCCACGGGGTAATCCCCAGGAAGAAAGCCGACTCACTTGGTCAAATCACACTCGACGTGGTCTTTGGTGAGTCGAAGAATTATCGCAAAGAGAAGCTGACGTTCGAAGTGGTGGACTTCAATAGCGCTTATCACGCCATCCTGGGTAGGCCCGCCTACGCCAGATTCATGGCTCCACCGTGTTATGTTTACCTCAAGCTGAAGATGCCGGGACCCAACGGCGTTATAACCGTCAGAAAGCGGAAGAGTGCTTCCAGAAAGGCTCGAAGATCGCTGACGAGCAGATGGCAGCAGTAGAGATGGAGGAGTACCAAAAGAGCGTGGATCCAAGTGATCTGCTGAGGGCAAACAAGCCGGCTTCTGAGTCAGCTTTCCAGTCGGTTGGGGACACGAAACCCGTGCACATCCACCCCACCGACCCCAACGCAGCACCGACCCACATTTCCACTACACTCGACATCAAATAGGAAGAAGCGCTCGTCCAGTTCCTCCGTGAGAACTGGGACATCTTCGCATGGAAACCATCAGACATGCCGGGTGTGCCCAGGGGACTGGCTGAGCACCATTTGCAAGTCGACCCGAAGGTGAAACCTGTGAAGGAACATCTCCGTCGGCCCGCTGCGGAGAAGCGAAAGGCAATTGGCGAGGAAGTGGCTCGGCTCCTGGCAGCTGAGTTTATCCGCGAGATTTACCACTGTGAGTGGCTCGCCAATGTCGTCATGGTCCCCAAGAAGGACAAATCTCTCTACATGTGCATCGATTTCAATCACATCAACCGGGCCTGCCCGAAGGATCATTTTCCTCTTCCCTGCATCGATCAGATAGTTGACTCGACTGCGGGATGTGAGCGTCTGTCCTTTCTGGACGCGTATTCCGGGTACCATTAGATCCGTCTGTTCGGACCCGATGAAATCAAGACAGCTTTCATCACCCCTTTCGGGTGCTTCTGTTATGTCACCATGCCTTTCGGTCTCAAAAATGCCGGCGCTACCTTCATGCGCATGATCCAGAAGTGCTTAATAAAGCAAATCAGTCGAAACGTCGAGGCATACATGGATGACATTGTGGTCAAGTCACGGAAAGGTTCCGACCTGCTGACTGACCTCGCTGAGACATTCGCAAACTTAAGAAGCTATGATATCAAGCTCAATCCGTCAAAGTGTACATTTGGAGTTCCTGGCGGCAAGTTGCTCGGTTTTCTCGTTTCCGAACGGGGAATCGACGCCAATCCAGAGAAGGTCAGCACCATCCTCTGAATGAAACGCCCCGAGCATATACACGATGTCCAGAAGCTTACTGGTTGCTTGGCCGCATTGATTCAATTCTTTTCTCGTCTCGGTGAGAAGGCACCGCCCCTCTACCGACTCATGAAGAAATCAGACAAGTTCGAGTGGAATTCCGAAGCCGAAGCAGCGTATGAAGAGCTCAAAGCCCTGCTGTCCACCGAGCCGGTGCTTGGTGCCCCAGTCAGCAGAGAGCCTCTTCTACTATACATTGCAGCCACCGGACAAGTTGTCAGCACTGTACTCACGGTCGAGCGGGAAGAAGAGGGCAAGGCATACAAGGTCCAGCGCCCAGTCTATTACATATCCGAAGTTTTGACTCCCTCCAAGCAAAGGTACCCGCATTACCAAAAGCTCATGTGCGGGATTTACTTGACTGCAAAAAAGGTTGCCCATTACTTTTCGGACCATACAATCTCAGTCGTCAGCGACGCCCCGCTGTCAGAGATCCTGAACAACCGAGACGCAACCGGTCGAGTGGCAAAATGGGCGATTGAACTTCTTCCGTTAGATATCAAGTTTGAAGCGAAGAAAGCCATCAAGTCTCAGGCTATAGCAGATTTTGTGGCCGAGTGGATAGAACAAGAGCTGCCGACTCAAGTTCAGTCGGACCACTGGACTATGTTCTTTGATGGATCCAAGATGCTGAACGGATCCGGCGCAGGCGTGGTCCTGGTTTCTCCTAGGGGCAACAAGCTCAGTTACGTCCTTCAGATCCACTTTGACAACAACGGAGCTGAGTACGAAGCACTTTTGTACGGGTTGCGCATGGCCATCTCACTCGGCGTCCATCACCTGATGGTTTATGGTGACTCTGACTTAGTGGTGAACCAAGTGATGAAGGAATGGGACGTCAGGAGCCCGACGATGACCAGTTATTGTAGTGCAGTGCGGAAGCTTGAAAAGAAGTTTGAAGGTTTAGAGCTCCATCATGTGCCCAGAGCCAAGAATCAGCTGGCCGATGACCTTGCAAAAATTGGGTCGACTCGGAAGCCTATTCCCAAGAATGTGTTCCTGGAGCATCTGCACACCCCTTCTGTCAAAGAAGACCCCTTCACGGAAGAGTCCCCACAGTCAGTCAGTGCGTCAGATCCGACTGAAGTCGAAGTACCTGCGGTGGTCGACCTGATCATGGAGGTCCTAGTGATTACGCCAGACTGGACTGTGCCTTACATATCATATCTGCTCAGGCAAGAACTCCCGGAAGATGAGGAGGAAGCGCGCCAGATCGTCCGCCGATCCAAGGCGTTCACTGTCATTCAGGGTCAACTCTACAGAGAAAGCGTCACCGGAGTCACTCAGTGCTGCATCACTCCAGAGGAAGGTCAATTGATCCTGGATGAGATTCACTCGGGAACTTGTGGCCACCACACTTCCTCTCGGACCATAGTGGCCAAAGCATACCGAGCCGGGTTTTACTGGCCCCGTGCCAACGAGATGTCCAAGGATATTATGGACAAGTGCGCAGGTTGCCAGTTCTACTCCAACATGTCCCACAAGCCGGCGTCTGCCTTGAAGACCATTCCGCTAGTCTGGCCCTTCGCCATTTGGGGCATGGACATGGTCGGCCCCTTCAGAACGAGCAGAAGCGGATTCACCCACCTACTCGTGGCAGTCAACAAGTTCACCAAATGGAGTGAGGCCAAGCCCATCAAGAACCTCGAGTCGAGCTCTGCCATCAGCTTCATCAGGGAATTGATATTCAGATATGGAGTTCCCCACAACATCATCACAGACAACGGTTCCAACTTTTACTCTGATGAATTCAGAGCTTTCTGTGCTTCTCAAGGAACACGAGTCGACTACGCCTCCGTGGCGCATCCACAGTCAAATGGACAGGCAGAAAGAGCAAATGGTTTGATTCTCCAAGGCCTAAAGCCGCGGCTCATGCGTGATCTTAAGCATGCCGCTGGGGCTTGGGTAACTGAACTACCATCTGTCCTATGGGGTCTGAGGACAACTCCAAACCGGTCGACTAGCCGTACCCCTTTCTTCATGGTCTATGGAGCCGAAGCTGTGTTGGCGAGCGACTTATTGCACAACGCCCCCAGAGTGGAACTCTTCTCCGAAGCTGAGGCAGAGCAGGCTCGTCAGGATGCAGTCGACCTTTTGGAAGAGGAACGAGAGATGGCCTTGATCCGATCGACCATCTATCAGCAAGGCCTGCGTCGATTCCATGCTCGCAACGTCCGAAGCCGAGCATTCCACGAAGGAGACCTGGTCCTTCGAGTGCATCAGAAACGACCACACAAGCTCGCCCCGGCCTGGGAATGTCCATTCATCATCACCAAGGTACTGCACAACGGAGCATACCACCTCTACAATGTCGCCAAGAAGAAAGACGAACCTCGTTCATGGAACGCGGACCTGCTCCGCCGCTTCTACAGTTGAAGCACTCGACAGTCGAGTTGTAATAAAGATTCTCCCGATTTGTTTCAAAGACAAGTTTGCAATGGTCCTTTAATGATTGTTGTTTTCTAAAAAAACACTGGCCTTCAAAATCCCCCAGTGGGTGCTTAGCCGCGAACCCGATTCGCCTAAGTTTCAAACACTCACTCCGAGTGAAGAGCAACCCTCTCACTCGGGGGCTTAGCTGCGGCCCCGTGACTCGCCTAAGTTACAAACATCCACTCCGAGTGAAGAGCAACCCTCTCACTCGGGGGCTTAGCTGCGGTCCTCCGAGCTGCGTCAAAAGTATAATGTGGCTCTGCCTTCCGAGCTCCGCCACAAATACAACGTAGCTTGGAATCGCCTAAGTTACAAACATCCACTTCGAGTGAAGAGCAACCCTCTCACTCGGGGGCTTAGCTACGGTCCTCCGAGCTGCGTCACAAGTATAA
>LR738713.1:732114008-732137423 GCA_902687465.1 Secale cereale
CTGCGGCCCTGTGACTTGCCTAAGTTACAAACATCCACTCCGAGTGAAGAGCAACCCTCTCACTCGGGGGCTTAGCTGCGGTCCTCCGAGCTGCGTCACAAGTATAATGTGGCTCTGCCTTCCGAGCTCCGCCACAAATACAACGTAGCTAGGAATCGCCTAAGTTACAAACATCCACTCCGAGTGAAGAGCAACCCTCTCACTCGTGGGCTTAGTTGCGGTCCTCCGAGCTACGTCACAAGTATAATGTGGCTCTGCCTTCCGAGCTTCGCCACAAATAAAACGTAGCTTGGAATCGCCTAAGTTACAAACATCCACTCCGAGTGAAGAGCAACCCTCTCACTCGGGGGCTTAGCTGTGGCCTCGTGACTCGCCTAAGTAACAAACATCCGCTCCGAGTGAAGAGCAACCCTCTCACTCGGGGACTTAGCTGCGGCCCCGTGACTCGCCTAAGTTACAAAACATTCACTCCGAGTGAAGAGCAATCCTCCCACTCGGAAGCTCAGCCGCGGTCCTCTGAGCTCCGCCGCAAGTACAACGTCGCCATCGAAGCGTCGACTCAAAGATTCAAGCGATCAAAAAAGAGTCACAAGCCAAGGAATCAAATTCAGATAAAATTCCGCAAGATTCGGGCAAGAGTACCTGGGCCACGGGCCCACCAGAGTTTAACGATTACAAGACCACTCAGCATTCCGAGGCAAATCGAATTAAAATGTCAAAGTTCACTCATTCCTCAGGAGGAGGCGGACTCGCAGGTGCAACGAACTGATCCAGGTCGATCCCATCGGCGATGCGGGTGGCGGCTTCCAAGAAAGTCTCCATAAACGACTGGAATTGGAGCTCCTTCGTATTGGCCACCTTGAGCGCCGCGATTCACTTCCTTGCAGTGCACACGGACCAAGGACATCGTCACATCGGCTCCACCTCGGGCGGACGACTTCTTCCACTCTTGCACTCGGTTGGGGATCTCGTTGAGTCGAGTCATCAGAGACTCGAGGTCGTTCTCCTGCACGACCTCCCTCCAGAGCGCGGTGTCGATCCGGGCCATCACCGCCTTCAGCCGCCCCAGATAGTCCGTGGCAGCAGTAAGACGGGACTCCAGCCTCACGATGTTCATGGCAACCTCGTCCTTGATGATGGAATTGGCTGGGTCCAGGCCGGGCTCGACCCACCTAGTCTCTTCTTCGAAGTTGCGGTAGAATTCTGCGCCACGGGAAACAAGTCGAGTCAGCAAATACAACATGGGTCGACCGATCCAACTCGGCCTGAGCCAGATAGACGTACCTTCGAGCACGAGGTACCACTTCTTGGTAAGGTCGCCCAAATAAGCGTCAAGATCAATCCTCTTCTGGAAGAGGGCCTCGTACTTATCGTTCAGGACGCCCTTGGCATTCTTCAGTCGAGCCACCTAGTGATTACCTGCATCAAGTGAGCCTCTCAGCCTGACGATCTCCGCCTCGAGCGCGCCTACAGAAGTCAGCTTCTGCGCCGCCAGTTCCGCCTTCTCTTGAGCCGCCTGCTGCGCCGCCGCCAGGTCGAGATCTTTCTGCTCCAAGGCTGCTTTCAGTTGACCTACCAAAGACATCACTGGGCAGATGAACATGAGGAGACACAAGGCATATTTATCAAAAGTCAGTCGACAAATGGTTAGCGTCAGTTACCGGCCGCATCATCCCGCGTCCTCTTTAGGTGGTCCCGAGCCAGCTGCAAGTCGAGATTGAGCTGAATTTGCTTCTTCCCAAGGTCTGCAAATTTGGCTCCAAACTCGCAGGATTTCTGCATCAACACGACAAGACAAGATTATAAGACTACAGTCGAGTCAAACACTCAACCGCAGTCTCGGGGACTACACCCACTGGGTGCACTGAGCGTGCCCCCACTGGTTCTCACTCAGCCAAGATCAGTCTGGCTTGAGCTAAAAAAAACAACAAGGAAGAAAAGTTCTATCGTCAGACCATGGCCGGCCGCCAGCAGTCGACCACGGTCTCAGGGACTACACCCAGTGGGTGCACTGAGCGTGCCCCCACCGGTTCTCACTCGACCAAGATTAGTCTCGCTCGAGTTCAAGGGAAGTTGAAAGCAAACACATCAAGACTCTCACCCAGTGGGTGTGACATCATCTTACGAACAAAGCAGCAGGTTCTTTCAAAGCCAAAGACTATGCCAGTGCAGCAAGCCAACCAGTGGAGAAAACAAACCTGGACGTTGGCCCGAAGAGCAGAACTAGCGTCGTAAGCAGCCATGTTGGCCTCGTACGCCGCCTTTGTCTTCTCCATCATCAACTCCGCCTGGCGAATGGCTTCTTGAGCTGCTCCCACGGGATCCTCCGGGAGGCGATATGAGGAGAAGAGAACGGACGATGGAGCAGGCGCTGGGTCGACGGCCGGAGCAGGCGCTGGGTCGACAGTCGAGACAAGCGCTGGGTCGACGACCCTTCCAGCTGACGAGACAGGGCGTACGGTCGACACGGGGTCGGCGAAGGAGACCGTGGCTCGGGCCGCGTCTTCCTGCTGCTGGGCCTCTGGGCCAGAAGGCGCCTTCCGGCCCTTCTTCCCTGTGCATCGCCGATCCCCTCCCAAGCGCTCCTCATCAACATCATCATCGTCATCTGGGAGCTCTATGACATGGCGTGGCACTTCAAGACAAACAATAGCGAAGTTCAGTCGACCGTCACCCCTAACCAACGAAAAAACAACACACGATCTATAACCCGCACCTGCGCGGGATGTCACGGCATCTGCGGTCTCCTCGTCGTCCCGGCCCTTGTCAATGTCCATCGAGGTCGTGGAAGCAGCAGCGCTGAAGGAACCCCTCGAAGATGAGTCGACGGTAGACACGGTCAACCTCCAAAAGACAGAAAGAAACAAAACCGAATGATACTTACGTGGAGGCGATGGGGACATCCACCTTAATCCTGGGCACAGCCTTCCGAGGCTTGGTGGTGGTAACCTTGGGGTGCTTGGGCGCCTTCTCAGAGGGGTCAGGAGTGGCCGTGCGAGCGCGCTTGGGCGTTTGGGAGCCAAAGGGACTTGTTCGAGGGCGCGCAGCCCCTGGGTCGTGCTTCCCCTTAGACCGCCTCTCGTCACGGGGAGGTGACTAGACCTCCTCCCCGCTGCTGTAGTCCTCGCTCTCCTCCTCGGTCTCCTCCTCCGACTTCCACTCGGTGGCGTCGCCCACGCCCTCCTCGCCCTCCTGGACCAGATCCCCGTTGGGCAGCGAGTACATCTCGGTATAGATCTGCAAAAAGGGAAGATTAACCAAGTATCAGTCGGATCCGTCGAGACAAATTACAAGCCAATGACAGAAACATCACTCGGGAGCCGAAGACAAACCTTATCGGGCAGATGGTCAGCGTCGAATGGGAGGACCCTCCCGGACCCCCTGGGGTTGTCTTTGTTCCCCATGATGCACTTCAGGCATTGCGCCACGTACTTCACGTCGGCCGCCTCCGGGTGGACTCGCGACGAGTCGTCGGTACCGGAGTACAACCACATCGGGTGGTCCCGAGCCTGGAGCGGCTGGATCCTCCGCATGAGGTACACCTCAAACAGATCCATCCCTGTTACACCCTCGCGGACCAATTGGACGACCCGCTCCACAAACATGTTCACTTCGGCCCTCTCGGCTTTACACACTATCATTGAAGGGGGCTGGCTGGCTCGACCAAGAGAGAAAGGGGGAAGACCAGTCGACTGACCCGGGGTCGGACTGTCCTTATAGTAGAACCAAGTCGATTGCCAGCCCCGAATCGACTCCGGAAAGATTACGGGGGGAAAAGCGCTCCTATTCCTAAGTTGGATTCTGATACGTCCAAAACGTATCTATAATTTCTGCTTGCTCCATGCCACTTTTGGGTGATATTGCTATGATATTCATACACTTCCATACACTTTTGATCATATTTGGACTAACCTACTAATCCAGTGCACCCCGGTGCCAGTTTCTGTTTTCGGCTGATTTTGTATTTCAGGTTTTCACATTACGAGAACTGCCAGGAAAAATCCAGAAAATATATATATAAAATCAGCGTTCCAGGAGCCACCGTGCGGCCAAAGTACAGCCGGGGGGGGGGGGACCCACAGGGGCTCCAGGCGCCCTGTGGGCGCGCCTGGGCCCCCCGAGGCACCTCCGATGCCCCCCTTTGGAATATATTTAAAGCGTGTCGCGGAAACCCTAATTCCAGACCCTTTTCTCCAGACGCGATTCTGATCTCCGCCGCCATCGCCATCAAGCTTCGGGAGACCAGAATTCCTGTGCCGGCACCCTGCCGGGACTGGGAAGTGCTCCCGGATTCTTCTCCATCGACGTTGCTTCCTCCCTCCATGATGCGGGAGTAGTTCCTCTTCGGGGCTGAGGTTCCTACCAGTAGCTATGTGGTCAATTCTCGCTCCCATGATGTGATCTTCGTTGTGATCATAGGCTATGTTAATCTAGGGTGTTTCCCCTTCCTCTATGTATTGGATTGATGTACTCACTTGTCTTTATCTAGTATAATCCCCGAGACCAAGGTGACAACGGTCTATTGGACATGGATTAGAAAAGTATTTACATGAGTGATTTCCTCTCTTGTGTGTTGATTGAAGATTGAGAGTCTATTGGTGCTTGTCTTTGACTATCCTTTAGATATGTTGTGGTGATTGTGGGACTCTCTTTGGATGGCCGCGGTGACATTGGGAAATCCTTAGATTGAGAACTACGAACTTTGAGGTGTGCTTTTGTAGCCCTACATAATTCTCGTCCTCTCTTGACCACGAAGGAATGACCTCCGAGTGTGTCCCCTTTTGTAGGATCGTAGAAGTATGTCTAGAGGGGGGGGGGGTGATTAGACTACTTGACAATATAAAAAATCTGCCTTTTGATCATGCAAAGTTTTGGCAGTTTCACAATTAAGATCAATTCAAGTAGCACACTACACATGCAATTCTAGAGTATGGGCAGCGGAAAGTAAATTGCATATATAGTAACGAGAGGTGGAGAAGATCAAACGCAGTTTGGTGACACGGAGATTTTTGTCGTGGTTCCGATAGGTGGTGCTATCGTACATCCACGTTGATGGAGACTTCAACCCACGGAGGGTAACGGCTGCGCGAGTCCACGGAGGGCTCCACCCACGAAGGGTCCACGAAGAAGCAACCTTGTCTATTCCATCATGGCCTACGCCCACGGAGGACTAGCCTTACTCGGGGTAGATCTTCACGAAGTAGGCGATCTTCTTGCCCTTACAAACTTCTTGGTTCAACTCCACATCTCAAAGACGGAGGCTCCCAAGCGACACCTAACCAATCTAGGAGGCACCACCCTCCAAAAGGTAATAGACGGTGTTGATGATGATGAACTCCTTGCTCTTGTGCTTCAGATGATAGTCTCCCCAACACTCAACTCTCCTCACTGATATGGCTGTGGTGGAAGAAAGGTTTGAGTGGAAAGCAACTTGGGAAGGCTAGAAATCAAGTTTCATATGGTAGGAATGGAATGGCTTGATCTCAACACAAGGGTAGGTGGTTCACTTCTCAGAAAGTGTATGGTAGGAGTGGTAGACTTTCTGATGGCTCTCTCCACGAATGAAGAGGGGGTGGAGGGGTATATATAGCCTCCACACAAAATCCAACCGTTACACACACATTTGACCAATCTCGGTGAGACCGAAGTTAAAACTCGGTCAGACCGAAAGTTCAAATATAGTGAACGTTGGGATTTTCGGTGGGACCGAAAATACCATCTCGGTGTGTCCGAAGTGAGTCAAAGGTTGGAGCTTTCCATCTCGGTGGGACCGAAAGTAACAACTCGGATATTCCGAAGTGATGTCAATTGGTTACAGAAGGTTGGCAGTCCATTTTCGGTGAGACCGAAACTCAGAATCGGATGGACCGAGAAATTAGGGTTTGGAAGAATAACTGAGGTGGTTCATCTCGGTGGGACTGAGTTTGCAGAATCGGTTTGTCCGAGATTACTTATGAGTGTGTTAAGTAGTGAAGAGTGCTGATAGTTGAGGGAGCTAGATCACCAAGCACTTGAGCAACCAGATCATTAACACAACCTCATCCCCTTTTAATAGTATTGGCTTTTCCTATGGACTCAATGTGATCTTTGATCACTAAACCAAAAATAGAGTCTTGAGCTTTTGCCAATGCTTGTCTTAGCATTTTGAGGGGTCCACTTCTTCAGACATTTCCATACCCATATCATCGAACTTTTCTGAAATGATTCTCAAGTAAATATTAGTTCAATGATATATATATTGTTATTAATTACCAAAACCACCCGGGGATTAGTTGCACTTTCAATCTCCCCCTTTTTGGTAATTGATGACAACATATAGATCAAAGCTTCGACAAAAGATATAATCAATGAATGATATCGTCGCTTTGAGAAGTATGTGATAAACAAGAGCTCCCCCTAAATTTGTGCATTATTTAAAATTTGCGTTTGAATGCAAATGCACAATCGATTAGGATTATGGGTCACTCTTCCATGTCACATACATCTTGGTGGAGCGCACAAAATGATAAGAATGAATAACATGCACTCAATCACCAAGACAAGAATAAATAGCCATACAATAAGGAATAGCATAGGATAAGCATTAAGCGCACATTAAAGCATAGTATGACTAAGCACTCATTAAGGTAGCATCAAACTTAGTAGCAAGCACACTTAAAGTTTCAGGAACCAAAAGAAACCAATGTATCTCAAAGAAAACCGGCAAAAGAACGAAAGACGAAAGAGCACTCTCTCTCTCTCGAAGCCCTATGATCTATAACAATTTCTCCCCCTTTGGCAACAAGTTACCAAAAAGTTCGAAAAGGTATAGAGCTAAGCGTCACTGGCTCTGCTGGCGGCTCCCGTCTGGGTAGATGTCGGTGTAGAGATAGCTGCATCGGCGAAGACTTCTGCTGAAGTCTGCGGTGGAGGAGTGGATGCTGGAGCTGGAGCAACTGCTGGAGCTGTAGCTGGTGCTGAAGTGGTAGCCCTGGAGTCTGTCACTGGGATAGCTGCAGATCTGGATCCTCTGGGAACCTGAGCAGTCTGGCGATGAGAGTCCTGGACTAGATCATCCTGCATAAGCTCTGCTCTCTCCTGCCTTGTCTCCTCCATGTCTGCCTCAAGCTTGTTGACAGACACCTGAATCTCAGTCAGCTTCACGTCCAGAGCGTGGATCTTGTCCTCGACAATCCTCTCTAGGCTCTCCTGAGATTGCTCAATGCTGGCCAGGCGTTGTTCAATCCTTTGGGTAGCTTCAAGAATTTGTTCTCCAAAGATCTTTGGCTTAGCTGCTGCTGCTGCTGCCTCTTTGTCAGCTTTAGCCTTCTTCGCAGCTTCGATTTTGGCCTGTCCTTCAACTGAGGTAGGATCCTCTTCATCCATCACAACTACGTTGTCCTCATGCTCTGGCTGCAGTGGCAAGTGCTTCCTATCCAACATGAATTTGCCCGTGCCAAATTTGGCGTTGATGAGCATCTGAATCTGCGGAGCAAACCCACACGACCTCTTCTGGTCAGCTGCAGTCCTCTTAATGGTCTCTACCATCAAGTCCATCACCTTGAAAGGTGCCTTCTCATCGAGAATGTGCAGCATGTTGATAGAATAGCCTCGAATCATGCGGTGGTCTCCAGACTTAGGCATCAATGTATGCCTCAGAATAGTGTTAGTGGTGGTCAGACCTGCCTGGAGATAGTACACTGAGCCAAGCTTCCATCCTTCCAAATCAGCAGCCGGGATCTCCTTGTACATGTTCTTCATGGAATCATGACTCTTCTTAGGAATCCCATAGACATCAATGTCGTCCTCTCTCTGCACTGGAGCGTTCAGAAGTTCTGCCCATTCCTCAACAGTCGAAGAAAACCTTTGACCTTCAGTCATCCAGGTGATCTTGCCATCAGGATAGAAGTGGGCTGTGGCATAGAACTGCATGATCATCTCGTCATTCCAAGCCGTCAGCTCTTGACCCACAAAATCAGCAACTCCACATGCAGTAAAGCTCTCATGCACATGGGGAAAGAAGTCCCGGTGCTCTTCACTGTCAATATACTTCCAGTCAACATACCTGGTGTCAGCAACAATGGGCTTCTTATCCATCAGCACGGTCTCATAGAAATCCTGCTGTTCTCTGGTGTGGAATCTGGGGTCCACAGCAGTCCTTCTCCTTACAGCATATGGATCAGACTGTCTCCATAGCCTGAGACCTTTGTCCTTCCTTGCCTTCATGTCCTCAGCTTGAGGATGAGCATCATTGTGGAGTGGCAACTTGGGACGGAGCTTAAGCAACACATGCTCTTCATCTGATTCAGACGGTGGCATCTCACCTTTGTTCTTCTCAGAAGCTGGAATGCTTCTGGTTGTTCTCTTGGGCTTAACTGGAGCTGCCTTGGCTTGAGCAGGCTTCTTGGGTTTAGAGGAGGCTTGAGCCCGAATAGCATCACCCATGAACTTAGCTTTCTGAGGAGGAGGCTGGGGTGCATCTTCTTCTTCTTCTTCTTCTTCTGCAGCATCAACTTGAGGTTCAGCATATACTACCCTCTTCCTTTTGGAAGTCTTCTTCACCTTGCTTGGAGCAGGCTCTTCCAAGTTGAGCTTCTTTGCAACTGCTGACTGCTTTACTTTGCTTGTGCCTTTCCTTGACTGCTGCCCTTGGTGCTCTTTGGCAACCACATTCCTCTTTGGCTTGGAGGTAACTTCCTCAGCAACAAAGTCAGAGTCTTCATCATCAGAAGTTCTCTTCTTCCTGGTTCTGGTGGCTGCAGGAGGCAAACCACTAGGGGTGCTCCTCTCACCATCATCACTGGAGCTGCTAGCAGGACTTGTATCTGCCTCTGGAATTTCAGCAAACGGTGATTCAGACCTGTTCTGGCTGTCACTGACATCTGACATGGCTGAAAAACCTGTGAAAAGATAAGGTATAGGCAGAGTAGAAGAGTTATCACAACTGCAGAGGTTTTTACAAAAAAAATGAGTTCAAAACTTAGTTTTGAGTTTTCACAGAATGTATTTCGGTCAAACCGATTTCAAGTTTCGGTGCAACCGAAGTGTTCAACAGAAACCTACACACCACTTTCGGTCAGACCGAAATGGGTTTCGGTCCTACCGATAACTTAGGGTTTCACTAAAACTACGTTTCGGTCATTCCGATTGGCACAACTCGGTTAAACCGAATGATGCAGTGCAATGGCCAGAGGCCAAATCGGTCATTCCGAGTTTCAAAATCGGCTTCACCGAGATGCATTCCGTGGAAACCTAAACCTAAGAATTTCCCTCGAAACTAGAAGATCTGAACTAATGTATAGGGAATATCTCAAACGTGGATTGAATCATGGCAAGCCTATCATGCAAGAATCAGATGGGGAGCACGAAAAGGGATCGAGACACACCCTAACTTGGTGGTGTCCCTCTACGGCGGCAACGGTGGAGATGATTACCGTTGACGGCGGCGGAGACCTGCGACGAGGGCGCACAGGCGACGACGGCGACGATCCGTAGACCAGGGCGACGGCAGCAGGGGTCTTGGGGGCGAACGGTTTGAAGAATTAAATCGCGCGCAGCCCTCAGGTATATATAACCCCATGCTGTCGGTGGGACCGAGTTGAAAAACTCGGTGTCACCGAGATGTATAGCTGCTGTGCAGTTACGCATATCGGTCAGACCGAGATGTTGAACTCGGTTTCACCGAGATGAAACCTAGATCAGTCTAAGCGTTTCGGTTGGACCGAGATTGAGAAGCCGGTCAGACCGAAATGGACTTAGAAGGTTTTGGAAGTCAGCCTTAGACGAATCGGTGGCTCCGAGTGCTCCTCACTCGGACTGTCCGGAAAAGACTTGTTCAAAGTTGTGATATGAGCATGAATAGAATTTGAGACAAGAAAGCATAGATAGCTAGAGAAAGGTGCTTAGGCATTCTTGTCCATCCATTTGGCCAGAAAAAGAAAACAAAACAATCAAAACAACAAATGGATGTCCTTGAATGGATAAAATCATGCATTCAACATGCTCACACAATAAGATAGCAACTGAAATATGTGTCAAACATGCACAACCAACACTCTAGCTACTAGCACACAATTTGTCGATGACTAGGTCATCTATATATGAGTATATTGACTTAGGAGCCAAATGAGAACATTTGATCATAGGTCATACTCATCGTTTAAGCACAAGTGGGGTTACCACTTTTACATAAAGCATTTATGTGTTCACATCATTTGGAGATGCTTTAGCTCAATTTTTTAGAGCAAAGCTCCCCCTAGATGTGAGAACCCCTTTCAAAGGGTCAAACTAACCTTGGGTTGTCGTAGAAGACTTCATGTAGATGTTGAAGATGTGGATGCTCAATGTTGATGCAGATCATCAAGAGTTGGGAGCAATCCTTTGGATTAAGGCACTTTCAATACCTACATGGGTTAGTCCCACAAGGAACAAACAAGAATATCCATAGACATAGAGTGAAGTACACGAAAGATGATGTCCATGAAAGCAATGTTTACCTTGTCCCTTGACTTACCAACAAGAGGGTTTGTGACTCCATGAACTAGTGCATGATGTGGAAGTTGATTGCACAAGTTCTTGCCAAAATGAATATGAGTGAAGTTTGTTGGCGGAGTCACCCTCAAGAACCTACTAGTTCTTCTTCTTTGGGATCCACATCATCTTGATGGGAATCCTTGGTGTTGTAGTTGAGCTTGACGAAGTAGAACTTGATGTGTCCTTGGGAACCCACTTGACCATGGCTTGAGGTGCTTCAATGAATGCATCAATCTCCTCTTGAAGCTTGTCCTTGGCCTTTAGCTTGTGGTCTTGTGGTGGAAGGTCATCTTGAGCTTGTTCCACATTGGAAGAAGTAGGATCATACTTCTCCTTTTGTGAAACAAACTGTGGAGTAGGGTATTGACCTTCTTCCCACTCAACACCTTTGACGTTGAACTTTTGCTCAAAACCAATCCCTTGATTCTTCCGGTGTCTTCCTTGTTTGCGAACAATCTCCTCAAAGTTCTTGCTACCGGCAAGACTCTTGTAGACACCTTTCTCTATGATTTCCTTCAATAGGCTATTTTCTTGCTCAAGTGTAACTTGGCTTGGAACATTGTTAGTGGAATCAAGAGAACTACTAGAAGTAACAACATTGGATTTAACATTGTTATTGTTACTACTAGAGGAAGAATTTTTCTTATGCTTGTCATGCTTAGTCTTAATAGGTGGCAAGAAATTAGACAAGAGAAGTCGTTTGGCAAGATATGAAGAACTCTTCTTTCGAAGATCGTCATTGATCGCTTTTAGAAACTCATGTTCTTGCTCTAGAGTGAGCTTCTCGAAGCGTAGCTTCTCATGAGATCTTAGGAGCTCTCTATGATCTTCTTGAGTTGTTTCATGAGCTAACTTAAGAGTGTTTAGTTCTTTAGTTAGACGCTCAATCTCCTTCATAGCATTGTCATTCGACTCTTCTCGACTATAAAGACTACTAGCATTTTCATCATTACTAAGCTCACTAGATTTATCATGCAAGAGCTCATCTTCACCAAGCAAATCATCCTCATCACTATCAAAGTCGATGAATTCAGGGTGTGTTACCTTGGGGCCTTTAGCCATGAAGCATCTTCCAATTCCCTCATTTGGTGAATCAAATAAGTCGTAGGAGTTGGAGTTGGAGGATACGAGTGCAAGTCCGGCAACACCTTCATCTTGACTATAGTCGGAGTCGGAGTGATAGCTTCCATCGGATTGATTGTCAGAGTCGGAGCTGGAGACCCATTCACCAACATGAGCTTGATGTCTTCTTCTTGTGTAGCTCCTTGATGACTTGTCTTTCTTCTCCGAATCCTTGCTTCTCCGAGAGGGTCTTCGTTCATAACGATCATCTCTGCTCCTTCTCTCTCTCCGAGGTGACTCATCTCTTGCTCTTCTTCTTGGAGATTCTTCTCTTCTCTTGTGGGGAGCCGTACACTCATTTGAGAAGTGTCCGGGTCTTCCACAATTGTAGCAGTTTCGATCACGACTAGAAGATCTCTTTTCATCATATGATCTAGATTTTGAGCTTCTTTCTTTGCCTCTATTCTTGTAGAACTTGTTGAAGTTCCTGACCATTAGGCTTATCTCTTCATTGGAAATTAGCTTGTCACTTGAGGTAGTAGGAGCATCACTTGTAGCTTTGTAAGCACCACTTGACTTGTTGTGAAGCTCTTCCTTATCCTTAAGTGTCATCTCATGAGCAACAATTCTTCCAATGACTTCAGTTGGCTTGAGGGTCTTGTAGTTTGGCATCATTTGGATCAAAGTGCACACGGTGTCATACTTTCCATCCAAAGCTCTGAGAATCTTCTTAATGATGAATCGGTCGGTCATTTCTTCGCTTCCTAAGCCGGCAATCTCATTTGTGATGAGAGCGAGCCTAGAGTACATTTCAGCGACTCCTTCACCATCCTTCATCTTGAACTTGTCAAGTTGACCTTGAAGAATATCTAGCTTTGATTCCTTCACAGATTCAGTACCTTCGTGCATTTCAACCAAAGTATCCCAAATCTCTTTAGCATTCTCAAGACGGCTGATTTTGTTGAACTCTTCGGGACACAAAGCATTGAAGAGAATGTCACAAGCTTGAGCATTGTTTTGCAACATCCGCAACTCTTCCGGTGTAGCTTCGCGATCCGGAACTTTTCCTTCCTCGAAGAATTCACCTTGCATACCAACACAAATAATGCCCCATGCGGCTGGGTTATGACCAAGAATATGCATTTTCATTTTATGCTTCCAACTAGCAAAATTTGTACCATCAAAGTAAGGACCTCTACGATAATTACCCTCACTAGACGCCATACTCTCCTAGGTTGTGAAACCAAGCTTATGGAGTCCAATGCAATGGAAACCAAAACAATGGAGACCAATGCTCTGATACCAATTGTAGGATCGAAGAAGTATGTCTAGAGGAGGGGGGGGGGGGTGATTAGACTACTTGACAATATAAAAAATCTGCCTTTTGATCATGCAAAGTTTTGGCAGTTTCACAATTAAGATCAATTCAAGTAGCACACTACACATGCAATTCTAGAGTATGGGCAGCGGAAAGTAAATTGCATATATAGTAACGAGAGGTGGAGAAGATCAAACGCAGTTTGGTGACACGGAGATTTTTGTCGTGCTTCCGATAGGTGGTGCTATCGTACATCCACGTTGATGGAGACTTCAACCCACGGAGGGTAACGGCTGCGCGAGTCCACGGAGGGCTCCACCCACGAAGGGTCCACGAAGAAGCAACCTTGTCTATTCCATCATGGCCTACGCCCACGGAGGACTAGCCTTACTTGGGGTAGATCTTCACGAAGTAGGCGATCTCCTTGCCCTTACAAACTTCTTGGTTCAACTCCACATCTCAAAGACGGAGGCTCCCAAGCGACACCTAACCAATCTAGGAGGCACCACCCTCCAAAAGGTAATAGACGGTGTTGATGATGATGAACTCCTTGCTCTTGTGCTTCAGATGATAGTCTCCCCAACACTCAACTCTCCTCACTGATATGGCTGTGGTGGAAGAAAGGTTTGAGTGGAAAGCAACTTGGGAAGGCTAGAAATCAAGTTTCATATGGTAGGAATGGAATGGCTTGATCTCAACACAAGGGTAGGTGGTTCACTTCTCAGAAAGTGTATGGTAGGAGTGGTAGACTTTCTGATGGCTCTCTCCACGAATGAAGAGGGGGTGGAGGGGTATATATAGCCTCCACACAAAATCCAACTGTTACACACACATTTGACCAATCTCGGTGAGACCGAAGTTAAAACTCGGTCAGACCGAAAGTTCAAATATAGTGAACGTTGGGATTTTCGGTGGGACCGAAAATACCATCTCGGTGTGTCCGAAGTGAGTCAAAGGTTGGAGCTTGCCATCTCGGTGGGACCGAAAGTAACAACTCGGATATTCCGAAGTGATGTCAATTGGTTACAGAAGGTTGGCAGTCCATTTTCGGTGAGACCGAAACTCAGAATCGGATGGACCGAGAAATTAGGGTTTGGAAGAATAACTGAGGTGGTTCATCTCGGTGGGACTGAGTTTGCAGAATCGGTTTGTCCGAGATTACTTATGAGTGTGTTAAGTAGTGAAGAGTGCTGATAGTTGAGGGAGCTAGATCACCAAGCACTTGAGCAACCAGATCATTAACACAACCTCATCCCCTTTTAATAGTATTGGCTTTTCCTATGGACTCAATGTGATCTTTGATCACTAAACCAAAAATAGAGTCTTGAGCTTTTGCCAATGCTTGTCTTAGCATTTTGAGGGGTCCACTTCTTCAGACATTTCCATACCCATATCATCGAACTTTTCTGAAATGATTCTCAAGTAAATATTAGTTCAATGATATATATATTGTTATTAATTACCAAAACCACCCGGGGATTAGTTGCACTTTCACCTTTGCATGTTTTATGGGAAATATCATGTGATTCGATTATGTTAATGTTGTTGGGAGTTGCCACTAGTGAAAGTATGAACCCTAGGCCCTGTTTCCACCATTGCAATACCGTTTGTGCTCACGTTTACCACTTGTTTGCTTGCTGCACTTTTTATTACAGATTCATATTACTTTGTTTTGCCATTCATATTACTTGCCATTTAACATCTCTTCGCCGAACTAGTGCACCTATACATCTAACAAGTGTATTAGGTGTGTTGGGGACACAAGAGACTTCTTGTATCTTAGTTGCAGGGTTGCTTGAGAGAGACCATCTTCAACCTCTACTTCCCTGAGTTCGATAAACCTTAGGTCATCCACTTGAGGGAAATTGCTACTGTCCTACAAACCTCTGCGCTTGGAGGCCCAACATAGTCTACGAGAGTAGAAGCGTGTGTAGACATCAAGCTATTTCTGGCGCCGTCGTCGGGGAGGTGAGCGCTTGAAGGTATATCTTTAGATCTTGCAATTAAATCTTTTTGTTTCTTGTTTTTATTTCACTAGTTATGTTTATGGAAAACCGTGCTATTGGATCGTTGCTTGCGGGAAGACGCCCCACACCTGTGGTGGTTGCTCCTCCCCCTACTGAAATTGTGCCCTATAAAATACCACCTGGTATTATCGACTATGTCTTGGATAATCGTTATGCAGGAGACAGACATCCCGATGAACACTTGCTATATCTGTCACAATTATGTTCATTATTTAAGCTTGCAGGTGTATCAAGGGAGTTTGTCATGAGGAAATTGTTCGCCGTATCACTTATAGATAAGGCTTCAGATTGGTATAAGCTTCTCGATAACTCGCACTTCCTTGATTGGCAAGAGCTTATGTCTCTCTTTTATACTAAGTTTTATCCTCTTCATGAAGTCCATAAGAATAGGAATTATGTTTATAATTTTTATCCTCATGACGGAGAGAGCATAGCTCAAGCTTGGGGGAGACTGAAAACATTAATGCTAAAATGTCCTAACCATGGGCTCCCCAAAGATATTATTATTACTAACTTCTATGCGAGGCTTTCTCGACATGATAAAGATTTGCTCGACGCTTCCTCTATGGGTTCTTTCACAAACAAAAAGATTGATGCTAAATGGGAACTCCTTGAAAGAATTCAACGCAACACTGAAGATTGGGAGATCGACAAAGGTAAAGAGTCAGGTATAATTTATGAGTATGATTGCATTAAGTCCTTTGTTGAAACTACAAGTTTTAATAAGTTTAGTGCTAAGTTTGGGCTTGATTCTCAACTCCTTGTTGATTTCCTCAAATCTTTTGCTTCACATCTTAATATGCCTAAGGAGGATTGGATCAAGTATCATAAACCTTTTAAAGAGACTTGCAAAGAAAATGAAATTGTTCATGATGATTGCAACATGCATGATCCAATTCCTAAAAATGAAGTTTTATATAAGCATGTTAATTTTTGTGGAGTGGATAGACCTTGTGAAAGGCCTATGATTGAAGAAGAGAAATATTGTAAGCAACATAAGCATGAAAGAACAATCACTTGGGTCAGAGATTTAAATGAAATTGCTAGAGAATTGTGTGACCTTTATCCTTTTACTTGTGAACTTTGCCGTACAGAGGGTCACTTTAATTTTCAATGCATGAACTTTCAAAACATAACTGTTAACCAGTTGTGTGATAACATGATCACCTCTGATCTTTATGATGAGCTTATGTTATTTTTGATGTGTGAAGAGTTATCAGAAAAGACTTCTTGGCTGGATGATAATGCCATAGGAATAAAAACACTTTGCAAAATTGCCATCTCTATTGTGTTGTTAATTGCCATGAAAATGATTACATAAGTAAGATTAGAAAGGAGGGAACTTTACCAAAGTATAAAAATGTCTCTTATATTTCTGCTAATAAAAAGGAGAGTTTCTCCCAAGTTTGCCCTATTGTTTCTAATGATAAACCAGGATATGTGGAGAAGCTTCATCTCCAACCACTCCCTCCTAAGGTGAAGAGGAAGAAAAAGAAAAAGAGGAGGAAGAGGAGCAAGAAGGAAGAAGAATGGGTATCAACCTGGCCTGAGCATATTCCTCCCATCAACTTTTATCCTAACGATTGTAAGTTTAAAGAAGAAGGTGAAGTTTATTGCCTTAATTATCATCTTGATGATACGTCCGTAGGTACTATTGAAGATGATTTTGATTATGATATGCATGTTACTTATTGTGATTGGGAAAATGATGATAATGCTGCTTATGATCTTGAAAATCTTTTTGGTACCAACTCTGAAAGTGAAGATATGGGAAGCTCTATGCTTGGGGATGATAGGATTGCAAATCCTATCCCCACTAGTGATGTGATAATTGATAATTCTCTTGCTAGTAAGAATAAAGACAACATGTTTACAAATATAGTTGCTAGCAATGATAATGCTCTTCTCTACCATGATGATGTTATAACTCCAATCTATAGTGATTATAAAGGTACCTATGACATAAGGAGAAATTATCCTTATGAAACTTGTCATAATCATGAAGGGAATTACTCCCTTGTTGAACACCACCCTCCTAATATACAACTAATCTATAGTGTTCAAGTTGTTTATGATAGTCCTACTCCCACTATTACCAATGAGAAAAATTATGCTTATGTGGGGAGTGAGAGTACCTTTTTGCATGTGGATCATGGTAACAATGCTTTATGTGATGCTTATATTGTTGAGTTCATCCATGATGCCACTGAAATTTATAATGAGAGAGGGAGGCTTGGTTCTAAATATCTTAATAATAAGAAGTTTCCTCTCTTTATGTTGAAGGTTTTGAAGCTGCACTTGTTTTGTCTTCCTATGCTTATTGCTTTGTGCTTCAGTGAATTATTCTATTGCAATATTCCTATGCATAGGAAGCATGTTAGGCTTAAATGTATTTAGCATTTTCTTCTTGATGCCTCTTTTGTTCTTCAGCTCTTATTCTTACGAGAGCATCATTAAAGTCCTATGCCTAGCTTAAAGGCATAAAAGAAAGCGCTTTTGGGAGGCAGCCCACATGAATAAAATTTTTATTTTGCTTTTGTTGTGTCTTGATGTTGTTTACTGCTGTAGCATCATCATTGTATCTTTGCTTTTCATATTTGTGCCAAGTATAACCTCCGATTGCTAGAAAGTTCAAAAGTTGTGAGGTGCTGTCCAGGAAACAGATTCTGTCCTTGGATAGAAAAATTCGTATAAAATCACCAGATCATCTTTTTGGTCTGAATTATTTCGACAGCGTTCTCTATATAATTTTCTTTCGTGCGTCTGTTCTGAGTTTTTTGATTTGAGTTGCAGAAGTATCCCGAACAGATCAATTACTACCTGCTGTTCTGTTTTTCACAGATTCTGTCCTGTTTTGCCTTTCCTTCACTTTGCAAATCAAGAACTTGCTTTTTCTTTGCAAAAACCTTTTGGCAATCTTGAGAAACAGTAGAACTTCAAGAATATCTTTATTTCCAGCAAGGTGCAATTATTTTATTAAGGGTACTAACCTCGCTAATCAGATTATAATGAGTTATGTATGAAGGGAGTTTTCAAGTGTGCGAGGGAAGATGATAAAAAAGATTCAGGAGTGTCAAGCGCTCAAGCTTGGGGATGCCCCCATGCACCCCCAAGAAATATTCAAGGAGACTCAAGCGTCTAAGCTTGGGGATGCCCCCGTGCATCCCCTTCTCCATCAAAATTATCAGTTCGTCTTTCGTTCCACTATATTTTTATCACTTCATGTGTTATGTGCTATGCTTGGAGCGTCTTGCTTTTAGTTTACTTTTTAGTTTTCTTTAGCTTTTCATAACGAGTCGGAACTCAGCTTCTTTATGTGGGAGAGAAACACGCTCCACTTCTACCTAGAACATAACATAGAATTTTCATGTCTATCTTTGCTGTGTGTGTTCTTTGTCTTTCAATAGCTACTATCATGTTCAGCTCTTAGTTTTCATGCTTATCTTTTTAAAGAGCTTTCGTTTAGTTGGTTGCTTGAACTCTCTTTATTTATCATGATTACCTTATTAAGAGAGTTTGCTTCCGTTGCATTGGTTGATATGTCTATGATAAAGATGCTACGTGCATAATGGCGCTTAGTAGTTCATGTTTTCTTATGGTTAGTCTCAAATAGCTGGGGGATTCCCAATGTGTTATTGGAGTACCAACATGATTTGTTTGCCTATGACGTGGTATGGTTTAGTAATATCTTCCTTCAAGAATTTATTTTGATTGACTTGGCGTATGCTCACGCATATTTAAGACTGTAAAGAAAGTCTGTCAAGCCTTGATGATCTTTTATTTCTGAGTAGCGATATAACTTCCATGCCTGATTCAATGTTGCTTTATCGCTCTGCATGATTATGACCGTCATTGCTCTCTTAGTTGGTCGCTCCCAGTCTTTTGCTAACCTTCGCCTATACTAAGCGGACTGACTGCTTGTGCATCCACATCCTTTTAATCCAGTTATGCCATATGAGTCCACCATACCTTCCTATACATGGTATTTACCTGCCATTCCTAACGAAGACTTGCAGGTACCATCTCGAAATTATTCAAAAAAGCATTTCTATTTTGTGCCTCTGTTTTAGCTCATGAGGAAGTAGTAGTTAATTCATGATCTTCTTAAGTTGGACAGGCTTCACCCCGAGATTGCATGTATAATGTGCAAACCCATAATACGAGAAGGAACTGGCATTGAGTGCGCCCGGCTCAAAAAGATAATATAACAAACAAACCCTCCTTCACGCTTTGTTCCTGAGAAATCAGAAAACTTTGGCTATGATAAACAAAGGAGATTAAGAGGATGTGATCGTCCTAATTCGGGAGCCGTTCCTCGAAACTTGTCCATCTCAAGAAGTGATTGAGTTATCTGCTAGCATTCGTTGACGAAACATGCATGATCTAAAATAATTATTACCTCTGTTTTTAAAACCAAGAGCTCTGGTACATGTTTTGTCTTTGTTTCCGACCATGGGTTTTCAACCTTGCCAACAAAAGCCACGGTTCGAGAGTCTCCACCTTCTTTTAAAGCACCAACTACTGAGAGCATGATTGTCATTCTGAGTGTAATGTGCATTGTCCCAAAGTAGCATTGTCTCTTGCATGATTGTGATATCGTTTATTTTGAAATCATTGTATCTAGTCATCACTTAAACCTTGAAGGTGTCCCTGCATTTATGTTTTGCTTCACTAAAGGGGGCAAGCTAGATATCACTTTATCATATTTGCACATCATGATCATTGCAAATCTTTTTGATGTTTCAGTTTCATATTGTAAAAACTTTCAGTCATTTGTGATTTTCTCATGAGGCAACTTAATTACTGTCAGGCCCATTTCTGAGAACTAAATCACAGAATAGCCTTAAGTCACACTGGCTCCCAAGCACAACCAGTGGACAACCTTGATATAGATAACCAGTACAATAATATTACACAGGGTTGAGTCAGGGTGACTCAATAATTTATTACAACAACTCAGCGTACTAGGATGGCGGAAATATGACAGTGGGTAGTGGAACTCAACACTGATATACTAGCATAGAGTCAAGCGTCAGTGTGAGGCTTGACTATTTTATTGGTGTGGCGGAAGCTTGACGGATGGTACACGTGATAGACTCCAAGGCACAGGTGTGCTGACTGGGAACCTTCTAAGCGTCGGCCTCGCTAGCGCAATTCTCCTCCAAAAGCTCGTCCTCCTCCAAGTCTGGCCAAGTAAATAGCCAGGGACAAGCCAGTGAGTACTTTGAATGTACTCGCAAACATTAAGAACATAAGATATACTGAAAGCATATGCCATGGAGGATAAACTACATGCATGCAACAATTATCAAGACTTGGCATGGTGAAACATGGTTAATACAAAAATAAATATTAGTCATAATAATATAAAAAAATAAAAAGAATGCCGGTCGGATGCCAAGTGACATCACGGTAGGACTTGAAGAGAAATGCCAGTCGGGTGTCCACAAGAGTAGTGGCGTGATAAACCGCCTGACACTCGAGGGACGCCACAAAAAGGACTTTAAGAGAAATGCCAGTTGGGTATCCACAAGAGTAGTGGCGTGATAAACCGCCTGACACTCGAGGGACGCCACAAAAGGACTTTAAGAGAAATGCCAGTTGGGTATCCACAAGAGTAGTGGCGTGATAAACCGCCTGACACTCGAGGGACGCCACAAAAGGACTTTAAAATAAAAACGAGCGTCCGGGGTAGTCTAGCCAGCCCCTGAGACACTCTTGAAGGTAACAATAAAATCATAGGATTAGTCCATAAGCATAATATTCATCATAAATAAATTCATGATAAATACTGACTGTGACAAAAGCATCATGCAAACATAACATGCTCAAGTATATTATTTTCCTCCAGAGACTGACACCGGGACCGAATACTTGACCCACCCAACTAAGTCCTTGACCGTGGACGCGGCTATTCGAATAGATATAACTCTGCAGAGGGTGTACTCTTTACCCACGCGTATGGGCTTTCCTTAGACAGTACCGTGCACTGACTAATACCCAATACGGACTTTGGGTTGAAAACACGCCTGACGCATACGCACCGACCGGATGCCAGGACTCACCCAGAGCATCGCTCCAGAAACCTTAAGTCAGGGAGGCTACAACCTCCGAAAAGCATGGGATCACTATTAAACGCGCGGATTACAAGGGGTGCCCCCCTCTCGGCTACAACCGGAAACACCCATGCCCCTGACCCGATGACAGGCTACAACCTTCATCGTAGTATCTGTGTGGTGTGCACCCGTACAGGGGTTATCAACCTACTAGGCCGTGCCCTCCTTTCGGAAGGACCCGTGGCAGCACGGTGTACAGCTAGGTGTATAGAGCAAGACTCGATCTAGGCAGACTCAGGAGGTATTGTCAAAATAACACCAGTGTTCTTTATCAGTACCACACGACACCACTGTGTCAACAAAGGACCATGCCTACTAGCATGTCCCAACCAGCAGCAGCATCTCTGCCCTCGCGTAACCACTTGTATGCCAGACAAGCTAGTGTGACATGCAAGCCAAGGTAAAACAAACATGACATGACCATGCGTGCACATGTGATATAACATGCAACGTATGTGATGCACTACCATACTATGTAACCATGCAAGGAAGCAACATCATATCTCAAGTTCAATCATGCTTGCCTTGTCCAAAGTAATCAGGAGAAAACCCTTCAGAAATCCCAGCAAAAGTTCCTTCTTCTTTTTCTGAAAAATTCAAATTTGAATTCGAATAAGAAAATCAACACAGAACAGAAAAAGTTCTCAAAATATTTTTAAATAAATCTTAAAATAAACTAGAGCAGAAAAGAAAATTTTAGCAAAAAGAATCAACTCATTTGGATTTATATTTTAAAAGTTATTAGCTTTTCAAAACCAGGGGTTTTTCTGTAAAACAGAAGTCCCTGAGTTGTTTTAAAAGAAAACGTTTCGGATACGAGTGCGTCTTCCAGTGCAGAAGACGTAAAGCGCAGAGTGCGCTTCCACTTAAAACGGAAACAGAGAGAGAGAGAGCTGACGGGTGGGGCCACCCGTCAGGTTTAAAAATTTGAATGCGCTCGCGCGCGAGTACAGAGAAGCGGCGGCGATCGCCGGCGACGATCGCCGGGGTCTCAGGGCCCGGCGCTGGTCGCAACATGACCAGCGTGGCCTTCCGCATCCAGGGGTGGTGGAGGTGGCCACCGGCGGTCACCTGAACGGCGGTGAGCTCGTCGCCGGCGGACGGTGATTCGGGTGAAGTGGTGGCTCGTCGGAGAGGGCTCGGGAAGGGAAATTGACCTAGGGATTCGGCATGGTGGTGGAAAAGGGGAGGATCGACGGAGTTTGGGCTGCTCTGGTGGTGTAGGTGCTCGGTTCGGTTCGAGGACAGAGGCGGCGGAGCGGTGGCCGGAGAGGGAGAAGATGACCCCCTCGGGGCCTGGTGGGTGGTCAGGAGGGAGTGTGGGTGGTGGTGGAGGCGAGTGCTCGCGCTAGAGGGGCTCGGGGACCCTTTTTATAGGCGGTTCGAAGATAGCCGAAGCGGGTGAAGATCGCCGGAGTTAATATGGCCGCCGGGGTTGGTTCTGGCCGGTGGTCTGGGCGATGGGGCATTCAAGAGGCCCGTGGTGCTCGTCCGAAGCTTTCGCGTGGACGAGCTCGTGCCTGCTTGACACGTTTGCGATGTGCTGTCCGCACGGGCGCGGCGGAGCGGCCGGCTCCGGCGACTGCCAAACGGGCCCCGTGCGGCATGGCCGGTGTGTCCTTTGCGCGGAGGTGTGAGGGAGAGTGACGCGTGGGCGGAGAGGTAGGTAGGGGCGCTGCTGGGCAGTGAATGGCGGCCTATGGCCGTGGCGTTCCGCTCGGCCCGGCCGTGGACGAGCTCGGGGAGGCTGCACCGGCCCGATGCCATCTCACCGGAGTGGAGTGGCTGGGCGCTGGGCCAGGGGGAGCTACGGCATTGAACACAGGCGACATCGCCGTGCGGGGGAGGAAGATGATGGATGCACGGCATCGCTGTCCCTGTCGGCCGAAAGAAATTCAGTTAACTGAATTTCAATACAGTTATGAACAGTGCATGCCAACTGTTTGATGAATTGCTTTGGGGTTTTAAGCAACCTGTTTGATCATGGGGTTTTGTGTGGTGGTGTGTAGTTACTCAAAAATGAGTTTGCCAGGAGGCCAAGAATTTTGGTGAAGTTTGGAAATGGTTTGGGGCAGAAATATGATTTCTGGACCAAATTTGAATTGAATTTGATTTGAAATTTTTGAACTGTGGGACCAAATGTTTTTGGAGAAATGGGTTGAGGGTACCATATATATGTAGGGATAATGTTGGTGGAGGCAGAAGAGTCATAGAAAATATAGTTCCTTTGTAAATGTCAAGAAACTATGATTAATTCAAATTCCACTTTTGGAATTCAAAATATATAGAAAGAATATTTTTGTGGAGTGGGGAGGAGTTGAATAATATCACAGAAGGTGTGCATGACTTGAGAGGTAAATCTTGGAGTGGCAGAAAAATA
>LR738713.1:732138036-732153742 GCA_902687465.1 Secale cereale
GGGCTGAGGTTCTTACCAGTAGCTATGTGGTCAATTCTCTCTCCCATGATGTGATCTTCGTTGTGATCATAGGCTATGTTAATCTAGGGTGTTTCCCCTTCCTCTATGTATTGGATTGATGTACTCACTTGTCTTTATCTAGTATAATCCCCGAGACCAAGGTGACAGCGGTCTATTGGACATGGATTAGAAAAGTATTTACATGAGTGATTTCCTCTCTTGTGTGTTGATTGAAGATTGAGAGTCTATTGGTGCTTGTCTTTGACTATCCTTTAGATATGTTGTGGTGATTGTGGGACTCTCTTTGGATGGCCGCGGTGACATTGGGAAATCCTTAGATTGAGAACTACGAACTTTGAGGTGTGCTTTTGTAGCCCTACATAATTCTCGTCCTCTCTTGACCACGAAGGAATGACCTCCGAGTGTGTCCCCTTTGCATGTTTTATGGGAAATATCATGTGATTCGATTATGTTAATGTTGTTGGGAGTTGCCACTAGTGAAAGTATGAACCCTAGGCCTTGTTTCCACCATTGCAATACCGTTTGTGCTCACGTTTACCACTTGTTTGCTTGCTGCACTTTTTATTACAGATTCATATTACTTTGTTTTGCCATTCATATTACTTGCCATTTAACATCTCTTCGCCGAACTAGTGCACCTATACATCTAACAAGTGTATTAGGTGTGTTGGGGACACAAGAGACTTCTTGTATCTTAGTTGCAGGGTTGCTTGAGAGAGACCATCTTCAACCTCTACTTCCCTGAGTTCGATAAACCTTAGGTCATCCACTTGAGGGAAATTGCTACTGTCCTACAAACCTCTGCGCTTGGAGGCCCAACATAGTCTACGAGAGTAGAAGCGTGTGTAGACATCAGATTCCGAGCCCGCCGCATGCCTGGAGGACGTGCGTCTTATCGTCGCTCGGGTTCGCCTTCTTGACAGTTTGCGACCGGCAAGTAAAGATATGTTTGAACAAACCCCAGTGCGACCGACAACCGAGGAAGTTCTCACACATGGAAACGAACGCGGAAAGGAAAGCAATGGAATTAGGCGTGAAGTAATGCAGCTGGGCGCCGGAGAAAATTAAGAAAGCACGAAAAAGGGGTGCGGAGGCATGGAGAAACCTCGGTCGACGTGGGTCGCGAGGAGGACGCACTCGCCCTCCCGCGACCGAGGCTCGAGCTCGCCCTCCGGCACCCGCCAGGAGCCGTGAGCGATAAGCCCCTCCTCCTCCAGCTCCTCCAGATCCTCCGCCGTGACGGTGGACCGGATCCAATCCTCCTAGATCCAACCAGGAGGGAGCCCAGACCTCGACGACGATCCGCTCCGACCGGACCGCCTCCCCTCCCCTGTCGCCGCCTTCTTTGAACGCTCCATCGCCGCGGTCTTGTCCTTGCCCATGGCACGCGTGCCGGCGGCTGCTGATACGTCCAAAACGTATCTATAATTACTGCTTGCTCCATGCCTCTTTTGTGTGATATTGCTATGATATTTATGCACTTCCATACACTTTTGATCATATTTGGACTAACCTATTAACTCAGTGCACCACAGTGCCAGTTCCTGTTTTCTGCTGTTTTTCTATTTCAGGTTTCCCCCATATTAAAAGTGCCCTAAAAATTCCAGGAAAAATACAGGAAAAATCAGCGTGTCGGGAGCTTCCGGAAAAACCAAGGCAGGGCCAGAGGGGAGCCTGGGGTGGCCCAGGCGGCCACCCGGCGCGGCCCCACCCCTGGCCGCGCCAGGGGGGCGCCTGGGGCCCCACCTCCGCCTCTGGTGACCCCCTTTGGCATATATATTGCTCGCGTCCTGAAACCCTCGAGGACGGAACCCTTTTTCGCGATCTCATCTCTGTTCCGCCGCCGCCGCGCTTCCAAGATCGGGAGCACCAGGAGAACTCTTCCCGGCACCCTGCCGGAGGGGAGAACCACCACCGGGAGCTTCTCCACCACCATGGACGCTTCCCGGATGAGTTGTGAGTAGTCTCCCTTGGACCATGGGTCCATGACCAGTAGCTATGTGATGTTCTCCTCCCCTCTTTGTTCTTCACCGATTAGACCTCGTGAGCTGCCCTACATGATCGAGGCACATATGTAATCTTTATGCTGTTGCTCTGCTGAGTTTGCTGGGATCCGATGGATTATGAGATTATGTTCAGATTGTGTGTGAGTAATATATTTGATTCACCTCTTTTATATTTATGTTCTTGAGTAATTCTTGCATGTTCTCCGTTGCTATTTATTGCTTTGGCCGAGTAGTAGGTAGTAACTCCAAGAGGGAACGTTATGCTTGATTGTGGGTTCATGCCCCTCGATGACTAGCTTGAGTGACAGAAACATGAGTCTAGGGGATGTGCTGTTGCCACAAGGGGGAAAACAACGGTGCTTGTACTTGCGGGTGCAAGGATTGTTTACTTTATGCAAAGTTATTTTAATGCAGTTGTCTGTTGCTTTGAGTTTACACTTTGGGTGGGACTCGCAACTTAATACCAGCGAGATGTTCTGGATAGATATCTCAAGGTGGATGATTAGTAGTAGATGCAGATGGATTTCGGTCTACTTGCCTTGGCGTACCGCCCATGCTTTTGAGCCTCTACCTTTCTTTACAGCATAGTTAGCATTGGTTTGCGCACATAATCCTGTCAATTGCCCAGCTGTAATTTGTTTACCTCGCTTAGCTGTTTTATCGTCTTTTGGGAGAGAGACATCACTAGTGAACATCATGGGACTCCGGTCCATATTACCATCACTGATCACACCCGCTATTTACTTCCTGTTCTTATTTCCTAGTTGCAGTCATACCTATCACTATTATCTCTTGCGTTTGATCCTTTGTAAACGACAAGGCCGGAGGGATTGACAACCTCTCTGTACTCGTTGGGAGCAAAGTTATTTGTATCTGTGTGCAGGTCCTGTCAAGCAAAAGTTTCTGGCGCTATTGAAACCTTCTTGTCGACCCTCGGAGTCTCACGGGATTCGATCCTTGGTATCTTTGCCAAGGGAAATTTGCCGCTACGCTACATCTCAAACCTTCCACTTGGGGTAACCAACGAGGGGCGAGAAGCCATCAAGCAAGTTTCTGGCGCCGTTGCCGGGGACTCCACTCTTCAAGATAGGGGAGTTGCACGCTATCTTTTATCTTTGCTTTTTAGTCTTGTTAGTTTACCTTTCAGTTTTTGCTTTAGTTTCCCTTACCAAAAAACACAAAAATAGTTATCTCGCTTTTTGGCATTATGTCTGGTCCTTTTGCCTTTGGTGAGGCAGAAGTGCTCACCTTTAAACAAAGAGGTGGTGAAAGTCTAAAAGATGCTTGGTATAGAATTAATGATTCTCAAAAAAAGAGCCACCAAGAAGCAATCTACTACTATCCTGCTTAGAAATTTTTATGTTGGAATTACTTCTTGGAATAGGTTATTCTAGATTCTGCTATCAATGGAAATTTCCTAGAAGCCCCAGTTTGGGAATCTCTTAGTATTATGGAAAATCTTGTTGGAAATCCCCCTGTTGTTAGCATTCAAGAGGACATTACCCTAGCTCACATTATGAAAAAACTTGAAAAGATAGAGCTAGAGATGCCAAACATTAATAAGATAAATGAGTTGGATCGTAAGATCCAAGGGAATTTGAATAGGCTTGATAGCTCCATGCATAAAATTCTCAAAACTTTGGAGACCATAAAATCCCATGACTTGGATTCTTCTAGGATAGACAAGATTGAGGAAATCTTTGACACTTTAGGAACTACTTTCCCCTCAATCAAAACCAAAAAGGTAGAAACTCCGGCAAAGAAGGAGCCTAAGTGCGTTTACGTTCCAAAGGCTCCTCGTTCCAAAAGTAATCCATCTATTGCCAAAGGGGTTGAAACTGTGAAGACTTTGGAAGAAACACCTCTCTTTGATAAATTTATAAATGAATCTTCCATTGACTTTTTACCTTTTGGTCTTCTCCCTAGAAGTATCTCTATTAGGCCTTTATTTGAAAGTCCTCTTAAGACTAGTTGTACTATTGAAGAGCCTTTTGATGATCTTGATGATGGTTCAATTGATACAACTTGATCTCTTTGCATTATGCCTAGCTTAAAGGCATAAAAGAAAGCGCTTTTGGGAGGCAGCCCACAACAAATAAAATTTTATTTTGCTTTTGTTGTGTCTTGATGTTTGTTACTACAGTACCATCATCATTGCATCTTTACTTTTCAGATTTGTGCCAAGTTTAGCCTCTGATTGCAAGAAAGTTCAAAAGTTGTGACGTGCTGTCCAGGAAACAGATTCTGTCCTTGGACAGAAAAATTTGTATAAAATCACCAGATCATCTTTTTGGTCTGAATTTTTCTTAAAGCGTGCTCTATACAATTTGCTTTTGGGCATCTGTTCTGAGTTTTTTTGATTTGAGTAGCATAAGTGCCCCGAAAAAATTATTTACTACCTGCTGGTCTGTTTTTCACAGATTCTGTCCTGTTTTGCCTTTTCTTCGTTTTGCAAACCTTAAGCTTGCTTTTTCTTTGCAAAAACCTTTTGGCAATCTTGAGAAACAGTAGCTCTTCAAGATTATCCTTATTTCCAGTAGGGAAAAGTTATTTTATTATGGGTACTAACCTTGCTAATCAGATTATGATGAGTTATGTATGAAGGGAGTTTTCAAGTGTGCGAGGGAAGATGATAAAAAGATTCAGGAGGGTCAACCGCTCAAGCTTGGGGATGCCCCCGTGCACCCCCAAAAAATATTCAAGAAGACTCAAGCGTATAAGCTTGGGGATGCCCCCGTGCACCCCCTTCTCCATCAACAATTATCAGTTCGTCTTTCGTTCCACTATATTTTAATCACTTCATGCGTTATGTGCTATGCTTGGAGCGTCTCGCTTTTAGTTTCCTTTTTAGTTTCCTTTAGCTTTGCTTGCTGTTCATAACGAGTTAGAACCCAGCTTTCTTTGTGTGGGAGAGAAACACGCTCCACTTCAACCTAGAACACAACATAGGATTTTCATGCTTATCTTTGCTGTGTGTGTTCTTTGTCTTTCAATAGCTACTGTCATGCTTAGCTCTTAGTTTTCATGCTTTTCTTTTTAAAGAGCTTTTGTTTAGTTGGTTGTTGAACTCTCTTGAGTTATCATGTTTATCTTGTTAAGAGAGTTTGCCTGTTGCACTGAGTTGTGTGTCTTAACTTAAAGTAGGTAATTGAGGTTGCTATTTAATTTTAGTAGTAACTTGCAATAGTTTTGAGGTATTGCCATGAGTAATGTCTGAACTTTTGGTGTCAAGAGATTTAGCCTATTAGTGATAGATGTCGTATTTTGGGCAATCCGTGTTTATTTTCGAAAACCTACAAAATAGTTGAGAACTTTAGCTACTAAATGGATCACTAATCTTTGGAGGGATCGAATATTAGAGTACACTCACGTACCATGGGTCGAGGATGCGCAAGGGTAACCAAACCTCCATACACTCCTCCTCGGGGTACTTGTCTCTTTGTGAACCTCCTAATTAGATTGAGAGTTACCGATAATAAGTGCATGAGTTCTTCGGACTAATGTGAGTATTCGAAGGTTGACACTTCCACCTAACCATATTTTTCTAGCCTCTTCGGTACCGTGCATTGCCCTTTCTCACCTCGAGAGTTGGCGCATACTTTGCCGGTGCATCCAAATCCTTGGCACGATACGCTCTGTCATCATAAGCCTCATTATATCCTTCCTCAAAACAGCCACCATACCTACCTATCAAGGCATTTCCATAGCCTTTCCGAGATACATTGCCATGCAACATCCATCTTCTCATGACTTGATCTTCATGTCATACATGCTTTTTGCTTGATCGATGAGCCGCATGCTAGTTGGGCCATGCCCTAATCATTGCTACATGACGCGCTAGTATCATTGCATATCCTGCTACACTGGCAGAGGCATACATTTGCATACATCATGATAGTTTCATTTTCTTTATGTTGAGTACTTTTGTAAAGTGTGAAAGATCTTCTATACCTCTTGTAATACATAGAGTGTTGCCCCTAAAGTGAGGAAAAGATCCCAAAGAGGACAAATCAAAAGATCCCAAAGAGGACAAAATCAAAAGATCCCAAAGAGGACAAATGAGAGATAAATAGAAAGAGCCATTGAGGCCACAAAAAAATAAAAAAAATAGAAAAAAGAGAAAAAGAAATAAAAAGAGAGAAGGGGGCACACTACTATTTCCTTTTGAGAGATCCACACTCGTACTCCATCTTATACCTTGTACTCCATAGAGATTATCATTCATGCATATAGCTATGTGGGGACCTTTACACTATAGAACTTGACTTGTATATTCCAATGATGAGCCTCCTCAAAAGAGCTCTAGGTCTTCTTGAGCAAGCAAGTTGGATGCACCCCCACTAGTTCCATTGAGAGCTTTCCTTAGCTCATATGTGCATCCGTTGCACGTCAATCCCTACTCCTCACATCATATGTATCATTTGGCTTTCTCTCGCCGATGATTGTCCTCATTGATGTGAGCCTTTCACACCTTTTTGTCTTCCCCCTCTATCATTTTTCTCTCTTTGCCATCCTAAGTGTCGACTTTCTTGCTTACGCTCATCCATTGCATGAGTGCTCAAAATATCAAAATGGAGTGGATCATTTTGACTTGTACCTGGCTGACGGTCTGGGGATGAGTCAAGATAAGATTCCAAAGAAGACCAAGTGTGAAACTTTAGTAGATTAAGTTCTCAACAATACAAAAACTATGTTTTACGCTCTCATATATCCCTATCCCCTTTCTTGCACGCAAACACCATTTGGAGACATTCGAGTCACGGACAGCGAGGGCTCTTGCACCTTTATGTTCTTATGTTGCTTGTTACAATGCTAATATAGACTCTTGCTTGTTATGACTTGAATTGGATTACATGCCTTGATTGCCTTACTTAAAAGTTCTTATATGGTTGATAGCATGTCACCACAGAAATTATGCTTGTTATCATTTACCTACTCGAGGACGAGCAGGAATTAAGCTTGGGGATGTTGATACGTCCAAAACGTATCTATAATTTCTGCTTGCTCCATGCCTCTTTTGTGTGATATTGCTATGATATTTATGCACTTCCATACACTTTGGACTAACCTATTAACTCACTGCACCACAGTGCCAGTTCCTGTTTTCTGCTGTTTTTCTATTTCAGGTTTCCCCCATATTAAAAGTGCCCTAAAAATTCCAGGAAAAATACAGGAAAAATCAGCGTGTCGGGAGCTTCCGGAAAAACCAAGGCAGGGCCAGAGGGGAGGCTGGGGTGGCCCAAGCGGCCACCCGGCGCGGCCCCACCCCTGGCCGCGCCAGGGGGGTGCCTGGGGCCCCACCTCCGCCTCTGGTGACCCCCTTTGGCATATATATTGCTCGCGTCCCGAAACCCTCGAGGACGGAACCCTTTTTCGCGATCTCATCTCTGTTCCGCCGCCGCCGCGCTTCCAAGATCGGGAGCACCAGGAGAACTCTTCCCGGCACCCTGCCGGAGGGGAGAACCACCACCGGGAGCTTCTCCACCACCATGGACGCTTCCCGGATGAGTTGTGAGTAGTCTCCCTTGGACCATGGGTCCATGACCAGTAGCTATGTGATGTTCTCCTCCCCTCTTTGTTCTTCACCGATTAGACCTCGTGAGCTGCCCTACATGATCGAGGCACATATGTAATCTTTATGCTGTTGCTCTGCTGAGTTTGCTCGGATCCGATGGATTATGAGATTATGTTCAGATTGTGTGTGAGTAATATATTTGATTCACCTCTTTTATATTTATGTTCTTGAGTAATTCTTGCATGTTCTCCGTTGCTTTTTATTGCTTTGGCCGAGTAGTAGGTAGTAACTCCAAGAGGGAACGTTATGCTTGATTGTGGGTTCATGCCCCTCGATGACTAGCTTGAGTGACAGAAACATGAGTCTAGGGGATGTGCTGTTGCCACAAGGGGGAAAACAACGGTGCTTGTACTTGCGGGTGCAAGGATTGTTTACTTTACGCAAAGTTATTTTAATGCAGTTGTCTGTTGCTTTGAGTTTACACTTTGGGTGGGACTCGCAACTTAATACCAGCGAGATGTTCTGGATAGATATCTCAAGGTGGATGATTAGTAGTAGTTGCAGATGGATTTCGGTCTACTTGCCTTGGCGTACCGCCCATGCTTTTGAGCCTCTACCTTTCTTTACAGCATAGTTAGCATTGGTTTGCGCACATAATCCTGTCAATTGCCCAGCTGTAATTTGTTTACCTCGCTTAGCTGTTTTATCGTCTTTTGGGAGAGAGACATCACTAGTGAACATCATGGGACTCCGGTCCATATTACCATCACTGATCACACCCGCTATTTACTTCCTGTTCTTATTTCCTAGTTGCAGTCATACCTATCACTATTATCTCTTGCGTTTGATCCTTGTAAACGACAAGGCCGCAGGGATTGACAACCTCTCTGTACTCGTTGGGAGCAAAGTTATTTGTATCTATGTGCAGGTCCTGTCAAGCAAAAGTTTCTGGCGCTATTGACACCTTCTTGTCGACCCTCGGAGTCTCACGGGATTCGATCCTTGGTATCTTTGCTAAGGGAAATTTGCCGCTACGCTACATCTCAAACCTTCCACTTGGGGTAACCAACAAGGGGCGAGAAGCCATCAGCTGCTGCGGAGAAAGGCGAGAAGGAGCAGAGGCGCGACAGAGAGGCAGAGGCGAAAGAAGAAGGAATGGGCGCACAGTGCTCCCGCTTCGGGCACGGTGCGTACTTATAGCGCCCCGATCAAGTGACTGGTCGGTGGCCCCGAGCGATCTTATCAAATCCCGCAACAGGCGCAGACGCAATACATGGCGAAAAAGGTGGCCCGAGGATCGAGGCGTCTCAAGCATATCCGTCCGATTGCTGCGGCACGTCCCGCCCCGCGCGCTTCCCCAAATTTCGAAACCCCGAGGAATCCGGCGACCTAAGAGCAACCAACCCCGCCGAAAACTGCGCACACCAACGGCACCCGACATCTAGCGCAAAGTTCAGTCGACGGGAGACGCAACCAACGCACTCGACGGTTCCAGAATCGATCAAGGTGACCAAGACAAGATTGAGGAGGACAGCCTAGTCCGCGAGCTCAGAAGAAGACTACCCCAGGGGCGTCGAGCCAGAACCGGATCTTTCCTCAGCACTCCCTCTCTTGCTCAAGCCTCAATCCATTCGGGGGCTACTGACAAGGTTACAGACCTAGGGTAGGGTCATAGGCCCGACCAAGATACCCCACCCAAGGTCACTACCCTAGAAGATCAAAAGACAAAACTCATGATGACAAAGACAGTCGACTGAGACGACCCAAGAGGACATCCCACTCGACTGGACATCACCTACAAGACGACTCAACTCCACTCGACCAATCCAAGGCACCCGACCCCGAAGGTCAAGGGTCCCTTAGGACAATAACGGTCTGGTATTTACTCGCCGTAGTGAATGCCTTAATTACTCTTTACTGTAGGTGTTATCAGTAATGCCTGGCTTAATATACATTGAACCCTTGGTAACGTGGAGCATGGCTGGGGTCCTGGCGCACTATATAAGCCACCCCCTCCTCCAGTACAAGGGTTCGCATCCCTGTAACTCACATACACACATATCAGTCGACCGCCTCCGGGCACCGAGACGTAGGGCTGTTACTTCCTCCGCGAAGGGCCTGAACTCGTGAAACACCTCGTGTACAACTTCACCATAGCTAGGGCCTTTCCTCCTCATATGTACCCCTTACTCGTACTGTCAGGCTTAGAACCACGACACCCACCACATAGGACTGACGATGGGGTCACACGTGGAAACACCCGGAAATCCGGTGGTCTGACGAATGCCTCCTCCATCGCCATGGTGCGAACGCCGCGTGGCGCCCCTCCGACTCACCGCCCGAGGCCAAATTTGACTATTTAAGCCGACCAATATCCCCCAACCCTAGCCCATCCACCTCCTCCCTCCGTGCGCCACCACCCAAGCATGTCTGCCTCATCTTTTCTCCGCTCTCCCATGCTCTCTGGCATCGCCATGATCCAACGCAAGATTGATGTCTACTACACAACCTTCTTCTTGTAGACGTTGTTGGGCCTCCAAGTGCAGAGGTTCGTAGGACAGTAGCAAATTTCCCTCAAGTGGATGACCTAAGGTTTATCAATCCGTAGGAGGCGTAGGATGAAGATGGTCTCTCTCAAGCAACCCTGCAACCAAATAACAAAGAGTCTCTTGTGTCCCCAACACACCCAATACAATGGTAAATTGTATAGGTGCACTAGTTCGGTGAAGAGATGGTGATACAAGTGCAATATTAATGGTAGATATAGGTTTTTGTAAGAAGAAAATACAAAAATAGCAAGGTAGCAAGTGGTAAACGTGAGCATAAACGGCGTTGCAATGAAAGGAAACAAGGCCTAGGGTTCATACTTTCACTAGTGCAAGTTCTCTCAACAATAATAACATAACTGGATCACATAACTATCCCTCAACATGCAACAAAGAGTCACTCCAAAGTAACTAATAGCGGAGAACAAACGAAGAGATTATGGTAGGGTACGAAACCACCTCAAAGTTATCCTTTCTGATCGATCTATTCAAGAGTCCATAGTAAAATAACACGAAGCTATTCTTTCCATTCGATCTATCATAGAGTTCATACTAGAATAACACCTTAAGACACAAATCAACCAAAACCCTAATGTCACCTAGATACTCCACTGTCACCTCAAGTATCCGTGGGCATGATTATACGATATGCATCACACAATCTCAGATTCATCTATTCAACCAACACAAAGTACTTCAAATAGTGCCCCAAAGTTTCTACCGGAGAGTCAAGACGAAAACGTGTGCCAACCCCTATGCATAGATTCCCAAGGTCACGGAACCCGCAAGTTGATCACCAAAACATACATCAAGTGGATCACGTGATATCCCATTGTCACCACAGATAAGCACATGCAAGACATACATCAAGTGTTCTCAAATCCTTAAAGACTCAATCCGATAAGATAACTTCAAAGGGAAAACTCAATTCATCACAAGAGAGTAGAGGGGGAGAAACGTCATAAGATCCAACTATAATAGCAAAGCTCGCGATACATCAAGATCGTGCCATCTCAAGAACACGAGAGTGAGAGAGAGAGAGAGATCAAACACAGAGCTACTGGTCCTCAGCCCCGAGGGTGGACTACTCCCTCCTCATAATGGAGAGCGCCGGGATGATGAAGATGGCCACCAGAGAGGGATTCCCCCCTCTGGCAGGGTGCCAGAACGTGTCTAGATTGGTTTTCGGTGGCAACAGAGGCTTTCGGCGGCGGAACTCCCGATCTAGGTTATTTTCCGGAGGTTTCTGTATTTATAGGAGGTGTTGGAGTCGGGGCCAAGTACGGGCTGTCCACGAGGCAGGGGGCGCGCCACCACCCTCGTGGGCAGCCCGTGGGTCTTCTCGTCTGTGGCACCCCGGCTCAGAGAAACCGGAACGCCCCGTATTCCAGCCCAAAGATCGAGGAGATGTCTTCTGGAATACGACACTGCTTAGCATAGAACAAACCAGCCTTCTATTATTACACAAATATGATTACAAGGTCTCCAATATTACAATGAATAACACCGGCACGACGACACGACGCCTACCACGGTTGCTCTATGCGCCTACCATGGTTGCTCTATGCGAGCAGCAGATCAACTCGAGGCAGCGGAACCTCTACTGGCAGCGGAACAACGAACGGCGATGATGGACTCCAATCCGTAGGGACTCTGGCTGGAATGTTTATCCTAGCTCGTGAACACGGGAACCACACCAAACAAGCAAGCAATCCTGGCACGACCTACAAACTAGCATGACACGCCAGGTCAGTACATTGAATGTATTTGCAAGCTCACAATAAACCAAAAGCAGTCAAGACAAACAACAACATGGCATTAGCATGTTAATTTAATTCATGAACATGATACTAACAGAACAACATGACATGCACAACTGATCACGATACAACTAGAACAAGCATAGCATGAACATAATAATACTACATGCAACATGATGATACTATCATGCACCAACTTACTCTGTTCGGGTTACTTCGTAACCAGCACATGTACAAGCTTATCACCACAGACATCACACGAATATCCAACAACTCGGTATCCTCGATACCACGGTGATCATTCCGGCGCTCACAACCAACTTATCTCGTCATCGAACCGGGGTTGTTATTAAGGACATTATTATTTTTATTACTGTTGACTCACGGTGTGACCGACATGAACCGGGCCCTTATCCGCGGGCATGGCTATCGATAGATTTATACACACACACTCTGCAGAGGTAGCACATTGTACCCACACCACAGAACTCATGGCCTCGTTCTCCCATTCGGATGGACCAACGGTGTTCTGACAAAACCGATCTACTGTCATGACACTCTCCCGGCCACTCCGACCAACTACCCACTGGGCTAGCCCTGGGTGGCCCCGTGTTTACCAAAGACACAACGACCACCGTCGTGGCCAAAATATAAATGGTCCCAATCGGGGACCCGGATCCATAACAACAACAACAACGGGCACACAAGGTTATGTCCGTCTACCTGATCAGGGTAGCACGTGCACATAACCTTCCCTCGTTTGGAGGCACCGGCGAGAGGCACGACAATAGACCCAGTTACGGCCTTCCCATAAAAGGCAAGTGTGGCTGCACTGGTCAGCTCGATATGGTGGCACCATGACTCAGCCAATAGTTGTTCAAGTTCATTATTATCCGGTTAAACTTGAATGCAATAAGCTGAGTCATAATAAAATAACATGATGCAACTATAACGTATGAACATGATATCAACATAATCATGGAGGTGCACATAATCATCGAGCATAACCAATATGAAATATTTAACCGAATGAGCATGGCATACTGACGAGCATGAATATCACAAGTATAACGCTACTCATAGCATAGTTGACTACTAACATCATCAAATAATAACATGCAAGAACATAGCAAGAACACTGCCAAATAAACATGTACAATATCTAGTTGCAACGGAACATGCATATCACAGTACTTGACAGATAACAAGCATGCATCAGGACTATTACTAGCATGTACTTTTACTACCAAGCATAACATGTGAACATGATATTAACAAGTAGTACAAGTCAACAAGAAGCATTGGATCATAGCATGACAGTGAACATGAAACTACGAGCATAACCGAAACAACGACAACAGTAGCAAACAAGCACACATATAACAACAAACTTTTATTAAAGATTCAAGTTGAAAACCATGGCTAGTGCATGGCTATCACTTGGTGAAGCCACTTGAGCTGAATTTTTTCAAGGCTTGGTTATTTGGACATATAGAGATGCTGTAGAAATTACATGCCATTTGGACTTGCCAAAATGGTACTTCCTTCACAAACATCTCCAATGACCAGAAACTTGCAAAAATTCTATAGGAATAATGGCTTGATGAACAATGCCCAAAATGGGTGCAGGTGAGTTATATGGATAATAGAAGGCCTAAAAAAATTGGCAGCCATAATGGAGCAAGATAAAATATACTTGCTTCACAAACCAAAATTTTGGACAGAATCAAAGAATTGAAGATGAGCTCACATGGAGGCATTACATGAGCTCTACTTTGGTGGAGGGATATAATATGATGATATGAGGGATCCTGCAAAATGGCAACTCATTTGGATATGCCTAGCTTGCACCTCCTTCACAAAGCTTCTTTCTGGATAGAAACTTTGGAAAATCATAATTAAATAATTACTAGGAAAATGAGGTTGCATTTTGGCATGGGGCAATAACATGGACAGGAAAAGGTGTCCAAGGAGTTTGAGGTCAATTGGGAAAAGGAAAATAGCACTTGCTTCACAAAGTGCCATTTAGGGCACAATGGAAAAGGAATATTGGTGAAATATTTTTGAACATGGCAATGAAAAGTTTTTCCATATTTGATAAAGATATAACCCAAAAAATTTATGAGAATTTATTTGGGAATTTTTGGAGTGATAGAAATATAGGTTGCTTCACAACCTAGGGCAGACAGGGTTATTCCTTTAATAGAAAAAGGAATATTCCCTAGAAAAATAATATTGAGGTTGGGCCAAGATGGAAATTGCAAGGTATAGGGATAGATATGAGGATGACAAGCCACTCTGGAAAGAAAGAAGAGGTCATCTTCTTCAGTTTCCAGACCACATAGCTACGGAAAAAGAAAACTCACGCAAAAATCTCAGAAAAACAAAAGAAAAAGAAAGGGCCAAAAATCAGGCAGTGACATCGTCCCCCTCCGGCACTCCATGGGCTTCTTCTGGTCCAAAAATGATCTCTGTTGAATTTTAGGTCAATTGGGCTCCGTTTGATATTCCTTTTCTGTGAAACCCTGAAACAGGAGAAAAACAGAAACTTGCACTGGGCTGTGGGTTAATAGGTTAGTCCCAGAAATCATATAAAAGTGTATATAAAAGCCCATAAAACATCCTAGAAGGATAATATAATAGCATGGAACAATAAAAAATTATAGATACGTTGGAGACGTATCAAAGATCACGACGTACGCTATGCTGACGCTGGATCGCCGGAGGCAAATCACGGAGGAGATCCTGGCGAGGACCGCCGCCCACCTCATTGTCGGGCTGCTTCCGGACTCACCGGAGGAGGAGAAGGAGCAACAACAACAACCAGAGGAGAAGGAGGATGGAGAGCAACTATTAGACCCGATGTAGAAGGTGGAGGAGTCTGCTCCAAGGTTCACCATAGCGGAGGCGGAGGCGGAGTTCACCGTCGCCCAAGCTGCGGGGATGGCGGAGTAGCAGGCCATCCTGGAGTCCATCCAGGATGAGGCCTATGTGGAGGCCAATCAGCAGTTCCTCCAGTAGAAGCAGGCGGCATCCGACGTGCTCTTCGCCGAAGTCGATGCAGAGATAAGGGAGTAGGAGGAGGCCAGAGCAGAGGAGCTGGAGCTACAGTTGCCGCTCATGCTGCCGGAGCCGGGCACGAAGATTATTGACATATCCAGACGAGGAGTAGCTAGATCATATACATAGTACGTAGAGTTTTTAGTTTGCATGTTTTTTTTATGAATTTGAGAATCTAATATAAGATATCCGGATGCACTTGTGTTAATTTAAGAAGTGCACGGTCATTGCCTACAGACGTGCCTAGGCGCGTCGACGGGTGTTTGAGGGTTATATTTGCCAAGTCCAGCTGTAGACGCTCTAAAGTGGCCGACACAAGTCCACGAGCATCCCTTTCTTACAAATGTTTTTATTAGAAAATTGTCAAGGGTTAGGGTATGAAATTCCAAGGGGCGACTGGTAGGCAATTACGAGGCGATCTCCTGCCGGCGCTAGGGTTAGGGTTTTGGCGACGGGGGTGGTGAGTTTACAATGGTGTCTGGGGCGGCAACTGCGCCTCCCCCGACGCGGACTAGTGTAGCCTCTCTCCTACACGGTGCGGTGCCATGGTGGAGAAGGCGAAGGTGCACCTTGTGGAGATCCCGGCGACGAAGGCAACCCCAACGACGACAACGACCCCGGGGAAAACAATGAGTGGGGGCTCTTCAAGATCCCCAATCACGTGTAAGACGACGAATCCTACTGCGAGCCTCTCAGCTAGGACGGGAGGGATGGTGTTGTTGGATAAGGAGGCGGTGGGTTTCGTCTTTGAGGAACCAGATCAAATCTTGCCCAAGAACATGAAGTGGTCGACGGGGG
>LR738713.1:732154724-732371568 GCA_902687465.1 Secale cereale
ACTGGTGGGCACAACCGGCGAGAGAAAGGGATAGTTATTTCCCCAAGCAAGGATAAGTTTAGGGGCGATTGGCCGGAGGAAAGAGACACGAGACATGAAATAGAGAGGAAGAATGAGAGGGATCTCAGGGAACAGCTAAAGGCGCAATAGTGGCAGAGGGAATATGAGCGCAAGCAATATGAGGCGAGGAGCCACTGGGAGAGGGGCTCAACAAGCAGGGGATGTGAGACCAGGCACGGATACCATCCATCCTACCCTCCGGAGAGAAAGAGGGGTTACTATGCCCGTAAGCGCCAGCAGGGTTATGAAGAGAGAAGGAGGAGGGGAGATAGCCCCCAAGGCACACCGAACTCAAGGAAAAGATGGGGATGAATCGTTTGTCCGTGACACCATACAGAAGACCTCCTCTGTATTTGATCGTATTGAAGAGAATGACAAGGTAACGACAGACCCTGCCACGGAGCGGGACCGCTGGGAGCAATGATCATTCTTGCCTGGAACTGCCGAGGCTTGGGGTTGGACTCGGCAGTTGGCGAGCTGCGGGACCTGATTAGGTCATACAACCCAGAGGTGGTGTTCTTATCAGAAACTAAAAAGAGATCGGGAGCAATGGATAGGCTCAAGTGGAGCTTAGGTTTCAACAAAGGGGTAGCGGTGGACTGCAAGGGCAAGAGTGGAGGTTTAGCACTATGGTGGAGGGACCATGTTGAGCTTACAGTTAGGCTGTGGTGCCAATATTACATTGATGCGGCTATTGTGTGTGATGGAGCCTCCTTTAGGTTCACTTGAATCTATGGAGAGCCATGCGTTGAAATGAGAACGAAGACCTGGGAGGCAATGCGCTATCTTCGTGCCCAGGATAACCTTCCATGGCTATGTGCGCGCGACTTCAATGAAGCCCTTCGCCAGGATGAGCAGCAAGGTGGTAACCCAAGGAGCAGAGGACAGATGGAATACTTCAAAGACTGCTTGGCCGTCTGTAGGCTGGCAGATCTTGGCTTCTCCGGGTACCTGTTTACTTGGGATAATAAGAGAGATGGTGGAGATAATATTCAAGTATGGCTGGACCTGGCGACTTGCAATAGAGATTTTTCTCAGCTCTTCCCGGCAACTGAAGTGCTACATGTGATGACGAAATAATTGGACCACCAAGCATTAGTTATAAAAGTGCTGATGACGGCGAGGGACACATGCACGCATAGGCCGAGGCCATTCATGTATGAGGCAGCGTGGGCGTAGCATGAGCAGTACGAGACCATGGTGACCGCTGCATGGGAGGAGGCACATGCAGCCAATTAGCGAGGCGGTTGGCTAGCGACAACATGCAGTAGCTTGAGGGCCACTACAAAACCATGCAGGAGTGGAGCCGAAGAGTTTTTGGTTCCATAAAGAAGCAAATTGGGCATCTCAAAGCACAGCTGGTGGACGCAAAGGAGCGGGCCGCACGAACGGGTTATAGACATGAGATCAAGGAGATTGAGGACCAGCTACATGAGTTGTATGCAAGAGAGGAGCTGTACTACAAACAATGCTCGCGTGTTGATTGGCTGCTGGAAGGCGATCAAAATACTAAGTACTTCCAAAACCGGGCTTCACATTGAAAACCGAAGAATACAGTCAAGGCGCTACGGCGAGAGGATGGGATGAAGTGTACGGATGATGAGGGGATGAGGAGGATGGCCGCCCAGTTCTATGTGCACTTATTTGCATATGAGGGCTCACGGGATGGTGAAAGAGTGCTGCAACATATCGAGGAATCTGTGACCGAGGAGATGAATGCAAAGCTTGCTGCTCCTTTCACTGATGAGGAGATTGAGGCTGCCCTCTTCGAGATGAGGCCTTCTAAGGCGCTAGGCCCGGACGGCCTTGATACGTCTCCAATGTATCTATAATTTTTGATTGTTCCATGCTATTATTTATGATGTTTTGGATGTTTAATGGGCTTTGTTATACACTTTTATATTATTTTTGGGACTAACCTACTAACCCAAAGGCCCAGTCCAGATTGTTTTTTTGCCTGTTTCAGGGTTTTACGGAAAAGGAATATCAAACGGAGTCCAAACGGAATGAAATCTTCGGGAGAGATATTTTTGGAGCAAAATACGCACGGGAGACTTGAGAACCACGGAGTAGGGCTGACGTGGCGTCCACGAGGGTGGGGGGCACCCCCCTATAGGGCACACCCCTTGCCTCGTGGGCACCTCGTCTGGCCCCCGGTGCCCTCCTTCCTCCTATATATACCTACGTACCCCGAAACTATCAGAACAACAGAGAAAACCCTAGTTCCACCGCCGCAACCTTCTGTTCCTGTGAGATTCCATCTTGGGGCCTGTTCTGGAGCTCCGCCAGAGGGGGCATCTTCCACGGAGTGCTTCTACATCATCATCATCGCCTCACCATGAGTTGTGAGTAGTTTACTACAGACCTTCGGGTCTATAGCTAGTATCTAGATGGCTTCTTCTCTCTCTTTGGATCTCAATACCAAGTTCTCCTCAGTCTTCGAGGAGATCTATACGATGTAATCTCTTTTTGTGGTGTGTTTGTTGAGATCCGATGAATTGTGGGTTTATGATCAAGATTATCTATGAGAAATATTTGGTTCTTTTCTGAACTCTTTATGTATGATTATAATATCCTTGCAAGTCTCTTCAAATATTGGTTTGGTTTGGCCTACTAGATCTATAGTTCTTGCAATGGGAGAAGTGCTTGGCTTTGGGTTCAATCTTGCGGTGTCCTTTCCCAGTGACAGTAGGGGCAGCAAGACACGTATTGTATTGTTGCCATCGAGGATAAAAAGATGGGGTTTATATCACTATGTTTGAGTTTATCCCTCTACATCATGGCATCTTGCTTAAGGCGTTACTCCGTTCTTATGAACTTAATACTCTAGATGCATGCTGGATAGCGGTCGATGTGTGGAGTAATAGTAGTAGATGCAGAATCATTTCGGTCTACTTGTCTCGGACGTGATGCCTATATATATTGATCATGCCTAGATAGTCTCATAATTATTCGCTTTTCTATCAATTGCTCGACAGTAATTTGTTTACCCGCCATAGGAAATTGCTATCATGAGAGAAGCCACTAGAGAACACTATGGCCCCCGGGTCTATTCTCAACATATCAATCTACAATCTACTTTACTTTTCAGCTTTTACTTTCTGTTCTTATATCCAAAAATACCAAATATATCAAACTATCATCTCTATCAGATCTCACTCTCGTAAGTGACCGTAAAGGGATTGACAACCCCTTATCGCGTTGGCTGCGAAGTTCTTATTTGTTTGTGAAGGTGCGAGGGACTCGGACGTGGTCTCCTACTGGATTGATACCTTGGTTCTCAAAAACTGAGGGAAATACTTACGCTACTGTGCTGCATCACCCTTTCCTCTTCGAGGGAATACAACGCAAGCTCGAGAAGTAGCAAGAAGAATTTCTGACGCCGTTGCCGGGGAGGCTTACGCAAAAGTCATATACCAAGTACCTATCACAAACCCTTATCCTTCGCATTACATTTTTGCCTCTCGTTTTCCTCTCCCCCACTTCACACTTTACATTTTTTCGCCCTTCTTCTGTCGTGTGTTTATCATTCGCTTGCTTCTTGTTTGCTTGTGTGTGTTGGATTGCTTGCTTGTCATTATGGATCAGAACAATACCAAATTGTGTGACTTCTCCAATACCAACAATAATGATTTTATTAGCACTCCAATTGCTTCTATCACTGATGCTGAATCTTGTGAGATCAATGCTGATCTGTTGAATCTTGTCATGAAAGATCAATTTCCCGGCCTTCCTAGTGAAGATGCCGCTGCCCATCTAAACAACTTTGTTGATTTGTGTGATATGCAAAAGAAAAGGGATACAGATAATGATATTATTAAATTGAAGTTATTTCCGTTTTCACTTAGAGATCGTGCTAAGACTTGGTTTTCCTCTTTGCCTAGAAATAGTATTGATTCATGGAATAAGTGCAAAGATGCTTTTATCTCTAAGTATTTCCCTCCTGCTAAGATCATCTCTCTTAGAAACGATATTATGAATTTTAAGCAACTAGATCATGATCATGTTGCACAAGCTTGGGAGAGAATGAAATTAATGATACATAATTGCCCTACACATGGTTTGAACTTATGGATGATTATTCAAAACTTTTATGCTGGCTTGAAGTTTGCTTCTAGAAATCTTTTAGATTCGGCTGCAGGAGGCACTTTCATGGAAACTACCTTAGGAGAAGCTACCAAACTCCTAGATAATATTATGGTTAATTATTTTCAATGGCACACCGAAAGATCTACTAGTAAAAAAGTGCATGCTATTGAAGAGATTAGTGTTTTGAGTGGAAAGATGGATGAAGTTATGAAATTATTTGCTGCTAAGAGTGCTTCTTCTGATCCTAATGATATGCCTTTATCCACGTTGATTGAAAATAATACTGAATCCTTGGATGTGAATTTTGTTGGTAGGAATAATTTTGGTAACAATGCTTATAGAGGAAACTTTAATCCTAGGCCTTTTCCTAGCACTTCATCAAATAATTATGGTAATTCCTACAACAACTCTTATGGAAAGATGCCTTCTGAATTTGAAACTAGTGTTAAGGAGTTTATGATTTCGCAAAAGAATTTCAATGCTATGCTTGAAGAAAAATTGCTTAAGATTGATGAATTGGCTAGAAGTGTGGATAGAATTACTCTTGATGTTGATTCTTTGAAACTTAGATCTATCCCACCTAAGCATGATATTAATGAGTCTCTCAAAGCCATGAGAATTTCCATTGATGAATGCAAAGAAAGAACCGCTAGGATGTGTGCTAAAAGAGAGAATTATATAAAAGCATGTTCTTCTAGTTATCATGAAAATAAAGATGAAGATCTGAAAGTTATTGATGTGTCTCCTATTAGATCCTTGTTCTCTAGTATGAATCTTGATAAATATAGGATTGAATATAAGTCTACTTTAAGGTGTCCCAATGATTCAGAGTTTTTAGATCTTGATGCTAAAATTGTTAAAAGTGGGAGTGAAGAGATTAAAACTTTGCATAGTGATGAACCCACTACTTTGGATTTCAAGGGATTCAATTATGATAATTGCTCTTTGATTGATTGTATTTCCTTGTTGCAATCCGTACTAATCTCTCCGCATGCTTATAGTCAAAATAAATCTTTTACCAAACACATAGTTGATGCTTTGATGCAATCTTATGAAGAAAAACTTGAATTGGAAGTTTCTATCCCTAGAAAGCTTTATGATGAGTGGGAACCTACTATTAAAATAAAAATTAAAGATCATGAATGCTTTGCTTTGTGTGATTTGGGTGCAAGTGTTTCCACTATCCCAAAAACTTTGTGTGATTTGCTAGGGTTCCATGAGCTTGATGAGTGTTCTTTAAATTTGCATCTTGCGGATTCAACTATTAAGAAACCTATGGGAAGGATTAATGATGTTCTTATTGTTGCCAATAGGAATTATGTGCCCGTAGATTTCATTGTTTTTGATATAGATTGCAATCCTTCATGTCCTATTATTCTTGGTAGACCTTTCCTTAGAACGATTGGTGCAATTATTGATATGAAGGAAGGAAATATTAGATTCCAATTTCCGTTAAGGAAAGGCATGGAGCACTTTCCTAGAAATAAAATAAAATAACCATATGAATCTATTATGGGAGCCACTTATGGATTGCCTTCCGAAGATGGCAATACCTAGATCTATCCATGTATCTTGCCTAGCTAGGGGCGTAAAACGATAGCGCTTGTTGGGAGGCAACCAAATTTTTTATTTTTTGTTTTTGCTTCTGTTTAGGTATAGATATTGCATCTAGCTTATGTTTAGATGTGGTTTTGTGTTTTAATTAGTGTTTGTGCCAAGTAGAACCTTTGGGAAGACTTGTGTGAAGTTTATATGATCTTGCTGTGAAAAACAGAATCGATAGCGCTCGCTAGAATGGTCACCAAATTTTACTGGAGCGTGCTATTTAGTTGATTCTTTTTGCAGATGATTAGTAGACAAATTCCTCACGTTTACCAATTTATTTCAATTTTTTTGGAGTTACAGAAGTATGCGAAAGTTACAGATTACTACAGACTGTTCTGTTTTTGATAGATTCTATTTTTTGTGTGTTGTTTGCTTGTTTCGATGCATCTATGAGTAGTATTGGGAAGTATGAATCATAGAGAAGTTGGAATACAGTAGGTTTAACACCAATATAAAAAATAATGAATTCATTGCAGTACCTTTGAGTAGTGGTTTGCTTTCTTATACTAACGGAGCTCACGAGATATTTGTCTAAGTTTTGTGTTGTGAGGTTTTCAAGTTTTGAGTATTGCTTTGATGGACTATGGAACAAAGAGTGGCAAGAGCCTAAGCTTGGGGATGCCCAAGGCACCCCAAGGTAAAATACAAGGACAACCAAAAGCCTAAGCTTGGGGATGCCCCGGGAAGGTATCCCCTCTTTCATCTTCATCCATCGGTAACTATACTCGGAGCTATATTTTTATTCACCACATGATATGTGTTTTACTTGGAGCGTCTTGTATAATTTGAGTCTTTGCTTGTTAGTTTGCCACAATTATCCTTGTTGGACACCCCTATTTGAGAGAGTTAAATATGGCCTAGGAATTGATAGAACACACTATGTGCTTCACTTATATCTTTTGAGTTGAATAGTTTTTGCTCTAGTGCTTCACTTATATCTTTTAGAGCACAGCGGTGCTTATATTTTGTAGAAATTGTTGATCTATCATGCTTCACTTATATCCAATTGAGAGTCTATTAAAACAGCATGGTAATGTGCTTTGGCTATAAAACTAGCCTTCACATGATAGACATCCAATATCAATGTAGTAAAAACTTTCACACTAAGTGCATTGAATACGATGAGAAGTTGGATGCTTGATAATTGTTTGAGATATGAGGATAGTGATATTAGAGTCATGCTAGTAGAGTTATTATGGAATTGAGAAATGCTTGTGTTAAAGTTAGTGATTCCCGTAGCATGCACATATGGTGAACCGCTATGTGACTAAGTTAGAGCATGAGGTATTGGTAGAGTGTCAACCTTTGTGTGGAGGTCGGGGGCGTGCGATGGTTAACTCCTACCAACCTCCCCCCTAGGAGCATGCGTCGTTTGCTTTGTTTTGATGACTCGTAGATTTTTACAATAAGTATATGAGTTCTTATGACTAATGTTGAGTCCATGGATCATACGCACTCTCACCCTTCCACCATTGCTAGCCTCTCTTGTACCGCGCAACTTTCGCCGGTACCATGCACCCACTATATATCCTTCCTCAAAACACCCACTATATATCCTTCCTCAAAACAGCCACCATACCTACCTATCATGGCATTTCCATAGCCATTCCGAGATATATTGCCATGCAACTTTGCACCGTTCCGTTCATATGACACGCTTCATATTGTCATATTGCCATGCATGATCATGTAGTTGACATCGTATTTGTGGCAAATCCACCATGCATAATTTCTCATACATGTCACTCTTGACTCATTGCACATCCCGGTACACCGCCGGAGGCATTCATATAGAGTCATACTTTGTTCTAGTATCGAGTTGTAATTCAATATAAGTGTGATGATCATCATTATTAGAGCATTGTCCCATGTGAGGAAAGGCCAACAAAAAAAGAGATGGCACAAAAAAATAGAGAGGGGCTAAATAAAAAAAGAAGAGAGAAAGCCCCTCCAAAAAAAGAGAGAAAAGAGAGAAGGGACAATTGCTACTATCCTTTTCCACACTTGTGCTTCAAAGTAGCACCATGTTCTTCATGATAGAGAGTCTCATGTTTTGTCACTTTCATATACTAGTGGGAATTTTCATTATAGAACTTGGCTTGTATATTCCAATGATGGGCTTCCTCAAATGCCCTAGGTCTTCATGAGCAAGCAAGTTGGATGCACACCCACTTAGTTTCTTTTGTTGAGCTTTCATACATTTTTAGCTCTAGTGCATCCGTTGCATGGCAATCCCTACTCACTCACATTGATATCTATTGATGGGCATCTCCATAGCCCGTTGATACGCCTAGTCGATGTGAGACTATCTCCCTCCTTTTTGTATTCTCCACAACCACCTCTCTATTCCACCCATAGTGCTATGTCCATGGCTCACGCTCATGTATTGCGTTAAAGTTGAAAGGTTTGAAAGAATAGAGTATGAAAACAAGTGCTTGGCTGAAACCGGGGTTGTGCATGATATGAATATTTTGTGTGATGAAGAGCAAGCATAGCCAGACTATATGATTTTGTCGGGATAACTTTCTTTAACCATAGTATTTTGAGAAAACATGATTGCTTTGATAGTATTCTTGAAGTATTATTATTTCTTATGTCAATATAGATTTTTGTCTTGAATCTTTCAGATCTGAACATTCATGCCACAATTAAGAGAATTACATTGAAAAACTATGTTGGTTAGCATTCCACATCAAAAATTCTGTTTTTATCATTTACCTCCTCGAGGACGAGCATGAATTAAGCTTGGGGATGCTTGATACGTCTCCAACATATCTATAATTTTTGATTGTTCCATGCTATTATTTATGATGTTTTGGATGTTTAATGGGCTTTGTTATGCACTTTTATATTATTTTTGGGACTAACCTACACACCCAAAGGCCCAATCCAGATTGCTTTTTTGCTTGTTTCAGGGTTTTACAGAAAAGGAATATCAAACGGAGTCCAAACGGAATGAAACATTCGGGAGAGATATTTTTGGAGCAAAATACGCACGGGAGACTTGAGAACGACGGAGTAGGGCTGACGTGGCGTCCACGAGGGCGGGGGCCCCCTATAGGGCGCGCCCCCTGCCTCACGGGCACCCCGAGTGGCCCCCTGATACGTCTCCAACGTATCTACTTTGCCAAACACTTTTTCCCTTGTTTTGGACTCTAACTTGCATGATTTGAATGGAACTAACCCAGACTGACGCTGTTTTCAGCAGAATTGCCATGGTGTTGTTTTTGTGCAGAAATAAAAAGTTCTCGGAATCGCCTGAAAATCAACGGAGAATTATTTCAGAAAATATAAAAAATACCTGCAAGAAGATCCACACCAGGGGGCCCACGTGCTGTCCTCGAGGGTGGGGGCGCGCCCCCCTTCCCAGGGCGCGCCCCCTGCCTCGAGGGCCCCCCGATGCTCCACCGACGTACCCCCAGGTCCTATATATTCCGTTTCATGGAGAAAAAAAATCAGAGAAGAAGGAATTATCGCGTTTCACGAGACGGAGCCGCCGCCAAGCCCTAATCTCTCTCGGGAGGGCTGATCTGGAGTCCGTTCGGGGCTCCGGAGAGTGGAGATCGTCGCCATCGTCATCATCAACCTTACTCCATCACTAATTCCATGATGCTCACCGCCGTGGGTGAGTAATTCCATCGTAGGCTTGCTGGACGGTGATGGGTTGGATGGGATCTATCATGTAATCGAGTTAGTTTTGTTAGGGTTTGATCCCTAGTATCCACTATGTTCCGAGATTGATGTTGCTATGACTTTGCTATGCTTAATGCTTATCACTAGGGCCCGAGTGCCATGATTTCAGATCTGAACCTATTATGTTTTCATAAATATATGTGTGTTCTTGATCCTATCTTGCAAGTCTATAGTCAACTACTATGTGTTATGATCCGGCAACCCCGAAGTGGCAATAATCGGGACCACTCCCGGTGATGACCTTAGTTTGAGGAGTTCATGTATTCACTATGTGTTAATGCTTTGGTCCGGTACTCTATTAAAAGGAGGCATTAATATCCCTTAGTTTCCAATAGGACCCGCTGCCACGGGAGGGTAGGACAAAAGATGTCATGCAAGTTCTTTTCCATAAGCACGTATGACTATATTCGGAATACATGCCTACATTGCATTGATGAACTGGAGCTAGTTCTTTATCACCCTAGGTTATAACCTCTACATGATGAATTGCATCCGACGTAATTTCCCATCACTGATCCAATGCCTACGAGCTTTACCTATATTGCTAGTTGCTTATTTACTTTTCCGTTGCTTATATCACAAAAACTACAAAAACACTATCTTTACTTTTATTGCTGCTACCACCACTATCATATTACTTTTCTACTAAACTATCTTGCTGCAGATACTAAGGTTCCAGGTGTGGTTGAATTGACAACTCAGCTGCTAATACTTAAGAGTATTCTTTGGCTCCCCTTGTGTCGAATCAACAAATTGGGGTTTAATACTTTACCCTCGAAAACTGTTGCGATCCCCTACACTTGTGGGTTATCAATACTATTTTCTGGCGCCGTTGCCGGGGAGCATAGCTCTATTCTTTAAGTCACTTGGGATTTATATCTGCTTATCACTATGAAGAATTTGAAGGACTCAAAAACCAAGATCTTACCCTCAACTACGAGGGGAGGTAAGGAACTGCCATCTAGCTCTGCACTTGATTCTCCTTCTGTTATGAGTAAACTTGCGACACCTACTCTGCTATTGAATCTGATATGTCGTATGTCCTTGATGATGCTACTTCTGCTATGTATGTTGAAACTACCTCTATGCCTGATACGGTGCCACTAGGTGAATTTCAAGATGAGCAAATTGCTAAGGTTAGGGAGAGTGAAAATGTTGATGATATTTATGAAAGTGATGATGAAACTACTCCCAATAGATATGAATTGCCTATTGTGCCTGAGGGTTATGTTATGGATGAAGAAACTGCTAGAGACTTTCTTGCTTGCAATGATAGATATGATCTTAAGAAGTTATTAGCTAAGCTGAAAGAAAAGTCCTTGAATGCTAGAATGAAACATGACCCTGCTTTTACTACTTCACCCATATGTGTCACTGATAAGGATTATGAATTCTCTGTTGATCCTGAGTTAATTACTTTGGTTGAATCTGATCCTTTCCATGGCTATGAGTCTGAAACTATTGTGGCACATCTTACTAAGTTGAATGATATAGCCACCCTGTTTACCAATGATGAAAATATTCGCTACTACTATATCCTTAAGCTATTTCCGTTCTCGTTAAAGGGTGATGCTAAGACTTGGTTTAATTCTCTTGATCCTGGTTGTGTGCGTAGTCCCTAGGATATGATGTATTACTTCTCTGCTAAATATTTTCCCGCTCATAAGAAACAAGCTGCCTTACGGGAAATATATAACTTTGCTCAAACTGAAGAAGAGAGTCTCCCACAAGCTTGGGGGAGGCTTCTCCAGTTACTTAATGCTTTGCCTGATTATCCTCTTGAGACCACCTGGATAGTTGTGCTGGTTGTGTTTTCAAGGAAAGAAGAGTGGAACAAGCTAAATTACTATTGAATAATATGTTGGCCAATGAAAATAATTGGACACTTCCTGAACCAGCCCCTAGGCCAACTCCGAAGAAAAGAGGTGTTCTATTTCTCAGTCCTGAAGACATGCAAGAGGCAAGAAATCTATGAAGAAAAAGGTATTAAAGCTGAAGATGTTAAGAATTTACCGCCTATTGAAGAAATACATGGTCTTGATAACCCACACAGGTAGTAAAGGTAAATTCTCTTTATAGATTTGATGAAGGTGATATTCCTCGTTATAAGTCTGCTAGCCAATGCTTAGACGAGTTTGACATTTTTATTGTGAAACAAGAAAACTTCAATGCTTATGTTGGTAGACAACGACAACACAATGCCTATATGATTGAACGCTTGAGTGATTATCTATCTAGTGCTAAAGATGAACTGAAACTTATTACTCCCTCTGTTCAGTTTTGTAAGGCGTTTTAGACATTTAGGACAACACCCAAAATAGTTCAATTTCAGCTGTCTTCAACGTCTTACAAAAGTGAACGGAGGGAGTAGTAAACATGCTTCCATGGTCACCACTCAAGTAGAACAAGTACTTAAAGCTCAAAATGATTTGCTCAGTGAATTAAATAGTAAGAATAATGACTATGCTGTTAGAGTTGCTACTAGAGGTGGTAAAATGACTCAGGAACCTCTGTATCCTGAAGGCCACCCTAAGAGAATTGAGCAAGATTCTCAGAGAGCTAATTTAGATGCACCTAGTTCTTCCAAAAAGAAGAAAAAGAAAAATGATAGAACCTTGCATGCTTCTAGTGAACCTGTAGCTCCCCCACCTGAGAATCCCAATGATATATCTGTTTCCAATGCTGAGATACAATCTGGTAATGTACACGAACCTAGTGATAATATTAATGATGATGTTCATGATGATGCTCGACCTAGCAATGATAATGATGTATAGATTGAACCTGCTGTTGATCTTGATAACCCACAATCAAAGAATCAGCGTTATGATAAGAGAGACTTTGTTGCTAGGAAGCACGGTAGGGAAAGAGAACCATGGGTTCAGAAACCCATGCTTTTTCCTCCGAAACTATCCAAGAAAAAGGATGATGAAGATTTTGAGCGCTTCGCTGAAATGATTAGACCTATCTTTTTGCGTATGCGTTTGACTGATGTGGTTAAAACAAATCCTTATGCCAAGTACATGAAAGACATTATTACCAACAAAAGAAAGATACCTGAAGTAGAAATTTCCACCATGCTTGCCAATTACACTTTTGAGGGTGGAATGCCTAAGAAATTAGGAGATCCAGGAGTACCTACTATACCTTGCTCCCTTAAGAGAAACTATGTTAAAACTGCTTTGTGTGATCTTGGAGCCGGTGTTAGTGTTATGCCTCTCTCTTTATATCGTAGACTTGACTTGAGTAACTTGACACCTACTGAAATATCTTTGCAAATGGCCGATAAATCAACTGCTATACCTGTCGGAATTTGTGAGGATGTGCCTGTTGTAGTTGCAAATGTTACTATTCTAACGGACTTTGTTATACTTGATATTCCCGAGGATGATAGTATGTCTATTATTCCTGGAAGACCTTTTCTGAATACTGCAGGGGCTGTTATTGATTGCAACAAAGGCAATGTCACTTTTCATGTCAATGGTAATGAGCATACGTGTCACACCCTGACTTTCATGCCACATTGCTTAAGCTAATTATCATGTTAAAAATGTGGATTTACAAAAAAACTTTTGAGTGTTTTGACTTAGCTTGATTGATTTTTGTCTACTATTTGCTAGTGCTCTAAAAATCAAATAAATCCTCCAACTCTTATACTTCATCTCCTTGGTCCAAAACCTTTTCCCAATGATCATGCCATGTGTATAGACCAGTATAGTATTTTCTTATAAAAATATTTTGGCCAAATAGTATTTTCTAAATTTAGTTTTCCAAAAAACCCCTGAAATGAGGTTTGCACTGCAAGTACCTTATTTAGGGTGTGAAAAATCTTTCAAAAAGTATATTTGAATCCTATTAGCTATATGACTCCCAGAAACCACAAAATTATAATTTTAAAAGTTATTTTTATATTTTATTTAAAAGCTTTGTCTTAAGGCCAGAAATGGTCTTTAATAGGGAAAAATTATTTAATTATTTCAAAAATATTTGCCAAAATTCAGGGAGACTCATAGGACATATATTGTCCATATATAAGAGTTTCAACACACGATCATGTTCAAAATATTGGACAAATCCTTCATATAACCCTTTTTGGATATTTCAAGCTTTTGAAATATTTACAAAGGGAATATTCTCCAAAAATTCCAGGGAAATTCTATCCTGTCAAATATGACATATTTGATGATCTTGCAAAGCCTCATGCCTTGAAGATCAAGGAATCATCATCTAATCACCTCAAAAACATTTCTGTCCATTTTGAAGTTTGAGCAACTTTACATTGCCAAACTTGTCCAAATGCTCTCAAACTTGGTGCACATGCTAAAATGATGTAATTATGCATCTATGCCAAATGGCACAAGTTCTGGAGAAGCATAACTTGATCTAAGTGCCCCAAAACCATTTCTGTTCAAATTCAAATATGAACAACTCTACATTATCAACTTTTTACCTGGGGCTTCAAACTTTGTGGGCATGATCATAACCCCAAATGATGACACTACACCAAGTGGTGCATCAAGGGGAGATGATTAGCTTAACTTAAACATGGTGAAACCATTTCTGTTGATTTCTAGGGTTCACCAAAGTTACATTGGCAACTTTGCCCAAATGAGCTCAAATTTGGTGAAAGGCCCTAATTATATGTGACATTTGATCCTGTTTAGTCTCATGTCAAGTGGAGCTATTTTGCTTGCCCAAAACATGATCAAACACTTTCTGCCATTTTTCCTAAACCATTGTTTGGACCCCTTTCACTATTCCCCTCTACCTCAATTTCTTACCACAGGTAAACCTGATCATCCTCTACCTCCTGTAACTTCCCCATGTCCCCAGCTCAATGATTGAGGGGTGAAAACCCCATTTTTACTCTCCTGGACAGCAGCAGTCTCCTTCTTCCTCACCTCCCTCCTCATTCCAGTGGCTCCCCAGGGCATCCAAGACCATCACACATTTCTTTACTCCTCCCCTGACCCCCTAGACAACATTGGGCAAGATGGACGCGACCAGAGCGGTGAGGGCACGGCCATGCCGGCCATACGTGCGCTCTGGAGCGCGCTACAGTGCGCTCCCGCACTGTAGCCGCGTCCTGACTGAGGCACCCGACAGCCTGGGCATCGGGATCGTGTCTGCCGAGGTTCCCTCGACGTCTGCGACCTGCAGGCCTGTCGGCCCTATCCTCCCCTGCCCTCCTTCTCCCTCCGCGAGCTCGCCCGAGCGCGTCCATGGATGATGCTCACGGTGCACCGCAGCCGCGGCTATTTAAGCCACCCCGACCCTTTCTCTCGTCTTGGTTAGATCCTCCCCTCTCCCGTGAACCTCCTGGACAATCTCCCTCTCCCCCTGGTGCTCTCCTTCCCTCTCCAAGGCCACCATGGCCGCCGTCGGCCTCTGCCGGCTCTGGGGAACCAGAGCCTCCCCCTTCTCTGTTGGCCACCAGGAGGAGGACCCCAGGACCGCGGAGCCCCCCACTCCTTCCTTCCCTTTCCCTAGCACCCCTGGCGTCGCACCCGTCTTCTCCCGAAGCCACCTGCCGACGCCACGGCCGCCGTCGCTCCTGTTCCTCACGGCCCGCTTGAAGACCCGGGATGGGCGCGGCTCGCTTCGCTGAGCCCTTCGGTGCGCCGGGCACCACCGGGGACGGCCAGAGTCACCGGGGATTGGCGCCGGCGTGCGCTCTGCCTCGCCTCCTCTGCTTCGAATGGAGGAGGAAGAAGGAGCTGCGTCAGTAGCGGGCCCCGCTCGTCAACGACTCAGCGCACGCCTGAGCCATTGACCGGTGGGCCGACCCCATTTAAATGGACACGGGTCCATCTGGCACCCGCCTTCCGTGCAGGAAGGCGTAATAGCCGAATACGCCTTCGCCGTCGCCCTCTACCCGCGTGGCTGAGCCACTAGGCCGGCCCAGTAGCATCCCGGCGCTAAGCCTCGCCCAGTGCGCTATCCGAGGGTATAAACTTTTCCCCTGTCTCTTTTTCTTTTTCTGCAATCTTCAAAAATCCATGAATAATTCATTTGAACTCCAAATTTGGTGATTCAAATTTCCAGTGACTCCATAAATCATGCTCTATCACATGGTGCAACATGCACATTTTTCCAGGAACTTTTCCTTCACAAATAATTATCAAATGCCATTATTTCATTTTCTGTGATGAACTTTAGAAAATCATAGAGAGCTCAAATTTGATCCAAATGCAGTGGTTCAAATTCCTAGGTGCTTGTCATATCCAAACTTAGTTTTGGAACATTTTTACTAATACTTTCTGTGCCCCACCAAATAATGAGCCATTTCTTCATATTTATCAACTTTGCAAAATCCTAGGAAATTCATTTGAATTCCAAATCTAGTGAAACCAACTCCTAGATGCTTCTAAAATCATGACTTGATGGATAGGTGTCTTTGCTCATTGTTCAAAAATATATTTCTATACACTTCTTTCAAATCCATAAAACCCTTGATTCCATCATATTGAAATGTGCCAAACCATCCATTGATCATACCCCAATGAAACCACCTTGGTTATTTTTCATATGACCAGAGGTATCCTAGAAAAGTCCAACTCCTATTTTAGAGCACTTTTATTTTTGCTTTGATTGTGTTGCTTATTATGATTGTTTCCATCGTTAGCTGACGAAATAAACGAAGTACTCGGAGATGGACCAGAAGGTTTGAAGACTCGGAAGGATATGGCAAGCAGCCCTTTGACCATGTTTGAGAAACCTTTTTTTTTGCATGTCTCATAGCACCTTATTATCAATGCATCGGAATCATGTTGAGGTGGAGACCACTTTGGTTGCTACCTTTGTTACTTTACTATTGAAACTTGCATCAAACATGACCCTACCTTCCTATGAGGGTTATGTGGGTGGGAGTAGATAGATATATGCTATAGTAGTTGGCTACGCAAAATGGGTCAGGGTTATGCATTGAGTGAAACAAGTGTGGTTTGACATACTTGCAAATAACCCAGTGGGTGCCACTAATGCCCCTAGAAGATGATGAGAACTAGGGCACTACTTGGTGAAGAAGTAGTGTACCGAGGCTTGATGAGAGTGTTGTTTACAGAGATGGATTAGATTTATGTGTGACTACCGTCCCAACCAAACATGCACAACCACTCTACCCTTATATGGGAAAGGGCATTATTGATTACCTAGGTCGATACTAGCATGGTGCCCGCATTACTAGTGACGGGGGTGACATGAGGTCACTCTCGGGACGGGGTCGTGCTTGGATAGGCGGCTATGACTATTTTCACAGGGCACCAGACACACCGTTGGTACCCCGTGTCAGTGGTATGTGATGAATATGGGAGCAAGTCTCCACAATTTCTAAGATGTGAAATGTTTGGCACGGGGCTGTTACCAATCGAGTGGACTCTGTGTTAGTGTCGTCTAGGGAAAGGTAGTGATCGGGTGCTTACCCCGGGTACTTGAGGTACCGCGGGTCGTGGATGTCACGGAAGTTCCCCGGATCTTGTGGGTAAAGTGTGCAACCTCTGCCGAGTGTCAAACTATTCGAATAGCCGTGTCCGCGGTCAAGGACAGTTGGGTGGTGCTACTTAGACTATGTCCATAAGTTTCTGGGAAACAACACGGTTTGGGTAAATCTGTTGATGTGATTGTGAGAAAGTCACAATGAGCTTGAGCATGGGTTGATTACAACTCTTTCTCGATAATGATGTCTGTGACCTCCTGATACTTGTTCTAGACACATACATGTCCATGATATATGTTGATCATACTTGCATATGAAAAACTAGCTTTCTGCAAAACTGCCAATCTAGCAGTAGAGCCATGCATAATTATTCTGTCATCACACTTGGGTTGCTTGCGAGTACATTCAAAGTACTCATTGGCTTGCCACTGGTTATTTTATTGGCCAGGCAGGAGAGAACAGGATATGACGAAGATTTCTTGGTGACGAGCATGCGAGCTAGGACGCTTCCCAGTCAGAATGCCTGTAGGGTTAAGGCAGATGGCATGGGTCCAAGTTGTTATTGAAGATCTCCGCTGCGATGATATACTCAAGGCTTGACCATTATGGTCCTATTTGTGTAATACGGTATGTATGGATGTAAGACTCTTGTTATTCAGCTTCTGTGTGTTCAGTGAGCATTGATCTCTGGGATCACTGTACACGTGCATCCGGTGATCTTGACTTATGAGTCGGGGTCCCCACAGAGCTGGTATCAGAGCCATCCTGACTGTAGGAAGCCTTAGTTAGCATGGTCGTTAGTTAGGGTAAAACTAGTTTTCAAAACTATCTATACTTCTCTTCCCTTCTCAGTTTTTCGAAAACTAGGCTATACTTGATCTCTTCCCCTTCAAAACTTTGGTCGTTAGAACCCCTATGCCGTGACCACTGGATTTTCTGTAATCCTTGTGGAGTGCACCTTGCCAAACACTCACTCACCACTTCTGCATGCAAGATTGGCGACACCACAACAAGACGATGCCAACAAAGGATACATCCTCGAGGAATGAAGACATGAAGACCCAGAAGATGGTGGCATCCTTGACACTGCCCCGAGATGATGCAACCCCAGCCTACGATGACCATGGCATGAGTTATGCAAGATCATGATATACCTCGCTAATAGAGTAACCTTGTCACTACCGTTGTAGTATCGGTAGCCACCGCTGGATGAGAACCTCGCCATTTGGTCCGCCTCACTATAGTGAGCAGGAAAACGGTTCTCTTCGACCCCCCGCTCTTGGTGTCGATGTTGTCATCAATGCAACCGACATGTTGAACCTCTACTATGCCTTGATTAATATCATTGCATAAAGGATTGCCTACCTGATACCCTCGACACCCCAGAAGGCACAAGGGATCGTCATGATTAAAGAGACAAGAGGAGACCAAGTCAACGCAGCTGCAAGGAGACACCTTCACCGCATCACCTCATCAGGCGAGAAGTTGTTGAAGATTCTTCAGGCTCAACCCGGATCATTCATCAAACAACTACAAGGGACATAGCAACACCCGAGGAAGCTCAGAAGACTGCACGAGGCACAAGACACGACACTGAGTCCGAGAACCCCTAGGGTAGGATGAGTCGTGTACCCCCTATGCGCAGTCGAGTCTGTATGATGGTTCGAATAGAACCATGATTGTGTGTTGCTTGCTTTTATTTGTTTGTGTTTTGATATAAGTCGCACTTTTGCCCTAGGCAACAAGTGCATGGCTATGTCATCTTCCTTGCCTTGTTTCTTTTGTTTCGGCCTTTTTGCAGATGTTTGCTTGCACCTGCACTATAGAACCCCCTTTAGGCATTTCCCTCCTCTACGCCACTTTTTCCCTCTCTTCTCTCTCCCCAACTGAAGACCCGCAAGACAAGATGCACCAGGGATTCTACCTCGGCAACCAACTGGCACTGAAGACTTCTGCTACAACCTCCGTGACCAAGTACAACCCCGTAGAATTATGTTTAACCCTCCAGGCTGGAGACCCATTCCTAGACCCTTTGAGACTTCACGAGACACTCTAGCACGAACCCTTAACCATGTGCTTAACCCATAGAATTGCGAGAGAACCTGTTAAGCCTTTGTAACCTTGCACAACACTGGTTTCGTAAAGGAACTAGTGGACGCAGTGAGTGAGCACATTTCTATCCTAATATAGCACAAGAACTGACGATGCCATAGATAGACCAATTTGAGGATATTAGACAGATGACTTGGTGGCTTTATATCAGTGACTTCGAGGAATTATCTGAGACCTTGATGGATTGTGAGATTTCATATTGGTGGGATCATGACCTTGGGGAAGCATGTGGGAAGTCTCGCCGGGCATGAGATTTGGACTTAAGTACGTGATTCTGATTGGGTATAGATGCTAGATATGTCTGCATGGTTTGAGTAAATTGGATTTAGACCGATGATCCTGATCAAGATATCATGCTTCTCGGTGGGCAATAAACTAAGAGATTGGATTATCTGTCGGAGTTGGTTTAGGGATCTATATAATCATGACCTTGGAGTTCACTTGACCCGGATGATGGGAATTTGGTGGACTTACTATCGTAATGCATAGTCCTTTCAAGTATTTGGGTATTATAGGGACTTGAGATCTTGCGGAACACCGTAGACATCGGATTTGTAGAATTGTTGGATTATGTGGTGATTGATGGAATTACCGGGCTATTGGAGTTGACCTATGGGAAGGAAACAAAATCTTGGAGTGGCATATGGCGTGTTTCCTTAGAATAGAGATGCCTTACCGTGAGCCTTGCAAGAATAGGTTGAGTGCTTGGATTGTGGAGTTTAATTCAAGCTTAGCAGCTTGTATGACCTACCCATGGATTTTAGGGGTAGACATACATATGGATTTGGGGATCGTAGACAAGTATAATTTTGTTAGACCGCCTCTTGAGAGTCATGAGGATATGTATGGCATGAGTGGTGATTGAAGTTGGTCTATGCGAGAGGATGCTTTTTCGTTCGAGTACTAGATAGAGCTATTGGCATCTCAGAAACCGTGCTTAAGGATAAGATAATAAACGTTCACTCACTCACTAGAATCCTTGAAACCCTTAAGCCCCACCAAGCCACAATCTGGTCAGATTCTGACCACGGGCCTTCGCTCTAAGCCAGGAAGACCTTGCAAATACTCAACGGAGACCACCACCAATACCCCAGCCTACCTTGCGTACCCCATAGACCTCATGGAGTAATTGGACAAGTTGGGTAACATCATTATTTGATGGCCTACACTACAAGAAATATGTCAACTTATGACCTTTTGTTAGTGACCCTGGAAGAATTGGTCATAGATCTATGACCATTTCAGACCAATTGGTCAAAAGCTGTTCGGGGGGCTCCAAACCCTAAACTATAACGACCATTTTGGTCAGAAAGGTCATAATTTCCTTACATGAAATGGTCACAAAGCAGATAGCACTGGTTCGCTGCCTTATTTCTAGCTGTTCATGACCAATATAGATGGTCATAACCTTGAAAATTGTGGTGGATTGCTACGACTAGGCGCCACCTCATCAGTTTTGCCTATGTGTCATGTCCATGTGGCAGTTTTTGCCCTAGGTTGTGAAGCAACCTATATTTCTGTCATTCCCAAAATTCCCCAAAAAATCTCATAAATTCTTTGGGTCATATCTTCGTCAAATATGTAAAAAACCTTCCTTGCCTAGTTCAAAAATATTCATTTTCCTATTCTGTTCAAAAAAACACTTTGTGAAGGAAGTACCACTTTGGCATGTCCAAATGGTATCCATTTTCTACAGTGGTTTCCTATGCCCAAATAACTATCCTCCACCAAATGCCAGCTCAATCCATTCATTATTTTGAGCCCATCTTCAACATTCGTATTTATGTCCAGTGTGGTACTTTGCAAAGCAAGTACCACCTAGACTCCTCCTTTTGAGCTGAAAATTTGTGAAGACGGTCTTCTTAGTAACTGATCATCCTCAACCAAAACTCACGCCCATTAGCCATGTGCATTTTCCGTACCGCTAATCAAACACTTGGCTGCTAATTCATGTTTGAGCATCGATCGGTCTCCTCGTGAGAATCTTATGTTTTAATTTTCTTCCTAGCACCTACCTGGGGAGTGGCCAACCCACTAGACATGCCTAGGCCGCCCAGAACACATGGCAACGCCACAGTCACGCGGTGACCACGCATCGGGCATGCGAGTTTACGCGCTCTAGAGTTGGGGCCCTCGACCATCGCCCAAACCTCGACGTATCGCCACCAAACCATGTATTTATGATTAAATAGGTACTTATGTACCTAGAAATGATTTTTGGAAAAAATAAATAGCAAACTATGAGGTAGCCGCAGTTCAAATTTGACCCGCTTCCAACTGAATCGGCGGAAATTTGTCTTTTTCACGAGAGGTGGATCAAAACTTTTTACACCCAAACATTTTGTCAATTGTGCATTAAATATATCCTAGTATTTTAGAAAATTAATTTGGTCAAATTTTGCAACAATTATTTGGGAGGTCCTTCACAAAAAAACCTCCTTTTGGGCACTAGAAAAATGGAAAATGAATTTTTCGTCCAAAGAAAATGAAAACTTCCTTAGGCAACATTGTTTGCCATTCCAAGATGCACCCTTGTGCACAATATGAGATCATTTGAACAAACTATGCCATGAACGTGGCCATAGGATTGATCATTTGGCTTGAAAGCCATGAATCTTCACGCATGATAGCTCATTTCTGAGAACACTTTTTTTAATAGAATTGCCGTATTACAAGTTTAATATTTTTCCTGGTAACTTGGTCATATATAATGACACAATGCGAAGGTGTTCCAATTTTTTGATTTTTTTTGAATTTTTTATGCCCGTTTCAAAATGCGGTCAAAACGGCGGGAATGACCGTTCCTAGCTAGTGGTTGAATCTTGGATTTTTTTTGGTGTTTCTCTGATTAAATAGGTACTTATGTACCTAGAAATGATTTTTTGAAAAAATAAATAGCAAACTATGAGGCAGCCGCAGTTCAAATTTGACCCGCTTCCAACTGAATCGTCGGAAATTTGTCTTTTTCACGAGAGGTGGATCAAAACTTTTTATACCCAACCATTTTGTTAATTGTGCATTAAATATGTCCTAGTATTTTATAAAAATGATTTGGTCAAATTTTGCAACAATTATTTGGGAGGTCCTTCACTAAAAAACCTCCTTTTGGGCACTCGAAAAATGGAAAATGAATTTTTCGTCCAAAGAAAATGAAAACTTCCTTAGGCAACATTGTTTGCCATTCCAAGATGCACCCTTGTGCACAATATGAGATCATTTGAACAAACTATGCCATGAATGTGGCCATAGGATTGATCATTTGGCTTGAAAGCCATGAATCTTCACGCATGATAGCTCATTTCTGAGAACACTTTTTTAATAGAATTGCCGTATTGCAAGTTTAATATTTTTCCTGGTAACTTGGTCATATATAATGACACAATGCGAAGGTGTTCCAATTTTTTGATTTTTTTTGAATTTTTTATGCCTGTTTCAAAATGCGGTCAAAACGGCGGGAATGACCGTTCCTAGCTAGTGGTTGAATCTTGGAATTTTTTTGGTGTTTCTCTGATTAAATAGGTACTTATGTACCTAGAAATGATTTTTGGAAAAAATAAATAGCAAACTATGAGGCAGCCGTAGTTCAAATTTGACCCGCTTCCAACTGAATCGGCGGAAATTTGTCTTTTTCACGAGAGGTGGATCAAAACTTTTTACACCCAACCATTTTGTCAATTGTGCATTAAATATGTCCTAGTATTTTATAAAAATGATTTGGTCAAATTTTGCAACAATTATTTGGGAGGTCCTTCACAAAAAAACCTCCTTTTGGGCACTCGAAAAATGGAAAATGAATTTTTCGTCCAAAGAAAATGAAAACTTCCTTAGGCAACATTGTTTGCCATTCCAAGATGCACCCTTGTGCACAATATGAGATCATTTGAACAAACTATGCCATGAATGTGGCCATAGGATTGATCATTTGGCTTGAAAGCCATGAATCTTCACGCATGATAGCTCATTTCTGAGAACACTTTTTTTAAAAGAATTGCCGTATTACAAGTTTGTTATTTTTCCTGGAAACTTGGTCATATATAATGACACAATGCGAAGGTTTTCCAATTTTTTTGATTTTTTTTGTAATTTTTATGCCCGTTTCAAAATGCGGTCAAAACGGCGGGAATGACCGTTCCTAGCTAGTGGTTGAATCTTGGTATTTTTTGGTGTTTCTCTGATTAAATAGGTACTTATGTAACTAGAAATGATTTTTGGAAAAAATAAATAGCAAACTATGAGGCAGCTCCAGTTCAAATTTGACCCACTTCCAGCTGAATCGGCCGAAATTTGGCTTTTTCACGAGAGGTGGATCAAAACTTTTGACACCCAACCATTTGGTCAATTGTGCATTAAATATGTCCTAGTATTTTGGAAAATTGATTTGGTCCAATTTTGCAACAATTATTTGGGAGGTCCTTCACAAAAAAACCTCCTTTTGGGCACTCGAAAAATGGAAAATGAATTTTTCGTCCAAAGAAAGTGAAAACTCCGTTAGGCAATATCGTTTGCCATTCCAATATGAATCCCCATGTACAATAAGAGATCATTTTTCGAAATTTTCATGTGAAAAATTAAAAGAGAATCAAAAGGAAAAACACAATTACATGTGCTCTATTCTCATTGGTGGGTTTAGTTGTTACACGGATCGATGACCAATTTATATGGTCAAAAGGTCTTCAGATTGTTTGATGCGTTCTGATTGGTCCAGAGGCATATCACGCGGATCATGTATCAACCACCGTCGGATGCTTCTAGATCCAACGGCAGCCCTCACCCCTCACCCTCTCACCCAAACCCTAACACAGATCCCCTCCTCTCCCCCGATCCACTCTCCCCCTCTCGTCCCACAGCCGCCACCCCCGACCCTCTCAATCTCAATCTCTCGATCTCTCGATCCACCCAACCGCCGCCGCCGTCCTCTGTCCTCTCCCCCAACCCCGGTTGCCGGCAACCCCTCCCTTCCCCTCGCCTTCTCTCTCACGACCGCGGTCGGATCCGCGCTCCCTCCTCGCTCATGACCTAGAACTAGCCGCATGGCAGGCCATGGCCATGGCTGCGGCCAGATCCACCCCGCTCCCCTACTCCGTTCCATACGCTCCCTCGTCGGACGTCGTCCCGGCCTACCTCACCGTCTGTCGGTGTACTAAGATAGGGGTACCTTAGTACCCCAACTTGTGCACGGGCAGTAGCAGCTTCCCGCGGCAGGGTCTACCACGTGCTTGCCGGAAACCTCTCTGGTCCTTATTAAGCCATTCAAAAACAAAGTATGCAAGTCAGAAGATCAAGACCCCGGCAAGCGGAGCTTGCCGGGAAGGCCGCTCCAGGCTCAAGACTATTACATTAAGCACAAGCCCCTGGCAAGAGGAGCTTGCCAGGAAGACCAGAAGATTGCCTCTTAGAAGACACGCCTCGGCGCACCTTGCGCCCCGGCAAGGCACGGGGAGCGACAAGCTTCCCGGCCCGACAAGATCAAGACCCCGGCAAGGTGCTTGCCGGGGAGAGTTACGCTGTGTGCCCGCGCTCCAGCTCATCGACCCACGCGTCACCCTGGGGCCCTTCCAGGGACGCGTGGCGGATGGCTGTGCAGCCTGGGGGACACGGTGGCGCTCCACGGTGACGAGGCTATCGCCGTGGCGAACGGAGACGCACGGGCGGGCGCTTTTGGGGTCGACGGCGACGGGCATTTAGTGCTCTTGTCCCCCACTGTCAAAGTAGGTGATGACCACTGTTCATCCACTGTTCACGCACTATTCCCGCACTGTTACAACTACCACCACAATTACATTTTTGCCCTTCTTCTACGTTGGCACCTGTCGGTGACCCCTTGAGCTATAAAAGGAGGCCCATGCCCAACGTAGAAAGGGTTCGGAACCTTGATAGCTCTCTCGCTCGGTGTAGCTAGTTCTTCAAGCTCCCGAGCTCCCCAACTCAATACAAACCAAGCAGGAGTAGGGTTTTACGCGTCCGTCGCGGCCCGAACCTGGGTAAACTGCCCGCGTGTGTTCTACGATCTGCTCTTTGTGCTCCCTCCGCTCCCTTACCGCAACGTACAAGGGGCTCCGGTCCCATAGGTGCTCATGGTGGACAGTTTCCCCCGACATCTTTGGCGCGCCAGGTAGGGGGCGTCGAGGTTGTGCGAACCTGATCCGGCGTTCACGCGGGCGCATTCTTCATCAACCTCTCCAGCTTCATCTCCTCCAGCATGGCCCCGAAGAAGAAGGCTTCGGAGGTCGGAGGCCCGTCTGCGTCTGTTCCACCGCCACCAGAACCAACGGTGGGTGGAGGAGACGCCGTCGGAAGGGTGGTCGCCGGCGAGGAAACTCGCGGCACCACCAAATCCAAGGACAAGGCTGACGACCGAGCCTCGGTGTCCGTAGATGCGCCACGTCTATCGCAGCAGATGACTACCCAGCAGCGCCGTGGTACAGGAGGTACCATCCGCTTGCTGGGGCAAGGACAGACCGGAGGTTCGCGGGATGCTCCAGACCACCGTCCTGGCACGAGCAAGGTGCGGTCGCCGGGGCGGGAAACTGCTCCTTCTAACCCCGTTAGGAGTCCGAGCATATCCCGCTCCTCGCGCCGCTCGCCCCCGCTCCCCTCCTCTCCAGCAGAAGCGCTCGCAAGAGCGCAACTGCTCCTCGACTTCCCTCCAGCGGCAGACAAGGCCGAAGACTGGAGGGCAACAATCCAAAGCCTCATCGCCTTCGCCAATAACGACACGCCGCAGCAGCCGGCGACCTCGCGGCCACGGCAAGTCGAGAAGACGAAGGCCGACGGCGACAAGACCGCCGGGGGTGCGACCACCGTGCACTCCCCGCCGCGGAAGCAGAAGACGCCTCCCCGCCGGATTAACGTCGACGACGACTCCATGGCGTCGTCGGATCCGCGGGCTCGTCGGGACCAGCGCCAAATCCTTGACGATCGGCGACAAGAAGACGCTCGGACGACGATCGAGCGCCGCCGAGAAGCTCGGCGACAATCAGATCAACGCGCTGGGACCGCTGTTGACACACACGCGCCCGGTGAACCAGGCGACTTGCCGTAGGCGGCAGGTTGCCCTGCGTTTACCCGTGAGCTGCGGCGTGTCAAGTGGCCCAGCATGAAGAACTTCAAGCCCGACGTACCGGAGAAGTACGACGGCAAGACTCACCCCTCGGAGTTCCTCAGCATATACACCATCGCGGTGCAGGCTGCCGGGGGGCGCGACGAGAAGATACTCGCCAACTACTTCCCGCTGGTGCTTAAGCCGAACGTCCGTTCGTGGCTTATGCACTTGCCGGAAGGCTCCATTTCTTCATGGGCAGATCTTTGCCACCAGTTTGTTGGCGCCTTCACGGGCGGCCACAAACCCCACGGCCAGGAGAGCGATCTCCACATCTTGGCCCAGAAGGAAGGAGAGTCCCTGCGCAAGTACATCCAACGCTTCAGCCGCGTGCAGCACAATATCCCGGACGTCCACCCTGCCGCGGTTATCAGCGCGTTCCACCAGAACGTGCGTAACCGCCGCATGCGTGAGGAGATGGCCATGACCAAGATACGGGATGTCAGCGAGCTCTATGCTCTGGCTGACAAGTGCGCGCGCGCCGAAGAGGGGAGGAGACTCCCCGGGGAAGATGCTGGCGCAGGGGGGAGCGACAGTGAGGATGCCGCCCCGGCAAAGAAGAGCTGGCGGCGGAACAATAGAAAGAAGAAGAGCAAGGAAGTGCTTGCCGTCGAGAAGTCCGGCAAGGAGGCTCCCGCCAAGACAGCAAAGGCGGCGGCTCCGGCAAGGAGCCTGCCCCTGTAGCGGCAGCCGACAAGCAGGACGGCTCCGACAAGCAATATTGCAAAATCCATCGCACCAAGGGTCACGACCTTTCCAACTGCAAGCGCGTCGAGTACCTTGTCGAGCAGCAGAAAGCCGAGTACGAGCGTCGCGACAAGGAGAAGGCCCAAGGTGGCGGAGGAGAGCCAAGCAAGAAGCGGCCATTCAATGGCCGGGGAGGACGCCGCGGCAAGGCCAAGCAGCGGCAAGGTGATCGACCTCCCCGGGGCCGCGACAAGATGAAGAAGACGACGACGACGACATGGAGGAAGGTGATGACAGCGAGCAGGAGTTCCAGAAGGCCACAGAGGTCCTGTGCGTCGACGGAGGCGCCTCTCTGCATACTTCCCACCGCCAACTCAAGCAGTGGGTGCGGGAAGTAAATGCAGCTGAGCCGCCCGTTGAGTCGCGCAGGCTCCTCAAATGGTCCAGCACGCCCATCATTTTTGATCTTGAGGATCACCCTGACCGCACCACGGCGGTCGGGTGCTTGCCGATGTTGGTCTCACCAACCATCCGCAACCTCAAGGTCACCAAAATGTTGGTTGACGGCGGGGCCGGCCTGAACTTGATCTCCTCAGCTGTGATCAAGAAACTCCAGATCCCAGATGGCGAGCTCGAAGAAACCGGTTCGTTCCAAGGAATAAACCCGGGAAGGAGCAAGCCCAAGGGGAAGATCACTCTGCCAGTGACCTTTGGCGGGGAGCTCAACTTTAGGACGGAGAGGATAACCTTTGATGTTGCCGATATCCCATTGCCATACAATGGGATACTTGGACGTCCTGCCCTCGCCAAGTTCATGGCAGCTTCCCACTATGCCTACAACGTACTCAAGATGCCGGGGCCGATAAGCGTCATCTCTGTCCATGGCGACAAGAAGGACGCGCTTATCTGCGCCGACAAGATATACCGGGATGCAGCAGCCGCAGCGGAGAACAACACACTTGCCGCTGAAGCTCCCGGGGGGAAGAAGACCAAGACCAAGTCCGGCAAGTGCTCTGGGGCCCACTCCGGCAAACGCACCTCTTCAGAGTGCTGCGCTGCCGTCGAGGACGTTCCATCGAGCTCCACCGGCAAGTGCAAGAAGGGGATGGCCGCTCCACCGGCAACCAAGAAGGTGTCCGCCAAGGAGGACGGCACTGGTGGTACCTTCACCATCAGTGCTACGCTTGATAGCAAATAGGAAAGCGCGCTCGTTGCCTTCCTGCGGGCGAATGTCGATGTGTTTGCATGGCAACCATCTGACATCCCCGGCGTTCCCAGGAAGGTAATTGAGCACAAGCTTGCTGTTTGTCCTCATGCACGGCCCGTCAAGCAGAAGGTCAGGAAGCAAGCCGTGGAGCGCCAAGAATTCATTGCCGAAGAGATCAAGAAACTAGAAGTAGCAGGTCTGGTTAGAGGCGTGATCCATCCCACGTGGTTAGCAAATCCAGTCGTCGTGCGTAAGGCCAACGGGAAGTGGAGACTGTGTCTAGACTTCACCGATGTGAATAAAGCATGTCCCAAGGATCCATTTCCCTTGCCGCGCATTGACCAGATTGTTGACTCCACCGCCGGATGTGAGCTGCTCTCTTTCCTTGATGCATATTCAGGCTACCACCAGATTTTTATGGCCAAGGAAGATGAAGAGAAGACTGCGTTTATCACTCCATGCGGCACATATTGTTTCATATGCATGCCCTTTGGATTGAAGAATGCAGGCTCTATATTTTCAAGGGTGGTGCACACTGCTTTTGAGCCACAGATCCACAGAAACGTAGAAGCCTACATGGATGACATAGTGATGAAGAGCAAGAGCAGAGATACCCTGATTCAAGATTTGGAAGAAACATTTGCAAATCTGAGCAAGATCCAGCTCAAGTTGAACCCCGAGAAGTGCGTCTTTGGAGTCCCCTCCGGCAAGCTTCTCGGGTTCTTTGTGTCGCAGAGGGGGATTGAAGCTAATCCCGACAAGATAAAAGCCATCGAGCAGATAGAAGCTCCGAAGCGCGTCAAGGACGTAAGGAGACTTGCAGGTTGTGTAGCTGCCCTCAGTAGGTTCATTTCAAAGTCTGCAGAGCGCGCCCTACCTTTCTTCAAAATCTTGAAGAAGGCAGGTCCTATGAAATGGACTCCGGAAGCGGAGGCAGCGCTGCAAGACTTGAAACAATACCTATCCTCCACTCCAATACTTGTCGCACCTAGGCCACAAGAGAAGTTGCTGCTGTACTTAGCGGCAATCAATCAAGTGGTTAGTGCTGCGTTGGTAGCGGAGAGGGAGGCAGAGGAAGAGTCTACACCACCGGCAAGCGAATCCAGCGACAAGCAAGCGGCTGCTCCGACAAGCTCTGGCCCCGACAAGGACAACTCTGCGCAGAAGGAAGGAGAAGTGCGAAGAAAGATGGTGCAGCGCCCAGTGTATTTTGTGAGTTCCCTCTTGCAGGGGGCTAGATCAAGATACTCTGGGGTGCAAAAGTTGCTTTTCGGTCTCCTCATGGCCTCAAGAAAGCTGCGCCATTACTTCCAAGCACATGAAATAACAGTGGTCACTCGCTTTCCGCTGAAGAGGATATTGCACAACCCAGAAGCAACAGGCAGGATCGTCGAGTGGGCACTGGAGCTGTCAAGCTTTGGTCTCAAGTTTGAGAGTACTTCAACTATCCAGAGCCGAGCTTTGGCAGAATTCATAGCTGAATGGACCCCAACGCCCGATGAAGAAGTCCCAGAGATAAGTGTTCCCGTACAAGAAGCGACAAGCGAATGGGTAATGTACTTTGATGGTGCCTTATCGCTGCAAGGCGCCGGTGCCGGCGTGGTACTCATAGCGCCCACTGGAGAGCACCTCAAGTATGTTATCCAGATGCACTTTCCCAGGGAGCAAGCGACAAACAATACTGCTGAGTACGAAGGCTTGCTTGCCGGCCTCAGGATTGCGGCCGAACTTGGGATCAGAAAGCTAATTGTGCGGGGAGATTCTCAGTTGGTGGTCCGGCAAGTCAACAAGAGTTACCAGAGCCCTTTGATGGAAGCTTATGTAGATGAAGTGAGGAAGCTTGAAGAGCACTTTGAAGGTCTGCAAATGGAGCACGTTCCAAGAGCTCAGAATGACATTGCAGACGGCCTTTCAAAGTGTGCTGCGATGAAGTTACCTGTGGAACCAGGGACCTTCCTGCTCAAGCTGAATCAGCCATCCGTTACACCATCAGTCGGGCAGCCCAAGAAGAGAAAGTTGGCCTCCGGCGACTACTTGCCGGCGGATCTTCCAGAAGCCGCCGCCAAGGTTCCCAAGATCAACGAGCAGAGCGCTGAGGAACAGTTTGCTCCTGCAGATCCTAGGATCTGTACAGTTGAAGCAATCGTTCCCGACAAGCCTCGCCCCGGCGAGCTTGCCGGGGGACCATCAGCTCCGGCGGAACCAGAGGCTCTTGCCTTAGAAGCTGGGGTTCCCGCAGCGGCCCTCGTGCCTTTAGTCCTTGCCGTGGAGCCTCGGGCTCCGGCATGGGCGCAGCAGATAGTCCGTTTTCTGCAAACTGGAGAACTTCCCGACGACCCAGAAGAAATAGAGAAGATAACCAGGCAGTCAAGTATGTACCAGTTCGTTGACAACGAACTGTACAGAAGAAGACTCAATGGTGTCAGGTTGAAGTGCATTTCCAGAGAAGATGGACAGAAGCTGTTGGCAGAGATACATGGAGGCATATGTGGCCACCACATTGGCGCAAGGGCACTTGCCGGGAAGGCATTCCGGCAAGGGTTCTTTTGGCAAGAAGCCCTCCAAGATGCAACTGCACAAGTAACCAAGTGTGAAGCGTGCCAGTTCCATGCCAAACAAATTCATCAGCCAGCTCAAGCTCTCCAGACAATCCCTTTGTCCTGGCCCTTCTCGGTCTGGGGGCTCGATATCCTCGGCCCCTTCCCCCGTGCTGTCGGGGGCTTTGAGTACTTGTACGTTGCAATCGACAAGTTCACAAAGTGGCCAGAAGTGGAACCAGTGAGAAAGGTGACAGCACAGTCAGCGGTCAGGTTCTTCAGGTCGATTGTTTGCCGTTTCGGAATCCCTAACAGGATCATCACCGACAACGGCACACAGTTCACCAGTCGCACCTTCATGCAGTACGTCCAAAACCTTGGCGCCAAGGTCTGCTTCGCTTCTGTTGCTCACCCGAGGAGCAACGGTCAAGCGGAGAGGGCAAATGCTGAAGTGCTGCGCGGACTCAAGACAAGGACCTTTGACAGGCTGCGCAAGTGCGGAAGAAACTGGATAGAGGAGTTGCCGTCGGCTCTTTGGTCAATCAGAACGACACCAAGTCGAGCCACCGGACAGACGCCCTTTGCTCTTGTCTATGGAGCAGAAGCAGTTCTCCCCACGGAACTCGTATACGGATCTCCTCGAGTGCTCGCTTATGATGAGCTCGAGCAAGAGCAACTGCGACAAGATGATGCATTGCTCCTCGAGGAGGAACGTCTCCAGGCCGCTATACGAGCTGCTCGATACCAGCAAGCCTTGCGCCGCTATCATAGCCGCAAGGTTAAGGCCAGGAGTCTCGAGGAAGGCGACCTTGTTCTTCGGCGTGTTCAGTCCGCCAAGAATTCCAACAAGTTGACGCCGAAGTGGGAAGGCCCTTATCGGGTGAGACAAGTCACAAGGCCCGGCGCTGTCCGCCTTGAGACCGAAGAAGGCTTACCGGTGAGCAACTCCTGGAACATAGAGCATCTTCGCAAGTTTCACCCATAAGGCGCGGTTGCCGTGATCCGCTCCGGCAACCACCTTTTGTACAAGTCTTGCCGCTGTCGCATGTAATCCTTTGTACAAAGCCGGGCGCAGATCCCGTGCACCAGTAAAGCTTTTGTGTTTTGCGCTATTTGCCTTTTCCATGCTTTTCTTCGCTATTTGCATGCATTGTTTGGCATCATGTGCAACACATGTACCCGGTAAGCATTAGCACGCCGAAAGGCCGTATACTTGTTTTCCCTCCTCTTTTTTCTTTCCCTCTTAAGCAGAAGGAATGTTCCTCGCGCACAAGTTTGCCGGGTGGGAAGGAGATGGAGGATGAACCAAGTGCTGTTCAAGAAAGAGAAGCCTTGTCAGGGAAGCAAGCAATATACGAAAGCTAAGTTACCAGAATTTGAGCAGTTCAAATTTTTAAATTTTAGTTATCTTCCTTGAACAACCGCACTTTGTATGGAAAACCTGTGCGCGGAGGAACCTACCCGTGGCTAGCCGCACCCTTATCTTGTTTTCGAGTACGCTCAACGACTTAAGTGAGCTGCGACAAGTGTCGCGCCCTTGCTTCGTTTTCGAGTTCGCTCAGCAAGCTAAGTGCGTTGCGACTAGCTGCGGCAAGGTTGCTTGCCGGTAAGACCTTGGCCGGCAGGCTGCTCAGAGTCCAGTACTCAGCGCTCGCGGCAAAGGCCCCTTGCCGGCAAGTCCCCTAGAAGCGTAGGGTTAAAAGCATACAAAGTAAAGGACCAAAGCAAGGGAGATAACGCTGCATCGATTGCTCAAAATAAGATAATATATTACAAGGGATAACTTGTCGCAACCACTAATAAGTTCATGTCCATGACACACTTTGCAGCAGCAAAGGAAATAAAAAGAAAGAGGCCTAATCCACGCGATCGCCCTCGCGCCTGGAGATCTTGTTCACCTTGGCGATGATATGGGCGACCTGCGCCTTCAGTGCCTCCTGATCGGCGTCGGCCGGCAAGCTGCGGAGGACGTTGACGAGATTAATACCAGGATTGCGGTAAACAATCTTGGTCAAGACGCGCTCCAGGGTCCCCGCGCAGAGCTGGCGCGACTCCTCGGCCAGCTGCGCGGGGAGCTTCTGCTGCAGACGTGCGAGCGCCGGCGCGATCCCCCTGAAGAAAAGACTGAGCTTGGCGCTGTGAGGGAGATTTGGATCCGGAGAATATATGAGGTGCTCCACCCTCATCGCCATCAGCTCCTTGTCGATGTTAGAAGCAGAAGCCACCAGATCTTCAGTCCATATTTCGACGGTCCGGCGGAAGTTGCTAGCTGAAGTGACGGCGCTCTCCGCCAAGCCTCGTTCCTTGCGGAGCTCTTCCTTCAGCTTCGTTTCACGACCCCGGGCGGCGTCCAGCGAGTTGGTCAACGTAGAGACTTTCAGCTCCAGATCAGCAATTGAGTCCTTGGCGGCCTTGAGCTCGTCGCCCTGCTTAGAGAGGCGTACTTGGAGTTCCGAGTTGGTATGGGCGTCCTTCTCGCGCTCTATGTTGAGCGCGGTGACCCTCTCCGTACTCGTCTTCAGGTACTCCTCCAGCTGCACCACCTTAGCTTCGAGGTCCTTCTTGGCGGTCTCCGCGGTGGCTGCAGCGGCCTTCGCTTCCTTCAGTTCTCCGCCAAGGGCCTGCTCCCAGGCGGTAAGGTCTTCCTCGTGGGCGTCGAGGTCGACCTTCCGCTGAGTGAGCTCTCCTTCTCGCCGGGACAGTTCTTCACCGACCAGACGCTCCTGCTCCTCGGCCTCAGCTTTCTCCAGAATAAACTCCTGCTGCTCTCCGGCAAGCCTCTCGCGCTCCTCCGCCAAGTCGCGGAGGGCCGCCTGGTTGGCGGCGCGGAGTTCAGCAGCGCGCTTCTCCAACTCTGCTGCAGCCTTGGCGGTGAGGACTTCCCGAGACTCCAGTTTCGCCTGCCTGGCCCGGTAAAGGGCCAGGAGCCGGTGAAGCAGTTTCTCCTCCTCGGGCTCGTCGCTCCCGCCAGGCGCCTCGACGATCTTCAGCCCCGCGGAGGCGAGGACCTCACCATCGAAGGTCTCTCCCTCCTCGGGGGCTCGCGACGAAGACCCCCACGGCACTTGTATGAAGACGCCGTTGGGGGCCTCAAGATAGAAGCCCGACTGCTCCTTGCCGGCGGAGGGGTCGGCGGCCGGCGCAACGCTCGACGCTCCTGCCGCCTCCGGGCCGGCAGTGTGGCCGCTGTCCCCCTCCCCGGCCGCTGCGTCTGCGGTCGGGGCAGTCTCCTCCGCGGCAGGCTTGTCGGCTCGTGCCATGTCTTCAACGACAGGGGCGTTGCCGCTGTCGCCTTGCGCGCCCTCCTCGCCGATGACCTCGGTCTCCATCCGGTCCGGCACGGGAGGGTCTAGAAGAAGAAGAAAAGAAAAAGTTCAAGCAAATATCCAAAAAAAAGACAAGTCCAAGAAGACGAGGTTGCAAGACTTACCTTCGCGGACTTCGTCGACGACAGGCTCCCTCGCCGGGGAGCTCTCCCTTGGCGGGGTGGCCACCCTCGCCGGGCTGCTCGCCCTTGGCGGGGTACCCGCCCTTGGCGGAGCGCTCTCCCTCGCCGGGGAGTTCGCCCTTGGCGGGGATAGCGGGGCGTGCGGCTCCTCGGGAGTAGTCTCTGGGCGCTCCTGTGGCTGCGGCTCCACCTCTGCACAAGACAAGCAAGACAAACAGAGCAACAAGATGATCAGTACGAAGCAAAGACCTCAAGCGCGCCCAACAAGTAGGAAATTCAAGACCAGACTTACGCTGGGGGCTGCGCTGGGGGCTGCTCCTCGGAGCAGCGCTTGGGTCCGGCAAGTTCGTCGCCGGCGTGTCCCCTGTCGCCGCGACGGGCGAGTCGTCCTCGACCACTACCACGGGAACCTTGGCCTTCTTCGCCGCTCGCTGGGCCAGGGTCCTGAAATCAAAGCAAGAAGCAAAATCAGAATCATCAAAGAAAGAATCAATACTTGATTGAAGAAATCACGAAATACAAGTGCTTACTCTTGTTCCTCGTCGTCGTCGTCGCTCAGGGCGGAGAAGTCGAACTCCACCTGAGGCGCTTCCGCGCGAGGAGCAGGAGGAGAAGGCTCCCTCGGGCGCTTGGCGGTCCCCGGGGCTGGGGGCTGCGAAGACCCAGCCTCTGCTGACGCCGGGGCCCGGGGAGCAGGCGGAGCAGCCGCTCCGCTCTGGGAGGATCCTCCTCCGCTTGGCGCCGGTTCGCGGGGCGCCTCCGTCGCGGTTTGGCTCGCTCTGGTGGCGCGCGCCGCCTGGCGAGCGGGCTGCTGTCGGGGCGCCTGCGTCCTCGTCGCCGTAGCCGCCTTGCAGAGGCGCTTTGGCGGTGTTCGTTGGGACTTGCCCGGGGCGGAGAGCTCTCCGAGGATGAGGAGACGTCGTCGTCGAGCCCCAGAGATCCGCCAGTATCCTCGTCGGCTCCGGCGTCCTCCTCCTCCTCCTCCTCGGCGGGCTCGCTGGGCCCAGCACCCTGCCCCGCGGCCCTGCTCCTTCCGGTGGCTCCGCTCCCTCCGGCACCTCTGCTTCCTCCGGCAACCTCACCTCTTGCCGCGGCCTCGCTCACAACTCCGGGGATCCCGGCATGCCTCAGAGAAGGGACCCCGGCGAGCTCGTCGGGCGGAAGTTTGAGAAGTCTCCGGATCTCTGCCTCCTCGGCCTGGCACGACGCGTCCTCGGCCTCTGCCTCGTCGACAGTGAATCCGAAGTCCCCTGCTGCTGTGGCTGCGGCGGCCTCTTCCATCCGGGAAGCAATATAGGCTATGTCCCGCTCCGTGGTGGCCCGGGTGAGACCCTTGATCTCCTCGGAGTTCTTCGGCACCTCCACCAAGTTATCAAAGAAGCTCATGATGGCATCCGGCGTCGGCACTATCCAGGTGGGGTCGACGCCGTGAGAATCGCACGCGGGCATCATCGCGCGCAATGCGTCCCGGGCGGTGCTGTTGCATAGAGGTACCACTCCCCGGGAGGTCTAAACCACTCCGGGTTAGCCGGGTCGTGTTTGAATAGCTCCCGGAGCATTCCCTTCAGCTCCAGCGCCGTGAAGTTGTAGTTCAACCCCGGGCGCAACCTCATTATGTCCGCCGCATTGCCAAACTCCCATGCTGGCCTTTTCCTTTCTTGTAAGGGAGCGATGCGGCGGCGGAGGAAATCTGCTCCTACATCTCCGATGGTCAACTTGGCTACCCGGAGACGAAGAATCCTGACAAGGGCAGCGTTGAGCTTGATGTCATCCGCGGCCAAATCACTCCAGTCCCTGCCGCGCACTATAGCTGTTGTGCGCGGCGCAGTGAAAGGCTGCGGCTCGTCCTCAACTACCCAGCACCAATCTACGCGCCACTCCTCCCACTTGCCGCGGAGCTCTCCTTTCAGATATGACTCCTTCTTGTTCAAGCGGAAGACCCAAGAAATACCTCCGGAGAGGGGAGCGCCGGCCTCTGCTCTAGGCATGAAAAAATGCCGAAAGAGCGCTACGTTTGGATAGATCCCTATGTAGTTTTCGCACAGATGTGCGAAAACCGCCATCGTAAGGATGGCGTTGGGGGTGAAGTCTAAGAGATGGAGATTGTAGGTGTTCATAATATCACAGAAAAACTCCGAAAATGGAGGACACAGGCCGCAGTGGAAGAAGACAGCAAAGAAGAAATACCCGCTGGGGTACAGATCTCTGGCGGCGGCCGGGTAGACCCTGGTGCGGGGATGCGCCTTGGTCTCCTTGGCCCAAAAGAGATAATACTTGTTCCAGAGCTCCCTTGCGCTGAGCCTCGGCGCGAAGACGACGTTTCTCTTCCGCAGGGCAACAAGCTTCGCCGCCTGCTCGGATTTCTCCCTCTTGGTCTTCTCCGCTTTCTCCTTCTCGGCCTTCGGAGCCATGGCGGAGGCGGCGAAGGAAGGGGCGGGAGACTCGACGGCGCCGCGTATGCGGAAGAGGGCGAAGGAGATGAGGAGGCGGAGCGCAGAGGGGGATTTCTGGAGGTGGAAGAAGCAATGAAGACGAAGTAAGGTAACTGCCCCTGCTTCCTCTGCTTTTAAGGGGGAAGTGGGGGACGCTCCGCATTTCCCATTAAAGAACGTGGACACGTTCTCTCCCACGACGCCGCAATCGACGCATGCCGTTAGTGAGGGACGCGGCGGATGCGGAAGGGGAATTACGGCTCGCCGTGGGCCGCGCGTGCCCGTGCACTGTTTTGGGCCTGGCCCAACAGCGCTCGGCATCGTGTGTGGCCCAGGCCCGGGGGCTCCTGCCGGTGTACTAAGATAGGGGTACCTTAGTACCCCAACTTGTGCACGGGCAGTAGCAGCTTCCCGCGGCAGGGTCTACCACGTGCTTGCCGGAAACCTCTCTGGTCCTTATTAAGCCATTCAAAAACAAAGTATGCAAGTCAGAAGATCAAGACCCCGGCAAGCGGAGCTTGCCGGGAAGGCCGCTCCAGGCTCAAGACTATTACATTAAGCACAAGCCCCTGGCAAGAGGAGCTTGCCAGGAAGACCAGAAGATTGCCTCTTAGAAGACACGCCTCGGCGCACCTTGCGCCCCGGCAAGGCACGGGGAGCGACAAGCTTCCCGGCCCGACAAGATCAAGACCCCGGCAAGGTGCTTGCCGGGGAGAGTTACGCTGTGTGCCCGCGCTCCAGCTCATCGACCCACGCGTCGCCCTGGGGCCCTTCCAGGGACGCGTGGCGGATGGCTGTGCAGCCTGGGGGACACGGTGGCGCTCCACGGTGACGAGGCTATCGCCGTGGCGAACGGAGATGCACGGGCGGGCGCTTTTAGGGTCGACGGCGATGGGCATTTAATGCTCTTGTCCCCCACTGTCAAAGTAGGTGATGACCACTGTTCATCCACTGTTCACGCACTATTCCCGCACTGTTACAACTACCACCACAATTACATTTTTGCCCTTCTTCTACGTTGGCACCTGTTGGTGACCCCTTGAGCTATAGAAGGAGGCCCATGCACAACGTAGAAAGGGTTCGGAACCTTGATAGCTCTCTCGCTCGGTGTAGCTAGTTCTTCAAGCTCCCGAGCTCCCCAACTCAATACAAACCAAGCAAGAGTAGGGTTTTACGTGTCCGTCGCGGCCCGAACCTGGGTAAACTGCCCGCGTGTGTTCTACGATCTGCTCTTTGTGCTCCCTCCGCTCCCTTACCACAACGTACAAGGGGCTCCGGTCCCATAGGTGCTCGTGGTGGACAGTTTCCCCCGACACCGTCCTAGGAGCGGAGGAGATGATTTCTTCTCCGTCTTCCCCGCCCGACGCTCAGAGCCTCCCCGCGCCCGCGGCTCCCGCCGTCCTGCGTGGTTGTGCCCGTGCCCCAGCCCAGGTGCGGCAAGCCAGTAACCGGCAATGCCCACTGCCTGGCGGGTGGTGGCTGGTACCCCTGCAAGCCAGCGCCGACAGCCCAATCCGCACTTCGGCACTCTGCTTGTTCCCGATCTGAGGTACTGCCCATTCCCCAAATTTTGATTGAGGGCTGCCTTACAGTGCAGATACTTTGGGTCCTTCTTTTACACAAAACAGAGACCTCATCGAGAATTCTATTACGTTTGTAAGGCCATTTGATTGAGGGCTTGCTAATTGATATCCATTCCAGTGCAGTACATATGTAGATGAACTGATGAACACATTCCAGTGCAGATACTTTGGGCCCTTTTACACAAAACAGAGACTTCATTGAGAATTCTATTACGTTTGTAAGGCCATTTGATCAATTTATATGTGGCAATTAGTTATATGATTCACATGTCATATTTGTTGTCAAAATATTTTTTGGGACCACCCTGTTTTCAAATCCTAGCTCTGCCTTGCAAACAATTTTTTTTGGATGTCGTACTACTGTACTGCATAGTTTGAATCTTGGTCAGCTATTGAACTTTGAATGAGCATGTTATTTCACTCTGTGACTGGCATGTGCCACTGGAAGTGATTATAAACGTTTTCTTGCTGTTGCTGCAGGCGTTAAGATGAAACTCTCCTTCCTAAGAACATATTGCAGAAGGATTTGTGTGAAGAATTCTCTCATTGACATGTACACTAAATGTGAGCATTTACTTTAATGGAAGAAAGAGCGGCATTTGATGCATTGGGGGATGATGCAATTTCTTACACTGTAATGATCAAAGGATACGCAAGGTTGGGCAATCTTACATGAGTATTGTTTTCCTCCTGCATTTCCTTTTCTACCGATTCTTCACACTGTTGTTGACAGTACTATGCGTTCTATTTTTTTGGTGTTGCAGGTCAGGCGATGGCACTTGTGATTGAGAAGATTAGCAGGCAGTACCCTAGGATACCCGTGTACAAGGTGGATATCGACATGGTAAGCAAACTGATTTCAGTCTCACTCCTATAATGTTGAACCGCTGACGAATTCGATATCAGCTATGCTCTGTTTGGAATCCTGCTCCGGTTCCCGTTGGTTGGATGACAAAACTTATTTTTATTTTTCATCTGTCTATGCATGTCTGCTGCTCTCCCTCTTCCTCTATGGAACGAAGCCATCCATTCGATCCACCATAGGCGGCTCCAGTGGATGCTCGATGCCGATAAACAAAATTCTCCCACTCGAAGATGAAGACGGAGGGTCGACAACACCAAGGGTCGATTTCCTCCTGCCTTCATGCGCGCCAGCAACCGGGACCTGCAGCCTCCACCACCGGCGTCGGCATCACGTCAGGGCAGGTAACCCCCAAACCTCCTCCCTTCTGCTCTGTTGGTGATGCTCATTTAGGGGTCGCTGCCACTGGAACTCAAGTTGGAAGCACCGAACCTACAGCAATTATTCAGTTAAATATGAATGATCATTGACATAAGATAGTTGTAATATGTATGCTGCTTGACATGTGTTCTAATCCTCACTCATCGTTTTAAAAGATCCCAGTGAAGATGGCTAACAACAAGCCTCTCTCAAAATAGATAACTCCAGAACCTGCTATGTTGTACAAATTGTTAGATCAATCTTCCTTTTCTTAACAACACTGAATCAGAAAGAGATACAAATATTAAAAAATGCGTATATTTCCATAGTGACAGTACTAATACGGGTTTTCTGCCCTGTTAACTCTTGAATAAATTGCTTCATCACTAGAATGAATGAGAAACATGATCCTGTGATGCTAATGTCTAATGTTTGTTTTCAATTACTGCAGTTCTAAAAGTTGGTGATGCCTCCCGTTGTACAAATTGTTTGATCAATCTTCCTTTTCTTAACAACACTGAATCAAAAAGAGATACAAATATTAAAAAAATTAATGTGTATATTTCCATAGTGACAGCATATTGCCATTTCTATGTTCATATTAGCTGCATCTTATTTGTGTTTCCCCAGTTTATGAATCATATTTTCGTTTACGTGTCGTAAGAAGGCTGTATTTGGTAATCACCCAAAATGCCTCTCTTTTTTAGCTGATGAATCGTCCTACATGCACAGTTTGCTTGATATCCGTGTTTATCCAGATTCCAGAATGATTGATTGCAACATTCTATTGAAGATAGAAGTATAGGACCAGCGTACATGATCTGGAACCTTTTGGTTTCGATCAGTTGTTGCTTCTTATTTAATGCCGATGCTCACGCTGTTGTTGATTAAATGCTTATGTTGTTGATGCATGCTTATGCTACTGATTCAATGCTTATGAATTGATTGAATTGAACCTGTTGTAGTCCTTTCTGTTCTACTTGTATTTGATTTTTAGGTTTCTATTTGATTTTTTAGTCTGTTATATACGGTTCATCTTCAGTTTCTTCTGTAACTTGCTTAGAGTTTAGAATACACAGCCCAACTAGTCTCATATACAACTAAGACCAATGATTCATGCTGAATTCTGTATATATATATATATGTATGTGTTGGATTGGAGAACCACTCGAGGAGGGAGGGAGGAAGCACGAAAGGTCACCATGGACCTCGCCCAACTCCCACCCATCTTCCTACATGCAGCTGTAGGTAACCCCCTCCCTCTCCCTGCCTTGTCAGACCTAAAGATGTAGTGTCCTTGTAATGCCCGGGATGGAGTTATACCTCCTACGTGTCGAGGCACGACTTAAAGGCATAAGTCCATCCTAGAATGATCTCAAGTTTGGTAATCTTTGCACAACTCATGTAAAAGAGGGGATAGTAAACTGAAAATAGTTGGCTTACACTCGCCACGTCATAGAATTACAGTACAAGTCTCAAACATCATACATTAAGAGCACTACAACCCTCTAAGGGCAAAAGCCAAAAGACAAAGTACCAAACTCAGATAAAAAAACCACAGGCGGATCGAATCCTAGTAAGAGACTCCACTACTGATCGTCCGGGTAGCGCACATAGTACCGACTACGCTCCTCGTCGTACTCCCAATCCAGCTCGGTGCCATCACCTGGATAGCTCAGAGCTGGACCTGCATCTGGTGTGTGAAGTAACTGTGAGCCACAGAGGACTCAGCAATCCCGTCTCCGGGTAACAAGACTATCAAAGCCTTTAGGTGAGGGAAAGGCTGAAGAAAAGAATAAGTCTGCAGCAGCAACTAGCATCTAGCTTACGTAAGTGAGAGCGAGAAGAGAAGGCCTCGGCGAGAAGTGATCACGAAGTGATCCTAGCTACAAGCTCCACAATTCATAACCCCTCCGTGTTCAACTCTCGAATCCCTATTCGGAAATTGACAGTCACGGAACACACGCTGGTAGTGTATTAGTAACATTGTGTCAAGTTATCTACAACCGGAATTAACAAGCTCCCATCTGCCACATAACCGCGGGCACGGCTTTCGAAAGTTCAAACCCTGCAGGGGTGTTCCAACTTGACCCATTACAAGCCCACGATCCGCGGAGTCGCAACTCCAAAGTGGGAAGACCCGAGTATCCTCGGAATCCCGTGCTCAAGATATACCGAGCTAAGGTAAGGCTAATCCAGCAAATCCTCCCGGCGTGTCGACACCCTGATAGTAGCCGCGCGTATCTAAGTCTCAGGACACGACCGGATGGGCGATTCTACAAGTTTTTACCAAACCTCGAGTTTCCTTGAGGTGGCCCCGCAGAACCCCCGTTTCGGACCAACACTCATGTGGAGCACTGGCCCGGGGTTGTTGATTAAGAAAGAGGGTTAATTACTCCCTATGCATGTTTAGTTTGTTATTAGGCAAATAGTACCAATGTTGGGATTTGCTGGAAAAGACTTAACACTTAGCGGTTTATCGAGGGGGTCCCATACACCCCAACCGTGTTAGGAACGCATAATCAAGGAACATAATACCGGCTTATACGGATCCTAACGGCATGAGTGGAACAAATCACCAAGCAAAAGGCTTAGCCTTCCACCCTCGCCAATATATAGATGATTTCATTTAAAGCAATTATATAGTGTGATATAACCCAACCAAACTTCAACATGAAGCAAGCATCTTCGATCTTCACCTGCAACTAACAACGCTATAAGAAGGGCTGAGCGAAGCGTACTTAGCCAAGCAACGGTTTGCATAGGTAGGTTGGTTAAACATGGAAATTGGTTACAAGTAGGAGGCTGACAAGAAGATCATGGGCATCGAGGCAAAACTATAGATCGAGACTACTAGCAATAGGCAAAGATAGTAATGTTATCGGGGTTCGGTCATCTTGCCTGAAGAGAAGTCGTTCGGATCGTAAGAAGGGTCCTCGTGCTCAACCTCATTGGAAACCTCGTGCTCAACCTCGTACTCGGTCTCAGCCTCCGGCTCTAAACAAAACAATCACACCAAGCACCAATCAACAAGATGCAATGCGCACTCGAAAAACATGAATGCATGATGGATGCACTAAGGATGCACACGGAGCACGGAAAAATATCACTCAAGCAAATCACCTCAAAACATGATAGCAATCTGATATTATTAATCTACACAGAAAATCAACCAAGTTTGATATAATATTCGCTGAAATCGGAGTTACGGGCTAAAAGTTATGCCCGAAACAAGATTTGAGCGAAAGCTGAAAATTACAGCAACATAGCATCTTTGGAGCTCAAAATAATTAAGCTACAGCACCCAAAAAGCATGGCAAAGGACATGAACACAAACTAGACATATAGTACAGCAACTAGGTCCAAAGTGCACCCCCAAGGGAGTCACGGATCACTAGCAATGATCTTGGACATATTGAACTTTACAATAAAATTCTGGCAGCAGAATTTTATTGAAACTTTAGAGCAAAAGATAAACATGCTACAGCCACTCAAATGGACATGTGAGGACATGGATGGAAAGACAACAATATATACTACAAGGAACAAACAAAATCCACCCCAAAACTATCATGCTTTTTCCTAGAACATCACACGAACATGGCATCGGAACGTTACAGATTTCAGACTTAGTGAAAAATCACTAAGTCCTAAAACAGCAATAACATCATAGCAACTAAAAGAGCATGTTTAAGTCACCTCGAAACTAAACATGGCAAAGGGTAAGCACCTCCTCAAAGTGCACATGAAGGTGATCCCGAAACACACAAGCATGCTTCATAGAGGTGAACACAACGATTGCAACGAGCTCATCAAGATGGCATTTCATAACAAGTGAAAACACCTCATATGAACATGGCACTTTGCAACGAAGATAACAAGGAAATAATAAATCTACCATGCAACCTATCACAAGCAACACGTAGTTCGTGGCAAGACGAACACGTGGACATGTCATTTGCATCGTTTGGACAAACGAGCTAAAAGATATCACATGTCAAAGGTGGCATGAAAATAACACATAACAGCAGTTTATATCATGATGCACTCTTGCAACAACAAAACAAGCCCCTAGATGACATCTAACATGCATGACAACAACAGGTAAAACGTAGAGCACATCTCCACGAACGTCTGGACATATTACACGCGCAAAACGGAGCACCACAGTAAAAGTTAGGGCAGGTCAAACTTAGCATATCAGAACAGTAAAACAGAGACTTAGATCTAGGGTCAACCTTCTCACAGATCAGATCTGGAAAAAACGGAGGTGAGCGAGGCCCATGGGCGGAGGCGGCCCGTTGCGGAGGAAGAGGGCCGGCGGCTCGGGCCGGCGGCGCTGGAGAGGCCCGGCGCCTCGGGCGCGCTCGGGCTGGCGGCTGACGAGGCCCGCGGGAGGCGAGGCCCGGCCGGCACGGGGCGACCTGGCGAAGGAGGCAGCGCCCCCGTGGCTGGAGGGGTGGCCCGACGAGGCTGGGCCGGCTGGGCCCAGCGCGACGGCGACTGCGGAGCGGCTGCCTCGGGGAACTGGTCCACCCCGGGCTCTGGCGAGCGGCCCGGCGCTGCGGTCGAGCAGGCCCGGTGCGGAAGGTGCGGGCGATGTGGGGACCGGCTCGGCGGCTGTACGGGCCTTGGCCCAGGCGCACGCGCGGGGAAGCGACGCGGTGGCGCGAGGAGTACGGGCCGGTGGGGAGGGTGATCTGGCCCGATGCGGTCGGTCGCCGGTCGAGGCAGTTGCGGCGGGCGTTGACCCCCGGCTCGAGGGGACTGGATCCCAGCGGTGGCGCGGCTGACTGCTGCTTCGATCGGATCTGGTTCCCCTCGGGATCCGAGGAGAAATTGGGGATCTGAGATCTGAAAAAAAAGGGAAAAAAAGAGGGGAAGGGGGAAGAAGAAGGGGACATGCCAAAATAGACTAGGGTCTATTATATAGCAGTTTTTAGGGTTAGGAGGAGTTTTAGGGGCGCTAGGAGCCCTCCGATCGCGATCCGACGGATCCGATCGTGGGGGTAGATTTAAAAGGCTTAGAAGGAGATAACAGACTGCAGCAGGGGTGTTTCCGGGACACGAAGTAAAGGCACTTCGGGCCCACACGAACAACGGAAGGAAAAGTCAACGGAGTCCAAACGAGACGAGATTTGAGAGGCGGGTTGCACACAACAAAACAACAACACACACAACAACCTCGCGGCACACCGGTAACGTAAAACGCCCGAACAACAAAGTAGGCCTACGGGACGTCACGGACACGTGAGGGAGCTCCGGAACGCGAAACGGACAACGGGAAGAAACACGACGAACCAGATGCAACCGACAACACAGATGCAATGCAATGCACATGTCTACATGATATGAATGAATGCCATACACTCACACAACAAAACGACGAAAGCCTGAAAGACAAAGAACCCGGAATGGAAATAGATGAAGCCGGAGATTTATTATATACCCAAAAGGGAAAGTATTACATCCGGGGCATTACAAACTCTCCTCTACTACAAAAAGATCTCGTCCCGAGATCTAGGACTGGAAAAAGGAAGGGTACTCGGAACGAAGATGATCTTCTCGTTCCCAGGTAGCTTCTCGGTCTGTGTGATGTGACCACTTGACTTTCAGAAACTTGATGGACTTGTTGCGAGTCTTGCGTTCGGTTTCTTCGAGAATGGCAACTGGATGCTCTCGGCAGGAAAGGTCTTGTTGAAGATCAATCTCCTCAAACGGAATCATGCGCTCAGGTGCCTTGAAGCATTTGCGAAGCTGAGACACATGGAAGACATCATGAACATTTGCAAAGTTGGAAGGGAGCTCGAGCTGATAGGCTAGATCGCCTCTTTTGCCAAGAATCTTGAAAGGCCCGACGTATCTAGGAGCAAGTTTTCCTTTGATACCGAATCTTTGGGTTCCTTTCATCGGAGAAACTCGGAGATAGACATGATCACCGATGTCGAAAGCCAAATCACGATGCTTTCCGTCATAGTAGCTCTTCTGACGCGACTGAGCGGCCTTGAGATTCTCACGTATGACTTTGCACATTTCTTCGGCTTCAGAGATCAAGTCATTGCCAAGAAGTTGGCGTTCGCCTGTTTCAGACCAGTTGAGAGGGGTACGGCACTTTCTGCCATAGAGAATTTCAAATGGTGCTTTGCCTGCACTTGCTTGAAAGCTGTTGTTGTAAGAGAACTCGGCAAATGGAAGGCAGTCTTCCCATTTCATGCCGAAGGAGATGACACAGGCTCTGAGCATGTCTTCTAGAATCTGATTCACACGCTCGACTTGACCACTAGTCTGAGGGTGAAATGCAGTGCTGAACCTGATCTTCGTGCCCATGGCGGACTGAAAGGAGTCCCAGAACCTTGATGTGAACAAGCTGCCACGGTCTGAGGATATCACTTGAGGAATGCCATGTAGGGACACAATTCTGGAAGTGTACAGCTCTGCAAGTTGAGCTGCATTGATTGATTCTTTGACTGGAAGAAAGTGAGCGACTTTGGTAAGCTTGTCAATCACCACAAAGATAGCATCATTGCCTCGCTTGGATTTAGGAAAACCAGTGACGAAGTCCATTTCAATGTGGTCGAACTTCCACTCAGGAATAGGAAGAGGTTGGAGAAGACCGGCTGGACGTTGATGTTCTGCTTTCACTCTTCGGCATACATCACATTCATTCACGAATTGGGCAATTTCCCTTTTCATGCGTGTCCACCAGTAAGATTGCTTGAGGTCTTGATACATCTTGGAACTGCCGGGATGAATGGAAAGGAGAGAATCATGAGCTTCTTCCATTATGAGCTTCCTGAGATCACCTTTGGGAACAACGAGTCTGTCCTCGAAGAACAAGGTATCTCTCTCATCAACACGGAAGCACTTGTATTTTGGAGTGCCCTTTGCAATCCCATGTTTCACCTTCTTCACCATGGTATCACTGAGCTGGGCCTCACGGACTTGATCTTCCAAGGTAGGAGCAATTTGGAGATTTGCAAGAAAACCCTGCGGAACAACTTGAAGGTTGAGTTTCCTGAGTGCTTCACAAAGCTCAGGCTGGTACGGCTTGATAAGAAGGCTGTTGCAATATGCCTTTCTGCTCAAAGCATCTGCAATCACATTCGCCTTGCCTGGAGTGTATTCGATGCTGGGGTTGTACTCTTGGATCATCTCGACCCAACGAGTCTGGCGGAGGTTCAGATGCGGCTGTGTGAAGATGTACTTCAAGCTCTTGTGATCAGTGAAGATGTCGACCTTTCTACCCAGCAACAGATGTCTCCACGTAATCACAGCATGTACCACAGCTGCTAGCTCGAGATCATGTGTGGGATAGTTCTTCTCACTTGGCTTGAGCTGCCGAGAAGTATATGCCACAATTCTCTTATCTTGCATAAGCACACCACCAAGGCCTTGAAGAGAAGCGTCACAGAACACTTCATATGGCTTGGTTTCATCCGGAGGAGTCAGAACTGGAGCAGAGACAAGCTTCTCTTTGAGGGTTTTGAATGCCACTTCACACTCTGGAGACCAAAAAGTATTTGACATTCTTCTGAAGCAGGTTGGAAAGAGGCTTGGCAATCTTGGAGAAGTTTTCAACAAACCTTCTGCAATAGCTGGCAAGACCCAGAAAACTGCGGAGCTGCTTGACGTTCTGAGGAGCTTCCCAGTTGACAATTGCTTCAACTTTCTCGGGATTAACCGCAATACCGTCAGCTGAGATAATGTGGCCCAGGTACAAAACCTTATCGAGCCAAAACTCGCACTTGGAGAACTTGGCATAGAATTTATGCTCTCGGAGTCGATCAAGAACCAGACGCAAGTGCTTTTCGTGATCTTCTTCATTCTTGGAAAACACCAGAATATCATCCAGATACACAAGCACAAACTCGCCCGTATAGGGGTTGAAGATGTAATGCATCATCCTTGAAAAGGTAGGAGGAGCATTGGCGAGACCGAAGGACATGACGGTATACTCGTATGAACCGTAGCTCGTTCTGAAGGCCGTCTTGGGAATGTCTTCCTCGCGAATGCGAATTTGATGATAGCCCATTCGGAGGTCAAGCTTAGAGAACACTTTAGCTCCTTTGAGCTGCTCAAAGAGTTCGTTGATGTTGGGGATCGGATACTTGTTCTTAATCGTCTTCTTGTTCAATGGCCGGTAGTCAACACAGAGACGCTCCGTGCCATCTTTCTTCTTGACAAATAAGACACCACAGCCCCACGGAGATGTACTTGGTCTGATGAGACCCATACTCTCCTGCTTATCAAGCTGCTTCTTCAATTCCTTCAATTCATCCGGAGAGAGCTTGTAAGGACGCCGGCACGCAGGCTCAGTGCCCGGCTCGAGTTCAATGACAAACTCCACCTGACGGTGTGGAGGCATGCCTGGAAGATCTTCTGGAAAGACGTCTTGATATTCGTTCACCACTGGAATTTGCTCTATTGCATTAATTTCACCCTTATCATTAAGAGAGAAAAGCCGAATAGTATTATCCCTGGAGGCGAAGATAATCACATCTTCATCAGAATGAGTCATCTTGACTTCCTTTTGAGCACAATCAATGTGAGCATCGTGCTGAGAAAGCCAATCCATTCCGAGAATGAGGTCGATGTCAGAATGACCAAGAATCACCGGAGAAGCCAAAAATCGATAATCACCCATGCGAATAGAAACATCCGGAGCATATATACTGGAATGCATCTGCTTTCCCGGAGAAGAAACTGCCAACTGCCTCGGTAAAGCTGCTGTGGTCACACTATGCTTGGATGCAAACGGGTATGACATGAAAGAATGTGAAGCACCCGAATCAAATAACACTTTAGCTGGAAAAGAGTTAACTGGAAGGTTACCCAGAATGACATCAGAAGAAGCCTCCGCTTGTGCTGCATTCATCAGATTGACCCTTGCTCCTTTGGATCATGCCTGACAATAGCTGAACTCACAGGTGGAGGAGGAGGAAGACGCTTCGGATTCGGACATCTGTTGGCATAGTGACCTTTCTGAGTGCATTTGTTGCAAGTCACTTCTGAGAGAGGACGGAAATGAGAGCCACTGGACTTGGAGCCTTGAGACTGAAACTGCTTCTTCGACTGGTTGCTCGGGTTGGGTGGGTGGGAGAAACCACGACCACTAGAGTTCTTGTTGTTGGAGTTGTTGTATGGAGCTCGAATCACTGGAGGAGGAGGAAGCCAGAATTTCTGATGCTTCGAGACCATCTGAGACGATGAGGAAGAGTGAACAGCATCTCGAATTCTCTTCTTAGAAGCCTCCATCTTAAGCTGAGCTGCTTCTTGTTTCAAAGCCATGTTATAGAACTTATCGAATTCGTCTGGCTCGAACAAAGTGAGAGCAAGCTGAAGTTCATCTTTGAGACCTCCACGGAACTGATAGATTTTACTCTTTGCATCAGGAATGTCTTGCTTTGCATAGCGAGCGAGGTTTTGGAACTTGACATTATACTGATAGACTGTCATGGAGCCCTGCTTGAGGTTGCGGAATTGCTCACGCATACCCTCGATAACACTTGTAGGAATGTGATGCGAGCGGAAATCCTTGCAGAAATTCTCCCAAGAGATCACTTGACCCGGCCTTGAGTCTTTGTACTGCTGCCACCAGTCAGCTGCTTGATCTTTCAGTTGGAAGGCTGCAAACTTCACATAGTCATCTTCTTTCACGTTACTGCACTCAAAATGCTTCTTGATATCGGTTAGCCAATCTTCAGCATCAAGAGGGTCGACACAGTAACTGAAAGCTTTAGGATTGTTGGCCAAGAACTGGTTGAGGGTAGCATGGTTCTGCTGGAAGAAGTTGCCTTGATTCCCTGGAACACCCTGATTAGCTTGATTAGCTTGCATCATCTGCATCATCTGCATCATCAACTGAGTGTTCTGAGCAGTAGTCTGCATAATTGCTCTCCAAGCCTCAGGCGGAGGAGGAGGGGAAGGAGGACGTTCTGGAACCTCTTCACCCTCTGGGTTAGTGTTCGGAACCCTTTTCGGAGCCATCCTGTAAGAGATGACCACGAATCAGCAATTGATTGACAAAAGGAATAAGCTGAATCAATGGAATGAATTGCAACAAGTCTTCACAATAATCATTCGAACAGTAAGAACGAATGAATTCATCCGAACAAGAGGAACGAATGATATTCTCAATTAAATGATAACATCAGTCTTCACGAGAAGCCACATAGGGATCAAAAGGATAAAATAAGTAAACAACAAGGTACGGAAAGGAACAAACACAAGAGAGGAGTTTCGTTCTAACATCTTTGTGCTGAAAGCATATGAACGTGTTACGAAAAGGTTTTGCAATCCCCGGATCAGCATAGCCAAGGACCCTTTAAGATGCAACTCCTGATAGTAACATCGGTCATATAACCCCTTCACTCAATGTCGAACCCCGAACTCACTAACCTGCATTCGTTGGAAGAATGCCTACGATCTATTGGATAAAACCCACCTATAGATCTACGGGATACACGGGAAGCACCGCGCAATCAACTCTAACCTACATCCAGGTGTATCCATCCTTCAACACATAACCAGTCTTTCTCGGAAACTGTGTACCTCGGACCTTCGAAAAGCATCCACTATAACAAGCTATGGCAATACTCCCGAACTACCTCCCCAGTACTGGGTGATGTCGGGGTTATCTTGCCACTGGCCGTATAGGGGAGATTTTCGATGTCGGCCGTCTTAAGTATTTAGTACTGCCGCGATATGCTTGTTACAATGATACCCCAAAGCTCAACTCCTCGGTAACAGGAGGCATCGGGAACAATATCCTTGTCACAAGAACATCGAAACAATCCCAGAATACTCGCGGGATTCCTAAAAAAAAATTTGTGCAAATTTTGAAGATACGAGAGACAAGAGTAGACGTCAGGAGTCCTCACCAGAGAGAAAGGGGATGAGAAGCAAAGAAATCCTACTCTCCGATATAATATAGGACTCAAAAAGTTTTCAGTGTGTGCCTAGACTCAACCGTCAACGGTTCGATCAAACAGTGGGGGCTCCTAGGTCGGAGAAGGCTCTGAATACCAACTTGTAATGCCCAGGATGGAGTTATACCTCCTACGTGTCGAGGCACGACTTAAAGGCATAAGTCCATCCTAGAATGATCTCAAGTTTGGTAATCTTTGCACAACTCATGTAAAAGAGGGGATAGTAAACTGAAAATAGTTGGCTTACACTCGCCACGTCACAGAATTACAGTACAAGTCTCAACCATCATACATTAAGAGCACTACAACCCTCTAAGGGCAAAAGCCAAAAGACAAAGTACCAAACTCAGATAAAAAAACCACAGGCGGATCGAATCCTAGTAAGAGACTCCACTACTGATCGTCCGGGTAGCGCACATAGTACCGACTACGCTCCTCGTCGTACTCCCAATCCAGCTCGGTGCCATCACCTGGATAGCTCACAGCTGGACCTGCATCTGGTGTGTGAAGTAACTGTGAGCCACAGAGGACTCAGCAATCCCGTCTCCGGGTAACAAGACTATCAAAGCCTTTAGGTGAGGGAAAGGCTGAAGAAAAGAATAAGTCTGCAGCAGCAACTAGCATCTAGCTTACGTAAGTGAGAGCGAGAAGAGAAGGCCTCGGCGAGAAGTGATCACGAAGTGATCCTAGCTACAAGCTCCACAATTCATAACCCCTCCGTGTTCAACTCCCGAATCCCTATTCGGAAATCGACAGTCACGGAACACACGCTGGTAGTGTATTAGTAACATTGTGTCAAGTTATCTACAACCGGAATTAACAAGCTCCCATCTGCCACATAACCGCGGGCACGGCTTTCGAAAGTTCAAACCCTGCAGGGGTGTTCCAACTTGACCCATTACAAGCCCACGATCCGCGGAGTCACAACTCCAAAGTGGGAAGACCCGAGTATCCTCGGAATCCCGTGCTCAAGATATACCGAGCTAAGGTAAGGCTAATCCAGCAAATCCTCCCGGCGTGTCGACACCCTGATAGTAGCCGCGCGTATCTAAGTCTCAGGACACGACCGGATGGGCGATTCTACATGTTTTTACCAAACCTCGAGTTTCCTTGAGGTGGCCCCACAGAACCCCCGTTTCGGACCAACACTCATGTGGAGCACTGGCCCGGGGTTGTTGATTAAGAAAGAGGGTTAATTACTCCCTATGCATGTTTAGTTTGTTATTAGGCAAATAGTACCAATGTTGGGATTTGCTGGAAAAGACTTAGCACTTAGCGGTTTATCGAGGGGGTCCCATACACCCCAACCGTGTTAGGAACGCATAATCAAGGAACATAATACCGGCTTATACGGATCCTAACGGCATGAGTGGAACAAATCACCAAGCAAAAGGCTTAGCCTTCCACCCTCGCCAATATATAGATGATTTCATTTAAAGCAATTATATAGTGTGATATAACCCAACCAAACTTCAACATGAAGCAAGCATCTTCGATCTTCACCTGCAACTAACAACGCTATAAGAAGGGCTGAGCGAAGCGTACTTAGCCAAGCAACGGTTTGCATAGGTAGGTTGGTTAAACATGGCAATTGGTTACAAGTAGGAGGCTGACAAGAAGATCATGGGCATCGAGGAAAAACTATAGATCGAGACTACTAGCAATAGGCAAAGATAGTAATGTTATCGGGGTTCGGTCATCTTGCCTGAAGAGAAGTCGTTCGGATCGTAAGAAGGGTCCTCGTGCTCAACCTCGTTGGAAACCTCGTGCTCAACCTCGTACTCGGTCTCAGCCTCCGGCTCTAAACAAAACAATCACACCAAGCACCAATCAACAAGATGCAATGCGCACTCGAAAAACATGAATGCATGATGGATGCACTAAGGATGCACACGGAGCACGGAAAAATATCACTCAAGCAAATCACCTCAAAACATGATAGCAATCTGATATTATTAATCTACACAGAAAATCAACCAAGTTTGATATAATATTCGCTGAAATCGGAGTTACGGGCTAAAAGTTATGCCCGAAACAAGATTTGAGCGAAAGCTGAAAATTACAGCAACATAGCATCTTTGGAGCTCAAAATAATTAAGCTACAGCACCCAAAAAGCATGGCAAAGGACATGAACACAAACTATACATATAGTACAGCAACTAGGTCCAAAGTGCACCCCCAACGGAGTCACGGATCACTAGCAATGATCTTGGACATATTGAACTTTACAATAAAATTCTGGCAGCAGAATTTTATTGAAACTTTAGAGCAAAAGATAAACATGCTACAACCACTCAAATGGACATGTGAGGACATGGATGGAAAGACAACAATATATACTACAAGGAACAAACAAAATCCACCCCAAAACTATCATGCTTTTTCCTAGAACATCACACGAACATGGCATCGGAACGTTACAGATTTCAGACTTAGTGAAAAATCACTAAGTCCTAAAACAGCAATAACATCATAGCAACTAAAAGAGCATGTTTAAGTCACCTCGAAACTAAACATGGCAAAGGGTAAGCACCTCCTCAAAGTGCACATGAAGGTGATCCCGAAACACACAAGCATGCTTCATAGAGGTGAACACAACGATTGCAACGAGCTCATCAAGATGGCATTTCATAACAAGTGAAAACACCTCATATGAACATGGCACTTTGCAACGAAGATAACAAGGAAATAATAAATCTACCATGCAACCTATCACAAGCAACACGTAGTTCGTGGCAAGACGAACACGTGGACATGTCATTTGCATCGTTTGGACAAACGAGCTAAAAGATATCACATGTCAAAGGTGGCTTGAAAATAACACATAACAGCAGTTTATATCATGATGCACTCTTGCAACAGAAAAACAAGCCCCTAGATGACATCTAACATGCATGACAACAACAGGTAAAACGTAGAGCACATCTCCACGAACGTCTGGACATATTACACGCGCAAAATGGAGCACCACAGTAAAAGTTAGGGCAGGTCAAACTTAGCATATAAGAACAGTAAAACAGAGACTTAGATCTAGGGTCAACCTTCTCACAGATCAGATCTGGAAAAAACGGAGGTGAGCGAGGCCCACGGGCGGAGGCGGCCCGTTGCGGAGGAAGAGGGCCGGCGGCTCGGGCCGGCGGCGCTGGAGAGGCCCGGCGCCTCGGGCGCGCTCGGGCTGGCGGCTGACGAGGCCCGCGGGAGGCGAGGCCCGGCCGGTGCGGGGCGACCTGGCGAAGGAGGCAGCGCCCCCGCGGCTGGAGGGGTGGCCCGACGAGGCTGGGCCGGCTGGGCCCAGCGCGACGGCGACTGCGGAGCGGCTGCCTAGGGGAACTGGTCCACCCCGGGCTCTGGCGAGCAGCCCGGCGCTGCGGTCGAGCAGGCCCGGTGCGGAAGGTGCGGGCGATGTGGGGACTGGCTCGGCGGCTGTACGGGCCTTGGCCCAGGCGCACGTGCGGGGAAGCGACGCGGTGGCGCAAGGAGTACGGGCCGGTGGGGAGGGTGATCTGGCCCGATGCGGTCGGTCGCCGGTCGAGGCAGTTGCGGCGGGCGTTGACCCCCGGCTCGAGGGGACTGGATCCCAGCGGCGGCGCGGCTGACTGCTGCTTCGATCGGATCTGGTTCCCCTCGGGATCCGAGGAGAAATTGGGGATCTGAGATCTGAAAAAAAAGGGAAAAAAAAGAGGGGAAGGGGGAAGAAGAAGGGGACATGCCAAAATAGACTAGGGTCTATTATATAGCAGTTTTTAGGGTTAGGAGGAGTTTTAGGGGCGCTAGGAGCCCTCCGATCGCGATCCGACGGATCCGATCGCGGGGGTAGATTTAAAAGGCTTAGAAGGAGATAACAGACTGCAACAGGGGTGTTTCCGGGACACGAAATAAAGGCACTTCGGGCCCACACGAACAACGGAAGGAAAAGTCAACGGAGTCCAAACGAGACGAGATTTGAGAGGCGGGTTGCACACAACAAAACAACAACACACACAACAACCTCGCGGCACACCGGTAACGTAAAACGCCCGAACAACATAGTAGGCCTACGGGACGTCACGGACACGTGAGGGAGCTCCGGAACGCGAAACGGACAACGGGAAGAAACACGACGAACCGGATGCAACCGACAACACAGATGCAATGCAATGCACATGTCTACATGATATGAATGAATGCCACACACTCACACAACAAAACGACGAAAGCCCGAAAGACAAAGAACCCGGAATGGAAATAGATGAAGCCGGAGATTTATTATATACCCAAAAGGGAAAGTATTACATCCGGGGCATTACAGTCCTACCCTGACTTTGCTTTGCTGTCCTATCCTGCAGGTACAAGAGAATGGAGGTCCTCGTCGCCTTCACCAATGTTTTAAGCGTCGCAACCCGCCTCTTTAACATACTTGTTTGCATAGAATTTTAGGGTGACAAATCATGTAGTAGCAAAAACAAGGTAGCAGTGCTGCCAAGTCCAACATACATTACATGTGTACTCAATATGTCCTGGTCATGTTAAATTAGCCTCCCCTGTTTACGTCCTGACACTGATGTCAAGAGAGAGAGAGAAGACTGTGCAAACACCATGCTATGATAAAAACATACGCTTCAATTGCAAGGCAGAACAAACCCAGCCCTTCTTTTCATCTTCTTATATGATTTTGTATGTAGCAAGCCAGCAACAACCCTTGTTTCTTATGATTCATTATACATGCTCTGTTAAACCATGATACAGTTGCTGGAACTGAGCGTAATATTCAAGTGTGTATGTGTGTGTGTGTCGAGTAAAGTTGTGGTTTGTGCTGCTCCTTTGTAAAGTTCATAATATATTGGCTCCAGTTTTTCTAATTCTTGTTAGCTGATTAATGTAACAGGGCGTCCGTGGAAGGCCCAGTCCTGACTATGGCCCTCCAGTGAGTCTGTCGTTTGATTGTTATTGAAGGAGCTACAGCAGAAGAAGAAAACACTTGTAGAACTTGTAACTGTGATTTCCATACAGCTTGTATTACGTGTAACTTTAAACAAATAACTGTACAACTTGTATAAACTAAGCTTGTATTACGTGTAACTTGTAGAACTTGTAAAGTACTGTATATGTTACAGCTTGTACTATGTGGCATTTGTAGAACTTGTACTGAATCTGGCTATTGTTATTTGAAGTACCATGTGTGTTTTCTGGTTGCCAATTTAACTACTGGTTATTTTCTTATTGTCAAATTGAAATATGAAAAATTTAGGCCTAGTAACTGGGACCAACTTATCAGAACCTGACAAGTGGGACCTGTTTGACTAATGGATCCATTTTATAAAGAAAGAAAACTAAAACTGTTGGTACAAAAAGCCCACGACCCATGAAATAAAAAGGCTGCAATGTTGGGCTTGGTCCATGAAGCTGACAAAAAAATCATAGGAAAAAAATATAAATGGGCTGAATTAATGGGCTCGGCCCATGTAGAATACCGAATTGGACCGCGGTGAATCTTGTGCCACATCAGCTTGCCACGCTGGATGCCTACGTGGTCTGGGGAGGCTGATAGTGACGAAAACACGACAGTAGGCATATTTTGGTCATAAACGTCTATGACCTTCTCACTGAGAAGGTCGCTATAGTCAGTTTATGACGGCTAGCTTTTGACCTTATGTTTTTGGTCACAAAAAGGTCACAAATGGAAATTTGTGACCATTCAGTGACCAATAGTGGTGGTCACAAGTTGACATATTTCTTGTAGTGCTACTTGTCTGCCCGAAGGCAAAAGAAGAGCTGTGCAGCTGGTTAGAAGACATTTGAAGACCGCCCTGTCAGGAAGGACTACATCGACCACCATCATCAAGAAGTAAACTTCCGCGTCAAAGACCAGGCGTATCTGCAAACCACTCCTCTCGAAGGGACCGAGCATTTCCGTGTCAAGGGACGCTCATACCAAGATTTATCGACCTTCTTCAAGACCCCTGCCAGTCAAATAGTAGACGGCTCCCAGCTAACTTACCACTTGAGTTACCCTCCGTGCACCAAATCTTCCACGAGTCACCACCCTGGAAGTAGTTCTTACTTCCTAACTAGCCCGATCCCCGCAAGGACATCGATCATTGAGCCTTTGACATCTAGCTCAACCTAACCCATACAAGAGACCCCTCAGCAACCTGCATCAAGAGGGAAACAAGCAAGAAGCCACACCACCAAGTACTTCAAGATTCCATGGAGCACCACTCGGAGGCAGGACCAACAAGAAGAAGTGAAGACTACCCCGTATCCAAGACTCCGTATTCCTTTCCACGCCTAGTCTGGGAATCTCGGGGACGAGATTCTTGTAAGGGGGGGTAGGTCTGTCACACCCTGACTTTCATCCCACATTGATTAAGCTAATTATCATGTTAAAAATGTGGATTTACAAAAAAAACTTTTGAGTGTTTTGACTTTGCTTGATTGATTTTTGTCTACTGTTTGCTAGTGCTCTAAAAATCAAATAAATCCTCCAACTCTTATACTTCATCTCCTTGGTCCAAAACCTTTTCCCAATGATCATGCCATGTGTATAGACCAGTATAGTATTTTCTTATAAAAATATTTTGGCCAAATAGTATTTCCTAAATTTAGTTTTCCAAAAAACCCCTGAATTGAGGTTTGCACTGCAAGTACCTTATTTAGGGTGTGAAAAATATTTCAAAAAGTATATTTGAATCCTATTAGGTATAGGACTCCTAGAAACCACAAAATTATAATTTTAAAAGTTATTTTTATATTTTATTTAAAAGCTTTTTCTTAAGGCCAGAAAAGGTCTTTAATAGGGAAAAAATACTTAATTATTTCAAAAATATTTGCCAAAATTCAGGGAGAATCATAGGACATATATTGTCCATATATAAGAGTTTCAACACAAGGTCATGTTCAAAATATTGGACAAATCCTTCATTAACCCTACTTGGATATTTCAAGCTTTTGAAATATTTACAAAGGGAATATTCTCCAAAAATTCCAGGGAAATTCTATCATGTCAAATATGACATATTTGATGATCTTGCAAAGCCTCATGCCTTGAAGATCAAGGAATCATCATCTAATCCCCTCAAAACCATTTCTGTCCATTTTGAAGTTTGAGCAACTTTACATTGCCAAACTTGTCCAAATGCTCTCAAACTTGGTGCACATGCTAAAATGATGTAATTATGCATCTATGCCAAATGGCACAAGTTCTGGAGAAGCATAACTTGATCTAAGTGCCCCAAAACCATTTCTGTTCAAATTCAAATTTGAACAACTCTACATTATCAACTTTTTACCTGGGGCTTCAAACTTTGTGGGCATGATCATAACCCCAAATGATGACACTACACCAAGTGGTGCATCAAGGGGAGATGATTAGCTTAACTCAAACATGGTGAAACCATTTCTGTTGATTTCTAGGGTTCACCAAAGTTACATTGGCAACTTTGCCCAAATGAGCTCAAATTTGGTGAAAGGCCCTAATTATATGTGATATTTGATCCTGTTTAGTCTCATGTCAAGTGGAGCTATTTTGCTTGCCCAAAACATGATCAAACACCTTCTGCCATTTTTCCTAAACCATTGTTTGGACCCCTTTCACTATTCCCCTCTACCTCAATTTCTTACCACAGGTAAACCTGATCATCCTCTACCTCCTGTAACTTCCCCATGTCCCCAGCTCAATGATTGAGGGGTGAAAACCCCATTTTTACTCTCCTGGACAGCATCAGTCTCCTTCTTCCTCACCTCCCTCCTCATTCCAGTGGCTCCCCAGGGCATCCAAGACCATCACACATTTCTTTACAACTCCCCTGACCCCCTAGAAAACATTGGGCAAGATGGACGCGACCAGAGCGGTGAGGGCACGGCCGTGCCGGCCATACAGGCACCCGACAGCCTGGGGCGTCGGGATCGTGTGTGCCGAGGTGCCCTCGACGTCTGCGACCTGCAAGCCTGTCGGCCCTATCCTCCCCTGCCCTCCTTCTCCCTCGCGAGCTCGCCCGAGCGCGTCCATGGACGATGCTCACGGTGCACCGCGACCGCGCCTATTTAAGCCACCCGACCCTTTCTCTCGTCTTGGTTAGATCCTCCCCTCTCCCGTGAACCTCCTGGACAATCTCCCTCTCCCCCTGGTGCTCTCCTTCCCTCTCCAAGGCCACCATGGCCGCCGTCGGCCTCTGCCGGCTTCGGGGAACCAGAGCCACCCCCTTCTCTGTTGGCCACCAGGAGGAGGACCCCAGGACCGCGGAGCCCCTCCCACTCCTTCCTTCCCTTTCCCTAGAACCCCTGGCGTCGCACCCGTCTTCTCCCGAAGCCACCCGCCGACGCCACGGCCGCCGTCGCTCCTGTTCCTCCCGGCCCGCTTGAAGACCCGGGATGGGCGCGGCTCGCTTCGCTGAGCCCTTCGGTGCGCCGTGCACCACCGGGGACGGCCAGAGTCACCGGGGATCGGCGCCGGCGTGCGCTCTGCCTCGCCTCCTCTGCTTTGAACGGAGGAGGAAGAATGAGATGCGTCAGTAGCGGGCCCTGCTCGTCAACGACTCAGCGCACGCCTGAGCCACTGACCGGTGGGCCGACCCCATTTAAATGGACACGGGTCCATCTGGCACCCGCCTTCCGTGCAGGAAGGCGTAATAGCCGAATACGCCTTCGCCGTCGCCCTCTGCCCGCGTGGCTGAGCCAATGGGCCGACCCAGTGGCATCCCGGCGCTAAGCCTCGCCCAGTGCGCTATCTGAGGGTATAAACGTTTCCCCTGTCTCTTTTTCTTTTTCTGCAATCTTCAAAAATCCATGAATAATTCATTTGAACTCCAAATTTGGTGATTCAAATTTCCAGTGACTCCATAAATCATGCTCTATCACATGGTGCAACATGCACATTTTTCCAGGAACTTTTCCTTCACAAATAATTATCAAATGCCATTATTTCATTTTCTGTGATGAACTTTAGAAAATCACAGAGAGCTCAAATTTGATCCAAATGCAGTTGTTCAAATTCCTAGGTGCTTGTCATATCCAAACTTAGTTTTGGAACATTTTTATTAATACTTTCTGTGCCCCACCAAATAATGAGCCATTTCTTCATATTTATCAACTTTGCAAAATCCTAGGAAATTCATTTGAATTCCAAATCCAGTGAAACCAACTCCTAGATGCTTCTAAAATCATGACTTGATGGATAGGTGCCTTTGCTCATTGTTCAAAAATATATTTCTGTACACTTCTTTAAAATCCATAAAACCCTTGATTCCATCATATTGAAATATGCCAAACCATCCATTGATCATACCCCAATGAAAACCACCTTGGTTATTTTTCATATGACCAGAGGTATCCTAGAAAAGTCCAACTCCTATTTTAGAGCACTTTTATTTTTGCTTTGATTGTGTTGCTTATTATGATTGTTTCCATCGTTAGCTGACGAAATAAACGAAGTACTCGGAGATGGACCAGAAGGTTTGAAGACTCGGAAGGATAAGGAAAGCATCCCTTTGACCATGTTCGAGAAACCTTTTTTATGCATGTCTCATAGCACCTTATTATCAATGCATCGAAATCATGTTGAGGTGGAGACCACTTTGGTTGCTACCTTTGTTACTTTACTATTGAAACTTGCATCAAACATGACCCTAACTTCCTATGAGGGTTATGTGGGTGGGAGTAGATAGATATATGCTATAGTAGTTGGCTACGCAAAATGGGTCAGGGTTATGCATTGAGTGAAACAAGTGTGGTTTGACATACTTGCAAATAACCCAGTGGGTGCCACAAATGCCCCTGGAAGATGATGAGAACTAGGGCACTACTTGGTGAAGAAGTAGTGTACCGAGGCTTGATGAGAGTGTTGTTTACAGAGATGGATTAGATTTATGTGTGACTACCGTCCCAACCAAACATGCGCAACCACTCTACCCTTATATGGGAAAGGGCATTATTGATTACCTAGGTTGATACTAGCATGGTGCCCGCATTACTAGTGACGGGGGTGACATGAGGTCACTCTCGGGACGGGGTCGTGCTTGGATAGGCGGCCATGACTGTTTTCACAGGGCACCGGACACACCGTTGGTACCCCGTGTCAGTGGTATGTGAGGAATATGGGAGCAAGTCTCCACAATTTCTAAGATGTGAAATGTTTGGCACGGGGCTGTTACCAATCGAGTGGACTCTGTGTTAGTGTCGTCTAGGGAAAGGTAGTGATCGGGTGCTTACCCCGGGTACTTGAGGTACCGCGGGTCGTGGATGTCACGGAAGTTCCCCGGATCTTGTGGGTAAAGTGTGCAACCTCTGCAGAGTGTCAAACTATTTGAATAGCCGTGTCCGCGGTCAAGGACAGTTGGGTGGTGCTACTTATACTATGTCCATAAGTTTCTGGGAAACAACACGGTTTGGGTAAATCTGTTGATGTGATTGTGAGAAAATCACAATGAGCTTGAGCATGGGTTGATTACAACTCTTTCTCGATAATGATGTCTGTGGCCTCATGATACTTGTTGCAGACACATGCATGTCCATGATATATGTTGATCATACTTGCATATGAAAAACTAGCTTTCCGCAAATCTACCAATCTAGCAGTAGAGCCTTGCATAATTATTCTGTCATCACACTTGGGTTGCTTGCGAGTACATTCAAAGTACTCATTGGCTTGCCACTGGTTATTTTATTGGCCAGGCAGGAGAGAACAGGATATGACGAAGATTTCTTGGTGACGAGCATGCGAGCTAGGACGCTTCCCAGTCAGAATGCATGTAGGGTTAAGGCAGATGGCATGGGTCCAAGTTGTTATTGAAGATCTCCGCTGCGATGATATACTCAAGGCTTGACCATTATGGTCCTATTTGTGTAATACGGTATGTATGGATGTAAGACTCTTGTTATTCAGCTTCTGTGTGGTCAGTGAGCATTGATCTCTGGGATCACTGTACACATGCATCCGGATATCTCGACTTATGAGTCGGGGTCCCCACAATACGGTACACTTTCTGAGGAAACAACCTCAAGTTTATAGTATCAATTATATTGGAAAAACTTCGACTATTACTATTGGAGGTTTTGAGTTTCCTATTCCTACTATCAAGATAGCATATGACATACTGATTGTTGGGGACATACATATCCCCATTGAGGTAACATAGTGTTACTCGAAAATTCTCCGGTTGCATGTTACTCGGAAAGAGTTTATTAACAAGACCCGATCAACCTTGTTAATGGATTCCTTTTGATGAACATGGGATAGGTGAATCTAGATAGCACAAACCTTCTGTACCCTCCTTTTACTTTCTATTAATTAGGTTAAATAAAACAAAAATAGCATTATCTCTCTGTTTCCAGACTTATCCGTGCAATAAAAAAATATCCCGAAAATAAAAGTTCTCCAAATGCCATGAAAATGAAATATGATTTTTTCTAGATTATTTAAGAAAATATGGCACTGAACACACATCGAGGGGAGCCAGCACGCGGCCTCGAGGGCACAGGGCGCGCCCCCTGCCTCGAGGGCCCCACATGGCCCCCCTCCACTTATCCTTTCACCCATGCTCTTCTCCTTCCTCCCAAAAAAATCCCCAACCAGCTCAAACCCTAGTTCTAGCTCATTTTGCTGCCATTTTCGATCTCCTTGCTCAAAGCACCATTCACCAAACTATTTGGGGAGATTGTTCCTTGGTATGTGACTCCTCCATTGGTCCAATTAGTTTTTGTTCTAGTGCTTTATTTGTTGCAAATTTATGCTGCTGTGGTGACCTTGTTGTTGAGCTTGCATGTCAAATTTTCTTGGTCCCAAGTAGTTCCAATGCATGATATAGCTTCTAGGCACTTATAGGAGTTGTTGCTATCAATCTTGTTGAGTTTGGTTAACTTTTATCGCGAGTTACTAAAAATTTCAGAAAATTTCAGAAAAATGTCTAGGAGAAACTTCCAAGGTGGTCCTTCAAGGAAGCAAGAACCGATGCTCGCATTCCGTGAGCCGGACGACGAACCACCAAGGGATGCTGATGTGCGGCCTTGCGAATGGCCGTCAGATGAATTTATGGATCAAGCGGGCATCAAAGATGAATTTTACGCATACGTGAGCAGCGCCGACCTCGATGACTTCATGCAAGATAAGTGTCTCCGATACCGTGGCTTAACTGACAGCTTTGTGAGAAGGTTTAAATTTTCATCTTCACGTAATTCTCACACTGTCTTGTTTGACCTTTATGATAAATCTTATACCATGGACTTAGAGGATTTTAATGAAGCCTGCAAGCTCCCACAGTGGGGCAGTATGAGTGATCCTTGTAAATCTGAATTTAGAGAATTCCTTGCTAGTATTACGGTGGGAGAATCCAGGGACATCACACAAGCCACCATGGGGAGCATACATTTTCCTGCTATTCATTACTTTGCTCTCTTTATTGGTAGATGCATAAATGGTAAAGATGAAGCCTGTCACATGTGTGTCCCTGATCTCAGCATTCTCAGGAGTGCTGTACTAGGTGATATGCAATATAATTTAGGAGCAATTGTCGCACGTAGACTACACCATAATGGTTTGTATGGAGATTTATTTGGTGGGATCTATGCTACCCGCATAGCCCGCTATCTTAGTGTGTCTGTGCATCCGTATGATGAACCTTTACCTGCTGCTTATTTAGACTGTAATGCTATGGCTAGTCACCGGTTTATAGAGTGGGATAATCAAACCCTCAAATATCGACTAATCTTTAACCGGCAGCATGCCATCCCTATTGTTCTTCTTGCCCCTACTTTGTTTAACTTTCAGCAAAAAGGAAGATACACTATAACTATGAAGGATGCAAATGCCTATTATAACATGATGGAGGCAACCCGACTTCGAGCTGCAACTTAGCAGACAACATCTGCTGCGTCTCAGTACGACCCCAACTACAACTTTGGATATCCGTCAGGCCAATACTAGCCATAGACCAACTTAGGCCAAAAGCCTAAGCTTGGGGGAGTACGTGTTTCTCACCGACTTTACATTCATGTTCACACTTATTCTAGCTGTCGGTGCTCACACTCTTTCACTGTACCATCCATGCTTAGTTTAGATTTCTTTTTCTTAGTCTTTTTTTTGTGTGCTAGAAAAACCCAGAAAAACAAAAAATATATTAGTTGTAGCCTCTATCTAGTTTACTTTCTTTGCTTGTAGTAGTAGCTAAAAATGAAAACCCAAAAAGATTTCCCGTTCTTCTTTTGCTTGTTGGGAGCTTTCCAATGTAAATAGTTTCTTTCCTTTTCTTTAGGGGTTAAGAGTAGAAGACCATGATTAAAAATGCTTAGTGGCTCTCATATCCTTTGTTGTTGATTTAACCTTGAGCCATATTACCTTGTCTTCTCTCTTGTATTAAATGTCTGCAGATTCCAGCTTAGTCCAATGCACGTGCACTATTATTATTTTCCACACCGTTCGGTCGTGCGAGTGAAAGGCAATAAGGATGATATATGATGAACTAATTGAGATAAGAAAAGCTGGTATGAACTCGACCTCTTTTGTTTTTGTAAATATGATTGCTCGTTGTTATTGATTCAACTTGTTATGAATGAAACATGTTTGCAATGGCAATTAGAGATCATAGCTGCTTATCCCATGCTTAATTAGCTGAGAGTTTATAATGGTCTATCTTGCGTGCCAACATGATATTAAAATGGTTGTGATGTGGTATGATGCGTGGTATCCTCATCTGAACGATTTAAGTGACTTGACTTGGCACATGTTCGCGCATGTAGTTGAAACAAATCAACATAGCCTTCACGATATTTATGTTCATGGTGATTTATATCCTACTCATGCTTGCATTCATTGTTGATTAATTTTAATGCATGTTCATGACCTTTGTTGCTCTCTAGCTGGTCGCTTCCCAGTCTCTTTCTAGCCTTCACATGTAATAAGCGGGAATACTGCTTGTGCATCCACTTCCATAAACCCCAAAAGTTATTCCATATGAGTCCACCATACCTTCCCATATGCGGTATTTACCTGCCGTTCCAAGTAAATTTGTATGTGCCAAACTCTAAACCTTCAAATGAAATTCTGTTTTGTATGCTCGAAAAGCTCATGTATCAACTAGGGCTGTCTATATCTTCCATGCTAGGTGGGTTATTCTCACGATGAGTGGACTCCGCTCATCATTCACGAGAAAATGGCTGGTAACCGGGATGCCCAGTCCCATGCTTAAAATCATAATAATTAAACAAAACTCCCCCAGGGCTGTTGCTTGTTTGGACGGTAACCCGTGGTTTCGGCTGGCCGTGGAGTGTGCTTGTTGGTGGTTGGGGGAGTATAAACTTTACCATTCTGTTTGGGAACCGCCTATAATGTGCGTAGCATGGGAGATATCGAGATTCTTGGTTGTTATGTTGACAATGAAAGTATACCGCTCAAAATGTTATTCAATCTCTATTTTAAAATCGAGCTCTAGCACCTCTACAAATCCCTGATTCCCTCTGCGAGGGGCCTATCTATTTACTTTTATGCAGAGTCATCATCCTCTTATCAAAAAGCACCAGTAGGAGAGCACCTCTGTCGTTGCATGTATTACTATTAATTTGCATTGAGCATGATCATGACTAGATCTCCTTTACCATACAATGTCTAGTCAGCCCTTGATCTTTAAAGGTGCTCTGCATTTATGTTTTGCGGTCTCAGAAAGGGCTAGCGAGATACCATCCTGTTATATCATATCATGATTGTTTTGAGAAGTGTTGTCATCTCAGGTTTATTATTATTGTTCGCTAGTTGATTATGCCATTGATGTGAGTAGTCTTGAGACCCGAAAGTTATTGTGAATGTGGTTAGTTCATGATCTTGTTGAAAACCTGAATGCCAGCTTACATATTTACAACAACAAGAGCAAACAGAGTTTGTCAAAGTTTTTTTATCACTTTTAGTTTGTCAACTGAATTGCTTGAGGACAAGCAAAGGTTTAAGCTTGGGGGAGTTGATACGTCTACAACGTATCTACTTTGCCAAACACTTTTGCCCTTGTTTTGGACTCTAACTTGCATGATTAGAATGGGACTAACTCGGACTGACGCTGTTTTCAGCAGAATTGCCATGGTGTTGTTTTTGTGCAGAAATAAAAATTTCTCGGAATCGCTTGAAAATCAACGAAGAATTATCTCAGAAAATCTAAAAAATACATGCAAGAAGATCCACACCGGGGGGCCCACGGGCTGTCCTCGAGGGTGGGGGGTGCGCCCCCCTTCCTAGAGCGCGTCCCCTCCCACGAGGGCCCCCCGATGCTCCACCGACGTATCCCCAGGTCCTATATATTCCGTTTGGTGGAGAAAAAAATCAGAGAAGAAGGAATTATCGCGTTTCATGAGACGGAGCCGCCGCCAAGCCCTAATCTCTCTCGGGAGGGCTGATCTGGAGTCCGTTCGGGGCTCCGGAGAGTGGAGATCGTCGCCATCGTCATCATCAACCTTCCTCCATCACCAATTCCATGATTCTCACTGCCGTGTGTGAGTAATTCCATCATAGGCTTGCTGGACGGTGATGGGTTGGATGGGATCTATCATGTAATCGAGTTAGTTTTGTTAGGGTTTGATCCCTAGTATCCACTATGTTCTGAGATTGATGTTGCTATGACTTTGCTATGCTTAATGCTTGTCTCTAGGGCCCGAGTACCATGATTTCAGATCTAAACCTATTATGTTTTCATGAATATATGTGTGTTCTTGATCCTATCTTGCAAGTCTATAGTCACCTACTATGTGTTATGATCCGGCAACCCTGAAGTGACAATAATCGGGACCACTCCCGGTGATGACCTTAGTTTCAGGAGTTCATGTATTCACTATGTGTTAATGCTTTGGTCCGGTACTCTATTAAAAGGAGGCCTTAATATCCCTTAGTTTCCAATAGGACCCCGCTGCCACGGGAGGGTAGGACAAAAGATGTCATGCAAGTTCTTTTCCATAAGCACGTATGACTATATTCGGAATACATGCCTACATTGCATTGATGAACTGGAGCTAGTTCTTTATCACCCTAGGTTATAACTTCTACATGTAGAATTGCATCCGACGTAATTTCCCATCAGCGATCCAATGCCTACGAGCTTTACCTATATTGCTAGTTGCTTATTTACTTTTCCGTTGCTTATATCACAAAAACTACAAAACACTATCTTTACTTTTATTGCTGCTACCACCACTATCATATTACTTTGCTACTAAACTATCTTGCTACAGACCAGGTGTGGTTGAATTGACAACTCAACTGCTAATACTTAAGAGTATTCTTTGGCTCCCCTTGTGTCGAATCAACAAATTTGGGTTTAATACTTTACCGTCGAAAACTGTTGCGATCCCCTACACTTGTGGGTTATCACCCCCGGTGCCCTCCTTCCTCCTATATATACCTACGTTCCCCGAAACTATCAGAACAACAGAGAAAACCCTAGTTCCACCGCCGCAACCTTCTGTTCTCGTGATATCCCATCTGGGGGCCTGTTCCAGAGCTCCACCGGAGGGGGAATCTTCCATGGAGTGCTTCTAATCATCATCATCGCCTCACCATGAGTTGTGAGTAGTTTACTATAGACCTTCGGGTCCATAGCTAGTATCCTAGATGGCTTCTTCTCTCTCTATGGATCTCAATACCAAGTTCTCCTCGGTCTTCGAGGAGTTCTATTCAATGTAATCTCTTTTTGCGGTGTGTTTGTCGAGATCTGATGAATTGTGTGTTTATGATCAAGATTATCTATGAGAAATATTTGGTTCTTTTCTGAACTCTTTATGTATGCTTATAATGTATTCTTGCAAGTCTCTTCGAATTATTGGTTTGGTTTGGCCTACTAGATCTATAGTTCTTGCAATGGGAGAAGTGCTTGGCTTTGGGTTCAATCTTGCGGTGTCCTTTCCCAATGATAGTAGGGGCAGCAAGGCACGTATTGTATTGTTGCCATCGAGGATAGAAAGATGGGGGTTATATCACTATGTTTTAGTTTATCCCTCTACATCATGTCATCTTGCTTAAGGCGTTACTCCATTCTTATGAACTTAATACTCTAGATGCATGCTGGATAGCGATCGATGTGTGGAGTAATAGTAGTAGATGCAGAATCGTTTCGGTCTACTTGTCTCGGACGTGATGCCTATATATAATGATCATGCCTAGATAGTCTCATAATTATTTGCTTTTCTATCAATTGCTCGACAGTAATTTATTTACCCGCCGTAAAATATCGCTATCATGAGAGAAGCCACTAGAGAAAACTATGACCCCCGGGTCTATTCTCAACATATCAATCTACAATCTAGTTTACTTTTCAGCTTTTACTTTATGATTTATATCCAAGAATATCAAACTATCATCTCTATCAGATCTCACTTTCGTAAGTGACCGTAAAGGGATTGACAACCCCTTATCGCGTTGGCTGCAAAGTTCTTATTTATTTGTGCAGGTGCGAGGGACGCGCGCGTGGTCTCCTACTGGATTGATACCCTGGTTCTAAAAAACTAAGGGAAATACTTACGCTACTGTGCTGCATCACCCTTTCCTCTTCGAGGGAATACAACGCAAGCTCGAGAAGTAGCAGGCCTCCCGACTATGTTCTATCAACGCCACTAGGCGCTGGTTAAGAACGACGTGTGTGGTGCGATGCGTGAGTTTCTCGCCGGGATTACTGCCCTGAATGATTTCAATGACACAATTATAGTAATGATCCCGAAAGTAAAGTCACCAGAGTTATTGTCGCAGTTTCGTCCCATTAGTTTATGTAACGTGCTGTATAAGATTGCGGCAAAGGCACTGGCCAGCCACCTGAAGATTGTCTTGCCTTTCATGATCTCAGAGGAGCAGAGTGCGTTTGTGCTAGGCAGGCTTATAACTGATAATGTGCTGGTGGCCTATGAATGTGTGCATGCTATTAGGAAGAGAAAGAGGAGGAAATCAATCTGTGCGGTCAAGTTGGATATGATGAAGGCATATGACAGAGTAGGGTGGGATTTTTTTGAACCAATGTTGCTGAAGTTTGGCTTCTCTCGTCACTGGACGTAGATGGTTATGTGGTGTGTAAAATCAGCAACATTCTCGGTGAAACTGAATGGGGGCCTCCCGGAGAGTTTTGATCCCACCAGAGGCCTTCGCCAGGGGGACCCCCTATCTCCATATCTATTCTTGTTTTGTGTGGAGGGCTTGTTTGTGTTGCTGAAGGAAGCTCAGAGAGAGGGGAGCATAAAAGGGGTGTCTTTTGGAGGGGGTGGACCAACGGTCACCCATCTTCTGTTTGTCGATGACAGTGTGGTCTTTGTGGAGGGTTCAAGGCCAAATTTTGAGACTCTACGATCCATCTTGCACGACTATGAAGCTGCTTCAGGTCAAAAAGTAAACATTCAAAAATTAGCGATCTTTTTTGGTAAAGATACCCCGGATGATGATAAAAACGAGCTCAAATAGGTGCTTGAAATAACGGAGGAGGCTCTGAGTGAACGATACTTGGGTCTCCCTACGGTGGTGGGGAGGGCTAAGGATGGGACGTTTAAATACGTCAAGGAAAGTGCAAAAGGGAAATTATCGGGTTGGAAGGGTCAAGGCTTATCAAAAATGGCTAGGGAGGTGTTGGTGAAATCCGGCCTCCAATCCACACTAACTTTTACCATGAGCTATTTTCAACTCACTAAGAAAATGTGCGGGAACCTGTCATCTATTTCTTTGAACTTCTGGTGGGGTGAAGCAGATGGTCATAAGAAGGTGCACTGGATTGGGTGGGAGAAGATGTGCACGCGAAAGCATGAAGGAGGCCTGGGCTTTAGGGACCCGGAAGCTTTCAATCAAGCTATGCTTGCCAAAGCAGTGTGGCGCTTGTTACAGGTGCCAAACTCGCTGTGTGGACGGGTACTGAAGGCCCGGTACTTTCCCGACGGATCCATTCTGAATGTACGTGTCCGGCTGGGGGATCATACACTTTCCGAAGCGTCATGCACGGCCGCGACCTACTCATTGAGGGCTTGATCTGGCGCATTGGTGATGGATCTAGAGTTTTGATCCACCATGATAATTGGCTCCCGAGGAGCGGTAGTCTGAGGCCACTGGGCCAAAGCTACATTGACGACATTACTCGCGTGGGGGATCTGCTCAAAGCCGATGGCATCTCATGGGATAGGAGCAAGGTGCAGCAGATGTTCGCACCGGATGAAGCTCAAGAAATTCTTCAAATACCGGCCGGGAGGCCGGGGGTGCAAGATTACCAAGCTTGGAACTATACCAAAAATGGTCTCTTCTTGGTCCGCTCGGCGTACCATCCACGCATGAGCCAGAAGCGGGTGAGATCCGGATGGCCGGAGTCCTCATCCTCAGTGGCGGATCATAGGTCATGGCTGAGCCTTTGGATACTGTTGCGCCATGCAAAGTTAAAATTCATATGTGGCGGTTCATTCGAAATGGGCTAGCTGTGGGAGCGGAACTTTTATGGAGGAAGATCAAGCAGGGTGTTTTTTGCATTGCTTGTGGCAGGGAAGAAACAAACTATCATCATTTCTAGGGCTGCTATCACTCGGACAAGTTCTGGAAGATAATGCAGTCGGAGTTGGGAGTACCAGTGGTGATCCCGCCGGAGTCAGTTTGCTCCCAAACTGCGTTGTCGAGATGGTTACTGTCGTGGTTCGTGGAAGCTACGGATAACGAGCGGGCTGTCATGGTTCAGGGAGCATATGCGCTCTGGCTTGCGAGGAATAATGCACGCGACAAACAGCGGATTGAGGAGGCGGAGGCGATAGCGAAAAGAGTCATCCAACTGATGGGCGAGTGGCAATCTATACATGGCCGCAAGAGCAAGCAGGACAGGCCGGCGGTGAAGAAAAATGGAGGCCCCGGGAGGTGGGGTGCGTGAAAGTCAACATCGACGATGCCACATCGAGGGGGGGGGGAGACAAAGGAGGAGCTGAGATGGTATTTAAAAACCATGATGGTTCTTTTTTGGGAGGAGTTTGCCATGTCCTCCCACTGGGGAGTGACCCAGCAAGGATGGAGCTCCTGGCTTGCAGAAGGGCCGCCCAGGTCACTGAGGAGTTGAACATTGCCAACCTACATATTGAAATGGATTGCAGGGAAATCGTATGCAATCTTCAAAGCACGGAGAAGGATTTTTCACCACTGGGGCCTATTGTGGAGGAGGTCAAGCAAATGCTGGCCTTGAGGGATAGTTGGAAAGTATCTTGGGTTAGGCGTGACACTAATAAAGCTGCTCACTTGTTAGCTAGGGAAGCAGTGTCAAATAATTTGTGCAAGGTGTGGCTGCATGTGCCCCCAGACTTTATTTTGTAGACTGTCTCGAAAGAGATCCCTCCGTGGGATGGTTAAATAAAAGTGTGGTTTGAGTTTCAAAAAGAAATTGTCAAGGGGGAAGTGATTTCTGGGCCTTCCGTGCCGTGCTAAGGTATTTCATACCAGGTTCGCTCATACACTTATGGTAAGAAGGGTCCATGCCTACAATCCCCTAGAGCTTGCCACGCCTAGTTTTCTTCAGTGGAATCAAAAATCACCAAATCTCCACTATTATTGAACAATCAAATAAGAACTTTCTTATGTGCACCTCGCAATTATCCCATAACACCGCACGAACCATAAACACCACGCGATTAGACCCCCAAATCTTAATATAACATCTATCTTTGGTCTAATAACTCGATGATGTGGACTTAGAAATTTCTAATGACTGACCGTACTCCACCATCCAGAAGCCTTCCCTCGAACTACTGGTCCCGTGTCACCCACAATCTCGCACCCGCATTCGTAATCCTTCCTCCAATCACGCAAGGCACAAAAAAGGAAACTGATCCCCTCCGCACAAACTGCTCCAACTCTGACGCCCTTGACGGGTTTCTCTTATGCCCAACCCCCTGCTCCACCCTCTACGGGCTAATGCCGGCCAAATATTGTGCTTCAGCTAGAGCGGTTACCCAGGCGCATACGAGCAATGTGGTCAATGCATGCACGGCAGTGGCATGCAGGTAACGGTGATCACCAAGGCGTGCAATCCAGTGGGGTTGGTGTTGATCTGGACTTCAAGCAGCCGGATCGGGTCGACGATGGGTGGTGCCGGCGAGTCGGAGGGACCGATGGGGGCTAAGCTCCTCCATGGCCTACTACGTTTCTAGGGAAAGAGACCTTCGAAGGTGAGGAGATATAAAAGAACGGAGGGAAGGAAGAGGAGGAAGGGCAGAGGTGCGACGGCCTCGACGGTGAATCTCCGGTGGTGACGGTTGATACGTCTCCAACGTATCTACTTTTCCAAACACTTTTGCCCTTGTTTTGGACTCTAACTTGCATGATTTGAATGGAACTAATCCGGAATGATGCTGTTTTCAGCAGAACTGCCATGGTGTTGTTTTTGTGCAGAAATAAAAGCTCTCGGAATGACCTGAAATTGAACGGAGATTTATTTTGGAATTGTCGGAAATATGCCCTAGAGGCAATAATAAAATGGTTATTATTATATTTCCTTGTTCATGATAATTGTCTATTGTTCATGCTTTAAATGTATTATCCGGAAATCGTAATGCATGTGTGAATACATAGACCACAACATGTCCCTAGTGAGCCTCTAGTTGACTAGCTCATTGATCAATAGATGGTTACGGTTTCCTGACCATGGACATTGGATGTCATTGATAATGGGATCACATCATTAGGAGAATGATGTGATGGACAAGACCCAATCCTAAGCCTAGCACAAGATCGTGTAGTTCGTATGCTAAAGCTTTTCCAATGTCAAGTATCCTTTCCTTAGACCATGAGATTGTGCAACTCCCGGATACCGTAGGAGTACTTTGGGTGTGCCAAACGTCACAACGTAACTGGGTGGCTATAAAGGTACACTACGGGTATCCCCAAAAGTATCTGTTGGGTTGGCATGAATCGAGACTAGGATTTGTCACTCTGTATGACGGAGAGGTATCTCTGGGCCCACTCGGTAAGACGTCATCGTAATGAGCTCAATGTGACTAAGGGGTTGGTCATGGGATGATGTGTTACGGAACGAGTAAAGAGACTTGCCGTAACGAGATTGAACAAGGTATCGGTATACCGACGATCAAATCTCGGGCAAGTACTATACCGGTAGACAAAGGGAATTGTATACGGGATTGATTGAATCCCCGACATCGTGGTTCATCTGATGAGATCATCGTGGAACATGTGGGAGCCAATATGGGTATCCAGATCCCGCTATTGATTATTGGCCGGAGAGGTATCTCGGTCATGTCTGCATGGTTCCCGAACCCGTAGGGTCTACACACTTAAGGTTCGGTGACGCTAGAGTTGTTATGGGAATAGTATGTGGTTACCAAAGGTTGTTCAGAGTCCTGGATGAGATCCCAGACGTGACGAGGAACTCCTGAATGGTCCGGAGGCAAAGATTGATATATTGGACGAAGGGTATATGAGTCCGGAATTGTACCAGGGGTATCGGGTGACGACCAGCGTGTCCGAAAGTGGTTTCGGAGGTCCCGGCAAGCATTGGGGGGCCTTATGGGCCAAGGGTAGGGGCACATCAGCCCACTAAGGGGCTGAGCGCCCCTCCCACCCCATCTCACGTAACCTGGAGAGGAGGGGGCGCCTCCCCTAGGGCAGCCGCCCATCCCGGCTTGGGAGGCAAGTTTCCAAGGGGTGGGGGCGCCCAAACCCATCTAGGGTTTCCCCTGTGGCCAGCGCCCCTCCCCTAGGGAAACCCTAGGGCGCCTCCTCCTCCTCCCCCTATATATAGTGAGAGAGAGAGGGCAGCCGGACCCAAGCCCTGGCGTAACCCTCTTCCCCTCCCAACTCCTCCTCTTCCTTCGTAGAGCTTGGCGAAGCCCTGCCGGAGAACTGCAAGCTCCACCACCACGCCGTCATGCTGCCGGAGCTCTTCCCCAACTTCTCCTCCCCCCTTGCGGGATCAAGAAGGAGGAGACGTCCCCAGGCTGTACGTGTGTTAAACGCGGAGGCGCCGTTGTTCGGCGCTTAGATCGGAATCGGCCGCGATCTGAATCGCTACGTGTACGACTCCAACATCCGCGTTCTTGTAACACTTCCTGATACGTCTCCAACGTATCTATAATTTTTGATTGTTCCATGCTATTATTTATGATGTTCTGGATGTTTAATGGGCTTTGTCATACACTTTTATATTATTTTTGGGACTAACATACTAACCCAAAGGCCCACTCCAGATTGCTGTTTTTGGCTGTTTCAGGGTTTTACAGAAAAGGAATATCAAACAGAGTCCAAACGGAATGAAACCTTCGGGAGAGATATTTTTGGAGAAAATCACGCACGGGAGACTTGAGAACCGCGGAATAGGGCATACGTGGTGCCCACGAGGGTGGGGGGCGCGCCCCCTGCCTCGTGGGCCCCACGTTTGGCCCCCTGTGCCCTCCTTCGTCCTATATATACCTACGTACCCCGAAACCATCAGAACAACAGAGAAAACCCTAGTTCCACCGCCGTAACCTTCTGTTCCCAGGAGATCCCATCTTGGGGCCTGTTCCGGACCTCCGGCGGAGGGGGGATCTACCATGGAGTGCTTCTACATCATCATCATCGCCTCACCATGAGTTGTGAGTAGTTTACCACAGACCTTCGGGTCCATAGCTAGTATCTAGATGGCTTCTTCTCTCTCTTTGGATCTCAATACCAAGTTCTCCTCGGTCTTCGAGGAGATCTATTCGATGTAATCTCTTTTTGCGGTGTGTTTGTCGAGATCCGATGATTGTGGTTTATGATCAAGATTATCTATGAGAAATATTTGGTTCTTCTCTAAACTCTTTATGATTATAATATCCTTGCAAGTCTCTTCGAATTATTGGTTTGGTTTGGCCTACTAGATCTATAGTTCTTGCAATGGGAGAAGTGCTTGGCTGTGGGTTCAATCTTGCGGTGTCCTTTCCCAGTGGCAGTAGGGGCAGCAAGGCACGTATTGTATTGTTGCCCTCGAGGATAAAAAGATGGGGTTTATATCACTAAGTTTGAGTTTATCCCTCTACATCATGTCATCTTGCTTAAGGCGTTACTCTGTTCTTATGAACTCAATACACTAGATGCATGCTGGATAGCGGTTGATGTGCGGAGTAATAGTAGTAGATGCAGAATCGTTTCGGTCTACTTGTCTCGGACGTGATGCCTATATATATTGATCATGCCTAGATAGTCTCATAATTATTCGTTTTTCTATCAATTGCTCGACAGTAATATGTTTACCCGCCGTAGGAAATCGCTATCATGAGAGAAGCCACTAGAGAACACTATGGCCCCCGGGTCTATTCTCAACATATCAATCTACAATCTACTTTACTTTTCCGCTTTTACTTTCTGTTCTTATAATAAAAAATACCAAAAATATCAAACTGTCATCTCTATCAGATCTCACTTTTGTAAGTGACCGTAAAGGGATTGACAACCCCTTATTGCGTTGGCTGCGAAGTTCTTACTTGTTTGTGCAGGTGCGAGGTACTCGCACGTGGTCTCCTACTGGATTGATACCTTGGTTCTCAAAAACTGAGGGAAATACTTACGCTACTGTGCTGCATCACCCTTTCCTCTTCGAGGGAATACAACGCAAGCTCGAGAAGTAGCAAGAAGAATTTCTGGCGCCGTTGCTGGGGAGGCTTACGCAAAAGTCATATACCAAGTACCTATCACAAACCCTTATCCTTTGTGTTACATATTTTGCCTCTCGTTTTCCTCTCCCCCACTTCACCCTTGCCGTTTTATTTGCCCTTCTTTTGCCGTGTGTTTATCGTTCGCTTTGCCTTGTCGTCATGGCTAGCCCCTTATCCGCTCCTTTGTCTCCCGAGTTTGAAGTTCTTCACTTCAAGCAAAAGCAAGGAGAATATTTCAAAGATGCTTGGTTTAGGATGATGGAATCTTATCGTAAGTGCACCTTAGAGGTGAATTTTAGAATCTCGCTTCGCAATTTTTATGTTGGTTTGAATATGTCTCACAGACAACTCTTGGATTGTGTTGCCAAAGGGAATTTTATCAAAATTGATCCTAGTATTGCACATGAAATTATAGAGGGAATAGTGGGAACACTACCTCCCCAAAATGGGTCACATCCAACCCAGGGAGGGATGCAAGTGTTTGAGAAAATTTGCGAAGTAACAAAAATACTACAAAAGTCTCTTGAACCTCTTGAGAGTGTTAGTGGATATCTCCACCGCATGAATATGTTGATTACCATTTGTAATAAGAGGTTGGATTATTTAGATCTAAAGATTTCCAAATATGAAGGGAAACGTAAAGAACCTCCCGGATTCGAGCTTAACCCCATTAAAAGGGTGAAGATCAAAGATGGAAATACCTAGATCTATCCTTGTATCGTGCCTAGCTAGGGGCGTAAAACGATAGCGCTTGATGGGAGGCAACCCAATATTTTATTTTTTTTGTTTTTGCTTCTGTTTAGGAATAAATATTGCATCTAGCTTCTATTTATATGTGGTTTTGTGTTTTGTTTAGTGTTTGTGCCAGGTAGAACTTTTGGGAAGACTTGTGTGAAGTTTATGTGATCTTGCTGTGAAAAACAGAATCGTTAGCACTCGCTAGAATGGTCACCAGATTTTACTAGAGCGTGCTATTTAGTTTATTCTTTTTAAAGATGATTAATAGACAAATTCCTCACGTTTACCAATTTATTTGGACTTTTTTGGAGTTACAGAAGTATGGGAAACCTGCAGATTACTGCAGACTGTTCTGTTTTTGACAGATTCTGTTTTTCGTGTGTTGTTTGCTTATTTCAATGCATCTATGAGTAGTATTGGGAAGTATGAATCACAGAGAAGTTGGAATACAGTAGGTTTAACACCAATATAAACAAATAATGAATTCATTGCAGTACCTTTGAGTAGTGGTTTGCTTTCTTATACTAATGGAGCTCACGAGATTTTTGTCTAAGTTTTGTGTTGTGAAGTTTTCAAGTTTTGAGTATTGCTTTGATGGACTATGGAACAAAGAGTGGCAAGATCCTAAGCTTGGGGATGCCCATGGCACCCCAAGGTAAAATTCAAGGACAACCAAAAGCCTAAGCTTGGGGATGCCCCGGGAAGGCATCCCCTCTTTCATCTTCATCCATCGGTAACTATACTCAGAGCTATATTTTTGTTCACCACATGATATGTGTTTTACTTGGAGCGCCTTGTATAATTTGAGTATTTTCTTGTTAGTTTGCCACAATTATGCTTGCTGGACACACCTATTTGAGAGAGTTAAATATGGCCTTGGAATTGATAGAACACTCTATGTGCTTCACTTATATCTTTTGAGTTGAATAGTTTTTGCTCTAGTGCTTCACTTATATCTTTTAGAGCACGGTGGTGATAGTATTTTGAAGAAATTGTTGAACTCTCATGCTTTACTTATATCCTTTTGAGAGTCTATTAAAACATCATGGTAATGTGCTTAGGCTATAAAACTAGTCTTCACATGATAGACATCCAATATCAATGTAGTAAAAACTTTCACGCTAAGTGCATTGAATATGATGAGAAGTTGGATGCTTGATAATTGTTTTGAGATATGAGGATAGTGATATTAGAGTCATGCTAGTGGAGTTATTATGAAATTGAGAAATAATTGTGTTAAGGTTAGTGATTCCCATAGCATGCACGTATGGTGAACCGCTATGTGACGAAGTTAGAGCATGAGGTATTTGTAAAGTGTCAACCTTTGTGTGGAGGTCGGGGGCGCGCGATGGTTAAATCCTACCAAACTCCCCCCTAGGAGCATGCGCTGATTGCTTTGTTTTGGCGACTCATAGATTTTTGCAATAAGTATATCAGTTATTTATGACTAATGTTGAGTCCATGGATTATACACACTCTCACCCTTCCACCATTGCTAGCCTCTCTTGTATCGCGCAACTTTCGCCGGTACCATACACCCACTATATATCCTTCCTCAAAACAGCCACCATATATATATTCCTCAAAACATCCACCATACCTACCTATCATGGCATTTCCATAGCCATTCCGAGATATATTGCCATGCAACTTTCCACCGTTCCGTTCATATGACACGCTTCATATTGTCATATTGCCATGCATGATCATGTAGTTGACATCGTATTTGTGGCAAAGCCACCATGCATAATTTTTCAGACATGTCACTCTTGATTCATTGCACATCCCGGTACACCACCCGAGGCATTCATATAGAGTCATACTTTGTTCTAGTATCGAGTTGTAATATCGAGTTGTAATGAAAGTGTGATGATCATCATTATTAGAGCATTGTCCCATGTGAGGAAAGGCTAAATCAATAAAGCCCCTCCAAAAAAAAGAAAAAAAGTAAAAGAAAGGCCAAAGGAAAAAAAAGGCCGAAAAAAAGAAAAGAAAAGAAAAGAAAAGAAAAAGGGACAATTGCTACTATATTTTTCCACACTTGTGCTTCAAAGTAGCACCATGTTCTTCATGATAGAGAGTCTCATGTTTAGTCACTTTCATATACTAGTGGGAATTTTCATTATAGAACTTGGCTTGTATATTCCAACGATGGGCTTCCTCAAATGCCCCAGGTCTCCGTGAGCAAGCAAGTTGGATGCACACCCACTAGTTTATTCAGTTGAGCTTTCATACATTTTTAGCTCTAGTGCATACGTTGCATGGCAACCCCTACTCACTCACATTGATATCTATTGATGGGCATCTCCATAGCCCGTTGATACGCCTAGTCGATGTGAGACTATCTCCTTCTTTTTGTCTTCTCCACAACCACCTCTCTATTCCACCCATAGTGCTATGTCCATGGCTCACGCTCATGTATTGCGTGAATGCTGAAAGGTTTGAAAGAATAGAGTATGAAAACAAGTGCTTGGCTGAAATTGGGGTTGTGCATGATATGAATATTTTGTGTGATGAAGAGGGAGCATAGCAAGACTATATGATTTTGTAGGGATAACTTTCTTTAGCCATAGTATTTTGAGAAGACATGATTGCTTTGTTAGTATGTTTGAAGTATTATTATTTCTTATGTCAATATAGATTTTTGTCTTGAATCTTTCAGATCTGAACATTTATGCTACAACTAAGAGTATTACATTGAAAAGCTATATTGGTTAGCCTTCCACATCAAAAATTCTGTTTTTATCATTTACCTACTTGAGGACGAGCAGGAATTAAGCTTGGGGATGCTTGATACGTCTCCAACGTATCTATAGTTTTTGATTGTTCCATGCTATTATTTATGATGTTTTGGATGTTTAATGGGCTTTGTCATACACTTTTATATTATTTTTGGGACTAACCTACTAACCCAAAGGCCCAGTCCAGATTGCTGTTTTTTGCCTGTTTCAGGGTTTTACAGAAAAGGAATATCAAACAGAGTCCAAACGGAATGAAACCTTCGGGAGATATATTTTTGGAGAAAATCACGCATGGGAACTTGAGAACCACGGAGTAGGGCATACGTGGTGCCCTCGAGGGTGGGGGGCGCGCCCCCCTATAGGGCTTCAATGCCCATTTAGGAATTAGGACACACTGGTTAGGTTTTGTTTACCAACTGGTGGAGTTAATTGCAAAAGTCTAGAATCTGCATATGGACTGATGCAAGGGCCTAGAGGCGCTCACTTTCGAGGCTAATACCACCGGGCCACCCAGCGTAACGGAGGCACACAACAACCTGAATTTGTAAGGTGCCCCAGATTTAGTAGGTTTTGTTTGTTTGCAAGTTTACATTGCGTGCAGATTTGTTAACCACATCTCTGAGATTTTTTCCCGTTGATTTTGGTACAAAAACCAATTTACAATACCCCTGAAATTTTTGCTTTGTTTGGTAGTTTGGTACAAATTTATTTCCTTATGTACTTGCTTCCTTTTGTTTGTTAATAAAAAAGACCTCCTTTGATTTACATGAATCTTGTAGGAATTTATCATTATGTTAAAATGGTTCTGATCTGGTATATCTCTATCACCTCCTTGCAATTTTGATATAAATACCACCCTTGCTTTATCTGTCATTAACAACTCTAACATAAGTTTTATGTAGCCCAGGAAGAAGTGACTAAGAGGGTGGCAAGATTGAAAAACTCAATGAGGTACGACCCTTTTCTTTTCTTTATGCCTCCCTTGACTTGGTAGCATAATTCTTGAAGGCTCCATTTTATCATGCTCGGTATTAGATGCATATTAGAAATTTCTTCGTATTAGAATGTACTTTATGCCTCCTTTTCTTTTCTTTATGCCTCCCTTGATTAGAAATTCCTATAGGCTTCATCCTGGGTGTTGATTATAAATCTATTTGTATGACCTCTTTGTGTAGTTGTTTTATTTATTGTGAACTTACAAAGTGCCGTAGTATTAAGTCTGATTCTAAGTTATCATTGCTAATTTGCTGGCAGCAAAACAAGACTACGAGAAGGAAAATTCAACAAGAGAATAGCAAAGCTGGCCGGTGGTGTCGCTATCATTTAGGTATTAATGAGGGGCATTATCTGTTGACATGCTGCTCTTTTCCTTGATAACCTATAGGAAGGAAGGATGATATGGTGACTGTAACCCATGACTTGATAGGTGGGAGGACGAACATAAACTGAACTTAAAGAGAAGAAGTTGGGAGTTGAGGATGCTCTAATGTAACTAGGCGAGTCAATCAATATTTTGTCATTGAACATTTCAAGTTGTCAACTTAGTATTTGCTTGTCAAAGAAGTAGAATTAAGTCAATTAGTTTGTTGCTTCCTTAAACCTTCTGAATTGCTTCTTCTTTTCGCATGCTATTGTTAAGGAAGGTATTGTTGTTGGTGGAGTATGCACTCATTTCAAATTGGCTGCTAAAGTTGATGTGTCAAGGATACACTGGTTGCATAAGGTAAAAGAAACGAATGGCATTGCCAATGCTCCTAATACTCGCAGCCAACACGGTCCACCGCATGTGGGTCACAAACAATCATGTTGAATCATTGAGTATTTTAGTTTTTCCATTCGAACTGATGGCCAAGAGCGTCGGTGTCCAATAAGATTAGATCTCATTTACTAATATAAACTTCATATATTTCTGCATAAATCTGAAAAGCATAAAAGATGTTGTCATACGAGGTTCTTTCTAGCTCCAAGCATGCAATCCTTCTGTTTGGTAGTACAAGGACTTTATGGCTGCTCGTATCATCGACCCCACTAAAGTTTATAGTCATGCAACTACCTGATGTCTACTACGCAACCTTCTTCTTGTAGACGTTGTTGGGCCTCCAAGGGCAGAGATTGGTAGGACAATAGCAAATTTCCCTCAAGTGGATGACCGAAGGTTTATCAATCCGTGGGAGGCGTAGGATGAAGATGGTCTCTCTCAAACAACCCTGCAACCAAATAACAAAGAGTCTCTTGTGTCCCCAACACACCCAATACAATGGCAAATTGTATAGGTGGACTAGTTCGGTGAAGAGATGGCGATACAAGTGCAATATGGATAGTAGATATAGGTTTTTGTAATATGAAAACATAAAAACAACAAGGTAACTAATGATTAAAGTGAGCACAAACGGTATTGCAATGCTTCGAAACAAGGCCTAGGGTTCATACTTTCACTAGTGCAAGTTCTCTCGGCAATAATAACATAATTGGATCATATAACAATCCCTCAACGTGAAACAAAGAGTCACGCCAAAGTCACTAATAGCAGAGAACAAACGAAGAGATTATTGTAGTGTACGAAACCGCCTCAAAGTCATTCTTTCCGAACAATCCATTGGGCTATTCCTATAAGTGTCACAAACAACCCTAGAGTTTGTAGTAAAATAACACCTTAAGACACGAATCAACCAAAACCCTAATGTCACCTAGATACTCCAATGTCACCTCAAGTATCCGTGGGTATGATTATACGATATGCATCACATAATCTCAGATTAATCTATTCAACCAACACAAAGAACTTCAAAGAGTGCCCCAAAGTTTCTATCGGAGAGTCAAGACGAAAACGTGTGCCAAGCCCCATGCATAGATTCCCAAGGTCACAAAACCCGCAAGTTGATCACCAAAACATACATCAAGTGAATCAATAGAATACCCCATTGTCACCATGGGTATCCCATGCAAGACATACATCAAGTGTTCTCAAATCCTTAAAGACTCAATCCGATAAGATAACTTCAAAGGGAAAAATCGATCCATTACAAGAAGGTAGAGGGGGAGAAACATCATAAGATCAAACTATAGTAGCAAAGCTCGCGGTACATCAAGATCGTGCCAAATCAAGAACACGATAGAGAGTGAGTGAGAGAGAGAGAGAGAGAGAGAGAGAGAGAGAGAGAGAGAGAGAGAGATCAAACATGATACGTCTCCAACGTATCTATAATTTTTTTATTGTTCCATGCTATAATATTATTTGTTTTGGATGTTTAATGGGCTTTAATATACACTTTTATATAATTTTTAGGACTAACCTATTAACCCAGAGCCCAGTGCCAGTTTCTGTTTTTCCTTGTTTTTGAGTATCACAGAAAAGGAATACCAAACAGAGCCCAATTGACTTGAAACTCAACGGAGGTTGTTTTTGGACCAGAAGAAGCCCAAGAAGTACCGGAGATGGACTAGGGGAGTCCCGAGGCCACCACGTGGGTGGGAGCGCGCCCTACCCCCTGGGCGCACCCCCCTATCTCATGGCCACCTCGGGGACCCCTCTTACTTGTTCCTGACTCCAACACCTCTTATATATACCCAAACCTCCAGAAAATAACCTAGATCGGGAGTTCCGCCGCCGCAAGCCTCTATAGCTACTAAAAACCAATCGGGACCCTGTTCCGGCACCCTGCCGGAGGGGGAATCCCTCTCCGGTGGCCATCTTCATCATCCCGGTGCTCTCCATGATGAGGAGGGAGTAGTTCACCCTCGGGGATGAGGGTATGTACCATTAGCTATGTGTTTGATCTCTCTCTCTCCCTCTCTCTCTCGTGTTCTTGAGATGGCACAATCTTGATGTATCGCGAGCTTTGCTACTATAGTTGGATCTTATGATGTTTCTCCCCCTCTACTTTCTTGTAATGGATTGAGTTTTCCCTTTGAAGTTACATTATCGGATTGAGTCTTTAAGAAATTGAGAATACTTGATGTATGTCTTGCATGTGCTTATCTGTGGGGACAATGGGATATCACGTGATCCACTTGATGTATGTTTTGGTGATCAACTTGCGGGTTCCGTGACCTTGGGAATCTATGCATAGGGGTTGGCACACGTTTTCGTCTTGACTCTCCGGTAGAAACTTTGGGGCACTATTTGAAGTACTTTGTGTTGGTTGAATAGATGAATCTGAGATTGTGTGATGCATATCGTATAATCATGCCCACGGATACTTGAGGTGACAATGGAGTATCTAGGTGACATTATGGTTTTGGTTGATATGTGTCTTAAGGTGTTATTCTAGTAAAAACTCTAGGATAGATCGAACGGAAAGAATAGCTTCGTGTTATTTTACTACAAACTATTGAAAAGATCGATCAGAAAGAATAACTTTGAGGTGGTTTCGTACCCTACAATAATCTCTTCGTTTGTTCTCCGCTACTAGTGACTTTGGAGCGACTCTTTGTTGCATGTTAAGGGATAGTTATATGCTCCAGTTATGTTATCCTTGTTGAGAGAACTTGCACTAGTGAAAGTATGAACCCTAGGCCTTGTTTCCTAGCATTGCAATACCGTTTACACTCACTTTTACCACTTGCCACCTTGCTGTTTTTATATTTTTAGATTACAAAAACCTATATCTACCATCCATATTGCACTTGTACCACCATCTCTTCGCCGAACTAGTGCACCTATACACTTTACCATTGTATTGGATGTATTGGGGACACAAGAGACTCTTTTTTATTTGGTTGCAGGGTTGTTTGAGAGAGACCATCTTCATCCTACACCTCCCACAGATTGATAAACCTTAGGTCATCCACTTGAGGGAAATTTTCTACTGTCCTACAAACCTCTGCACTTGGAGGCCCAACAACGTCTACAAGAAGGTTGCGTAGTAGACATCAAAACACATAGCTACTAGTACATACCCGCAGCCCTGAGGGTGAACTACTCCCTCCTCGTCATGCAGAGCGCCGGGATGATGATGATTGCCACCAATGATGGATCCCCCCTCTGGCAGGGTGCCGAAACAGGTTCCCGATTGGTTTTTGGTGGTGATACATCCATTTTGCATCATGCTTTTATATTGATATTTATTGAATTATGGGTTGTTATCACACATTATGTCACAGTACTTATGCCTTTTCTCTCTTATTTTACAAGGTTTACATGAAGAGGGAGAATGCCGGCAGCTGGAATTCTGGGCAAGAAAAGGAGCAAATATTGGAGACCTATTCCGCACAACTCAAAAAGCCCTGAAACTCCACGAAAGTCAGTTTTGGAAAATAAAAAATATCTGGTGAAAGAAATACAGGAGGCGGCCACCCACCGTCCACGAGGGTGGGGGGCGCGCCCTACCCCCTGGGTGCGCCCCCTGCCTCGTGGGCCACCCGGCAGCCCCCGATGCCCATCTTCTGCTATATCAAGTGTTTTGACCTGGAAAAAATCATAACGAGACATTCGGGATGAAGCGCCGCCATCTCGAGGCGGAACCTTGGTGGAACCAATCTTGGGCTCCGGCGGAGCTGTTCTGCCGGGGACACTTCCCTCCGGGAGTGGGAAATCCTCACCATCATCATCACCAACAACTCTCCCATCTCGGGGAGGGTTATCTTCATCAACATCTTCACCAGCACCATCTCCTCTCAAACCCTAGTTCATATCTTGTATCCAATCTTTGTATCAAAACCTCGGATTGGTACACGTGGGTTGCTAGTAGTGTTGATTACTCCTTGTAGTTGCCGCTAGTTGGTTTATTTTATGGAAGATCATATGTTCAGATCCATTATGCATATTAATACCCCTCCGATTATGAACATGAATATGATTTGTGAGTAGTTACGTTTGTTCCCGAGGACATGGGAGAAGTCTTGCTATAAGTAGTCATGTGAATCTGGTATTCGTTCGATATTTTAATGAGATGTATGTTGTCTTTCCTCTCGTGGTGTCATGTGAATGTCGACTACATGACACTGTGAAACGTCCATTTTGTATCATGCATTTATGTTGATGTTTATTGCATTATGGGCTGTTATTACACATTATGTCACAATACCTATGCCTTTTCTCTCTTATTTTACAAGGCTTACATGAAGAGGGAGAATGCCGGCAGCTGGAATTCTGGGTTGGAAATGGAGCAAACATTGCAGACCTATTCTGCAGAACTCAAAAAGCCCTGAAACTCCACGAAAGTCAGTTTTGGAAAATATAAAAAAATATCCGGCGAAAGAAGTACAGGAGGGGGGCCATCCACCGTCCAAGAGGGTGGGGGGCGCGCCCTAGCCCCTGGGCGCGCCCCTACCTCGTAGGCCACCTGGCAGCCCCCCGATTCCCATCTTCTGCTATATGAGGTGTTTTGACCCGGAAAAAAAAATTAGAAGGAGACTTTCGGGACGAACCGCTGCCGTCTCGAGGTGGAATCTTGGCGGAACTAATCTAGGGCTTCCGCGGAGCCGTTCTGCCGGGGAAACTCCCTCCGGGAGGGGGAAATCATCGCCATCGTCATCACCAACAACTCTCCCATCTTGGGGAGGGTTATCTCCATCAACATCTTCACTAGCACCATCTCCTCTCAAATCCTAGTTCATCTCTTGTATCCAAACCTCAGATTGGCACCTGTGGGTTGCTAGTAGTGTTGATTACTCCTTGTAGTTGATGCTAGTTGGTTTATTTGGTGGAAGATCATATGTTCAGATCCATTATGCATATTAATACCCCTCTGATTATGAACATGAATATGATTTGTGAGTAGTTACGTTTGTTCTTGAGGACATGGGAGAAGTCTTGCTATAAGTAGTCATGTGAATTTGGTATTCGTTCGATATTTTGATGAGATGTATGTTGTCTTTCCTCTAGTGGTGTCATGTGAACGTCAACTACATGACACTTCACCATTTTTTGGGCCTAGAGGAAGACATTGGGAAGTAATATGTAGATCATGGGTTGCTACAGTGACAGAAGCTTAAACCCTAGTTTATGCGTTGCGTCGTAAGGGGCTGATTTGGATCCATAGGTTTCATGCTATGGTTAGGTTTACCTTAATACTTCTTTTGTACTTGCGGATGCTTGCAAGAGAGGTTAATCATAAGTGGGATGCTTGTCCAAGTAAGGGCAGCACCCAAGCACCGGTCCACCCACATACCAAATTATCAAAGTAACAAACGTGAATCATATGAGCGTGACGAAACCGATCAAGAGCGAGAAATCCTTGATTTGGGATTGGACATAGAACCTGGACCCATCGTAGAGACGTTTAGTTCAAAAGAAAGGATCGTATCCTGAAACTAGCTTGACGATAATTCCCATGTGTCCTCCGGAGCACTTTCCTTTATATAAGAGTTTGTCCAGGCCTGTCCTTTGCTACAAAAGGATTGGGCCATATTGCTGCACCTTATTTACTTTTACCACTTGTTACTTGTTACCAATTACCTTATCACAAAACTATCTATTACCAATAATTTCAGTGCTTGCAGAGAATACTTTACTGAAAACTGCCTATCATTTCCTTCTGCTCCTCGTTGGGTTCGACACTCTTACTTATCGAAAGGACTATGATAGATCCCCTACACTTTTGGGTCATCAAGACTCTTTTCTGGCGCTGTTGCCGGTGAGTGTAGCGCCTTTGGTAAGTGGAATTTGGTAAGGAAAAATTTATATATTGTGCTGAAATTTACTATCACTTGTTACTATGGACCATAATCCTTTGAGGGCCTTGTTCGGGGTATCTTCACCCCGACCAGTAGAGCAAAGAGTTGCTCCTCAACCTACTGAACCTACTGAAAATGTTTACTTTGAAATTCCTTCGGGTATGATAGAGAAACTGCTAGCTAATCCCTTTGCAGGAGATGGAACATTGCATCCAGACTTGCACCTAATCTATGTGGATGAAGTTTGTGGATTATTTAAGCTTGTAGGTATGCCCGAGGATGTGATCAAGAAGAAGGTCTTTATCTTTCAAGGGAGAGGCATTAACATGGTTTAGGCTATGCGATGATATTGGATCCTCGAACTACAACCGGTTGAAATTGGAATTTCATCAGAAGTTTTATCCTATGTGTCGGGGAAACTGATCGCCCACGAACACCTATGGGACCGGAGCCCCTTTTCGGTACGGCAAGGGAGCGGAGGGAGCACGGAGAGCAGATCGAGGTGCGCACGCGAGCAGTTTACCCAGGTTCGGGCCGCACGGATGCGTAAAACCCTACTCCTGCCTTGGTTTTGTTATTGAGTTCTTGGCTCGGGAGCTTGAAGATCTACAGTACTGGTTACACCGAGCGTGAGAGTGATCAAGTTTCGGAACCCCCTCTACGTTGTGCATGGGCCTCCTTTTATAGCTCAAAGGGGTCACCGACAGGTGTCAACGTAGATGAGGGTAAAAGCGTAAAATTGGTGGTAGTTGTAACAATGCGTGAACAGTGTATGCACAGTGGTCTATACCTAACCCAGACGATGGGGGACAAGGGCATTGAATGCCCGTCGCCGTCGCCCCAAAACAGTGTAAAAAGCGTCCGTCCGGGCGTCTCCGTTCGCCACGACGGTAGCCTCATCATCGTGGCTTGCCACCGTGTACCCCAGGCTGCACAGCCATCCGCCACGTGCCCCAGGAAGGGCCCCAGGACAACGCGTGGCCAGATGAGCTGGAGCGCAGGCGCACAGTGAAAGCTTGCCGCGGCAAGCACCTTGCCGCGGTCGCTACCTTGCCGGGCCCGGGAGCTTGCCGCTCTCCGGGTCTTGCCGGGGCGCGTGATGCGCCACGGTATGTCTTCTGAAATGCCGTTATTTGGCCTTCCTGGCAAGCTCCTCTTGCCAGGGTCTTATGATAATAGGGTGATCTTGAGCCTGGAGCGGCCTTCCCGGCAAGCTCCTCTTGCCGGGGTCTTGTTTCTTAACTTGAATACTTTGTTCTTGAATGGCTTCAAGGGAACCAGAGTGGGTCTTGGTGGGCGCGTGGTGAGCCTGACCACGGGACGCTGCTACTGCCCGTGCACAAGTCGGGATACTAAGGTACCCCTACTTTAGTACACCGACAGGAGCCCCCGGGCCTGGGCCAGACACGGTGCCGAGCGCTGTTGGGCCAGGCCCAAAACAGTGCACGGGCACACGCGGCCAACGCCGCGCCGTTTCCCACTCCGCGTTCGCCGCATCCCTCCCTAACGGCACGCGTCGATTGCGGCGTCGTGGGAGAGATCGTGGCTTGTTTCTTTAATGGGAAAATGTGGAACGTCCCCCACTTCCCCCTTAAAAGCAGAGGAAGCAGGTGAAGTTTCCCCCCATTGCTTCATTGCGTCTTCAATATCCAGAAACCCCCGCCGCTCTCCGCCTCCCCAAAGGTCGACAAAGAGCCGAGCTCCACCTCTCTTCCACCGCCGCCAGTCTCCCCGGTGCCGCCGATCCCTCTCGCCGTCCCCGCCATGGCCCCGAAGACCAGCAAGGCGAAGAGCGAGAAGTCCGACAAGGCGGCGAAGCTGGCAGCAATGCGGAAGAGGATGGTGGTCTTCCCGCCGAGGCTCAGCGCGAGGGAGCTGAGGGACAAGTATTACTTGTTCTGGGCGAGGGAGACGAAGGCTCACCCGCGCACCAGAGTCCTCCCCGCCGAAGCCCGCGACATGTATCCGGGAGGTTACTACTACTTTGCTCTGTTCTTCCACTGTGGTCTTTGTCTTCCGTACTCTGAGTTTTTCTGCGACGTGATGAACACGTATGGATTCCATCTCCTTGATTTCACCCCGAATGATGTCCTTACTATGGCCGTTTTCGCACATCTGTGTGAAAACTTTGTCGGGGTCCACCCCAATGTAGCTCTCTTCCGCCACTTCTTCACACCTAGAGTAGAGTCTGGGTCTCCACTCTCCGGTGGCATCTCCTGGATCTTTAGGCTCAACAAGAAAGAGGCGTACTTGATTGGAGAGCTCCGTGGCAAGTGGGATGAATGGAGGGCTGACTGGTGCTGGGTCATGGAAGAGGAACCCCAGCAGTTTACCTCGCCGCGCCGAGCTGCAATAGTGCGCGGCAAGGATTGGAGTGACTTGGCCCCGGAGGACGAGAAGCTGAAGATAGCCCTCACTAGGATCCTTCGCCTCCGGGCCGCCAATCTTACTGTAGGTGTGGTCGGGGCTGATTTCCTTCGCCGCCGCATTGCTCCCCTGCAGGAGAGGAAGAGGCCAGCTTGGGAATTCGGCAACGCGGCATACCGTATGAGGCTGCGCCCCGGCCTAAACTACAACTTCACCGTCTTGGAACTCAAGGGGATGGTCCGTTCGCTGTTCAAACATGACCCCAAGCACCCTGAGTGGTTTACTCCGTCCCAGGGAGTAGTTCCATTATGCAACAACTCTTCCCTTAGTGCCATCCGCGCGGCAATGCCTCAGTGTGACCCCCATGGGGTCGCCCCCATTTGGCTGACGCCTTCAGAAGAGACCGTGCAAACTTTCTTTGACAACCTGGTTGAGCGGCCGGTCAATCCTGAAGAAAAGAAGGGGCTCACCCGCGCGACCACCGACCGGGATGTGGCGTATATAGCCACCAGAATGGAGGAGGCCGCCGCAGCAGCGGCCGCGGGTGAGTTTGGGTACACCGTGGATGAAGCAGAAGCAGCGGACGCAGTGAGCCGGGCCGAGGAGGAGGAAATCCTCAAACTGCCGAGGCCTGCCGGGCAGCCTGCCGGGGAGCCTGCGGGGACGAGCGAGGCTGCCGGGCAGGGCACTGAGTCCAGTGAACCCGCCGAGGATGACGCCGAATCGGGTGATTCCGACAAAGACTCGGGCGGGTCACTGAACCTCGACGACGCCTCCTCATCCTCGGAGAATTCTCCGCCACCACCGAGTCCTCCGCCGTAGCCAAAGAAACGCCCCAGCAAGACCACCGAGGCGGCGAGGCAGCCGGCGCCCCGACAGCAGCCGCAGCGTTGCTCGACGCGTGCCACCACGACGAGCAAGGTCGTCAAGGAGGCGCCTCGCGCCTCTGCGGCAAGCGGAGGGGGATCTTCCCGAAGCGGTTCTGGCGTTCCTTCCGCCCCTCGGTCTTCGAAGACGACCAGAGCGGGGTCTTCTCAACCCACGGCTCCGGAGCCCGCCAAGCGCCCGAGGGAGCCTACTCCTCCAGCTCCTCATGCCGGGACGCGCGAGGCGGACTTCGACTTCTCCGCCCTTAGTTCCGACGAGGAGGAGGAAGAGTAAGCATTTGCAACTTTTATTTCTTTTGATTCTTGTTGCTCTTGTCTTGATTTCTCTTCGCCTGACTCTGATCTTATTCATCTTCCAGGACCCTGGCCCAGAGAGTTGCGAAGAGGGCCAAGATTCCGGTGGTTGACCTCGAGGACGACGAGCCCGTCGCAGCGGCGGGGGATGCGCCAGCGACAAGCTTGACGGACCAGCCTACTGATCCGGAGAGCAGCCCCCAGCGAAGCCCCCAGCGTAAGTCTTTTGTTTACTTCTTTGCTTATCGGGCGCGCTGGAGTTTCTTATCCTTGCTAATGCCTTGTTTGCTTGTTGTCTTGTACAGAAGTGGAGCTGCAGCCTCAGGAGCGTCAAGAGACCGCTCCCGACGAGCCGCTCGTCCCACCATCCCCGCCAAGGAGGAGTTCCCCGGCGAGGGAGGGTGCTCCGCCAAGGGCGGGTACTCCGCCAAGGGCGAGTACCCCGCCAAGGGCGAGCACCCCGACAAGGGTGGACACCCGAAGGCGCCAGCGGCCCTCCGTCGGGGGCCTCTACCATGCCGCCAAGGGAGAACTCCCCGTTGAGGGACCCCGTTACTGAGGAGGCCCGTGCAGGTAACCCTTGTACTTTCCTTCTCTTGAATTCTTCTTTTTGGATATTTGCTTGACAATTCTTCTTTTCTTTTTCTTCTGGTAGATCCGCCCGCCCCGGAGCCGATAGAGACAGAGGCCATCGCCGAGGAGGACGCGCGCGGCAATGCTGGCGACGCCGCCACTGCTGAAGGAATGGCCGGCGCCGATGAGCTAGCCGCCGACGAGACCGCCGCGGCCGCTGACGCGGCAGCTGGGGAAGGGACCGGCGACCGCACTGCTGGCCCTGAGGCCGCAGGAGTGCCGGACGCTGCGCCGGCCGCCGACCCCTCCGCCCCCGCGGCTGGGTCGGGTGTCTATCTGGAGGCCGCCAATGGGGTCTTCATCCAAGTCCCGTGGGCGTCCTCATCAAGGGCACCCGAGGAGGGGGAAAGCTTCGATGGAGAAGTCCTCGCCTCCGCCGGGCTGAGGCTTGCCGATGCGCCCGGCAGCAGCAACGAGCCCGAAGAGGAGCAACTCCTACGCCGGCTCCTGGCCTTGTACCGGGCCAGGCAGGCCAAACTGGAGTCCCGAGAAGCTCTGGCTGCCAAGGCAGGTGCCGATCTGGAGAAGCGCGCCGCGGAGCTCCGTGCCGCCAACCAAGCGGCTCTCCGGAACTTGGCGGAGGAGAGGGAGGAGCTCGCCGAGGCGCACCAGGCGTTCGTCCTCGAGAAGGCTGAGGTCGAGGAGCAGCAACGACTGGCCGCCGAGGATCTGGCTCGACGGGAAGGAGCGCTGAACCAGCGGAAGGTCGACCTCGACAGCCACGAGGACGACCTTACCGCGCGCGAGCAGTCCATTGGCGGGGCTCTGCAGGAGGCGAGGGATGCCACTGCTGCCGCAGAGACCGCCAAGAGGGACCTAGAGGCGAGGGTGGCGCAGTTGGAGATGAGCTTGAAGACGAGCGAGGAGAGGGTTGCCGCGCTCAATTTGGCGCGGGAGAAAGACGCCCACACCCACTCGGAGCTGCAACTCCGCCTCTCCAACAAGGGCCAGGAACTCACTGCCGCCAAGGACTCCATCGCAGACTTGGAGCTGAAACTGTCCACCCTCACTGAGTCGCTTGATGGCGCTAGGAACTGGGAGTCGAAGTTGAAGGAGGAGCTCAGGGCTAAGAGGGCGCTGCTGGACAGTGCCGCCCTTACGCAGAACAACTTCCAACGGATGGTGGAGCAGTGGACCGAGGAGCTCGTCACCTCTGCCGCCAACATCGACAAGGAGATGGCGGCGCTGGGGACGGAGCACCTCATATACTCGCCCAACGAGAACCTTCCCCACAGCGCCAAGCTGAGCTTGTTCTTCAGAGGAGTGGCGCCGGCGCTCGCGCAGCTATGGGAAAGGCTCCCCGTACAGCTGGCAAACGAGGCGCGCAGGCTCTGCACGGGTACCGTGGAGCGGGTGTTGTCGAAGATCGTCTTCCGCAATCCCGGGATCAACCTTGACAACGTCCTCCGGACCCTGCCGCCCGAAGCTGACCAGGAAGCGTTGAAGGCTCGCCTCGCCCACATTGTGGCCAAGGTGGGCAAGATCAAGAGGGTCGATGGTGACCGTGTAGACTAGGTAGTTTTCTTTCTGCTTCCCTTGTCGCTGCCAATCAAGTCATAGATAGTAGTTTGTTAGAACAGCGGCAAGCCTTATTGTAATATAACTTCATTTTGGGTAGTCAATGCAGTGTTATCTCCCTTGCTCGATTCCTTTACTTTGTATGTTCCTCACCCTACGCTTTTAGGGAACTTGCCGGCAAAAGGACCCTTGCCGCGAGCGCCGAGTGTGGAACTTCGGCAGCCTGCTGGCAAGGTCCTCCGCCGGCAAGAAACCTTGCCGCAGCTAGTCGCAGCACACTTAGGTTGTTGAGCGAACTCGAAAATGAAATAAGGGCGCGACACTTGTCGCAGCTCACTTAAGCCGTTGAGCGTACTCGAAACAAAGTAAGGGCGCGGCTAGCCACGTGTAGGTTCCTCCGCGCACAGGTTTTCCATACAAAGTGTGGTCGTTCAAGAAGATAACTAAGAATTTAAAAAAATTTGAATGCTCAAACTTTGGCAACTTAGCTTTCGTGGGTTGTTTGCTTCCCGGCAAGGCTTTTCTTTCTTGAACAGCACTTGGTCTTGCTTCCCGGCAAGGCTTTTCTTTCTTGAACAACACTATGTCCATACTACTGTAAAGGCTTTTCTTTCTTGAACATCACTTGGTCCATACCACTGTATCCTTCCCCCCCGACAAACTTGTGCGCGAGGAACACTTCTTCTGCTTGAGGGAAAAAGAGAAAAGAGGAGGAAACACAGATATGGAGCCTTGCGGCTTGTTATTGCTTACCGGGGGTGTGTGCTGCACAAAGTGTCAGATAACACAGGCAAGAAAACAAGAATGCATGAAATGACAAGCTGTGCGAAGCACAAAAGTTTTACTGATGCACGGGGTCTGCGCCCGGCTTTGTACAAAGGTTTACATGCAACAGCGGCAAGACTTGTACAAAAGGTGGTTGTCGGAGCAGATCACGGCAACCGCGCCTCATGGGTGAAACTTGCGAAGATGCTCAATGTTCCAGGAGTTGCTCACCGGTAAGCCTTCTTCGGTCTCAAGGCGGACAGCGCCGGGCCTTGTGACTTGTCTCACCCGATAAGGGCCTTCCCACTTCGGCGTCAACTTGTTGGAATTCTTGGCGGACTGAACGCGCCGAAGAACAAGGTCGCCTTCCTCGAGACTCCTGGCCTTGACTTTGCGGCTATGATAGCGACGCAAAGCTTGCTGGTATCGAGCTGCTCGTACAGCAGCCTGGAGACGGTCGTCCTCGAGGAGCAGTGCATCATCTTGCCGCAGCTGCTCTTGCTCAAGCTCATCGTAAGCGAGCACTCGAGGAGACCCGTATACGAGTTCCGTGGGGAGAACTGCCTCTGCTCCATAGACAAGAGCAAAGGGTGTCTGTCTGGTGGCTCGATTTGGTGTCATCCTGATTGACCAAAGAGCCGCCGGCAACTCCTCGATCCAGTTTCTTCCGCACTTGTGCAGCCTGTCGAACGTTCTTGTCTTGAGCCCGCGCAGCACTTCAGCATTGGCCCTCTCCGCTTGACCGTTGCTCCTCGGGTGAGCAACAAAAGCGAAGCAGACCTTGGCGCCAAGGTCTTGGACGTATTGCATGAAGGTGCGACTTGTGAATTGCGTGCCGTTGTCGGTGATGATCCTGTTGGGGATTCTGAAACGGCAAACAATTGACCTGAAGAACTTCACTGCTGACTGTGCGGTCACCTTTCTCACTGGTTCCACTTCCGGCCACTTTGTGAACTTGTCGATAGCAACGTACAAGTACTCAAAGCCCCCGACAGCGCGGGGAAAGGGGCCGAGGATGTCGAGCCCCCAGACCGAGAAGGGCCAGGACAAATGGATCGTCTGGAGAGCTTGAGCTGGTTGGTGTATTTGTTTGGCATGGAACTGGCACGCTTCACACTTGGTTACTTGTGCAGTTGCATCTTGGAGGGCTTCTGGCCAAAAGAAACCTTGCCGGAACGCCTTCTCGGCAAGTGCTCTTGCGCCAATGTGGTGGCCACATATGCCTCCGTGTATCTCTGCCAACGGCTTTTGTCCATCTTCCCGGGAAATGCACTTCAATCTGACACCATTGAGTCTTCTTCTGTACAGCTCATTGTCGACGAACTGGTACATACTTGACTGCCTGGTAATCCTCTCTATCTCTTCTGGTTCTTCGGGAAGTTCTCCAGTTTGAAGAAAATGGACAATTTGCTGTGCCCATGCTGGAGCCTGAGGCTCAACAACAAGGACTAAAGGCATCAGTGCTGCTGCGGGAACGTCAGCTTCTACGGCAAGAGCCTGCGGCTCTGCCGGAGCTGACCGTTCCCCGGCAAGCCCGCCGGGGCAAGGCTTGTTGGGAACGCCTGCTTCAACTGTACGGACCCTAGAGTCCGCAGGAGCAGACTGTTCCTCAGCAACTTGGTCGTTCATCTTGGGGACCTTGGCGGCGGTTTCAGGAAGGTCCGCCAGCAAGTAGTCGCCGGAGACCAACTTCCTCTTCTTGCTTTGCCCACCTGATGGTGTAACGGACGGTTGAGTTAGCTTGAGCACGAAGATCCCTGGTTCCACAGGTAGCTTCAATGCCGCACACTTTGACAGGCCGTCCGCGATATCATTCTGAGCTCTTGGAACATGCTCCATCTGCAGGCCTTCAAAGTGTTCTTCAAGCTTCCTCACTTCATCTACATAAGCTTCCATCAAAGGACTCTGGTACCTCTTGTTTACTTGTCGGACCACCAACTGTGAATCTCCCCGCACGATCAACTTCTTGATCCCAAGTTCGGCCGCAACTCTGAGGCCGGCAAGCAAACCTTCATACTCAGCAGTATTGTTTGTCGCTTGTTCCTTGGGAAAGTGCATTTGGACAACGTACTTGAGGTGCTCCCCGGTGGGTGCGACAAGCAGCACACCAGCACCGGCGCCTTGCAGGGAGAAGGCACCATCGAAGTACATTATCCACTCTCTGATCGCTTCCTGGACGGGGATGCTTGTCTCTGGAACTTCTTCATCCGGTGTTGGTGTCCATTCAGCTATGAACTCTGCCAATGCCCTGCTCTGGATAGTTGAAGTACTTTCAAACTTGAGACCAAAGCTTGACAGCTCCAGTGCCCACTCGACAATCCTGCCTGTTGCTTCTGGATTTTGCAATATCCTCTTCAACGGAAAGCGAGTGACCACTGTTATTTCATGTGCTTGGAAGTAGTGGCGCAGCTTTCTCGAGGCCATGAGGAGGCCGAAAAGCAACTTCTGCACCCCAGAGTATCTTGATCTAGCCCCCTGTAGAAGGGAACTAACAAAATAGACTGGGCGCTGCACCACCTTCTTTCGCACTTCTTCTTGTGTCTGCGCAGACTCGTCCTTGTCGGGGCCAGAGCTTGTCGGGGAAGCCCCCTGCTTGCCGCTGGATGCGCTTGCCGGGGCCGTGGGCTCCTCCTCTGCCTCCCTTTCCGCTACCAACGCATCACTAACCACTTGATTGGCACTACAAGAAATATGTCAACTTATGACCTTTTGTTAGTGACCCTGGAGGAATTGGTCATAAATCTACGACCATTTGAGACCAATTGGTCAAAAGCTGTTCGGGGGCTCCAAACCCTCAACTATAACGACCATTTTGGTCAGAAAGGTCATAATTTCCTTACACGAAATGGTCACAAAGCAGATAGCACTGGTTCGCTGCCTTATTTCTAGTTGTTCATGACCAATATAGATGGTCATAACCTTGAAAATTGTGGTGGGTTGCTACGACTTGGCGCCACCTCATCAGTTTTGCCTATGTGTCATGTCCATGTGGCAGTTTTTGCCCTAGGTTGTGAAGCAACCTATATTTCTGTCATTCCCAAAATTCCCCAAAAAATCTCATAAATTCTTTGGGTCATATCTTCGTCAAATATGTAAAAAACCTTCCTTGCCTAGTTCAAAAATAATTCAAAAATATTCATTTTCCTATTCTGTTAAAAAAAACACTTTGTGAAGGAAGTACCACTTTGGCATGTCCAAATGGTATCTATTTTCTACAGTGCTTTCCTATGCCCAAATAACTATCCTCCACCAAATGCCAGCTCAATCCATTCATTATTTTGAGCCCATCTTCAACATTCGTATTTATGTCCAGTGTGGTACTTTGCAAAGCAAGTACCACCTAGACTCCTCCTTTTGAGCTGAAAATTTGTGAAGACGGTCTTCTTAGTAACTGATCATCCTCAACCAAAACTCACGCCCATTAGCCATGTGCATTTTCCGTACCGCTAATCAAACACTTGGCTGCTAATTCATGTTTGAGCATCGATCGGTCTCCTCGTGAGAATCTTATGTTGTAATTTTCTTCCTAGCACCTACCTGGGGAGAGGCCAACCCACTAGACATGCCTAGGCCGCCCAAAACACATGGCAACGCCACAGTCACGCGGTGACCACGCAGCGGGCATGCGAGTTTACGCGCTCTAGAGTTGGGGCCCTCGACCACCGCCCAAACCTCGACATATCGCCACCAAACCATGTATTTATGATTAAATAGGTACTTATGTACCTAGAAATGATTTTTGGAAAAAATAAATAGCAAACTATGAGGCAGCCGCAGTTCAAATTTGACCCGCTTCCAGCTGAATCGGCGGAAATTTGTCTTTTTCACGAGAGGTGGATCAAAACTTTTTACACCCAACCATTTTGTCAATTGAGCATTAAATACGTCCTAGTATTTTAGAAAATTAATTTGGTCAAATTTTGCAACAATTATTTGGGAGGTCCTTCAAAAAAAAACCTCCTTTTGGGCACTCGAAAAATGGAAAATGAATTTTTCTTCCAAAGAAAATGAAAACTTCCTTAGGCAGCATTGTTTGCCATTCCAAGATGCACCCTTGTGCACAATATAAGATCATTTGAACAAACTATGCCATGAATGTGGCCATAGGATTGATCATTTGGCTTGAAAGCCATGAATCTTCACGCATGATAGCTCATTTCTGAGAACACTTTTTTAATAGAATTGCCGTATTACAAGTTTAATATTTTTCCTGGTAAATTGGTCATATATAATGACACCATGCGAAGGTGTTCCAATTTTTTGATTTTTTTTGAATTTTTTATGCCCGTTTCAAAATGCGGTCAAAACGGCGGGAATGACCGTTCCTAGCTAGTGGTTGAATCTTGGAATTTTTTTGGTGTTTCTCTGATTAAATAGATACTTATGTACATACAAATGATTTTTGTAAAAAATAAAAAGCAAACTACGAGGTAGCTACAGTTCAAATTTGACCCGCTTCCAGCTGAATCGGCGGAAATTTGTCTTTTTCACGAGAGGTGGATCAAAACTTTTTACACCCAACCATTTGGTCAATTGTGCATTAAATATGGCCTACTATTTTATAAAAATGATTTGGTCCAATTTTGCAACAATTATTTGGGAGGTCCTTCACAAAAAAACCTCCTTTTGGGCACTCGAAAAATGGAAAATGAATTTTTCGTCCAAAGAAAATGAAAACTTCCTTAGGCAACATTGTTTGCCATTCCAAGATGCACCCTTGTGCACAATATGAGATCATTTGAACAAACTATGCCATGAATGTGGCCATAGGATTGATCATTTGGCTTGAAAGCCATGAATCTTCATGCATGATAGCTCATTTCTGAGAACACTTTTTTAATAGAATTGCCGTATTACAAGTTTATTATTTTTCCTGGTAACTTGGTCATATATAATGACACAATGCGAAGGTGTTCCAATTTTTTGATTGTTTTTGAATTTTTTATGTCCGTTTCAAAATGCGGTCAAAACGGCGGGAATGACCGTTCCTAGCTAGTGGTTGAATCTTGGAATTTTTTTGGTGTTTCTCTGATTAAATAGATACTTATGTACCTACAAATGATTTTTGGAAAAAATAAAAAGCAAACTACGAGGTAGCTACAGTTCAAATTTGACCCGCTTCCAACTGAATCAGCGGAAATTTGTCTTTTTCACGAGAGGTGGATCAAAACTTTTTACACCCAACCATTTGGTCAATTGTGCATTAAATATGGCCTACTATTTTATAAAAATGATTTGGTCCAATTTTGCAACAATTATTTGGGAGGTCCTTCACAAAAAAACCTCCTTTTGGGCACTCGAAAAATGGAAAATGAATTTTTCGTCCAAAGAAAATGAAAACTTCCTTAGGCAACATTGTTTGCCATTCCAAGATGCACCCTTGTGCACAATATGAGATCATTTGAACAAACTATGCCATGAATGTGGCCATAGGATTGATCATTTGGCTTGAAAGCCATGAATCTTCACGCATGATAGCTCATTTCTGAGAACACTTTTTTAATAGAATTGCCGTATTACAAGTTTATTATTTTTCCTGGTAACTTGGTCATATATAATGACACCATGCGAAGGTGTTCCAATTTTTTGATTTTTTTTTGAATTTTTTATGCCCGTTTCAAAATGCGGTCAAAACGGCGGGAATGACCTTTCCTAGGTAGTGGTTGAATCTTGGATTTTTTTTGGTGTTTCTCTGATTAAATAGATACTTATGTACCTACAAATGATTTTTGGAAAAAATAAAAAGCAAACTACGAGGTAGCTACAGTTCAAATTTGACCCGCTTCCAACTGAATCAACGGAAATTTGTCTTTTTCACGAGAGGTGGATCGAAACTTTTTACACCCAACCATTTTATCAATTGTGCATTAAATATGGCCTAGTATTTTATAAAAATGATTTGGTACAAAATTGCAATAAACATATGGTACGTTTTTCACAAAAGAACTCATTTTGGACACTTGAAAAATGGAAAATGATTAAAAAAACTAATTTCTCCTAACTCTTTTTAAAAGATATTTATCTTATTTTGATTTGTCATTATTCCTGAAAACTAAGGTCAAATTTGATGACACATGAGAAGGTATTCCATTTTTATTTTTATTTTTCAGGTCATAAAATAGCCAATATGATTTAGCACCTTACTTTTAGTAAATTACGACCAATTTAGATGGTCAAAATGCCGTACTTGTATACCGTGTTCTGATTGGTCCACGAGCATCTCACGCGGATCGTGCCTAATCACCGTCGGATGCTCTGGATCCAACGGCCCGCCTGTCTCACACACGTCTCTCTCTCTCTCTCTTCTCACGCACCCAACCACTACCCCCTCTCTCTCTCACGAACCCCACCCAACCCTCGTGCCCTCCTCTCTCTCTCTCTCTCTCTCGAACCCTAGATTTCACTCCCCCCTGTCCGCCGCCACCTCCGGCGCCCTCTGTCCAACGAGATCCATGACTATGGATCGATCCCCTCCAACCCCCGATTCCACGACTCCTCCTCCTCCTCCTCCTCCTCCTCCTCTCTGGATCGATAACCCCAACCCACGACTCCTCCTCTCTGGATCGATCACCCCCAATCCCGGCCTCCTCCACACCGAGCCGGGTGACAATCCCCTCTTCAAGACCAAACCCTAGCCTGAGACCCCTTCCTGCTCGATGGCTAACTCCTCCATGGTGGCTGGCGGCGGGGTGCCGTTGGTGGAGGGGGTCCGCGCCGTCGGGGCCCAGATCCACAACCGCTTCCGCGTGGCCCCCATCGACTGCGTGGCTGCGGCCCTGGCGACGCGATGATAGCGTCGGCCCTGGCGTCGTCGTCAGCGGCGAGCTAGTCCCTGAGAAACCGCGAGATCTTCGATGCTGTGGGCACCTCCGCGGCGGTGCTAAGCACCACCGATGCCGATGGGGGTCCAACGAGGTGGACAAGCCGCTGCGACGGATCGACGCGTCCTTCAAGCAGCTCGCGGCCGTCGCCAAGCAGCAGCAGCAGCAGCCCGCGATGGCGGCGGGGGACTTTTCGCGTGTCTGCTCCAACGTCTTCGTCCTCATCGGCTTCCTTGGCATCGCCTTCAAGTTCGCCGAGATGGACTACGTCGCCAAGGCAAGCGGCCGCTCCTCCCCCGCTACCTGCTTTGCTGTAGCTCGCGTCTCGCGATTCCTTCGCTGGTTGGAGCTCTCGGTTGCTTAGGGCGAGTCGGTTGTTCGGTACTGTGTGCTATGCTTGTCTAATTCTGCCCACTTCTGCACTTGAGTCGCCGGTGAACCATGCACTACTAAGCAATGCAGTATAATGGCACACTGAAGCATACACTACTTTTTTTACACTTATGCTAGTTGTTATTGAAATTTGCCGTGTCAATTCCGTACTGAATTTTCCTCCTCTCGAATACTTAATGAAATTGTTAGCTTTGTTACTGAATTACGGAAGTATCATTGCTTGTTCAAGAACAAATGTTTGACTGTATCTCCAATGCACTCAATCATTCTTTGTGATTACAGTTTTGAGTGTATCTCCAGCATTGACAAATACCATTGCTTGTTCAAATTTATACTGGAGTTGCTTGTCTAACACTGATAAAATATCATTGCTTGTTCAATTTATACTCCACTACAACACATCAAATCTCTGAAAGGCTCTTATGTTTTTTTGCATTACAAAAGATTGCAAGGCTGACTTCACAAATACTTCCCTTGACTGACATGTGATGTGGTTTCCTGCCATGGATGAGTAGCTACAGCCGGATGGATGTAGGATGCCTAGTCATGGACGAGCAGCAGCATCCAGATGGATGTTGTTTCCTTGCTGCAGGACGTGGGTATTGGACAAGAGAAGGTTTTGACCATTTGATGGAAGCGTCCAAGTCGAGCCAGGTCAACAAGGTTTGAATCTGAACACTCCTAGTTCATTAGCACACTCTGAATGTTGTTGTTTGCCTGAAACTGGAGACCAATTTGGCAGATGCAGGGGAACGAGCCTAACTGGTTGGTGTCTCCACATGTTGGCTGGTGTGTGTGGTAGATGCAGACAGAAGGAAGGACTCGTATGCAACCCAGCATGCTGGGTATCTTCTAATGCGGTTCATGATCATTCAGAGTTCAGGTCTGGTGCACATGCTCAAAATCCTAAACTCTCTAGTTGTAAACCTCACATAAATTTTCACCTAAGCTGATCGTCTACTAGAGTAATGCTCAATACTGCTATGTGATATTGTATATGTGCATGTATTAAAAATTGGCTTTAATTCAATACTTTGCTATTGGTCAATATATATATATATGTTTACGTACAGTACTGAAATATGCTTATTTTTTCGACTTGACAGCTGTGTACAATATCTATACAATGTTATTAGAGAAATATCTAAAGTACTGTGCATACTTAACATGCTAAAAATGCCCGCGCTAATAGCTCTGTGATCCATGGCACTTGGCCGCCTGCCTGCCCGCGGTAATAGCTCTGTGATCCATGGCAGCAAATGCGTGGCTATTTTGTATGTCTGATTTTGTGGTTACAGGATTGTAGAGCCTGTCATTGTTCTTAGTGTGCTGTTGTGATTCTTGAGCGGTGTCAATGGTCGTGTACAGGTGTCGTTTGATGTATAAAAAGGGCCATTATCAGCAGTAGGATTTGGATTACTGCTGTGAAGATCATGAATATCTATCTCATTTTGTTGCTCTATGCCTCATTTGTCCAAATCTAGGATGACTAGATCTAGATATGGAATGTGTTTGGTTGTGGTTCTGCAACTATCTGGTCTGTACTTGCTATGCATCTATGCCCAAGTGACGCCCATTTGCGAAAACTGGTTGTTATGAATGGGTAGTGGTATCCTTTTGGTTCCGTGGAGATGCTAGAGGGTCTTCTACAAATTTGTTAGCATATGCTTCAGTCAGGCCTGTTCATGCAGTCGATTAGTCAAAGATTACTAGAGTACTTATTATACACATGAAAAAGAAAGTCTTAACAAATGCTAATTGATTGGGTATTTCAGTTTGACTGTATCTCCAGCACTGACAAATACCACTGCCTGTTCAAATGTTACAATATATTTCATATTTTCTTTTATGAGAATGTTATCTGCAAGGTTTCTTATTAGATCTCAAATTCTGTAGCTATTTTTCGTTGTTATTAAGAAAATGTTATATGCACGGCTTCACTTGATTATGTTCCTAACTTTTCTGATTTATAACCCACAGCTGCTGGACTTTATTTGTCAAAAGTTGGTGTACAGGAACTCCAGGAGAAGAATCCCAAAGAAAGCATGCACCCAGCAATGTGTTCTAGCTCACTGGAGTATCGTTGTAAAGTACCTAATTGATGTCTGAGTACCTGATTTATGGTTGAGTACCTGATTTGTATTGTGCATTATTGTAAAGTACTTTGTTTGGCTGTTGTATGAAAATATTATGTGTTTTTTGACTCTTTTTGACTCAAATTATTTGTTACTACACAAATAGTGAACTGATGTGTGGGGCCTACAAAACTCACTTGTTAATTGGGACCCATTTGAATTGTGTGTCCTTTAAAATGGGAAAGGACAAAATAAAATGGACAAATGGGACCTGACTAGTTGGACCTCGTCCTAAATGGACTATAAAAAGGCTAAGGCCCAAGCAAGCAATCTGCTCTAATATGGACTTGAAAAAGGCCGAGGCCCAAACAAGAAATCGACTATAGAAAGGCCAATGGCGACAGAATTATTGGGCCTGGCCCATGTAGCTAGCGAAAATTAACAGAAAAAATAAATATTAGAAAGGCTGAATTGTTGGGCTAGGCCCATGTAGAACAGCCAATTGGACCGGGCTGATTCTTTTGCCACATCAGCTTGCCACGCTGGATGCCTACGTGGTCTGGGGAGGCTGCTAGTGACCAAAACACGACAGTAGGCATATTTTGGTCATAAACGTCTACGACCTTCTCACAGAGAAGGTCGCTATAGTCAGTTTGTGACGGCCAGCTTTTGACCTTATGTTTTTGGTCACAAAAAGGTCACAAATGGAAATTTGTGACCATTCAGTGACCAATAGTGGTGGTCACAAGTTGACCTTGTAGTGTGGTTGCTGCTAAGTACAGCATCAACTTCTCTTGTGGCCTAGGTGCGACAAGTATTGGAGTGGAGGACAGGTATCCTTTCAAGTCCTGCAACGCTGCCTCTGCTTCCGGAGTCCATTTCATAGGACCTGCCTTTTTCAAGATTTTGAAAAACGGCAGGGCGCGTTCTGCAGACTTTGAAATGAACCTGCTGAGGGCAGCCACACAACCAGCAAGTCTTCGTACATCCTTGACGCGCTTTGGAGCTTCGATCTGCTCGATGGCCTTGATCTTGTCGGGATTGGCTTCAATCCCCCTCTGGGACACAAAGAACCCGAGAAGCTTGCCGGAGGGGACTCCGAAGACACACTTCTCGGGGTTAAGCTTGAGTTGTATCTTGCGCAGATTCACAAAGGTTTCTTCTAGGTCTTGAATCAGGGTATCCTTGTCCTTGCTCTTGACCACTATATCATCCATGTAAGCTTCTACATTCCTGTGGATCTGTGGCTCAAAAGCAGCGTGGACTACCCTTGCAAACGTTGAACCCGCATTCTTCAATCCAAAGGGCATACGTATGAAACAATAAGTGCCACATGGAGTAATGAATGCGGTCTTCTCTTCATCTTCCTCAGCCATGAATATCTGGTGGTATCCGGAGTATGCATCAAGAAATGAAAGCAACTCGCATCCAGCCGTGGAGTCAACGATCTGGTCAATGCGCGGCAAGGGAAATGGATCCTTGGGACAAGCTTTATTCACATCAGTGAAGTCTATACAAAGTCTCCACTTCCCATTAGCCTTGCGCACGACAACTGGATTGGCCAGCCACGTGGGATGAAGTACACCTCTAACAAGATCTGCTGCTTCCAACTTCTTGATCTCCTCGGCAATAAACTCTTGGCGCTCCACCGCTTGCTTTCTGACCTTCTGCTTGACGGGCCGCGCGTGAGGACAAACATCAAGCTTGTGCTCAATTACCTTCCTGGGAACGCCGGGGATGTCAGACGGTTGCCAATGAAACACGTCGACATTCGCCCGCAGGAAGGCAACGAGCGCGCTTTCCTATTTGGGGTCGAGCGTAGCACTGATGGTGAAAGTACCACCAGTGCCGTCCTCCTTGGCGGACACCTTCTTGGTTGCCGGTGGAGCTGCCATTCCTTTCTTGCACTTGCCGGTGGAGCTGGATGGTGCGTCCTCGACGGCAGCGCAGCAGTCCGAAGAGGTGCGTTTGTCGGAGTGGGCCCCAGAGCTCTTGCCGGACTTGGTCTTGGTCTTCCCCCCGGGAGCTTTAGCGGCAAGTGTCTTGCTGTCTGCCGCGGCTGCTGCGTCCCGGTAGATCTTGTCGACGCACATAAGCGCATCCTTCTTGTCGCCGGGGACAGAGATGACGCTTATTGGCCCTAGCATCTTGAGCATGTTATATGCATAGTGAGAGGCTTCCATGAACTTGGCGAGCGCCGGACGGCCAAGTAACCCATTATATGGCAATGGGATATCGGCAACGTCGAAGGTGATCCTCTCAGTCCTGAAGTTTAGCTCTCCGCCAAAGGTTACTGGCAGTGCGATCTTCCCCTTCGGCTTGCTCCTTCCCAGGTTAATTCCTTGAAAAGTTCCAGTTTCCTCGAGCTCGCTGTCGGGGATCTGTAGCTTCCGGATCACAGCGGAGGAGATCAAGTTGAGGCCGACCCCGCCGTCAACCTGTTGGGGAACGTAGTATTTTAAAATTTTCCTATGATCACGCAAGATCTATCTACCAGATGCATAGCAACGAGTGGGAAGAGTGTGTCTACGTACCCTCGTAGATCGGAAGCGGAAGCGTCAAGTGACGCGGTTGATGTAGTCGAACTTCTTCGCGATTCAACCGATCAAGCACCGAACGTACGACACCTCCGCGTTCAGCACATGTTCAGCTTGATGATGTCCCACGAGCTCTTGATCCAGTTGAGCTTCACGGGAGAGTTTCGCCAGCACGACGGCGTGGTGACGGATATGATGTATCTACCGGCGCAGGGCTTCGCCTAAGCACTACGACGGTATGACCGAGGTGTGTTTCTGTGGAGGGGGGCACCGCACACGGCTGGAACAATTCAACTTGTGTGTCTTTGGGTGCCCCCCTGCCCCCGTATATAAAGGAGCAAGGGGGGAGGGCCGGCCGGCCTCCTATGGTGCGGCTAGGGCTGCAATCCTACTAGGAATAGGATTGCAATCCTATTCCTAGTAGGAACTACCAAAGAAGGAAGAAGGGGGAAGGAAAGAGAGGGAGAGGGAGAGGGAAAGAGGGGCCGTGCCCCCTCCCCTTGTCCTATTCGGACTCCTCCTTGGGAGGGGGCGCGCCACCTCCTGGCTGCTGCCCTCTCTCTCCCCTATGGCCCACCAGGGCCCACCATTTCCCCGCGGGGTTCCGGTAACCCCCACCGGCACTCCGGTAAATTCCAAAACTTTCCAGAACACTTCCGGTGTCCGAATATAGTCGTCCAATATATCAATCTTTATGTCTCAGACATTCCGAGACTCCTAGTCATGTCCGTTATCTCATCCGGGACTCCGAACTACCTTCGGTACATCAAAACTCATAAACTCATAATACCGATCATCATCAAACGTTAAGCGTGCGGACCCTATGGGTTCGAGAACTATGTAGACATGATCGAGACTCATCTCCGGTCAATAACCAATAGCGGAACCTGGATGCTCATATTGGCTCCTACATATTCTACGAAGATCTTTATCGGTCAAACCGCATAACAACATACGTTGTTCCTTTTGTCATCGGTATGTTACTTGCCCGAGATTCGATCGTCGGTATCTCTATACCTAGTTCAATCTTGTTACCGGCAAGTCTCTTTACTCGTTCCGTAACACATCATCTCGTGACTAACTCATTAGTATTTTGCTTGCAAGGCTTATTGTGATGTGTGTTACCGAGAGGGCCCAGAGATACCTCTCCGACACTCGGAGTGACAAATCCTAATCTTGATCTATGCCAACACCACGAATACTTTCGGAGACACCTGTAGAGCATCTTTATGATCACCCAGTTACGTTGTGACATTTGATAGCACACAAGGGGTTCCTACAGTATTCGGGAGTTGCATAATCTCATAGTCATAGGAACATGTTTAAGTCATGAAGAAAGCAATAGCAGTAAAACTAAACGATCATAGTGCTATGCTAACGGATGGGTCTAGTCCATCACATCATTCTCCTAATGATGTGACCCCATTGATCAAATGACAACTCATGTCTATGGTTAGGAAACATAACCATCTTTGATCAATGAGCCAGTCTAGTAGAGGCATACTAGGGACACTCTGGTTTGTCTATGTATTCACACATGTACTAAGTTTCCGGTTAATACAATTCTAGCATGAATAATAAACATTTATCATGATATAAGGAAATATAAAATAACAACTTTATTATTGCCTCTAGGGCATATTTCCTTCAGTCTCCCACTTGCACTAGAGTCAATAATCTAGTTCACATCGCCATGTGATTTAACACCGATAGTTCACATCGTCATGTGATTAACACCCATAGTTCACATCGCCATGTGACCAACACCCAAAGGGTTTACTAGAGTCAATAATCTAGTTCACATCGTTATGTGATTAACACCCAAAGAGTACTAAGGTGTGATCATGTTTTGCTTGTGTGAGAAGTTTAGTCAACGGGCCTGTCACATTTAGATCCGTATGTATTTCGCAAATTTCTATGTTTACAATGCTCTGCATGGAGCTACTCTAGCTAATTGCTCCCACTTTCAATACGCATCCAGATTGATACTTAGAGTCATCTGGATTTAGTGTCAAAGCTTGCATCGGCGTAACCCTTTATGACGAACTCTTTATCACCTCCATAATCGAGAAACATTTCCTTAGTCATCCAGTTACTAAGGATAATTTTGACCGCTGTACAGTGATCTACTCCTGGATCACTATTGTACCTCCTTGTCAAACTCATGGCAAGGTACACAACATGTTTGGTACACAGCATGGCATACTTTATAGAACCTATGGCTGAGGCATAGGGAATGACTTTCATTCTCTCTATATTTTTCTGCCGTGGTCTGGCTTTGAGTCTTACTCAACTTCACACCTTACAAGTCAGGCAAGAACTCCTTCTTTGACTGATCCATTTTGAACAACTTCAAAATCTTATCAAGGTATGTACTCATCAAAAGTCTTATCAAGCGTCTTGATCTATCTCTATAGATCTTGATGCTCAATTTGTAAGCAGCTTCACCAAGGTCTTTCTTTGAAAAACTCCTTTCAAACACTCCTTTATGCTTTCCAGAAAATTCTACATCATTTCTGATCGACAATATGTCATTCACATATACTTATTAGAAAGGTTGTAGCGCTCCCACTCACTTTCTTGTAAATACAGGCTTCACCGCAAGTTTGTATAAATCTATATGCTTTGATCAACTTATCAAAGCGTATATTCCAACTCCGAGATGCTTGCACCAGTCCATAGATGGATCGCTGGAGCTTGCACAATTTGCTAGCACCTTTAGGATTGACAAAACCTTCTGGTTGCATCATATACAACTCTTCTTTAATAAATCCATTAAAGAACGCAGTTTCGTTATCCATTTGCCAGATTTCATAAAATGTGGCAATTGCTAACATGATTCGGACAGACTTAAGCATCGCTACGGGTGAGAAAATCTCATCGTAGTCAACATCTTGAACTTGTCGAAAACCTTTCGCAACAAGTCGAGCTTTGTAGACAGTAACATTACCATCGGCGTCAATCTTCCTCTTAAAGATCCATTTATTTTCAATGGCTTGCCGACCATCGGGCAAGTCAACCAAAGTCCATACTTTGTTCTCATACATGGATCCCATCTCAGATTTCATGGCCTCAAGCCATTTTGCGGAATCTGGGCTCATCATCGCTTCCTCATAGTTCATAGGTTCATCATGGTCCAGTAACATGACTTCCAGAACCGGGTTGCCGTACCACTCTGGTGCGAAACGAACTCTGGTTGATCTACGAAGTTCAGCAGAAACTTGATCTGAAGTTTCATGATCATCATCATTAGCTTCCTCACTAATTGGTGTAGGAATCACTCGAACTAGTTTCTGTGATGTTCCACTTTCCAATTCGGGAGAAGGTACAATTACCTCATCAAGTTCTACTTTCCTCCCACTCACTTCTTTCGAGAGAAACTCCTTCTCTAGAAAGGATCCAATCTTAGCAACAAAGACCTTGCCTTCGGATCTGTGATAGAAGGTGTACCCAACATTTTCTTTTGGGTATCCTATGAAGATTTACTTCTCCGATTTGGGTTCGAGCTTATCATGTTGAAACTTTTTCACATAAGCATCGCAGTCCCAAACTTAAAGAAATGACAGCTTAGGTTTCTCATCAAACCACAGTTCATACGGTGTCATCTCCACGGATTTAGATGGTGCCCTATTTAACGTGAATGTAGCTGTCTCTAATGCATAACCCCAAAAGGGATAGTGGTAGATCGGTAAGAGACATCATCGATCACACCATATCTAATAAAGTACGGTTATGACGTTCGGACACACCATTACACTATGGTGTTCCAGGTGGCGTGAGTAGTGAAACTATTTCACATTGTTTTTACTGAAGGCCAAACTCGCTAACTCAAAATATTTTACCTCTACGATCATATCGTAGAAACTCTTATTTTCTGTTACCATGATTCTCCACTTCACTCTGAAATTCTTTGAACTTTTCAAATGTTTCAGACTTGTGCTTCATTAAGTAGATATACCCATATCTGCTCAAATCATCAGTGAAGGTCAGAAAATAACGATACCCGTCGCGAGCTTCAACACTTATTGGTCCACATATATCAGTATGTATGATTTCCAACAACTCTGTTGCTCGCTCCACAGTTCCGAAGAACGGAGTTTTAGTCATCTTGCCCATGAGGCATGGTTCGCAATCACCAAGTGATTCATAATCAAGTGATTCCAAAAGTCCATCACTATGGAGTTTCTTCATGCGCTTTACACCAATATGACCTAAACGGCAGTGCCACAAATAAGTTGCACTATCATTATTAACCTTGCATCTTTTGGCTTCAATATTATGAATATGTGTATCACACGATCGAGATCCAAAAAACCATTTTTATTGGGTGTATGACCATAGAAGGTTTTATTCATGTAAACAGAACAACAATTATTCTCTAACTTACATGAATAACCGTATTGCAATAAACATGATCAAATCATATTCATGTTCAACACAAACACCAAATAACACTTATTTAGGTTCAACACTAATCCCGAAAGTATAGGGAGTGTGCGATGATGATCATATCAATCTTGGAACTACTTCCAATACACATCGTCACTTCATCCTTTAACTAGTTTCTGTTCATTATGCAACTCCCATTTCGAGTTACTACTCTTTAGCAACTAAACCAGTATCAAATACCGAGGGGTTGCTATGAACACTAGTAAAATACACATCAATAATCTGTATATCAAATATACCTTTTGTTCACTTTGCCATCCTTCTTATCCGCCAAGTATCTAGGGCAGTTCCACTTCCAGTGACCATTTCCTTTGCAGTAGAAGCACTTGTTTCAGGCTTGAGTTTAGCTTTGGGTTTCTTCACGGGAGTGACAACTTGCTTGTCATTCTTCTTGAAGTTCCCCTTCTATCCCTTTGCCCTTTACTTGAAACAAGTGGCCTTGTTAACCATCAACACTTGATGCTCTTTCTTGATTTCTACCTTCGCTGATTTCAGCATCGCAAAGAGCTCGGGAATTACTTTCGTCATCCCTTGCATATTATAGTTCATCACGAAGTTCTACTAACTTGGTGATAGTGACTAGAGAACTTTGTCAATTACTATCTTATCTGGAAAATTAACTCCCACTTGATTCAAGTAATTGTAGTACCTAGACAATCTGAGCACATGCTCACTGGTTGAGCTATTCTCCTCCATCTTGTAGGCAAAGTACTGTCAGAGGTCCTATACCTCTCGACACAGGTATGAGTATGAAATACTAATTTCAACTCTTGGAACATCTTATATGCTCCGTGACGTTCAAAACGTTTTTGAAGTCCCGGTTCTAAGCCGTAAAGCATGGTGCACTAAACTATCAAGTAGTCATCATACCGAGCTTTTGTCAAAACGTTCATAACGTCTACATCTGCTCCTGCAATAGGTCTGTCACCTAGCGGTGCATCAAGGACATAATTCTTCTGTGCAGCAATGAGGATAATCCTCAGATCACGGAACAATTCCGCATCATTGCTACTAACATCTTTCAATTTAGTTTTCTCTAGGAACATATAAAATAAATGGGGAGCAACATCGCGAGCTATTGATCTACTACATAGATATGCTAATACTACCAAGACTAAGTTCATGATAAATTAAAGTTCAATTTAATCATATTACTTAAGAACTCCCACTTAGATAGACATCCCTCTAGTCATCTAAATGATCACGTGATCCAAATCAACTAAACCATGTCCGATCATCACGTGAGATGGAGTAGTTTCAATGGTGAACATCTTATGTTGATCATATCTACTATATGATTCACGCTCGACCTTTCGGTCTCCAGTGTTTCGAGGCCATATCTGCATATGCTAGGCTCGTCAAGTTTAACCCGAGTATTCTGCGTGTGCAAAACTGGCTTACACCCGTTGTATTTGAACGTAGAGCTTATCACACCCGATCATCACGTGGTGTCTCGGCACGACGAACTTTCGCAGCGGTGCATACTCAGGGAGAACACTTATACCTTGAAATTTTGTAAGAGATCATCTTATAATGCTACCGTCGTTCTAAGCATAATAAGATAAACATCACATGCAATCAAAATATGTGACATGATATGGCCATCATCATCTTGTGCTTTTGATCTCCATCTCCAAAGCACTGTCATGATCACCTTCATCACCGGCGCGACACCTTGATCTCCATCGTAGCATTGTTGTCGTCTCGCCAACTATTGCTTCTATGACTATCGCTACCGCTTAGTGATAAAGTAAAGCAATTACATGGCGATTGTATTTCATACAATAAAGCGACAACCATATGGCTCCTGCCAGTTGCCGATAACATTACAAAACATGATCATCTCATACCAAACCGCATAACTCATCATGTCTTGACCATATCACATCACAACATGCCCTGCAAAAACAAGTTAGACGTCCTCTACTTTGTTGTTGCAAGTTTTACGTGGCTGCTACAGGCTTAGCAAGAACCGTTCTTACCTACGCATACAAAACCACAACGATGTTTCGTCAAGTATGTGCTGTTTTAACCTTCACAAGGACCGGGCGTAGCCACACTTGATTCAGCTAAAGTGAGAGAGACAGACACCCGCCAGTCACCTTTAAGCAACGAGTGCTCTTCACGGTGAAACCAGTCTCGCATAAGCGTACGTGTAATGTCGGTCCGGGCCGCTTCATCTCACAATACCGCCGAAGCAAAGTATGACATGCTGGTAAGCAGTATGACTAGTATCACCCACAACTCATTGTGTTCTACTCGTGCATATCATCTACGCATAAACCTGGCTCTGATACCACTGTTGGGGAACGTAGTATTTTAAAATTTTCCTACGATCACGCAAGATCTATCTACCAGATGCATAGCAACGAGAGGGAAGAGTGTGTCTATGTACCCTCGTAGATCAGAAGCGGAAGCGTCAAGTGACGCGGTTGATATAGTCAAACTTCTTCGCGATTCAACCGATCAAGCACCGAACGTACGACACCTCCGCGTTCAGCACACGTTCAGCTTGATGACGTCCCGCGAGCTCTTGATCCAGTTGAGCTTCACGGGAGAGTTTCGTTAGCACGACGACGTGGTGATGGATATGTTGTATCTACCGGCGCAGGGCTTCGCCTAAGCACTACGACGGTATGACCGAGGTGTGTTTCTGTGGAGGGGGCACCGCACACGGCTGGAACAATTCAACTTGTGTGTCTTTGGGTGCCCCCTGCCCCCGTATATAAAGGAGCAAGGGGGGAGGGCCGGCCGGCCTCCTATGGTGCGGCTAGGGCTGCAATCCTACTAGGAATAGGATTGCAATCCTATTCCTAGTAGGAACAACCAAAGAAGGAAGAAGGGGGAAGGAAAGAGAGGGATAGGGAGAGGGAAAGAGGGGCCGCGCCCCCCTCCCCTTGTCCTATTCGGACTCCTCCTTGGGAGGGGGCGCGCCACCTCCTGGCTGCTGCCCTCTCTCTCCCCTATGGCCCACCAGGGCCCACCATTTCCCCGGGGGGTTCCGGTAACCCCCCCGGCACTCCGGTAAATTCCGAAACTTTCCAGAACACTTCTGGTGTCCGAATATAGTCGTCCAATATATCAACCTTTATGTCTCGGACATTCCGAGACTCCTCTTCATGTCCGTGATCTCATCCGGGACTCCGAACTACCTTCGGTACATCAAAAACTCATAAACTCATAATACCGATCGTCATCAAACGTTAAGCGTGCGGACCCTACGGGTTCGAGAACTATGTAGACATGATGGAGACTCATCTCCGGTCAATAACCAATAGCGGAACCTGGATGCTCATATTGGCTCCTACATATTCTACGAAGATCTTTATCGGTCAAACTGCATAACAACATACGTTGTTCCTTTTGTCATCGGTATGTTACTTGCCCGAGATTCGATCGTCGGTATCTCTATACCTAGTTCAATCTTGTTACCGGCAAGTCTCTTTACTCGTTCCGTAACACATCATCTCGTGACTAACTCATTAGTCTTTTGCTTGCAAGGCTTATTGTGATGTGTGTTACCGAGAGGGCCCAGAGATACCTCTCTGACACTCGGAGTGACAAATCCTAATCTTGATCTATGCTAACACCACGAATACTTTCGGAGACACCTGTAGAGCATCTTTATGATCACCCAGTTACGTTGTGACGTTTGATAGCACACAAGGTGTTCCTACAGTATTCGGGAGTTGCATAATCTCATAGTCATAGGAACATGTATATGTCATGAAGAAAGCAATAGCAGTAAAACTAAACGATCATAGTGCTATGCTAACGGATGGGTCTAGTCCATCACATCATTCTCCTAATGATGTGACCCCATTGATCAAATGAAAACTCATGTCTATGGTTAGGAAACATAACCATCTTTGATCAATGAGCCAGTCTAGTAGAGGCATACTAGGGACACTCTGTTTTGTCTATGTATTCACACATGTACTAAGTTTCCGGTTAATACAATTCTAGCATGAATAATAAACATTTATCATGATATAAGGAAATATAAAATAACAACTTTATTATTGCCTCTATGGCATATTTCCTTCACAACCAACATCTTGGTGACCTTGAGGTTGCGGATGGTTGGCGAAACCAACATCGGCAAGCACCCGACCGCAGTTGTGTGGTCAGGGTGGTCCTCAAGGTCGAAGATGATGGGCGTGCTGGACCACTTCAGGAGTTCGCGTGACTCGACGGGTGGCGCAGCTGCATTCACTTCCCGCACCCATTGCTTGAGTTGGCGGTGGGAAGTGTGCAAAGAGGCACCTCCATCGACGCACAGAACTTCTGTGGCCTTCTGGAACTCCTGCTCGCTGTTGTCTCCGTCATCCATGTCCTCGTCGTCGTCTTCGTCTTCGTCCTTGTCACGGCCGCGGGGAGGTCTATCTCCTTGCCGCTGCTTGGCCTTGCCACGGCGTCCTCCCCGGCCATTGAATGGCTGCTTCTTGCCGGACTCTCCTCCGCCTCCTTGGGCCTCTCCTTGTCGCGTCGCTCGTATTCAGCCTTCTGCTGCTCTATGAGGTACTCAACCCTCTTGCAGTTCTGGAGATCGTGGCCCTTGGTGTGGTGGATCTTGCAGTACTGCTTGTCGGAGCCGTCCTGCTTGTCGGCGGCGGCTACAGTGGCAGGCTCGTTGCCGGAGCCACCAGCTTGAGTTTTCTTGTCGCCAGCCTCCTTGCCGGACATCTCCACAGCCAGTACTTCCTTGTTTTTCTTCTTCTTATTGTTCCGCCGCCGGTTTTTCCTTGCCGGGGCGACATCCTCGCGGTCTGTTCCTCCTGCTCCAGTATCCTCCCCGGGGAGTCTCCTCCCCTCTTCAGCGCGCGCACACTTGTCAGCCAGAGCGTAAAGCTCGCTAACGTCCCGTATCTTGGTCATTGCCATCTCCTCCCTCATCCGGCGGTTACGCACGTTCTGGTGGAACGCGTTGATAACCGCGGCAGGGTGGACATCCGAGATGTTGTGCTGGACGCGGCTGAACCTCTGGATGTACTTGCGCAGGGACTCTCCCTCCTTCTGGGCGAGAATGTGGAGATCGCTCTCCTTGCCGTGGGGTTTGTGGCCGCCCGTGAAGGCGCCGGCAAACTGGTGGCACAGATCTCCCCAAGAAGAGATGGAGTTCTCCGGCAAGTGCATAAGCCAAGATCTGACGTTTGGCTTAAGCACGAGCGGGAAGTAATTCGCTAGAATCTTCTCGTCGCGTCCCCCGGCAGCCTGCGCCGCAATGGTGTAAATGCTGAGGAACTCTGAGGGATGGGTCTTGCCGTCGTACTTCTCGGGTACGTCGGGCTTAAAGTTCTTCATGCTGGGCCACTGGACTTGCCGCAGCTCTCGGGTGAACGTAGGGCAACCTGCCGCGTACGGCAAGTCGCTTGGTTCACCGGGCGCGTGCATGTCGATAGCGGTCCCAGCGCGCTGGTCGGACTGTCGTCGTGCTTCTCTTCGACGCTCGATGCGAGTTCGAGCGTCTTCTTTCGCCCGTCGTCGAGGACTTGGCGTTGATCGCGGCGAGCCCGCGGATCCGACGACGCCGTGGAGTCATCGTCGACGTTGATCCGGTGAGTCGGCGATTTCTGTTTCCGCGGCGGGGAGTGCACAGTGGTGGCACCCCCGGCGGTCTTGTCTCCATCGGCCTTCGCTTGGGTGACTTGCCGTGGCCGTGATGTTGCCGGCTGCTGCGGCGTGTCGTTGTTGGCGAAGGCTATGAGGCTCTGGATTGTAGCCCTCCAGTCTTCGGCCTTGTCCGCCGCTGGAGGGAAGTCGAGGAGCAGCTAAGCCCTAGCTAGAGCTTCTGCTGGAGAGGAGGGAAGCGGTGGCGAGCGGTGCGAGGAGCGAGATATGCTCGGACTTCTAACAGCGTTAGAAGGAGCAGGTTCTCGCCCCGGCGACCGCGCCTTGCTTGTACCGACGCGTTGGCCTTGAGCGTCCCGCGACCCGCCGGCTTGGCCACGTCCCAGCAAGCGTATGGTACCCTGGGTACCAGGTTGCTGCTGGCCCGGCACCTCCTGAGAGGGACGTGGTGCATGCACGGACGCCGAGGTCTTGGAGTGGGCTCGGTCGTCCGTCTTGTCCTTGGACTTGGCGGCGCCGTGAGTTTCCTCACCGGCGTCCGCCCCTCCGCCAGCGTCTACCCCACCAACCGTTGGTTCTGGTGGCGGCGGGATCGACGCGGACGGGCCTCCGACCTCCGAAGCTTTCTTCTTCGGTGGCATGTTGATGTAGTCGATGAAGCTGACGAAGTTGGTGAAGTTGCTGAAGGTTGCGCCCGCGTGAGCGCCGGATCAGGTTCGCACAACCTCGACGCCCCCCTACCTGGCGCGCCAAAGATGTCGGGGAAACTGATCGCCCACGAACACCTATGGGACCGGAGCGCCTTTTCGGTACGGCAAGGGAGCGGAGGGAGCACGGAGAGCAGATCGAGGTGCGCACGCGAGCAGTTTACCCAGGTTCGGGCCGCACGGATGCGTAAAACCCTACTCCTGCCTTAGTTTTGTTATTGAGTTCTTGGCTCGGGAGCTTGAAGACCTACAGTACTGGTTACACCGAGCGTGAGAGTGATCAAGTTTCGGAACCCCCTCTACGTTGTGCATGGGCCTCCTTTTATAGCTCAAAGGGGTCACCGACAGGTGTCAACGTAGATGAGGCTAAAAGCGTAAAATTGGTGGTAGTTGTAACAGTGCGTGAACAGTGTATGCACAGTGGTCTATACCTAACCCAGACGGTGGGGGACAAGGGCATTGAGTGCCCGTCGCCGTCGCCCCAAAACAGTGTAAAAAGCGTCCGTCCGGGCGTCTCCGTTCGCCACGACGGTAGCCTCGTCATCGTGGCTTGCCACCGTGTACCCCAGGCTGCACAGCCATCCGCCACGTGCCCCAGGAAGGGCCCCAGGACGACGCGTGGCCAGATGAGCTGGAGTGCAGGCGCATAGTGAAAGCTTGCCGCGGCAAGCACCTTGCCGCGGTCGCTACCTTGCCGGGCCCGGGAGCTTGCTGCTCTCCGGGTCTTGCCGGGGCGCGTGATGCGCCACGGTATGTCTTCTGAAATGCCGTTCTTTGGCCTTCCTGGCAAGCTCCTCTTGCCAGGGTCTTGTGATAATAGGGTGATCTTGAGCCTGGAGCGGCGTTCCCGGCAAGCTCCTCTTGCCGGGGTCTTGTTTCTTAACTTGAATACTTTGTTCTTGAATGGCTTCAAGGGAACCAGAGTGGGTCTTGGCGGGCGCGTGGTGTGCCTGACCACGGGACGCTGCTACTGCCCGTGCACAAGTCGGGATACTAAGGTACCCCTACTTTAGTACACCGACACTATGCATCAGGTTCATCGTGATCGTAATTATATATATAATTTTTGGCCTCATGAAGGAGAAAGTATCGCTCAAGCATGGGGGAGGCTTAAGTCAATGTTATATTCATGCCCCAATCATGAGCTCTCAAGAGAAATGATTATTCAAAATTTTTATGCTCGGCTTTCTCTCAATAACCTGTCACGCCCAAGATGCGATTCTATCCCGATCACGTGACACACTCGTGATTGGGGCACAACCGCATTTCGGGCGCTTAGCAAGATGGATATCATTACATCGTACCATTACATAATTACATGGGGATACAACAATTCATACAAGTCACATGAATACAACAATATCAATACAAGGCATCCGACTACGGATGCAAACATGAAAAGCACAAAGACATCCATCTGCTATCCCAGGATGCCGACCCGGAACCTAACCCAAGACTGACGAAGCAGAAGAAGAAAGAATTCCAACACAAAAGACATCGCTCTCGCGTCAAGTCATCAGAAACCTGCATCGACAACTGTTGTTGTAGTATCTGTGAGCCACGACGACTCAGCAATCCCATAACCATGGGTATCAAGACTAGCAAAGCTTAAAGGGTATGGAAAAGGATAGTGGTGAGGTTGCAACATCGGCTAAGCAATATATGGTGGCTAACTTACGAGTACAAGAATAAGATGAGCATTTACGCAAACGGTAGCGAACTAGTAATGATCGCTAAAGATCCTGAACTACCTACGAGTCAAACATAAACCCACCATGTTCTCTTCCCAAAGTGAAAAGAGATGGTCACGGTTACTCATGCGGTTCATGTGTTTTAATTCAGATCCTCTGTCAAGTTTTCTACAACCGGACATTAACAAATTCCAATCTGCCACATAACCGCGGGCACGACTTTCGAAAGATCATAACCCTGCAGGGGTGTCCCAACTTAAAACATCACAAGCTCTCACGATCAGCAGAGATAATAATAATAATAATACCCCTTATCTTAGGGACAATCCGATCAGGCTCGGAATCCCGGTGCACAAGACATTTCGAAAATGGTAAAGCAAGTCCAGCAAGACCTCCCGGCGTGCCGATACCCTGATAGTAGCCGCACGTATCTCGTCTCAGGCCACGACCGGATAGGTGAGCCTACAGGAAAATGCCACACCTCGAGTTTCCCCGTGGTGGCCCTGCAGTCTCCCCGTTTGGGACCCACACCATCAACACTAGCCCCCTGTTATGTAGAAAGAATCCTCGGGAACGCGGCCCCCTATGCAATTTAATTAATTAATTAAGTTATTATTATGAGGCAAATTAAAACCAATGTTGGGCCTTGCTGGAGGAATTTTATTCAAAGACGAACTATCAAGGGGACCGCATATACCCAACCGCGTTAGGGACGCAAAAATCAAGGAGCATAACACCGGTTTATCGGTTCTTAAGGTGGCATGAGTGGAACAAAACACCGAACAAACGGCCAAGCCTTCCACCCATGCCAAGTATATAGGTGTGTTAATAACATATAAGATATATTGTGATATTCCAACAAGAAGTTCCAACATGGAGCAATCTTCATCTTCACCTGCAACTAACAACACTATAAGAGGGGTTGAGCAAGCGGGTAACATAGACAAACAACGGTTTGCTGGGAAGGTGTCAAAGGTTAGAGGTTTCATGGCAACAAGGAGGGGCTGGCAACAAAAGATAGGTAGCGCGACCTATAACGATAGCATCGAGACATCTATCATGGCAATGATAGTAAAGGTATCCAAGGGAATGGTCATCTTGCCTGAGATCCCGCAAGGAAGAAGAACGAGTCCATGAAGAAGATGAAGAAGAAGCCACGAAGATGACCCAAGTGTAGTCGAACGAATCCTGACGAGCGCAACGGAACAAGCACTAACGAGAAGAAGCAAGCAACACAGTAAACACACCACTCAAGAACAAGACAAGATGCTCAACCAAGTGTGATGCAAGACAAGTCTATATGATGCAATTCATGGCAAGGGATGAAGCACACAACAACAACACAAACCAACAAGTTTAAATGAGGCCAGAATCAACATATAACAATTCTAGTAAGTCCTCATATGCACATTTCTAAATTGGTCCAGATCTGAACAAATATTAAGTTAAAGTTGTTAAATAGCAAGTTACCAAGCACCATGACGATCTACTCAAAATTCTAGTCAAGTTTCATATAAAGTTTATTAAATTCGGAGCTATGGCCTGGAATATATGAGCAAAATAAGACAAGCATGTCAAATATGCAAGATGCATCCAAAAAACAAGCAAACACACTCCAAGCATGTAAACAACATGATATTATGCTTCTACATGCAAAAACACACAAGTTTCATATATAGCACGCTCAAAACGGAGCAACGGTTCAACACATACACATGAAACAAGATATAACAACCTGTCCAAAAACAGCAACATAGTAACTTTGGAGCAAGGTATATATATGCTACAGCACCCAAACATGATAACAAGAGGCATGGATGTGAAATAAACATGATACTTAACAATTATGAACTTAGAGGACACCCAAAAACTTGCTGGAACACAATTAAACAAGCATGTCAAGATTCAATAAGTTTACATATTTCTCAGACTTAGCCAAAAATCTGGGAAGGCAAAAACATCATCACGATGCTGCCTTCGGAGGCACAAAACAACAAGCATATCAACTCTACTAAGTATATAAAGATCATGGACATGTAATATACATAGTATGCATCAAACAACTCCATTGGAACAACTCCATAGGAGGCATGGATCAATAACAACAAGCTTAACCAAATTGATCATGCCGATAACAGTCTGACAGGTACATTTATAGCAACTTGAGAGCGAGAAATAAATAAGCTACATCAGGCTATACATGCAAACAAGGGCATGGATGGATAGAGCATAACATGGACAACAAGACATGATCCTTAGCCAACCAAAAACAAGCATGGATTTGAGTGAGGCATCAAGCAAACATTGCATCAGGTTTAACAGTTTCAGACTTAGCAGTTTTTCAACAAGTCTCAGGAAGCTACAACAACGAGTAGGCTACTTTACAAGCTTGTAGCAAACACCACAAGGCATAACATGAAAAGTGGATTGCACAACAAAGATGGCATGATTATGCTTCTAAAACATATTGACAAGTGGCATAAAAGACAAACGCACCAATAGCTATGAGCAAGACAAAACAACATCTAACAACAAGTTTCAGCACTTAAAAACCACATGCACTTTTGCAACAGAGATTAACATGGCAATATGGCACCTAACATGAATTCTACAGCAACCATCATGTAGAGCACTTCACAATGAACATTTTGACATATCATACACTCCATTTGGACCAACATGCAAAAAGATATCATCACCACAAGCATGCAACAAAATTACAGTTCTCAGCAGTTTTAAACATATAACACTCTTGCAACGATGATTAGGGCATCAAGATGAACTCAAACAAGTATGCCACAGTGGAACAAAATGAAGACCATATCACAACGAACATTTTGACATATTATATGCACAAAATGGACCAACACATACAAGGTTACAGCCACTCAAAGTATGCAACAAAATTACATAAACTGGGGACTTAGTGGAAAACAACCTCGGGCCGGGTGGACATGTCTGGGAGCAAACGGACACATCCGTTGACTGGGGCCCACATGGCAGTCACACAGGCGTGACCGGCGGATGTTGTCCGGCACCAGGCGGACACGTCCATCGGTGCGGCTCGTGGGGCCCACCATTAGCGGCACGGAGCGGCGAAGCAGATGAGGGCCGGTCCGGCAGCTGGCCCGACGAGGAACGACGATGGCGGAGCGTGGAGAGGCCGACGACGAGCCCGACGGTCGGGGACGGAGCTGCGGTAGCGGATCCGACCGGGGAGGGGTGCCGGCGACCAGATCCCAGCGGCGGGGCGACTAGGAGGTTGCCGAGGCGAGGCGGGCCGGCAGGAACTCGAGGCGGTGGCGGCGGTGGTGCTCGGCGGCGGGGAAGACGAGGCCGGGCGATGGGGCAGGGAGGGGAGGCGGCGAGGGAGGTCCCGACGGCGGCGGAGCACGGCGGCGGGGTTCAGGCGCCGCTCGAGCAGATTGAGCGGGGCGGCGGGGAGACCGGAGCGTACGGGCGCTCGGGGCCAAGATCCGGCCCACGGCGGGCTGCGGCCGGGCCTGGCGGGCCACGCAGCTAGGATGGGCGGTGAGAGGCCAGGTGGCGCCGCGGGATAGGTGGAGGCGAGGCTGGCCGTGGCGCTGATGAACCATGAGGCAACAAGTGGCGGCGGCCGAGCGCACCGGCGCTGAAAACGAGGAGGGAGTGGCGGCTTGGGGGCTAGGGGCTAGGTTTAGGGCATTTTTGGCAGGATGGAGGGGTATAAATAGGGAAGGGGAGCTAGGGATTAGGGTTAGGAGGGTTTGTAGGCCGTTTCAGAGCCTCGGATCTCGATCCGACGGTTCCGGAGCGGAGGGGGTTTAGCAGGTGGGCTAGTGGGCTGTGTAGGAGGCCTTCGGGCTGAGAGGAGAGAAGAGACAGTGGCCCGCGGGGGTTTTCGGAGACCGGAAATGTCCGACGAATTTAACCGGCGACTAGTGCCGCTATATTTAACAGTTGGGCTATCAAACGGACTCCGAATGCGATGAAATTTGGCGAGCGGTCTACCTATGCTATAATAAGACCACACGCCAAGTTTCATCCCATTCCGAGAACATTTTCCGGCCACTTAAAAAATATATATTCGGATGTGCCACGGGAGCGTGCAAGTGTGTCTGGGCGCATAACGGACATTGGAAAGGACGGGCGAACTCGGACGAATGCAAGTTTTGAAAACATGATGATGCAATGCACATGATGACATGGCAAAATGCAACACGCAAGCAGATGACATGGCAACGATGACGAATAACTGGCTGACACCTGGCGCATCGGTATCGGGGTATCACAACACTCCCCTACTAACAAGAGATCTCGTCCCGAGATCTTAGGAATGAGGTAGAAGAGGAAAAAGGAAGAACAAAGTTCTTTGAGGACAAAAGAGTGAAACCAAAGAACCTTGAGAGGTTGAACAATTTGAAAGAAAGGATACAACGGAGATGAACGAAGTTGCAAAGACTTCGTTGGACAAAAGGAACAAGGAATCGTCGAGAACCAAAAGGTTAAAGGATATGAAACAAGAGTTGAAGGAACAATAATGACTTCGAAACCACTCCGGTTAAGAAGAGATAGAAAGGAATTTGAATGAAGGAATTTAGGCAGCACTCTGGCTGAAAATGGAAGGGATAAGACATAACCTCGAGAAGATGGAATAATATTTGATGGGAGAAACAACACAATGCATCCGGAAAGAATTGAAAGAATGGAATGAAAAGGGAAAGAATTAACTGTTGGGGAACGTAGTATTTTAAAATTTTCCTACGATCACGCAAGATCTATCTACCAGATGCATAGCAACGAGAGGGAAGAGTGTGTCTACATACCCTCGTAGACCGGAAGCGGAAGCGTTAGAACAACGCGGTTGATGTAGTCGTACATCTTCACGGCCCGACCGATCAAGCACCGAAACTACGGCACCTCCGAGTTCTAGCACACGTTCAGCTCGATGACGTCCCTCGAACTCCGATCCAGCCGAGTGTCGAGGAAGAGTTCCGTCAGCACGACGGCGTGGTGACGATTTTGATGTTCTACCGTCGCAGGGCTTCGCCTAAGCACCGCTACAATATTATCGAGGAGAACTGTGGTGGAGGGGGGCACCGCACACGGCTAAGAGATCATGAGATCAACTGTTGTGTCTAGAGGTGCCCCCCTGCCCCCGTATATAAAGGAGGGAGGGAGAGGCCGGCCCTAGAAGGGGCGCGCCAAGTGTGGGGAGTCCTACTAGGACTCCCAAGTCCTAGTAGGATTCCCCTTTCCTTTCCGGAGTAGGAGAGAAGGAAAGAGGGGGAGAGGGAGAAGGAAAAGGGGGCTGCACCCCTTGTCCAATTCGGACCAGAAGGGGGCCACGCGCCTCCTTCCTTTTGGCCTCTCTCCTCTATTCCCGTAACTCCCCGGTACTCCGAAAATACCCGAATCACTAGGAACCTTTCCGATGTCCGAATATAGTCGTACAATATATCGATTGTTACGTCTCGACCATTTCGAGACTCCTCGTCATGTCCCCGATCTCATCCGGGACTCCGAACTCCTTCGGTACATCAGAACTCATAAACTCATAATAAAACTTTCATCGAAACCTTAAGCGTGCGGACCCTACGGGTTCGAGAACTATGTAGACATGACCGAGACACGTCTCCGGTCAATAACCAATAGCGGAACCTGGATGCTCATATTGGCTCCCACATATTCTACGAAGATCTTTATCGGTCAAACTGCATAACAACATACGTTGTTCCCTTTGTCATCGGTATGTTACTAGCCCGAGATTCGATCGTCTGTTTCTTAATACCTAGTTCAATCTCGTTACCGGCAAGTCTCTTTACTCGTTCCGTAATACATCATCCCGCAACTAACTCATTAGCTGCAATGCTTGCAAGGCTTATAGTGATGTGCATTACCGAGTGGGCCCAGAGATACCTCTCCGACAATCGGAGTGACAAATCCTAATCTCGAAATACGCCAACCCAACAAGTACCTTTGGAGACACCTGTAGAGTACCTTTATAATCACCCAGTTACGTTGTGACGTTTGGTAGCACACAAAGTGTTCCTCCGGTATTCGGGAGTTGCATAATCTCATAGTCATAGGAACATGTATAAGTCATGAAGAAAGCAATAGCAATAAAACTAAACGATCAAGTTGCTAAGCTAACGGATGGGTCTTGTCCATCACATCATTCTCCTAATGATGTGACCCCGTTGATCAAATGACAACTCATGTCTATGGCTAGGAAACATAACCATCTTTGATCAATGAGCTAGTCTAGTAGAGGCATACTAGGGACACTCTGTTTTGTCTATGTATTCACACATGTACTAAGTTTCCAGTTAATACAATTCTAGCATGAATAATAAACATTTATCATGATATAAGGAAATAAATAATAACTTTATTATTGCCTCTAGGGCATATTTCCTTCAGTCTCCCACTTGCACTAGAGTCAATAATCTAGATCACATCACCATGTGATTAACACCAATAGTTCACATCACCATGTGACTAACACCCATAGTTCTCATCGCCATGCGATTAATACCCAAAAGGGTTTACTAGAGTCAACAATCTAGTTCACATCGCCATGTGATTAATACCCAAAGAGTACTAAGGTGTGATCATGTTTTGCTTCGTGAGAGAAGTTTAGTCAGCGGGTCTGTTATATTCAGATCCGTATGTATTTTGCAGATTTCTATGTCTACAATGCTCTGCATGGAGCTACTCTAGCTAATTGCTCCCACTTTCAATACGCATCCAGATTGATACTTAGAGTCATCTGGATTTAGTGTCAAAGCTTGCATCAGCGTAACCCTTTACGACGAACTCTTTATCACCTCCATAATCGAGAAACATTTCCTTAGTCATCCAGTTACTAAGGATAATTTTGACCGCTGTACAGTGATCTACTCCTGGATCACTATTGTACCTCCTTGTCAAACTTATGGCAAGGTACACAAAATGTTTGGTACACAGCATGGCATACTTTATATTTTTCTGCCGTGGTCTGGCTTTGAGTCTTACTCAACTTCACACCTTACAAGTCAGGCAAGTACTCCTTCTTTGACTGATAGATTTTGAACTACTTCAAAATCTTATCAAGGTATGTACTTATCGAAAGTCTTATCAAGCGTCTTGATCTATCTCTATAGATCTTGATGCTCAATTTGTAAGCAGCTTCACCAAGGTCTTTCTTTGAAAAACTCCTTTCAAACACTCCTTTATGCTTTCCAGAAAATTCTACATCATTTCCGATCGACAATACGTCATTCACATATACTTATCAGAAAGGTTGTAGTGCTCCCACTCACTTCTTGTAAATACAGGCTTCACCGCAAGTCTGTATAAATCCATATGCTTTGATCAACTTATCAAAGGGTATATTCCAACTCCGAGATGCTTGCACCAGTCCATAGATGGATCGCTGGAGCTTGCACAATTTGCTAGGACCTTTAGGATTGACAAAACATTCTGGTTGCATCATATACAACTCTTCTTTAATAAATCCATTAAAGAACGCAGCTTCGTTATCCATTTGCCTGATTTCATAAATTGTGGCAATTGCTAACATGATTCGGACAGACTTAAGCATCGCTACGGGTGAGAAAATCTCATCGTAGTCAACACCTTAAACTTGTCGAAAACCTTTCGCAACAAGTCGAGCTTTGTAGACAGTAACATTACCATCGGCGTCAGTCTTCCTCTTAAAGATCCATTTATTTTCAATGGCTTGCCGACCATCGGGCAAGTCAACCAAAGTCCATACTTTGTTATCATACATGGATCCCATCTCAGATTTCATGGCCTCAAGCCATTTCGCGGAATCTGGGCTCATCATCGCTTCCTCATAGTTCGTAGGTTCATCATGGTCCAGTAACATGACTTCCAGAACCGGGTTGCCGTACCACTCTGGTGCTGAACGAACTCTGGTTGATCTACGAAGTTCAGCAGAAACTTGATCTGAAGTTTCATGATCATCATCATTAGCTTCCTCACTAATTGGTGTAGGAATCACTGGAACTAGTTTCTGTGATGTTCCACTTTCCAATTCGGGAGAAGGTACAATTACCGCATCAAGTTCTACTTTCCTCCCACTCACTTCTTTCGAGAGAAACTCCTTCTCTAGAAAGGATCCACTCTTAGCAACAAAGACCTTGCCTTCGGATCTGTGATAGAAGGTGTACCCAACAGTTTCTTTTGGGTATCCTATGAAGATTTACTTCTCCGATTTGGGTTCGAGCTTATCATGTTGAAACTTTTTCACATAAGGATCGCAGTCCCAAACTTAGAGAAATGACAGCTTAGGTTTCTCGTCAAACCACAGTTTATACTATGTCATCTCCACGGATTTAGATGGTGCCCTATTTAACATGAATGTAGCTGTCTCTAATGCATAACCCCAAAAGCGATAGTTGTAGATCGGTAAGAGACATCATCGATCACACCATATCTAATGAAGTACGGTTATGACGTTCAGACACACCATTACGCTGTGGTGTTCCGGGTGGCGTGAGTTGTGAAACTATTCCACATTGTTTCAAATGAAGACCAAACTCGTAACTCAAATATTCTCCTCCACGATTAGATCGTAGAAACTTTATTTTCTTGTTACGATGATTCTCTACTTCACTCTGAAATTCTTTGAACTTTTCAAATGTTTCAGACTTGTGCTTCATTAAGTAGATATACCCATATCTGCTCAAATCATCAGTGAAGGTCAAAAAATAACGATACCCGCCGCGAGCTTCAACACTCATTGGTCTGCATACATCAGTATGTATGATTTCCAACAACTCTGTTGCTCGCTCCACAGTTCCGGAGAACGGAGTTTTAGTCATCTTGTCCATGAGGCATGGTTCGCAAGCACCAAGTGATTCATAATCAAGTGATTCCAAAAGTCCATCACTATGGAGTTTCTTCATGCGCTTTACACCAATATGACCTAAACGGCAGTGCCACAAATAAGTTGCACTATCATTATTAACCTTGCATCTTTTGGCTTCAATATTATGAATATGTGTATCACACGATCGAGATCCAACAAACCATTTTCATTGGGTGTATGACCATAGAAGGTTTTATTCTTGTAAACAGAACAACAATTATTCTCTAACTTACATGAATAACCGTATTGCAATAAACATGATCCAATCATATTCATGCTCAACACAAACACCAAATAACACTTATTTAGGTTCAACACTAATCCCGAAAGTATAGGGAGTGTGCGATGATGATCATATCAATCTTGGAACTACTTCCAATACACATCATCACTTTATCCTTTAACTAGTTTCTGTTCATTATGCAACTCCCATTTCGAGTTACTACTCTTTAGCAACTGAACCAGTATCAAATACCGAGGGGTTGCTATGAACACTAGTAAAATACACATCAATAATCTGTATATCAAATATACCTTTGTTCACTTTGCCATCCTTCTTATCCGCCAAGTATCTAGGGCAGTTCCACTTCCAGTGACCATTTCCTTTGCAGTAGACGCACTTAGTTTCAAGCTTGAGTTTAGCTTTTGGGTTTCTTCATGGGAGTGACAACTTGCTTGTCATTCTTCTTGAAGTTCCCCTTCTATCCCTTTGCCCTTTACTTGAAACAAGTGGTCTTATTAACCATCAACACTTGATGCTCTTTCTTGATTTCTACCTCCGCCGATTTCAGCATCGCGAAGAGATCGGGAATTAACTTCGTCATCCCTTGCATATTATAGTTCATCACGAAGTTCTACTAACTCGGTGATAGTGACTAGAGAACTTTGTCAATTACTATCTTATCTGGAAGATTAACTCCCACTTGATTCAAGTAATTGTAGTACCCAGACAATCTGAGCACATGCTCACTGGTTGACCTATTCTCCTCCATCTTGTAGGCAAAGTACTGTCAGAGGTCTTATACCTCTCGACACGGGCATGAGTATGAAATACTAATTTCAACTCTTGGAACATCTTATATGCTCCGTGGCGTTCAAAACATTTTTGAAGTCCCGGTTCTAAGCCGTAAAGCATGGTGCACTTAAACTATCAAGTAGTCATCATACCGAGCTTTTGTCAAAACGTTCATAACGTCTACATCTGCTCCTGCAATAGGTCTGTCACCTAGCGGTGCATCAAGGACATAATTCTTCTGTGCAGCAATGAGGATAATCCTCAGATCACGGACCTAGTCCGCATCATTGCTACTAACATCTTTCAACTTAGTTTTCTGTAGGAACATATAAAAAATTAACGGGGAGCAACATCGTGAGCTATTGATCTACAACATAGATATGCTAATACTACCTGGACTAAGTTCATGATAAATTAAAGTTCAATTTAATCATATTACTTAAGAACTCCCACTTAGATAGACATCCCTCTAGTCATCTAAATGATCATGTGATCCAAATCAACTAAACCATGTCCGATCATCACGTGAGATGGAGTAGTTTTCAATGGTGAACATCTTATGTTGATCATATCTACTATATGATTCACGCTCGACCTTTCGGTCTCCAGTGTTCCGAGGCCATATCTGCATATGCTAGGCTCGTCAAGTTTAACCCGAGTATTCTGCGTGTGCAAAACTGGCTTACACCCGTTGTATTTGAACGTAGAGCTTATCACACCCGATCATCACGTGGTGTCTCGGCACGACGAACTTTCGCAACGGTGCATACTCAGGGAGAACACTTATACCTTGAAATTTAGTAAGGGATCATCTTATAATGCTACCGTCGTTATAAGCAAAAATAAGAAGCATAATAAGATAAACATCACATGCAATCAAAATATGTGACATGATATGGCCATCATCATCTTGTGCTTTTGATCTCCATCTGCAAAGCACCGTCATGATCACCTTCGTCACCGGCGCGACACCTTGATCTCCATCGTAGCATCGTTGTCGTCTCGCCAACTATTGCTTCTACGACTATCGCTACCGCTTAGTGATAAAGTAAAGCAATTACATGGCGATTTCATTTCATACAATAAAGCGACAACCATATGGCTCCTGCCAGTTGCCAATAACATTACAAAACATGATCATCTCATACAAAACCGTATAACTCATCATGTCTTGACCATATCACATCACAACATGCCCTGCAAAAACAAGTTAGACGTCCTCTACTTTGTTGTTGCAAGTTTTACGTGGCTGCTACGGGCTTAGCAAGAACCGTTCTTACCTACGCATACAAAAACCACAACAATGTTTCGTCAAGTATGTGCTGTTTTAACCTTCACAAGGACCGGGCGTAGCCACACTTGTTTCAGCTAAAGTGAGAGAGACAGACACCCGCCAGTCACCTTTAAGCAACGAGTGCTCGTAACGGTGAAACCAGTCTCGCGTAAGCGTACGCGTAATGTCGGTCCGGGCCACTTCATCTCACAATACCGCCGAAGCAAAGTATGACATGCTGGTAAGCAGTATGACTAGTATCGCCCACAACTCATTGTGTTCTACTCGTGCATATCATCTACGCATAGACCTGGCTCATGATGCCACTGTTGGGGAACGTAGTATTTTAAAATTTTCCTACGATCACGCAAGATCTATCTACCAGATGCATAGCAACGAGAGGGAAGAGTGTGTCTACATACCCTCGTAGACCGGAAGCGGAAGCGTTAGAACAACGCGGTTGATGTAGTCGTACGTCTTCACGGCCCGACCGATCAAGCACCGAAACTACGGCACCTTCGAGTTCTAGCACACGTTCAGCTCGATGACGTCCCTCGAACTCCGATCCAGCCGAGTGTCGAGGAAGAGTTCCGTCAGCACGACGGCATGGTGACGATTTTGATGTTCTACCGTCGCAGGGCTTCGCCTAAGCACCGCTACAATATTATCGAGGAGAACTGTGGTGGAGGGGGGCACCGCACACGGCTAAGAGATCATGAGATCAACTGTTGTGTCTAGAGGTGCCCCCCTGCCCCCGTATATAAAGGAGGGAGGGAGAGGCCGGCCCTAGAAGGGGCGCGCCAAGTGTGGGGAGTCCTACTAGGACTCCCAAGTCCTAGTAGGATTCCCCTTTCCTTTCCGGAGTAGGAGAGAAGGAAAGAGGGGGAGAGGGAGAAGGAAAAGGGGGCTGCACCCCTTGTCCAATTCGGACCAGAAGGGGGCCACGCGCCTCCTTCCTTTTGGCTCTCTCCTCTATTCCCGTAACTCCCCGGTACTCCGAAAATACCCGAATCACTCGGAACCTTTCCGATGTCCGAATATAGTCGTCCAATATATCTATTTTTACGTCTCGACCATTTCGAGACTCCTCGTCATGTCCCCGATCTCATCCGGGACTCCGAACTCCTTCGGTACATCAAAACTCATAAACTCATAATAAAACTTTCATCGAAACCTTAAGCGTGCGGACCCTACGGGTTCGAGAACTATGTAGACATGACCGAGACACGTCTCCGGTCAATAACCAATAGCGGAACCTGGATGCTCATATTGGCTCCCACATATTCTACGAAGATCTTTATCGGTCAAACCGCATAACAACATACGTTGTTCCCTTTGTCATCGGTATGTTACTAGCCCGAGATTCGATCGTCGGTATCTCAATACCTAGTTCAATCTCGTTACCGGCAAGTCTCTTTACTCGTTCCGTAATACATCATCCCGCAACTAACTCATTAGCTGCAATGCTTGCAAGGCTTATAGTGATGTGCATTACCGAGTGGGCCCAGAGATACCTCTCCGACAATCGGAGTGACAAATCCTAATCTCAAAATACGCCAACCCAACAAGTACCTTTGGAGACACCTGTAGAGTACCTTTATAATCACCCAATTACGTTGTGATGTTTGGTAGCACACAAAGTGTTCCTCCGGTATTCGGGAGTTGCATAATCTCATAGTCATAGGAACATGTATAAGTCATGAAGAAAGCAATAGCAATAAAACTAAACGATCAAGTTGCTAAGATAACGGATGGGTCTTGTCCATCACATCATTCTCCTAATGATGTGACCCCGTTGATCAAATGACAACTCATGTCTATGGCTAGGAAACATAACCATCTTTGATCAATGAGCTAGTCTAGTAGAGGCATACTAGGGACACTCTGTTTTGTCTATGTATTCACACATGTACTAAGTTTCCAGTTAATACAATTCTAGCATGAATAATAAACATTTATCATGATATAAGGAAATAAATAATAACTTTATTATTGCCTCTAGGGCATATTTCCTTCATTAACTTGTTGTGGACTTATTTAAACATCTCAAAACTAGAGGTGAATGATGCCGCAACCAAAAGATTGAATAGATGACATGAAGGAAGAAATGCAAAACTCCACTTCAAAAGAATACGGAGAATTATTTGCATCTTGAGACCCAAGAAGAATAATGATTGAGGTGCTCCACAAGAATTTGATGAACACTCGAAGAGTGAATTATATCGTGAAGAACCACCACGAAAAACTCCGGTAACAAAAAGGATGATGAGATAGAATGATGGATGAAAAGAATAAGAATAAGGCCTGCGATGCTTCAGATGGGGTTCCGACGAGAAGGCCGAGAAACTAGAACTCTGGAAAGAAAAGAGTAAAACACTTGGTATTAGAATTTATTCATCAAGAATAAACTCTGAAGGAAGGAATAAATCAATTTCACAAAGACGAATAAGAATTATGTTATGCTAACCCTCCACCGATAGGTTGATGAGAAGCAATGGATTCACATACCACTTATTCGCGTTGAAATGATTAAAGAGGGATATATCGCGAACTTGCGAAAATCTTCATGAAACACCGGTAGGATTGGGATAAAAATGAATGGATTGATATGATAACACCAGAAAAGAATTCTTGAGCGAACTACCGTAAGAATTGAAGCCGGGTGAAGAAAAGGTACGAACCATCGTAAGAATTAGAAAAAGAATGAAGAAAAGAGAATGAATCGCCGGGAAGGATAAAGCACTTGAGGAAATTGAGATACAAAGAATGAAGAGATCGCAGACTGATTAAAGACCACTTGAACAAAGCACCGGAAGAATATGGAGACAAACGAAGAGGCAGCAATGAAGAATAGTTGGAGGACGAAGTTGAAAACTAAGAACGAATAAATCTTCTGAAATGATGGCCTTCGGAGGATCACAATGGAAAAGAATTGATGAAATGCTCTGGACGGTAAGGAAAATAATTTATGACAAACAGAATAATTCGAGAGGATAGCATTAAGCTAGAAGCACGAATATCCGAGAAAACAGACAAGATTGAGAGAAAATGTCTTGTTCGGTCTTCAAATGTCGACGGGAAACACAACCAAACTTATTGAGATACTCCGGAAGGATGAAAAGAGGAGATGTTGAACCCATGATGAAAAGAATTGAAAGCGATCTTGGAGAAGGCATATGACTGATGGAATCCATACTTACGTCACACTTGAAAAGAACTTCGGAACACTCCGGGAAATTAGAAGAGTCAGGTAAGGTCCTGCGGAAGACCTGTGGGTTATGAGCCCACCGAAGAGAAAACACCGTTGAAAAGGATCGAAAGGAGATGATGCACAAGAGCGATTAAAAGACTCAAAGAAGGTGACAACCTCGAATAAATTAGAACACAGACGAATCTCCTGAGATTTCTTCGGAACTCCGGAACAATTAACTGGCGAGAGGCGAACGGGAAAAGGAAAAACACTTGAGCCGATGAAAGAATAAGAACAACACCGAGATATTGGAATTGAGTCCACCGGAAAAGAAAAGAAGATGAAGAATAAGGACTAGGAGAAATCACTGGTTGAAATAACTGAGGAAAGAATGCAAAGGATTCACACGAGTAGGATAGATACTCGATTAAGGACTCCGGCTCCGAGAAGAAAAAGGGTGGGCGGATTGGAAAAAGAAAGACCACTTCGGAATGGGGAAAACAATGCCGATCGGAAAGAATTGAGGATTGAACTTGCAAGAAGAAGAGGGTCGAATCGACTTGAAGATAGATGCACCAGCTGAAAAGATCAGACATCGCAACGAACGAAAACTACTCGCGTGATCCAATAAAAATTAGAAGGGGAAGAGGAGTAATTCAAAAACACCTACGTCAAGATTCCTCACCAGAGCGACAAAGGGGCAGGGGAGTAAAAATAATTCCTACTCTCCGATATAACTAGACTCCGAAATTAATTTTTGCTAGACTCGACAACGGCCAAACTACGATCAATTAAGGGGGCTCCTATAGTCGGTTGAGGCTCTAATACCAACTTGTGAGGCCCAAGATGCGATTCTATCCCGATCACGTGACGCACTCATGATTGGGGCACAACCGCATTTCGGGTGCTTAGCAAGATGGATATCATTACATCGTACCATTACGTAATTACACGGGGATACAAAAATTCATACAAGTCACATGAATACAACAATATCAATACAAGGCATCCGACTACGGATGAAAACATGAAAAGCACAAAGACATCCATCTGCTATCCCAGGCTGCCGACCCGGAACCTAACCCAAGACTGACGAAGCAGAAGAAGAAAGAATTCCAACACAAAAGACATCGCTCTCGCATCAAGTCATCGGAAACCTGCACCTGCAACTATTGTTGTAGTATTTGTGAGCCACGAGGACTCAGCAATCCCATAACCATGGGTATCAAGACTAGCAAAGCTTAAAGGGTATGGAAAAGGATAGTGGTGAGGTTGCAGCAGCGGCTAAGCAATATATGGTGGCTAACTTACGAGTACAAGAATAAGATGAGCATCTACGCAAACGGTCGCAAACTATTAATGATCGCTAAAGATCCTGAACTACCTATGAGTCAAACATAACCTCACCGTGTTCTCTTCTCAAAGTGATAAGAGACGTTCACGGTTACTCACGCGGTTCGTGTGTTTTAATTCGGATCCTCTGTCAAGTTTTCTACAATCGGACATTAAAAAATTCCAATCTGCCACATAACTGCGGGCACGGCTTACGAAAGATCATAACATTGGAGGGGTGTCCCAACTTAGCCCATCACAAGCTCTCACGATCAGCAGAGATAATATATAATATTACCCCTTATCTTAGGGACAATCCGATCAGGCTCGGAATCCCGGTGCACAAGACATTTCGACAATGGTAAAACAAGTCCAGCAAGACCTCCCGACGTGCCGACACCCTGATAGTAGCCGCGCGTATCTCGTCTCAGGCCACGACCGGATAGGTGGGCTTACAAGAAAATGCCAGACCTCGAGTTTCCCCGTGGTGGCCCTGCAGTCTCCCCGTTTGGGACCAACACCATCAGCACTGGCCCCCCCTGTTATGTAGAAAGAATCCTCGGGGACGCGACCCCCTATGCAATTTAATTAATTAATTAAGTTGTTATTATGAGGCAAATTGAAACCAATGTTGGGCCTTGCTGGAGGAGTTTTATTCAAAGACGAATTGTCAAGGGGTCCCTATATACCCAACCGCGTTAGGGACGCAAAAATCAAGGAACATAACACCGGTTTATTAGTTCTGAAGGCGGCATGAGTGGAACAAAACACCGAGAAAAAGGCCAAGCCTTCCACCCATGCCAAGTACATAGGTGTGTTAATAACATATAAGATATATTGTGATATTCCAACAACAAGTTCCAACATGGAGCAATCTTCATCTTCACCTGCAACTAACAACGCTATAAGAGGGGCTGAGCAAGCAGGTAACATAGCCAAACAACGGTTTGCTGGGAAGGTGTCAAAGGTTAGAGGTTTCATGGCAACAAGGAGGGGCTGGCAACAAAAGATAGGTAGCACGACATATAACAATAACATCGAGACATCTAGCATGGCAATGATAGTAAAGGTATCCAAGGGAATGGTCATCTTGCCTGCGATCCCGCAAGGAAGAAGAACAAGTCCATGAAGAAGACGAAGAAGAAGCCACGAAGACGACCCAAGTGTAGCCGAACGAATCCTCACGATCGCAACGGAACAAGCACTAACGAGAAGAAGCAAGCAACACAGTAAACACACCACTCAAGAACAAGACAAGATGCTAAACCAAGTGTGATGCAAGACAAGTCTATATTATGCAGTTCATATCAAGGGATGAAGCACACAACAACAACACAAACCAACAAGTTTAAATGAGGCCGGAATCAACATATAACAATTCCGGTAAGTCCTCATATGCACATTTCTAAATTGGTCCAGATCTGAACAAACATTAAGTTAAAGTTGTTAAACAGCAATTTAACAAGAACCATGATGATATACTCGAAATTCTAGTCAAGTTTCATATAAAGTTTATTAAATTCGGAGCTACGGCCTAGAAGATATGAGCAAAACACGACAAGCATGTCAAATATGCAAGATCAATGTTGGGGATATCGCTTATCGGGAACTTATCGGTCGACCCATGATAAGGGGTAAATCGGCCAGTTTATCGGCATATCAGCCGATTTATCGCCATATCAGCTGATTTATCGGCCGAGTTATCTTATCGGTCAGACAGTGGTAAGCGATAAATCGGTTGATTTATAGGCATATCGGAAGATATCTTGAACAGTGTGCAAGATGCATCCAAACAACAAGCAAACACACTCCAAGCATGTAAACAACATGCTATTATGCTTCTACATGCAAAAACACACAAGTTTCATATATAGCACGCTCAAAACGGAGCAACGGTTCAACACATACACATGAAACAAGATATAACAACAAGTTGTCCAAAAACAGCAACATAGCAACTTTGGAGCAAGGTATATATATGCTACAACACCCGAACATGATAACAAGAGGCATTGATGTGAAATAGACATGATACTTAACAAGCATGAACTTAGAGCACACCCAAAAACTTGCTGGAACACAATTAAACAAGCATGGCAAGATTCAATAAGTTTACAAATTTCTCAGACTTAGCCAAAAATTGGGAAGGCAAAAACATCATCACGATGCTGCCTTAGGAGGCACAAAACAACAAGCATATCAACTCTACTAATTATATAAAGATCATGGACATGTAATATACATAGCATACATCAAACAACTCCATTGGCACAACTCCTTAGGAGGCATGGATCAATAACAACAAGCTTAACCAAATTGATCATGCCGATAACAGTCTGACAGGTACATTTATAGCAACTTGAGAGCAAGAAATAAATAAGCTACAACAGGTAATATATGCAAACAAGGGCATGGATGGATAGAGCATAACATGGACAACAAGACATGATCCTTAGCCAACCAAAAACAAGCATGGATTTGAGTGAGGCGTCAAGCAAACATAGCATCAGGTTTAACAGTTTCAGACTTTGCAGTTTTTCAACAAGTCTCAGGAAACAACAACAGCGAGTAGGCTACTTTACAAGCTTGTAGCAAACACCACAAGACATATCATGAAAATGGCATTGCACCAAAGCAAAGATGGCATGATTGTGCTTCTAAAACATATCGACAAGTGGCATAAAAGACAAACACACCAATAGCTATGAGCAAGACAAAACAGAATCTCACAACAAGTTTCAGCACTTAACAGCCACATGCACTTTTGCAACAGAGATTAACATGGCAATATGGGACCTAACATGAATGCTACAACAACCATCATGTAGAGCACTTCACAATGAACATTTTGACATATCATACACTCCATTTGGACCAACATGCAAAAAGATATCATCACCACAAGCATGCAACAATATTACAATTATCAGCAGTTTTAAACATATATCACTCTTGCAATGATGATTAGGGCATCAAGATGAACTCAAACTAGCATGCCACAGTGGATCAAAATGAAGAGCATATCACAACGAACATTTTGACATATTATATGCACAAAACGGACCAACACACAAAAGGTTACAGCCACTCAAAGTATGCAACAAAATTACATAAACTGGGGACTTAGTGGAAAACAACCTCGGGTCGGGTGGACATGTCCGGGAGCATACGAACGTGTCCGTTGACTAGGGCCCACATGGCAGTCACACATGCAAGGCGGGCGGACGTTGTCCGGCACCAGGCGGACATGTCCGTCGGTGCGGCTCGCGTGGCCCACCGTCAGCGGCACGGAGCGGCGAAGTAGAGGGGGGGCGGTCGGGTGGCTGGCCCGACGAGGAACGACGACGACAGAGCGTGGGGAGGCCGGGGGCGAGCCCGACGCTCGGGGACGGAGCTGCGGCGGCGGATCCGGCCGAGGAGGGGCACCGTCGACTAGATCCCGGCGGCGAGGCGACTAGGAGGTGGCCAAGGCGAGGCGGGCCGGCGGGAACTCGAGGCGGCGGTGGTGGTGGTGCTCGGTGGCGGGGAAGACGAGGCCGGGCGACGGGGCAGGGAGGGGAGGCGGCGAGGGAGGTCCCGACGGCGGCGGAGCACAGCGGCGGGGTTCGGGCGCCGCTGGAGCAGATCGAGCGGGGCGGCGGGGGAGACCGGAGCGGACGGGCGCTCGGGGCCCAGATCCGGCCCACGGCGGACTACGGCTGGGCCTGGCGGGCCGCGCGGCTAGGAGGCGCGGTGAGAGGCCAGGTGGTGCCGCGGGATAGGTGGAGGCGAGGCGGGCGGCGGCGCTGACGAACCAGGAGGCGACAAGTGGCGGCGACGGAGCGCACCGGCGCTGAAAATGAGGAGGGAGTGGCGGCTAGGGGGCTAGGGGCTAGGTTTAAGCCATTTTTGGCAGGATGGAGGGGTATAAATTGGGAAGGGGAGCTAGGGATTAGGGTTAGGAGGGTTTTAAGGCTGTTCCGGAGCCTCAGATCTCGATCCGACGGTTCCGGAGCGGAGGGGGTTTAGTAGGTGGGCTAGTGGGCTGTGTAGGAGGCCTTCAGGCTGAGAGGAGAGAAGAGAGAGTGGCCCGCGGGGGTTTTCGGAGACTGAAAACGTCCGATGAATTTAACCGGTGACTAGTGCCGCTATATTTAACGGTTGGGCTATCAAACGGACTCCGAACGCGATGAAATTTGGCAGGCGGTCTACCTATGCTATAATAAGACCACACGCCAAGTTTCATCCCATTCCGAGATCATTTTCCAGCCACTTATAAAATAAATATTCGGATGTGCCGCAGGCGCGTGCAAGTGTGTCTGGGCTCAGGACGGACAACGAAAAGGACGGGCGAACTCGGACGAATGCAAGTTCTGAAAACATGATGATGTAATGCACATGATGACATGGCAAAATGCAACACGCAAGCAGATGACATGGCAACGACGACGAATAACTGGCTGACACCTGGTGCATCGGTCTCGGGGTGTCACATAACCGCTCCATGCTCGATACTTCTTGTACTGGTTCTTTCATGATGATGACTATTGAATTCAAATGGGATTTATTGGAAAGAATTAAACGCAACTCTGAAGATTGGGATCTCGACGAAGGTAAGGAGTCAGGTATAACGCCTAAGTTTGATTGTGTTAAATCTTTTATGGATACCGATGTTTTCCATGAATTTAGCACTAAATATGGACTTGACTATGCGATAGTAGCTTCTTTCTGTGAATCGTTTGCTACTCATGTTGATCTCCCTAAGGAGAAGTGGTCTAAATTTCATCCTCCCATTGAAGTAAAAGTAGTTTAACCAATTAAAGCTGAAGAAAATACTATCACTTATAATGTTGATCCTATTGTTCCTACTGCTTACATTGAGAAACCACCCTTCCCTGCTAGAATAAATGATCATGCTAAAGCTTCAACTATGGTTCGTAAGAGTAATACTAGAACACCTACACCCTCTGAGCAAATTAAAGTTGAACCTAGTATTGCCATAGTTAAGGATCTCTTGGTTGATAATATTGATGGGCATGTTATTTACCTTTGTGATGAAGCTGCTAGAATTGCTAGACCCGATACTAAGAATAAACATAGACCTATTGTAGGCATGTCTGTTATTTCTGTTAAAATAGGAGATCACTCCTATCATGGCTTATGTGATGTGGGTGCTAGTACTAGTGCAATACCTCATTCCTTATATGAAGAAATTATGCACGATATTGCACCTGCTAAGCTAGAAGGTATTGATGTTACTATTAAGCTTGCCAATAGAGACACTATTTCACCAGTTGGGATTGTTAGAGATGTTGAAGTTTTGTGTGGGAAAGTTAAATACCCTGCTGATTTTCTTGTTCTTGGCTCCCCGTAAGATGATTTTTTCCCCATTATATTTGGTAGACCCTTCTTGAATACTGTTAATGCTAAGATAGACTGCGAAAAGGACATTGTTACCGTTGGTTTAGGGGATATGTCTCATGATTTTAACTTTGCTAAATTTCGTAGACAACCCCATGACAAAGAATTGCCTAGTAAGGATGAAATTATTGGTCTTGCTTCTATTGCCGTGCCTCCTAACGATCCTTTAGAACAATATCTGCTAGACCATGAAAATGATATGTTTATGAATGAGAGAAGGGAAATAGATGAAATGTTATTTAAACAAGGACCTTTATTGAAACACAACTTACCTGTTGAAATCCTCCTCCACCCAAGGGTGACCCCATGTTTGAACTCAAACCATTACCTGATACTCTTAAGTATGCTTATCTCGATGAAAAGAAGATATATCCTGTTATTATTAGTGCTAACCTTTCAGAGCAGGAAGAACATAAATTATTGAAAGCTCTGAAGAAGCACCGTGCTGTTATTGGATATACTCTTGATGATCTTAAGGGCATTAGTCCCACTCTATGCCAACACAAGATAAAATTGGAGAAGGATGCTAAACCGGTTGTTGATCACCAATGAAGGTTAAATCCTAGGATGAAAGAAGTGGTAAGGAAAGAAACACTAAAGCTTCTAGAGGCAGGTATAATTTATCCAGTTGCTGATAGTCAGTGGGTAAGTCATGCCCATTGTGTCCCTAAGAAGGGAGGTATTACTGTTGTTCCTAATGATAAGGATGAATGGATCCCACAAAGAATTTTTATAGGTTATAGGATGGTAATTGATTTCCGCAAATTAAATAAAGCTACTAAGAAAGATCATTACCTGCTACCTTTTATTGATCAAATTTTAGAAAGGTTATCCAAACATACACATTTTTGCTTTCTAGATGGCTATTCTAGTTTCTCTCAAATACCTGTGTCAAAAGAGGATCAAGAAAAGACCAGTTTTACCTGCCCTTTCGGTACTTTTGCTTATAGACGTATGCCTTTCGGTTTATGTAATGCACCTGCTACCTTTCAAAGATGCATGATGGCTATATTCTCTGATTTTTGTGAAAAGATTGTTGAGGTTTTCATGGATGATTTCTCCATTTACGGAACTTCTTTTGATGATTGCCTAAGCAACCTTGATCGAGTTTTGCAGAGATGTGAAGAAACTAATCTTGTCTTGAATTGGGAAAAGTGCCACTTTATGGTTAATGAAGGTATTGTCTTGGGGCATAAAATTTCTGAAAGAGGTATTGAAGTTGATAAAGCTAAAGTTGATGCTATTGAGAAGATGCCGTGTCCCAAGGACATCAAAGGTATAAGAAGTTTCCTTGGTCTTGCCGGGTTTTATAGGAGGTTCATTAAGGACTTCTCAAAAATCTCTAGGCCTCTGACTAACCTCTTACAAAAAGATGTTCCTTTTGTTTTTGATGATGATTGTTTAGAAGCATTTGAAATACTTAAGAAAGCTTTGATCTCTGCACCCATTGTCCAGCCACCTGACTGGAATTTACCCTTTGAAATTATGTGTGATGCTAGTGATTATGCTGTAGGTGCTGTTCTAGGACAAAGAGTTGATAAGAAATTGAATGTTATCCAGTATGCTAGTAAAACTCTAGACAGTGCCCAGCAAAATTATGCTACTACTGAAAAAGAATTTTTAGCAGTTGTATTTGCTTATGATAAGTTCAGACTTTATATTGTTGATTCTAAAGTAACTATTCACACTGATCATGCTGCTATTAAATATCTTATGAAAAAGAATGATGCTAAGCCTATACTTATTAGATGGGTTCTCCTGCTACAAGAATTTGATTTCCATATTACTGATAGAAAGGGAGTTGAGAACCCCATCACAGACAACTTGTCTAGGTTAGAGAATATTCTTGATGACCCACTACCTATTGATGATAGCTTTCCTGATGAACAATTAGCTGTCATAAATGCTTCTTGTACTGCTTCATGGTATGCTGATTATGCTAATTACATTGTTGATAAATTTATACCACCTAGTTTCACATACCAGCAAAAGAAAAAGTTTTTCTATGATTTAAGACATTACATCTGGTATGACCCACACCTTTATAAATAAGGAGTAGATGTGTCAGGGATATGGTTAGTAGGTATAAACCGGCTATTGTAAACCGGATTAGTTATATTATACTTGGTTGTAATATTTTAGTAGAGACCACGGCCCGTGAGATTTCAAGGCCCATGTATAGAAGTATGGTTTGTAAACCGCCAAGAGATGTAACTTGAGAGATAAGAAAGAGAAGACAGAGACCGAGGCGGACACAAGTATGAGCCGGCCTCGGGACTCTGTAAACCGGACCAGGCGTTGCCTCTATTTAAAGGGACGGCCTGGACGGTTCAGGGACAAGCAACAATCAACCCGTCGAGACACAGGCAAAGCGAATCCGCTCCCTGTAAACCGACGCCCAAGCAATACCAAACCAACTAGACGTAGGCTTTTACCTTCTCCGAAGGGGCCGAACTAGTATAAATCCTTTGTGTCCTTTGTGTGCCATGAATCCTTTCAAGCTAACCCGTGCGACGGTTCCATCATCAAGTCCGTTAAACCGGACATCTGCCGTGTTATTTCCACGACAGTTGGCGCCCACCGTGGGGCCTGCGCACGATGGTTTCGAATTCTTGAAAGGCGGCTTCGAAGGGCTAAAGGGTTACGCAGTCGGCCGGATGACCAAGAGTCGTCGCGGCCGGATCTACATCGACGACGCGGGTTGGGGACCGGAGGCCGTTTCGATCGAATACGGGTACCGGGTCCCCTTCGGCAGCATCCGAGTGTTCATCGGCAAAATTGGTGAACCGGGACCTGAGCCGGACACCTTCCCCAACATCGTCGAGCCGGCTCAGCGTGCGAGATCGACCCGGATTCAGCCCGCCATGAAGCGCGTGTTCGTTGGAGCAGTCCACGGAGGACGAGCCGAGGACGGATCGGAATCTGACGGTGCAACAATCGTCTACTCAGATGACGAATCTTCATCCGGGGAAACTGAATCTCTGTATCAGGTGCGGGACGGCCGGTCTGAGGGCGAGTCCGATGGAAACAGTATTCCGGGCCCCTTTGACCCGCCAAACCGGGTGGCGGTCTTCATGGCCGGTTCACAACCCCCGATGAACGGAACGACAGCAGAAACTGGTGCAGGGGGAAGCGGTTCAAATCCCTCCCTTACTGAAGTTCTATCCGCCTTGATCGAGGAGTTCACAGCTAAAGCGGTGGAAGACGTAGCTCCGACAGACAAGGCGCATCATGATGCAGAGCTTCTTCAGTTGAAAGGTCGGATCGATCAGTTAAAAGAGGATTTAAAGGCGGAAAGAGAGATGATAGCCATAAGACAAGCAGAGTTGGATGATCAAGCCTTTTATCTGAGGATGGAGCAGGCTTCTGTGGAAGGAGTAAGGGGGCGAAAGTATCGGTCCCGCCTACCGCCGGGTTACGAATCCGCGAATTTGTTCAGGACACCTGGGGATGGGGCCAGTAATAATCCGGCCTTAAACCGGAGAACACCCCCGGCTCGGGATGAGCCGGTTCAACAGCCCGCCGCAGAGCAGGAGCGTCGGATTACATCGACACCTTATGTTCCTATCCCTCCAGGGCACTATTCAAACCCTTTGGATAATATTGCTGCAGCGGCGGCACGGTTGGCCGCTTTACCCACGGAAGAAACATCCCCGGTGGCGATAGAGGCGCGCAGGGTCCAGAAGCTACTTAATACTGCATTAATGCAGCAGCAAGCGTACTCTCATAGCAGGGAAAGGTTACGTTCAACACCACGTCCCAACCGAAGTTATTCTAGGCATTGGGAGGAGCCAGAGGTATCTAGCAGCGAGCGCAGGAGACATCAGCGCAGGCAGGATAATCCGGCAAGGGCGGAGATGCCAGCCCCAGACCTAAATCGGCCTAGATCGGAGGCCAGGGAGGAAATTCGTCAATCAACACCGGTTCACACAGCCACTGCAGGAACGGGAGCTACGGTGAGCACCTTTGGGGTACAATGTCTTGTCCCCGCTCTACGGAGTGCTAAGTTGCCCAAGGATTTCAAAGGGCCCCGCAAGGTACCTAATTACACAGCCGATTTACCACCAGAGGCTTGGGTGGAAAGTTATGAGATGGCCATGGAGATGCTGGACGTGGATGAATCGGCTTGTGCCAAATATTTTACTATGATGCTTGAGGGTACGGCCCGGACCTGGTTAAAAGCTCTACCACCGAATTCTATTGGGTCATGGGGGGAACTGCGCAGTCAGTTCATTAAAAACTTCAAGGATACATGCAAGCAGCCGATGTCGGTGATAGATTTAGCAGCCTGTGTGCAAGGAGAGCAGGAGTCTACAGCAGCTTGGGTACGCAGAGTGGCAGAGATTTTACACTCCTCGAATGGCATCAATCCTAGTACAGCAATTGTAACATTGGAGAACAATTTCCGGTTTGAATCGTTAAAGTTAAAACTCGGACGGCTTAAAAGGGATTGCAATGACATGGGAACTTTAATGAGTGCGCTGGTGAAATACGGAGACTCTGATAACACCAAGTACCCAGAAGCGGAAGGAGATAAAGCAGGGAAGGCCAGCAAGGCTGGTAAACCGGCGCCGGTTAATCCGGCTACTTCAAGCTTTTTGGGCAAGCGGAAGGCAGAAGGTGGTTCCGATTTTGTGGCTAATACTCAAGTTCAAGGTGGTTTTCAGGGTAATCCGGAGAATTCTACTCTCCAAACCGGCGGAGGAGCTCCGAGCTGGGAGCAGGAGTTGGATCGACCCTGTCCAAAGCATAGCGGAAGGGGGAGAATGGCAAGGCATACTATGAGAGAATGCATACCCCTCATGAAGGCAGTGAACGGCCGTTTTAATCCTCCTAGCCGGCCCCCGCACGGTGGTTCAGGGCCCGGATTTTATGGTTCGGGTCATCAGGGGAATCAATCACATCATCAAGGTGGTTACATTAGTCAGAATAATCAGCAGCAAGGCCAAGGGAGTTATAATAATCAGGGAAACCAGCAGCAACAGCGTCCGCAACAACAGCAACAATCCGGATACCAGAGTAATCCGAAGGAGTTAAGCAGCGGTCAATATCATGTTTTCACCACGAGTTTATGTAAGACAGACCAGAAGGTTTTGAGGCGGACTGTTAATGCAGTAGAACCGGCGACACCGCAATTTCTCCGATGGTCAGAGCAGCCCATTGTATGGAGCAGAGAGGACCACCCATTACGGGTGGATAATCCGGGACATTTAGCCTTGGTGGTAGCGCCTCAGGTGGGAGGATTCAAGTTTACTAAAGTCCTCATGGACGGGGGTAGCAGTATCAATATACTATATTACGAGACTTTCCGTCGTATGGGTCTAACAGATAAAAAGTTAAGAACGTCAAACACAGTATTTCACGGGGTGGTCCCAGGTAAGTCAGCTTATCCAGTTGGTAAGATCGACTTAGAAGTTACCTTTGGAGATGAGTATGATTCCAGATCAGAGATGATCACTTTTGAAGTTGTCAAAATAAAAAGTCCATATCATGCTCTGTTTGGAAGGACGGTTTATGCTAAGTTTATGGCTAGGCCATGTTATGTTTATTTACAGCTTAAAATGCCGAGTCATAAGGGCACGATCACGGTTCATGGCAGTCGCAAGATAGCGGTGGAATGCGAGGAAGGTGATGCAGCTTATGCGGAAGCGGTGTGTGCCACGGAAGAGTTAAAGTTTTATAAAGATAATGTTGATCCGGCAGATATGACCCCGCTGAAGAAACCAACTACCGAGCATGATCCGGCGTTGAAATTCAAGGCAGCGGAAGAGACTAAGCAGGTTGATTTTGTGCCTGGAGACTCATCTAAACAGTTCACCATCAGCGCTAACCTTGATCCCAAATAGGAAAGCGCGCTCATCGAGTTCATCCGTGAGAACCGGGATATCTTTGCATGGAAGCCTTCTGACATGCCAGGTATACCGAGGGAACTCGCTGAGCACAAGTTGAACATTGATCCGAAGTTTAAACCGGTAAAACAGTATCTACGCCGCTTCAATGAAGAGAGGCGCAAGGCTATAGGAGAGGAAGTGGCCAGACTTTTGGCAGCAGGGTTCATAGTGGAAGTTTTTCATCCGGAATGGTTGGCTAATCCGGTGCTGGTTTTAAAGAAGAATGGGAAGTGGAGGATGTGTGTGGATTATACAGACCTCAATAAAGCTTGCCCAACTGATCCTTTTGCTCTACCTCGCATTGATCAGATTATCGATGCCACAGCAGGGTGTGAGCGGCTGAGTTTTCTGGATGCATATTCAGGGTATCACCAGATAAAAATGGCAGTGGAAGATCAAGAGAAGACAGCTTTCATAACTCCTTTTGGTGCTTTTTGCTATGTATCTATGCCCTTTGGGCTCAAGTGTGCACAGGCAACCTATCAGCGTTGCGTTCAGAATTGTTTGAAAGGGCAGATAGGAAGGAACGTGCATGCTTATGTGGATGACATTATGGTCAAATCAAAGGAAGAAAGAACAATGATAGAGGACCTCAGAGAAACCTTTGATAATCTTCGAGCTTACAGGATGATGCTTAATCTGGAGAAGTGTGCTTTTGGTGTTCCGGCTGGTAAGCTTCTGGGATTCTTAGTCTCGAACAGGGGAATAGAAGCCAACCCAGAGAAGATCAAGGCCATCACATCTTTGACAAAACCGGTTTGCATCAATGATGTTCAGCGCATAGCTGGCCGGATCACGGCGCTAAGCCGGTTCATCAGTCGCTTGGGGGAGAAGGCAATCCCGCTTTATCAAATGTTGAGGAAAACGAACCGGTTCATTTGGAGTGAGGAGGCAAATACAGCGTTTGAGAATCTGAAACGGCAACTAGCGAAACCACCGGTTTTAGCTGCTCCCATTGATAAGGAGCCTTTGCTGTTATATGTTGCTGCAAATACACGGGCAGTCAGCGTTGCGATTGTGGTTGAGCGCAAGGAAGCAGGGAAGGAACATCCGGTTCAGCGCCCGGTTTATTATGTGAGTGAAGTACTCACTGAGTCTAAACAAAGGTACCCGCATTGGTAGAAGTTGGTCTATGGGGTGTTCATGGCAAACCGGAAGCTGAAGCACTATTTCCAAGGGCATCCAATAACTGTGGTTAGTTCAGCTCCGTTAGGAGACATAATCCAGAATAGGGAAGCTACAGGCAGGGTAGCCAAGTGGGCCATTGAGCTCAGCCCGCATGAGTTGAAGTATGTACCGCGTACTGCTATAAAATCTCAGGCATTGGTAGATTTCATCAATGACTGGACAGAGTTGCAGACTCCTGAGGAGAAGCCGGATCTTACTTATTGGACGATTCACTTTGACGGTTCAAAGCAGTTGGAGGGCTCGGGGGCTGGAGTTGTCTTAACTTCCCCCAGAGGTGATAAATTTTGCTATGTCCTCCGCTTATTATTTCCTTGTACTAATAATGCAGCGGAATATGAAGCATTACTTCATGGTTTGCGATTGGAAAAGGAGATGAATTTGAGCAGGGTTAAGTGCCTGGGCGATTCAGATCTAGTGGCACAACAAGTTTCTGGCAAGTGGGATTCAAGAGATCCCCTCATGGCGGCTTATCGGCGAGAGGTTGAAACGGTCGCAGGATACTTCAAGGGATATCAGGTGGATCATATAGACCGGCGGAGGAACGAAGCGGCCGACGCTTTAAGCCGGCTAGGGTCGCAACGTAAACCGGTACCACCAAACACCTTTTTGGATGAATTGCACAGTCCTTCGGTTCAAGTACTTTCGGAGAACGACCTAGCTGTTCCGGACCCGGAGGCACAATTAGTTGCAGCACTCCATATGATTCCGGATTGGACGTTACCCTATTTGGCGTACTTAAGCCAAGGGGAGTTACCGGAGGACGAAGAGGAAGCACGGCAGATAATCCGGCGTTCTAAGTCCATGACAATTGCAAACGGAGAGCTGCACCATCGTAGCACTTCTGGAGTATTTCAACGATGTGTTTCAGCTGAGGAAGGTTGTGAGATTCTAAGGGAGATTCATGAAGGGGATTGTGGTAATCATCCCGGATCAAAATCTTTAGTGGCTAAAGCATTCCGACATGGCTTCTATTGGTTAACCGCGCATGCAGATGCGGCGGATCTAGTCCGAAAGTGTGATGCTTGTCAGAAGTTCTCAAGACGTGCTCTTGTTCCGGCACAGGAACTCCGGATGATACCAATAACTTGGCCTTTTGCAACTTGGGGGCTTGACATGGTTGGGCCTTTCAAGAGATCCCAAGATCAGAAAACTCATCTACTAGTAGCAGTAGACAAGTTTACAAAGTGGGTTGAAGCGGAGCCTATAAGCAAGTGTGATGCGGCGACGGCGGTCAAATTCATCAAAAAAGTAATATTCTGGTTTGGCTTTCCACACAGCATCATCACAGACAATGGCACCAATTTATCTCAGGGTGAGATGGAAGAATTCTGTCAACGAGAGCATATTCGTTTGGACGTGTCTTCTGTGGCTCACCCCCAATCCAATGGTCAGGCTGAAAGGGCAAATCAGGAGATTTTGCGAGAAATCAAACCCCGGCTTATGACACCTTTGCAGAGAACCCCAGGTTGTTGGGTTGAAGAATTGCCATCTGTCCTTTGGAGTATTAACACTACACCAAACCGGTCTACAGGTTATACACCTTTCTTCATGGTTTACGGCGCAGAAGCAGTTCTGCGAAGTGACATACGACATGACTCACCAAGGGTAGCGGCCTATGTGGAAGCCGTTAATGAGGAGTCAAGACAAGACGGTTTAGACCGGTTGGATGAAGAGCATGATATAGCTGCGGCACGATCGGCGATTTATCAGCAAGATCTGCGCAGATATCATAGCCGCCGGATTAGAACCAGGACATTCCAGGAGGGTGACTTGGTACTCCGGCTCATCCAAGATCAAACAGATATGCACAAGCTATCCCCGCCATGGGAAGGGCCCTTTGTGGTCAGCAAGAATTTACACAACGGTTCATATTACTTGGTGGACATTCGAGAACACAAGGATTCACGGACATCGGAAGAGGAGACGAAGAGGCCGTGGAACATCGCCCATTTACGGCCATACTATACTTGAGCTATGTGCTCCAATGTATCCTATGTATACATTATGAATAATGAATAAAACGGCACCCTCGGTAGACCGGGGGCTCAGCCCTTTCTCCATATACACAAATCTTGTGACAAATAACCATATCAGTTTGTTATCAAATATCATATTTCAATGTTGGCCGGTTTAGAAACTAATTTTTGCAGAATATGTGAAGGAGCAATAGAACTCTCGGGAACAGGAGATAATATCCGGTTCAAAAAGAGAAGACTCCATGAAGCGCAAACCCACAGGTTCAAAACAGAACAATGGAGGCCCCCTGGGAGTTGGTATCATCCGCTCCGAGTGATCGGATTAAGTTTCATAAATTCTTGCAACCCCCTGAAAAGTTGGACAAGTCCACATTCAGTGATTGGTTTAGATTGACCCACCGGTTCAGGAGGAACCCTGGAGGCCCCCTGGGAATGTCGGTCAATCCGCGTCCCAGTGATCGGAATAATTTTTTCTTTCGACCCTCTGAAAAGTTGGATAGTACCACATTCAGTGATTGGTTTAGATTGACCCACCGGTTCAGGAGGAATCCTGGAGGCCCCCTGGGAGTGTCGGCCAATCCGCGTCCCAGTGATCGGAATAATAGATACGATTCTTTTGGCCCTCTGAAAAGATGGATAATCCACATTCAGTGATTGGCTAGGCCCCTTGGGAGTGTCGGCCAATCCGCGTCCCAATGATCGGAATAATTTTTATACGGTTCTTTCGGCCCTCTGGAAAGATGGATAATCCACATTCAGTGATTGGCTAGGCCCCTTGGATGGTACCCGCATCCATTGATTGGCTGAACCTTGCTTTGAGCCTGGCAGCTCTTTGAAAAAGCCTCGACTACATGGTTTAATTTGCAAAAATTGTGTGTTTCTTGGTGTTTTTTGTGTTCTATAACCTTTTAAACCGAGTGGAACAGCTCCAGAAGTTGACCACCTATCTACAAAATTACAAGTCTGGGTCATGAATACCAGCGAGAGTTAAACCGGCGTTCATCATAACCCGGATCGACCTTCATGATGAGCCAACAAATTGGCAGTACATGATCAGTTATAATGACCGGTGTTTTTTAAACCGGCCTGGCTTTGACTATAAGTCACCAGTATGAGACGACACAATGACCGGAGTTTATTAACCCGGCCCAATTGTGATCAAACCCGGTGTTCATTAAAACCCGGATTGCATGTCAGGCACAAGTTACAACTTTCTGAAACAAGATGAGCCGGATTTATCGACAAGATGGACCGGAGAATTTCAAGAGTCTATTAGGATGGAGGAAGACCGATTAAAGTGACTTTAAAGTCCTGACCGGTTTAAAGTATATTGGCCACATACATCTCAGGTATAACAGTTAGTTTTAATATAAAGATATGCTTATTAGATGTTTCAAGAGAACAAGTTAACCCGTCCAGTGGTAAGCCACTAGGACATATTTTTCGATATTTTCATTTATATGAACAGAAGAAAGCAACCGCATCAGGCAACATGTCAACGGATGAATACTTCATAAAGACAAAATGTTGGATCACAGCACATTAAGTCTCAGCTAAACCTATTACAAGGCATACAAAGCCCAATAGTTGGAAGCATTGTTTGACAAAATAACAATCATGGTTACAGCAATAGAATTCAAGATTGTGCTTCTCCTTGCTGAGATGGCTGGCCACCGTCTTGATCCGGAACGTCTTCATCCTCGTGAAGCGGTTGGAAGTCCGGTGCACGCCAATCAATCTTTGCCAAGGCACGGAAATATACTTCATCGTTGATAAGCTCAACAGGATCAATATCAGGAGCAAAGGTGTGAGGACGAACCGGCGGAATTAAGTTTACAGTATCGTAAACCGGTCGCTCCACCCGCTCGTTCTGAAGGTTGTATGCTGGATGATATCGGGACAAATCAGATTCCACCGCAAGCTTGCTGGCAAGGGGACGCATCTCCTTTGTCAGAGCATAAAGATCTTTTTCATCAAAAGCTGAACCGTCATCCTTGGTATCAGGGAATCCGGTTAACACCTCCTCCGGATCAAGGTCCGGCACCCAAGCTTTAGCCCTTGTTAGAGCCAGAAGAGCGCCCCCTCGGGCTGCCGATTTCTTCACTTCTTCAAGACGAGCGGGTAGAATGGACAATTTATTCAAGGTATCTTGGATAGTTGAAGGAGCCGGTTTACCAAATGAAGTGGCACTGATAATCCTTTGCGTTCCGGAGTACAACTGTTCGACCAAGGTATAGCAGGCTTTGAGTTTTTTCCGTAAGTCGTCCCCAAGATGGGAGACACGGCGTCCTACATACAACAATGAAAGTTAAACCGGTACAAGTCACATGTTACAAAGATAAAGACAGGAATTCAGATTATATTTACCAAAAATAGCAGAGGTCATCAAGTCAATTTGGCGCTTTAACCCGGTCAATTCTTCAGTAACCGGATTAAGTGCTCCTTCAGCGTCCTGAACACGTTTTTCAAGATCTTTTTTCTGGACCTCAAAAGTAGTCCGCTCCTCTTCAAAGTATTTTTTCAAGTCTTCAGCAGTCTTTAAGCTCACTTGAAGTTCTTTCCTAGCCTTTGAAGCGGCTGACTCAGTTTCCGTAAGCCGGCTTCGAAGTTCGTTGATCTCCAGAGCATTCCGGTTCAGCTCAGCCTACAGACAAAATTCAAAAGCAAGATTTGAAGTTACAAGTCTCAAGCACACAACCAAGTTGTCTACTTGACACTTGGGGGCTAATGGCAGTTGAAACAATACAGCAAAGAGAATTTAAAATTACAAGTCTCAAGCACACAACCAAGTTGTCTACTTGACACTTGGGGGCTAATGGCAGTTGAAGCAATACACCAACGACAATTTGAAGTTACAAGTATCAACTACATAACCAAGTTATCTACTTGATACTTGGGGGCTAATGTATGGATCAACAGTTCAAGCTACAAAGTTCTGGATCACCTTCAGTAAAGCAGCTAAACCAGAACTTGGGGGCTGCTATGAGATAAAGATGCGTCAAAAAAGCAGTCAGAAGAAGAAACTTACCTCGTATTTTTCTCTCATCAGGTTCACCAAGCTGGCTTCATAATCCCGACTGCTGTGGAGCCGGTTCAAATACCCAGAATAAATGTCTTGAGCGCTCATGCTGGAAAGACTGGATATGTCAGTACTCCATTTCCCCTTTTCTTGAGCTATCTTTTCCGCTTTAGCTGTATGTTTTGCTAAAACGGTGGGCTTAGCTGGAGCAACATAAGCGGTACCAGTAACCACGACATCAGGAGAAGTGGGTACATTGGGGGGAGTAACGACAGGTGCGAGAATCGAGGAGACAGAAAATCGGATAAAGATCCCGTGACGCCTCGATCTTCGGGATAACCCTTAAAATAAGCTACAGTACAGCTCACGGCGTTAAATGCGGAGATGATGTCATTGTCAGACTTTAATGATCTTGGAGGATGACGTCAGAGCCGGTTTACAAAAAGATGAAGATAAAAGAAGAAAATTATACAAGACAAAGAAGACTGATGTGAACAAGTTCAAATCATTCTGGGGCCTAATGTCAGGGATATGGTTAGTAGGTATAAACCGGCTATTGTAAACCGGATTAGTTATATTATACTTGGTTGTAATATTTTAGTAGAGACCACGGCCCGTGAGATTTCAAGGCCCATGTATAGAAGTATGGTTTGTAAACCGCCAAGAGATGTAACTTGAGAGATAAGAAAGAGAAGACAGAGACCGAGGCGGACACAAGTATGAGCCGGCCTCGGGACTCTGTAAACCGGACCAGGCGTTGCCTCTATTTAAAGGGACGGCCTGGACGGTTCAGGGACAAGCAACAATCAACCCGTCGAGACACAGGCAAAGCGAATCCGCTCCCTGTAAACCGACGCCCAAGCAATACCAAACCAACTAGACGTAGGCTTTTACCTTCTCCGAAGGGGCCGAACTAGTATAAATCCTTTGTGTCCTTTGTGTGCCATGAATCCTTTCAAGCTAACCCGTGCGACGGTTCGATCATCAAGTCCGTTAAACCGGACATCTGCCGTGTTATTTCCACGACAAGATGGTATTATCAGATGTTGTGTACCTGAGCATGAATAGGAATAGACCCTGGAGGACACCATGCTGGAGATACAACTGCACACATGGTACTGCAATCTGGTTTTTATTGGCCCACTCTCTTCAAGGATGCCCGTAAGTTTGTCTTGTCTTGTGATGAATGCCAAAGAATTGGTAATATTAGTAGACGTCAAGAGATGCCTATGAAATATTCACTTGTTATTGAACCATTTGATGTTTGGGGCTCTGATTATATGGGACCGTTTCCTTCCTCTAATGGGTATACACATATTTTAGTTGCTCTTGATTACGTTACTAAGTGGGTAGAAGCTATTCCAACTAGTAGTGATGATCATAACACCTCTATTAAGATGCTTAGAGAAGTTATATTTCCGAGGTTTGGAGTCCCTAGATACTTAATGACTGATGGTGGTTCACGCTTTATTCATGGCGCTTTCCGTAAAATGCTTGCTAAGTATGATGTTAATCATAGAATTGCATACCCTTACCACCCACAGTCTAGTGGTCAAGTAGAACTAAGTAAGAGAGAGCTGAAATTAATTTTTCAAAAGACTGTTAATAGATCTAGAAAGAATTGGTCCAAGAAACTTGATGATGCATTATGGGCCTATAGAACTGCATATATAAAATCCTATGGGTATGTCTCCGTACAAATGGTTTATGGAAAAGCATGTCACTTACCTCTCGAACTAGAACATAAGGCATATTGGGCTATTAAAGAGCTCAATTATGATTTTAAACTTGTCAGTGAAAAGAGTTTATTTGACATTAGCTCGCTTGATGAATGGAGAACCCAGGCCTATGAAAATGCCAAACTGTTTAAAGAAAAAGTCAAAAGATGGCATGGCAAAAGGATACAAAAGCGTGAGTTTAATGTAGGTGATTATGTCTTGCTATTCAACTCTTGTTTAAGATTTTTTGCAGGGAAACATCTTTCTAAATGGGAAGGTCCTTACGGTATCGAGGAGGTCTATCACTCCTGTGCCATAAAAATCAACAACTTCGAAGGCACAAATCCGAAGGTGGTGAACGGCCAAAGAATCAAACATTATATCTCAGGTAATCCCATAAATGTTGAAAGCAATGTTATTCAAACCGTAACCCTGGAGGAATACATAAGGGACACTTTCCAGAACGATTCAGACTCCATGTGGTACGGTAAGTAAACCGACTCCAAAACAGTTCTAATGGCAATTTTTCTATGTTTTGGAATATTTAGAAAATTAGGAAAATAAGATGTAGTCCGAACGGGACACGAGGCGACCACGAGGGTGGAGGGTGCGCCCTACCCCCTGGGCGCGCCCCCTACCTCGTGGGCACCTCGTGTGCCTTCCGGACTCTATTTTCTTGCACGTTACTTCTTTTGGTCGGTAAAACTTTATTATACAATCTCCCGAAGGTTTTGACTATCGCACCACACAAAAATCTTCTGCTTTTGTTTCGAGCTGTGTTTCTGACAGATCCAGATCACCATGACGTCTTCAAGTACCCCCAAGGACAAGTTCTTCGAGAAGGTCATCAACCCCTACCTCGTGGAGGTGCTGCAACACCCTCAAACCATCAAGGTGCATGTGGGGGTGCTGCACATCCGCGATGTTGAGGGACCAAGGAGGACCAGAAGCGTGGAGACAAGACTTGAAGCAAAGGAGCAACAAGTTTTCAAGTGCCAAGGTATGGTGGAACGAGGACTCAACGCCACCCACATGATGATCACGGAGTTCACTAACAACCACAAGCTGGATGCCAAGAACATTGGGGAGGCCATCTTCAAGCTCCACGAGAAAATCGAGCACCTCCAAGCCCAGATCTATGACCTGCAAAACCAAAACTGTGAGTATGAATATAGATTCAAGAAGATGAGTTTGGCTACAAATTTAAGGATCTTAGAGACTCGATCATCCTTCTACGATGGTGAGTCTATGCCTTGGCAGATGGACGGCAAGCCTACATCATCAACAACTCCATCATCACCACCTCTGAAGAAAGAGACATAATCACCTCGGTATGGGCACTCCCTTTGGCAACAGCCAACCTTGGGGGAGGTGCCCCGGTATCGTATCACCATCACACTCCTATCTTTACCATTTTTCTTAGTTCGATCCTTTTGGTAATATCTCGATCTAGTAGAATAAAGTTAGTATGATCTAGTTGTGAGCTTTGCTTTATGATCTTATCTATGTAATCGAGTCGTGAGCAATATAATAAAGATTAGTTTTGAGTCAAGGGCTTGATTATCTCACTATGATCATGAGAGGATAAAAGAAAGAATAAAAAGAATCAAAGAGATCATATTGATCTTATGGAAAGTAATGACTTAACATATAAAGAGTATGATGAATAAAAGTTGTTGAGAGTTGACAAACGTAGTTTTGGTCATCGTTGCAATTAATAGAAAGTAATAAGGAAAGAGAGGTTTTCACATATAAATATACTATCTTGGAAACCTTTTATAATTGTGAGCACTCATTAAAATATGACATGCTAAAGAGTTGATGTTGGACAAGGAAGACAACGTAATGGGATAAGTTTTCTTATATCTGAAATCAAGTATATTGTCATGGATCATCCAACATGTTGAGCTTGCCATGCCCCCTCATGCTAGCCAAACTCCTTGCACCAAGTAGAGATACTACTTGTGCTTCCATACATCCTTAAACCCAGTTTTGCTATTAGAGTCCACCATACCTACCTATGGATCGAGTAAGATCCTTCAAGTAGGTTGTCATTGTTGCAACTCTCTAAATATGTATGATCTATTAGTGTGGAGAAAATAATCTTTATACGATCTTGTGATATGGAAGCAATAAAAGCGACAGACTGCATAATAAAGGTCCATATCACAAGTGGCAATATGAAGCGTTCTTTTGCGCTAAGATTTTGTACATCCAACCATAAAAACACATGACAACCTCTGTACCTCTGCGAAGGTCTATATATTATTCTTGCTTTATAAGAGTCATGGTGATCTTCACCTTTCCTCTTTACATGTTATCCTTTGGCAAGCACCTTGTGTTGGAAAGATCCTGACATATATACCCAATTGGATGTAAGCTATCATGAACCATTATTGTTGACATTACCCTTGTGGTAAAAGGTTGGGAGGCAACACTATAAGCCTCTATCTTTCTCTGTGTTAGATTAAAACTCCATACCCATAAGTATTGCATGAGTGTTAGCAATTGTGAAAGACTAAATGATAGTTGAGTATGTGGACTTGCTGAAAAGCTCTTATATTGACACTTTCCGACATTATGATAAATTGCAATTGCTTCAATGACCAGGATCATAGTTTGTTAGTTTATAATGAAGTTTCTGATTCATACTTGACATTGTGATTGGATTGTTACTTTAGCATAAGAAATCATATGACAATATATATATGTTGTTGTTATAAGAATGATCATGATGCCCTCATGTCCATATTTTATTTTATCGACACCTCTATCTCTATACATGTGGACATATTTTTCGATATCGGCTTCCACTTGAGGACAAGCGAGGTCCAAGCTTTGGGGAGTCGATACATCCATTTTGCATCATGCTTTTATGTTGATGTTTATTGCACTATGGGCTATTATTACACATTATATCACAATACTTATGCCTTTTCTCTCTTATTTTACAAGGCTTACATGAAGAAGGAGAATGCCGGTAGCTGGAATTCTGGGCTGGAAAAGGAGCAAACATTGGAGACCTACCCTAGTTCATCTCTTGTATCCAATCTTTGTATCAAAACCTCACATTGGTACCTATGGGTTGCTAGTAGTGATGATTACTCCTTGTAGTTGATGCTAGTTGGTTTATTTGGTGGAAGATCATATGTTCAGATCCATTATGCATATTAATACCCCTCTGATTATGAACATGAATATGATTTGTGAGTAGTTACATTTGTTCCCGAGGACATGGGAGAAGTCTTGCTATAAGTAGTCATGTGAATTTGGTATTCGTTCAATATTTTGATGAGATGTATGTTGTCTTTCCTCTAGTGGTGTCATGTGAACGTCGACTACATGACACTTCACCATTGTTTGGGCCTAGAGGAAGGCATTGGGAAGTAATAAGTATATGATGGGTTGCTAGAGTGACAGAAGCTTAAACCCTAGTTTATGCGTTGCTTCGTAAGGGGCTGATTTCGATCCATAGGTTTCATGTTATGGTTAGGTTTACCTTCATACTTATTTTGTAGTTGCAGATGCTTGCAAGAGAGGTTAATCATAAGTGGGATGCTTGTCCAAGTATGGGCAGCACTCAAGCACCTGTCCACCCACATTCCAAATTATCAAAGTAACGAACGCAAATCATATGAGCGTGATGAAAACTAGCTTGACGATAATTCCCATGTGTCCTCGGGAGCGCTTTCCTTTATATAAGAGTTTGTCCAGGCTTGTCCTTTGCTACAAAAGGATTGGGCCATATTGCTGCCCCTTATTTACTTTTACCACTTGTTACTTGTTACCAATTACCTTATCACAAACCTATTTGTTATCGATAATTTCAGTGCTTGCAGAGAATACCTTATTGAAAACTGCCTATCATTTCATTCTGCTCCTCATTGGGTTCGACACTCTTATCGAAAGAACTACGATAGATCCCCTACACTTGTGGGTCATCACACTTCACCATTGTTTGGGCCTATAGGAAGGCATTGGGAAGTAATAAGTAGGTGATGGGTTGCTAGAGTGACAGAAGCTTAAACCCTAGTTTATGCGTTGCTTTGTAAGGGGCTGATTTGGATCCATATGTTTCATGCTATGGTTAGGTTTACCTTAATACTTCTTTTGTAGTTGCGGATGCTTGCAATAGAGGTTAATCATAAGTGGGATGCTTGCCCAAGTAAGGGCAATACCCAAGCACCGGTCCACCCACATACCAAATTATCAAAGTAACGAACACGAATCATATGAGCATGATGAAAACTAGCTTGACGATAATTCCCATGTGTCCTCGGGAGCGCTTTCCTTTATATAAGAGTTTGTCCAGGCTTTTCCTTTGCTACAAAAAGGATTGGGCCATATTGATACACCTTATTTACTTTTACCACTCGTTACTTATTACCAATTACCTTATCACAAAACTATCTGTTACCGATAATTTTAGTGCTTGGAGAGAATACCTTACTGAAAACTGCCTATCATTTCCTCCTGCTCCTCGTTGGGTTCGACACTCTTACTTATCGAAATGACTACGATAGATCCCCTACACTTGTGGGTCATCAGGTGGCTACAGAGGCTTGCGGCGGCGGAACTCACGATCTAGGTTTCGTTTCGGGGGTTTCTGTATTTATAGGTATTTTTGGCGACGGGAACAAGTCAGGGGGTCTCTAAGTCATCCACGAGGCAGGGGGAGTGCCCAGGGGGGTAGGGCGCGCCCTCCACCCTCATGGATAGCTCGGGACTCTTCTGGCCCAACTCTTTCACTTCGGGGGCTTCTTTTGGTCCATAAAAAATCCACAAAAATTGGCAGGTCAATTGGACTCCGTCTGGTATTCCTTTTCTGTAAAACTGAAAAACAAGGAAAAAAATAAAAACTGGCACTAGGCTCTAGGTTAATAGGTTAGTCCCAAAAATCATATAAAATAGCATATAAAACATCCAAGATGGATAATACAATAGCATGGAACAATAAAAAATTATAGATACGTTGGAGACGTATCAATTATCCCCAAGCTTAATTCCTGCTCATCCTCGAGTAGGTAAATGATAAAAACATAATTTTTGATGTGGAATCCTAGGTAACATATTTATAAATGTAATCTTCTCTATTGTGGCAAGAATATTATTATTTTTGACTAGAAACTATAGGGGAAACCCCCACAGCAAATCAAACTTTTATTAAAAGGGCTAAGCAGGCAAGTACAAAAAAAGGATTACAAGGGGTAATCAATCTAATCTAAGAAAAAAGAGAAAAGAAAGATACAAGGCCTTAAGGGGGTAGAAAAGACACCCATCTCAGGAGCTCATCCTTATATGCAGCTTTCACTATGTATTGCATAAGGCTGATGTCATGGATAAAAGCACATCTCCATTTATTGAATCTGGCTCTCTCATGCCTGAATAATTTAGCATTTCTGACAATCCATATATTCCAGCAGGCAATGAAGACCACTTCAGTGAAGAAAGGGTTTCCGAAGCTTCTTTTAGCATTGATAACCAAATCTACCATGGAAGTACCAGGTGACCAAGAAATTTGCAGGTAATTCCACACTTTGACACTAAAATTGCAATTGAAGAACAATTGGTCTCTGGTTTCCCTAGTTAGCAAAGGGCAGAGAACACAATTGACCCCATCATCCAGATGCCAGTTTCTTCTGTCCACTATATCTTTTGTATTCAATCTGTCCATAATAAGCATCCAAGCAAACACCTTGATCTTCATTGTGCAAGATGATTTCCAGATCCAAGAGGTCAAGGGGTTAAAGGACTCTGAAGCAAAGCTATGAGAGTAGAACATTTTAGGTGTGAACCCTTTGGAAGTGCCTTTCCCGAACTAGACATCTTTGACTCCAGATGTTCTATTGTGGCCTTCCATTAGTGATTGAAGAGTATTCAACTCATGAAAAGCTTGAGCAGATAGAGGAAGATGGAAATGCGGGTGCACATCTTGTGTGTCAAAGAAGTCTTTAACAGTGACCCAAGGATCCTTAGCATAGGAGAACAGCCTGGGAAATATGAATTGAAGAGTAGAGACCTCTTGATCAAGCTGCCAATTGTCTGACCACATGAGTGTAGTATCTCCCTCATAGATCTGCTCCCAAGAGCTATCTCTGAAGCTTTGCATGACTTTACAGATGTCTTTCCACCAGAAAGAGCCACAATTCGTAGTTCCCTGAGGCACCCTGCCATTGTAGTAGGAATCCCAAATGAGAGATACCCAGGGAATATCCTTCTTGTTAAGAAAGTTGCTAGCATGTTTAAGAAGAAGAGCCACATTCTAAACACCAAGACTAAGAATGCCAAGACCACCCTTATTTTTTGGTCTACAAATAAGATCCCAGGTAGCAAGGGAGGGAGCAGGCTCAGCTCTATTTTTTCTCCAGAGACATTGCCTCTGAATTCTTTCCAAATGCCTTAAAATGCCAGCTGGAACAGCAAGACTGCAAAGGAATTTTTTTGGCATAGAAGACAGAGCAGAATTCAGAAATTGCAGTCTTTCACCTTGGTTTACGAATGAGGAGTTAGCTGTCATTCTCCTTTCCATGCAATCCACCAAAGGCATAAAATCAACCATTTTTGGCCTTGTAGTTCCCACAGGCAACCCAAGGTAAGTGAAAGGCATCTTACCAATCTGACACCCAAAAGCAGCAGCCAAATCCACCATCAAAGCAGAGTCCACATTAATTGGGATAATAAAAGATTTGTGATAGTTCACATCAAGCCCTGTGGACAAAGTGAAGACCTTTAGCATGTCTTTTAGAGCAACAAGTTGATCTCTGTCAGCTGGTAAGATGATCAGTGTGTCATCAGCATACTGAATCACAGGGAAATTTTGATCATCGCAAGGAATGGGCAGGTGGAGGACTCCTCTTCTAAACATGTCATAGATGACAGTTTGTAAAAGGTCAGCAGCTAGAACAAAAAGAAGGGGGGAGACAGGATCCCCCTGTCTAACACCCTTTTTGCAAATGAATTTCCTCCCAGGAACACCATTTAGTAAAACAAATGAGGTGCCAGTAGATAAAAGCTGCTTCATCCAAAGAATCCACTTCTCATTAAAGCGTTTGAATCTCAGAATTTGAATTATAGCCTCATGATCCAAAGAATCAAAACCCTTCTCAAAATCTATTTTAAGAATTACAACTGGCCTCTTGGATTGGTGGAACTGGTGCAAGTACTCAAATGTCCAACCAATGCAATCTTGGAATGTTCTGCTTTTAATGAAACCATACTGGTTCTTGTGAACACATTGCATAATCACATCTTGTAGCCTATTAGCTGCCATTTTGGAGAGAAATTTTAAACCCATTCCAGTTAAGGAGATGGGCCTAAAATCCCCTACTTTTCCAGGAGAAAGTTTTTTGGGGACCAGTGTGATATAAGAGTCATTGATGTTTTCCAGTTTAGCAGTACCAGCATAGAATGTCTGATCTAGCTCATAGAAATCTGTGGAAATTATGTGCCAGCATTTCTTGAAGAATAAACCATTAAAACCATCAGGACCTGGAGCTTTATCCACTGGCATATGCTTGACCACACTATCCATTTCTTCCTTCTCAAAAGGCCTGGTTAGAACATCCAAACCCTCCACTGGAGTAATGGGAGAGGAGAGGTCAAAGCCCATAACAATTCCCCTTGAAGAGCCCATTCTGTTCTTGAAACAATTCCATATAATCACTTCCATTTGTGAGTGATCAGTCACCACAGTCTGTCGGTGTACTAAAGTAGGGGTACCATAGTATCCCGACTTGTGCACGGGCAGTAGCAGCGTCCCGTGGTCTGGCTCACCACGCGCCCGCCGAAGCCCACTCTAGACCCCTTTGAAGCCATTCAAGAACAAAGTATTCACGTTAAGAGACAAGACCCCGGCAAGAGGGGCTTGCCGGGAAGGCCGCACCGGGCTCAAGGTTATCATTCCGGCACAAGACCCTGGCAAGAGGAGCTTGCCAGGAAGGCCAGGAGAATATCACCTCAGAAGGTGTATTGTGGCGCATCATGCGCCCCGGCAGGACCCGGAGAGCGACAAGCTTCCGGGCCCGGCAAGGTAGAGACCCCGGCAAGGTGCTTGCCGGGGGAGGCTTACGCTGTGTGCCTGCGCTCCAGCTCATCTGGCCACGCGTCGCCCTGGGGCCCTTCCAGGGGGCACGTGGCAGATGGCTGTGCAGCCTGGGGTACACGGTGGCAAGCCACGGTGACGAGGCCACCGTCGTGGCGAATGGAGACGCCCGGGCGGACGCTTTTGGGGTGACGGCGACGGGCATTCAATGCCCTTGTCCCCCACCGTCAGGGTTAGGTGCGGACCACTGTTCATGCACTATAACAACCACCACCAATTTTACACTTTTACCCTCCTCTACGTTGACACCTGTCGGTGACCCCTTAGAGCTATAAAAGGAGGTCCATGCACAACGTAGAGGGGGTTCGATCCCAGAAACTTGATCACTCCCTCGCTCGGTGTAGCTAGTACTGTAGATCTTCAAGCTCCCGAGCTCCAGAACTCAATACAACCAAAGCAGGAGTAGGGTTTTACGCGTCCGCGCGGCCCAAACCTGGGTAAACTGCCCGCATGTGCCCCTCGATCTGCTCTTTGTGCTTCCTCCGCTCCCTTGCCGTACCGTAGAAGGGGCTCCGGTCCCATAGGTGTTCGTGGGAGACCAGTTTCCCCGACATCTTTGGCGCGCCAGGTAGGGGGCGTCGAGGTTGTGCGAACCTGATCCGGCGCTCACGCGGGCGCAACCTTCAGCAGCTCCATCAACTTCGCCAGCTTCATCAACTACATCAACATGCCTCCGAAGAAGAAGGCTTCGGAGGTCGGAGGCCCGTCCGCGTCGATCCCTCCACCACCAGAACCGACGGTTGGTGGGGGAGATGCTGGCGGAAGGATGGACGCCGGCGAGGACACTCACGGCATCGCCAAGTCCAAGGACAAGACGGACGACCGGGCGAACTCCAAGACCTCGGCGTCCGTGCATGCACCGCGTCCCTCTCAAGAGGTGCCGGACCAGCAGCGGCGTGGTACCGGGGGTACCATACGCTTGCTGGGGCGTGGCCAAGCCGGCGGGTCGCGGGATGCTCAAGGCCAGCGCGCCGGCACGAGCAAGGCGCGGTCACCGAGGCGCGAACCTGCTCCTTCTAACGCGGTTAGAAGTCCGAGCATGTCTCGTTCCTCGCACCGCTCGCTGCCGCTTCCCTCCTCTCCAGCAGAAGCTCTAGCCAGAGCTCAACTGCTCCTCGACTTCCCTCCAGCGGCAGACAAGGCCGAAGACTGGAGGGCTACGATCCAGAGCCTCATCACCTTCGCCAACAACGACGCGCCGCAGCAGCCGGCAACATCATGGCCGCGGCAAGTCGATCAAGCGAAGGCCGATGGCGACAAGACCGCCGGGGGTGCTACTACCGTGCACTCCCCGCAGCGGAAGCAAAAATCGCCACCCCGCCGGATCAACGTCGACGATGACTCTACAGCGTCGTCGGATCCGCAGGCTCGCCGCGATCAGCGCCAAGTCCTCGACGACAGGCGACAAGAGGACGCTCGAACCCGTATCGAGCGTCGAAGATAAGCCCGAAGACAGTCCGACCAGCGCGCTGGGACTGCTGTCGACATGCACGCGCCCGGTGAACCAGACGACTTGCCGTACGCGGCAGGTTGCCCCGCGTTCACCCGAGAGCTGCGGCAAGTCCAGTGGCCCAGCAGGAAGAACTTCAAGCCCGACGTACCCGAGAAGTACGACGGCAAGACACACCCCTCGGAGTTCCTCAGCATCTACACCATTGCTGTGCAGGCTGCCGGGGGACGCGACGAGAAGATTTTAGCGAACTACTTCCCGCTTGTGCTTAAGCCAAACGTCAGGTCTTGGCTTATGCACTTGCCGGAGAACTCCATCTCTTCTTGGGAAGATTTGTGCCACCAGTTTGTCGGCGCCATCACGGGCGGCCACAAACCCCACGGCCAGGAGAGCGATCTCCACATCCTTGCCCAGAAGGAGGGAGAGTCCCTGCGAAAGTATATCCAGAGGTTAAGCCGCGTTCAGCACAACATCCCCGATGTCCACCCCGCCGCGGTTATCAGCGCGTTCCACCAGAACGTGCGTAACCGCCGGATGAGGGAGGAGATGGCGATGACCAAGATCCGGGACGTCAGCGAGCTTTATGCTCTGGCTGACAAATGTGCCCGTGCTGAAGAGGGGAGGAGACTCCCCGAAGAGTATGCCGGTGCAGGAGGAAGTGACAGCGAAGATGCCGCCCCGGCAAGGAAAAACCGGCGGCGGAACAGCAAGAAGAAGAAGAACAAGGAGGTACTGGTGGTCGAGCAGTCCGGCAAGGAGGCTGCCGCCAAGAAGACACAGGTTGGTGGCTCCGGCAAGGAGGCTACCCCTGTAGCAGCAGCCGACAAGCAGGACGGCTCCGACAAGCAGTACTGTAAGATCCACCGCACCAAGGGCCACGATCTCTAGAACTGCAAGAGAGTAGAGTACCTCGTAGAACAGCAGAAGGCTGAATACGAGCATCGCGACAAGGAGAAGGCCCAAGGGGGCGGGGGAGAGCCCAGCAAGAAGCGGCCGTTCAATGGCCGGGGAGGACGCTGCGGCAAGGCCAAGCAGCGGCAAGGAGACAGACCTCCCCGGGGTCACGACAAGGATGAAGACGAAGACGATGACGAGGACATGGATGACGGAGATAACAGCAAGCAGGAGTTCCAGAAGGCCACAGAAGTTCTGTGCGTCGATGGAGGTGCCTCTCTGCACACTTCCCACTGCCAACTCAAGCAATGGGTGCGGGAAGTGAACGCAGCTGAGCTGCCCGTCGAGTCGCGCAGACTGCTGAAATGGTCCGGCACGCCCATCATCTTTGACCTTGAGGACCACCCTGACCGCACAACTGCGGTCGGGTGTTTGCCGATGTTGGTCTCGCCAACTATCCGCAACCTCAAGGTCACCAAGATGTTGGTTGACGGCGGGGCCGGCCTCAACTTGATCTCCTCCGCTGTGATCAAGAAGCTGCAGATCCCCGACAGCGAGCTCGAGGAAACCGGGACTTTCCAAGGAATCAACCCGGGAAGGAGCAAGCCAAAGGGGAAGATCACGCTGCCGGTGACCTTTGGCGGAGAGCTTAACTTCAGGACGGAGAGGATCACGTTCGACGTTGCCGATATCCCATTACCATACAATGGGATACTTGGCCGTCCTGCGCTCGCCAAGTTCATGGCAGCTTCCCACTATGCATATAATATGCTCAAGATGCCAGGGCCAATAAGCGTCATCTCTGTCCTCGGCGACAAGAAGGATGCGCTTATCTGCGCCGACAAGATCTACCGGGATGCGGCAGCCGCGGCAGACAGCAAGACACTTGCCGCTGAAGCTCCCGGGGCGAAGACCAAGACCAAGTCCGGCAAGAGCTCTGGAGCCCACTCCGGCAAACGCACCTCTTCGGAGTGCTGCGCTGCCGTCGAGGACGCACCATCGAGCTCCACCGGCAAGTGCAAGAAAGGAATGGTGGCTCCACCGGCAACCAAGAAGGTTCCCGCCAAGGAGGACGGCACTGGTGGTACTTTCACCATCAGTGCTACGCTCGACCACAAATAGGAAAGCGCGCTCGTTGCCTTCCTGCGGGCGAATGTCGACGTGTTCGCATGGCAACCGTCCGACATCCCCGGCATTCCCAGGAAGGTAATTGAGCACAAGCTTGATGTTTGTCCTCACGCACGGCCCGTCAAGCAGAAGGTCAGGAAACAAGCGGTGGAGCGCCAAGAGTTCATAGGTGAAGAAATCAAGAAGTTGGAAGCAGCAGGCCTTGTTAGAGGTGTGCTACATCCCACATGGTTGGCTAATCCAGTTGTCATGCGTAAGGCTAATGGGAAGTGGAGACTTTGTATAGACTTCACTGATGTGAATAAAGCTTGTCCCAAGGATCCATTTCCCTTGCCGCGCATTGACTCCGCGGCCGGATGTGAGTTGCTTTCATTTCTTGATGCATACTCCGGATACCACCAGATATTCATGGCTGAGGAAGATGAAGAGAAGACTGCATTCATTACTCCATGTGGCACGTATTGCTTCATACGCATGCCCTTTGGATTGAAGAATGCGGGCTCAACATTGGCAAGGGTGGTCCACACTGCTTTTGAGCCACAGATACACAAGAACGTAGAAGCCTACATGGATGATATAGTGGTCAAGAGCAAGAGCAAGGATACCCTGATTCAAGACTTAAAAGAAACCTTTTGAGAATCTGCGCAAGATACAACTCAAGCTGAACCCCGAGAAGTGCTTCTTCGGAGTCGCCTCCGGCAAGCTTCTCTGGTTCTTTGTATCCCAGAGAGGGATTGAAGCCAATCCCGACAAGATAAAAGCCATCGAGCAGATTGAAGCCCCGAAGCGCGTCAAGGATGTACGGAGGCTTGCTGGTTGTGTGGCTGCCCTCAGCAGGTTCATTTCAAAGTCTGCAGAACGCGCCCTGCCTTTCTTCAAAATCTTGAAAAAGGCAGGTCCTATGAAATGGACTCCGGAAGCGGAGGCAGCGCTACAAGACTTGAAAGGATACCTGTCCTCCACTCCAATACTTGTCGCACCTAGGCCACAAGAGAAGTTGCTGCTGTACCTAGCGGCAACCAATCAAGTGGTTAGTGCTGCGTTAGTAGCGGAGAGGGAGGCATATAAGGAACCCACAGCCCCGGCAGGCACTTCCAGCGATAAGCAGGGGGCTTCCCCGACAAGCTCTGGCCCCGACAAGGACAAGTCTACGCAGGAACAAGGAGAAGTGCGAAAGAAGATGGTGCAGCGCCCGGTTTATTTTGTAAGTTCCCTCTTGCAGGGGGCTAGATCAAGATATTCTAGGGTGCAGAAATTGCTTTTCGACCTCCTCATGGCCTCAAGGAAGCTGCGCCATTACTTTCAAGCGCACGAGGTAACGGTGGTCACTCGCTTTCCATTGAAGAGGATATTGCAAAACCCAGAAGCAACAGGCAGGATCGTCGAGTGGGCACTGGAGCTGTCAAGCTTTGGTCTCAAGTTTGAGAGTACTTCAACTATACAGAGCAGAGCTTTGGCAGAGTTCATAGCAGAGTGGACACCAACACCAGATGAGGAAGTTCCAGAGACAAGCGTCCCCGTCCAAGAGGCAAGCCAAGAGTGGATAATGTACTTCGATGGTGCCTTGTCGCTGCAAGGCGCCGGCGCTGGCGTGTTACTCATAGCGCCCACCGGAGAGCACCTCAAGTACGTTGTTCAGATGCACTTTCCCAAGGAGCAAGCGACAAACAATACTGCTGAGTATGAGGGTTTGCTTGCCGGCCTCAGAATTGCGGCCGAACTTGGGATCAAAAAGCTGATTGTGCGGGGAGATTCACAATTGGTGGTCCGACAAGTAAACAAGAGTTACCAAAGCCCTTTGATGGAAGCTTATGTCGATGAAGTGAGGAAGCTTGAAGAACACTTTGAAGGCCTGTAGATGGAGCATGTCCCAAGAGCTCAGAATGATATCGCAGATGGCCTCTCAAAGTGTGCTGCAATGAAGTTACCTGTGGAACCGGGAATCTTCGTGCTCAAGCTAACTCAACCATCCGTTACACCATCAGTTGGGCAAGGCAAGAAGAGGAAGTTGGTCTCCGGTGACTACTTGCCGGCGGATCTTCCTGAAGCCGCCGCCAAGGTCCCCAAGATCAACGACCAAGATGCTGAGGAACAGTCTGCTCCTGCGGACCCAAGGGTCTGTACAGTTGAAGCAGGCGTTCCCGACAAGCCTTGCCCCGGCAGGCTTGCCGGGGAACACTCAGCTCCGGCAGAGCCACAGGTTCTTGCCGTAGAAGCTGAGGAACCCGTAGCAGCCCTGATGCCTTTAGTCCTTGTTGTTGAGCCTCAGGCTCCAGCATGGGCACAGCAAATCGTCCGTTTTCTTCAAACTGGAGAACTTCCCGAAGAACCAGAAGAGATAGAAAGGATAACCAGGCAGTCAAGTATGTACCAGTTCCTTGGCAACGAGCTGTACAGAAGAAGACTCAATGGTGTCAGGTTGAAGTGCATTTCCCGGGAAGATGGACAGAAGCTGTTGGCAGAGGTACACGGAGGCATATGTGGCCACCACATTGGCGCAAGAGCACTTGCCGGGAAGGCGTTCCGACAAGGTTTCTTTTGGCCAGAAGCCCTCCAAGATGCAACTGCACAAGTAACCAAGTGTGAAGCGTGCCAGTTCCATGCCAAGCAGATTCACCAGCCAGCTCAAGCTCTCCAGACGATCCCTTTGTCCTGGCCCTTCTCGGTCTGGGGGCTCGACATCCTTGGCCCCTTTCCCCACGCAGTCGGGGGCTTTGAGTACTTGTACGTTGCAATCGACAAGTTCACAAAGTGGCCAGAAGTGGAACCAGTGAGAAAGGTGACAACACAGTCAGCAGTGAAGTTCTTCAGGTCAATTGTTTGCCGTTTCGGAATCCCTAACAGGATCATCACCGACAACCGCACACAGTTCACAAGTCGCACCTTCATGCAGTACGTCCAAGACCTTGGCGCCAAGGTCTGCTTCGCTTCTGTTGCTCACCCGAGGAGCAATGGTCAAGCGGAGAGGGCCAATGCTGAAGTGCTGCGCGGGCTCAAGACAAGAACCTTCGACAGACTGCAGATGTGCAGAAGAAACTGGATAGAGGAGTTGCTGGTGGCTCTTTGGTCAATCAGGACGACACCAAATCGAGCCACCGGACAGACACCCTTTGCTCTTGTCTATGGAGCAGAGGCAGTTCTCCCCACGGAACTCGTATACGGGTCTCCTCGAGTGCTCGCTTATGATGAGCTCGAGCAAGAGTAGTTGCGACAAGATGATGCATTGCTCCTCGAGGAGAACCGTCTCCAGGCTGCTGTACGAGCTACTCGATACCAGCAAGCTTTGCGTCGCTATCATAGCCGCAAGGTCAAGGCCAGGAGTCTCGAGGAAGGCGACCTTGTTCTTCGGCGCGTTCAGTCCGCCAAGAACTCCAACAAGTTGACGCCGAAGTGGGAAGGCCCTTATCGGGTGAGACAAGTCTCAAGGCCCGGCGCTGTCCGCCTTGAGACCGAAGAAGGCTTACCGGTGAGCAACTCCTGGAACATAGAGCATCTTCGCAAGTTTCACCCATAAGGCGCAGTTGCCGTGATCCGCTCCGGCAACCACCTTTTGTACAAGTCTTGCCGCTATTGCATGTAAACCTTTGTACAAAGCCGGGCGTAGACCCCGTGCATCAGTAAAACTTTTGTGCTTTGCACTGTTTGTCATTTTCATGCTTTTCTTTTTACTTGCATGTATCAACTGACATTTTGTGCAGCACACATCCCCGGTAAGCAGTAACAAGCCGCAAGGCTCCATACTTGTGTCTCCTCCCCTTTTCTTTTCTCTCTTAAACAGAAGAAGTGTTCCTCGCGCACAAGTTTGCCGGGGGGGAAGGAGATAGAGGTATGGACCAAGTGTTGTTCAAGAAAGGGAAGCTTTGCCGGGAAGCAAACAATCCATGAAAGCTAAGTTGCCAGAGTTTGAGCAATTCAAATTTTTAAAATTTTTAGTTGTCTTCCTTGAGCGACCACACTTTGTATGGAAAACCTGTGCGCGAAGGAACCTACCCATGGCTAGCCGCACCCTTACTTTGTTTCAAGCACGCTTAACGGCTTAAGTGAGCTGCGACAAGTGTCGCGCCCTTACTTCGTTTTCGAGTTCGCTCAACAATCTAAGTGTGCTGCGACTAGCTGCGGCAAGGTTTCTTGCCGGCAAGGGCATTACTAGCGGGCTGCTAAGAGTCCCGCGCTCAGCGCTCGCGGCAAGGGATCCTTTGCCGGCAAGTTCCCTAAAAGCGTATGGTGGAAAGCATACAAAGTGAAGGAACTAAACAAGGGAGATAACACCGCATTGATTATCCAAAATAAAGTTATATTACAAGATAGCTTGCCGCTGTTCTAACCAACTACTACCCACGACTTAATCGACAGTGGCAAAGGAAGCAGAAAGAAGGGAGCCTAGTCTCTTCGGTCTCCGTCGACCCTCTTGATCTTGCCCGCCTTGGCTACGATGTGGGCAACTTGTGCCTTCAACGCCTCCTGGTCAGCTTCGGGCGGCAGGGTCCGGAGGACGTTGACAAGGTTGATCCCGGGGTTGCGGTAGACGATCTTCGACAACACCCGCTCCATAGTACCCGTGCAAAGCCGACGCGCCTCGTCAGCCAGCTGCGCGGGGATCTTCTCCCGTAGCCGCACGAGAGCCGGCGCCACTCCTCTGAAGAACAGGCTCAGCTTGGCGCTGTGGGGGAGAGTCTCGTCAGGGGAGTACACGAGGTGCTCCGCCCTCAGCGCCACCATCTCCTTGTCGATGTTGGCGGCGGAGGCGACGAGCTCCTCGGTCCACTGCTCCACCGTCCGCTGGAAGTTATTCTGCGACAGGGCAGCACTGTCCAGCAACGCCCTCTCGTCGTGGAGGTCCTCTTTCAGCTTCGTCTCACGGTCCCGGGCGGCGTCAAGCGAGACGGTGAGGGTGGAAACCTTCAGCTCCAAGTCAGCAATGGAGTCCTTGGCGTCGTTGAGCTCTTTGCCTTTCTCGGAGAGGCGGACTTGCAGCTCAGAGTTGGTGTGGGCGTCCTTCTCCCGCGCCACGTTGAGCGCGGCAACCCTGTCCTCGCTCGCCTTCAAGCTCGTCTCCAACTGCGCCACCCTGGCCTCCAGATCCCTCTTGGCGGTCTCTGCGGCAGCAACGGCATCCCTCGCCTCCTGCAGAGCCCCGCCAATGGCCTGCTCGCAAGCGGTGAGGTCGTCCTCATGACCATCGAGGTCGACCTTCCGCTGGTTGAGCTCTCCCTCCCGCCGAGACAGATCCTCGGCGGCCAGTCGCTGCTGCTCCTCCACCTCGGCCTTCTCGAGGAGGAACGCTTGGTGTGCTCCGGCAAGCTCTTCACGCTCCTCCGCCAAGTTCCGGAGGGCCGCCTGGTTGGCGGCACGGAGCTCCGCGGCACGCTTCTCCAGATCAGCACCAGCCTTGGCAGCCAAAGCCTCCCGGGACTCCAACTTAGCTTGCCTGGCCCGGTACAAGCCCAGGAGTCGACGAAGGAGTTGCTCCTCTTCGGGCTCATCGCTGCTGCCGGGCGCGTCGACAATCCTCAGCCCGGCGGAGGCGAGAACTTCTCCGTCGAAGGTCTCCCCCTCCGCGGGTGCCCTTGATGAGGACGCCCACGGGACTTGGATAAAGACCCCGTTGGCGGCCTCCAGATAGACACCCGACCCAGCCGCGGGGGCGGAGGGGTCGGCGGCCGGTGCAGCGTCCGGCGCTCCTGCGGCCTCAGGGCCAGCAGTGTGGTCGCCGGTCCCTTCCCCAACTGCCGCGTCAGCGGTCGGGGCGGTCTCCTCGGCGGCTGGCTCGTCAGCACCAGCCATTCCTTCGGTGGTGGCGTCGTCAGCATTGCCGCGCACGTCTTCCTCGGCGATGGTCTCCGTCTCAATCGGCTCCGGGGCGGGCGGATCTAACAGAAGAAAAAGAAAAGAAAAATCGTCAAGCAAATATCCAAAAAGACGAATCCAAGAAGAAGAAATCACAAGGGTTACCTGCGCGGGCCTCTTCTGTAACGGGGTCCCTCGCCAGGGAGTTCTCCCTTGGCGGCGTAGTAGAAGCCCCCGCCGGAGGAGGGCCGCTGGCACCTTCCCTTGTCGGGGTGCTCGCCCTTGGCGGGGTACTCACCCTTGGCGGAGTACCCATCCTTGGCGGAGCGCTGTCCCTCGCCGGGGAGCTCATCCTTGGCGGGGAGGGTGGAACAAGCGGCTCGTCGGGGGCGGCCTCTTGGTGCTCCTGCGTCTGCGGCTCCACTTCTGCACAAGACAACAAGCAAACAAGACATCAATAAGGATAACAACCTCAAGCGCCCCCATCAAGCAGAAAAATGAACACAAGACTTACGCTGGGGGCTGTGCTGGGGGCTGCTCTCCGGAGCAGCAGGCTGGTCCGGCAAGCCTGTCGCTGGCGCGTCGCCTGCCGCTGCGACGGGCTCGTCGTCCTCGAGGTCAACCACAGGGATCTTGGCCCTCTTCGCCATCCTCTGGGTCAAGGTCCTGGAAGCCAAACAAGATCAGAACCAAGCAAGAGAAATCAAGACAATAGAAACAAAAATCAAAGGAAAAAGGAATTGCAAGTGCTTACTGTTCCTCCTCTTCGTCGGAGCTGAGGGCAGAGAAGTCAAACTCCGCCTCACGTGCTCCAGCGCGAGGAGCTGGAGGAGAAGGCTCCCTCGGGCGCTTGGCGGGCTCCGGAGCCGAGGGTTGTGAAGACCCCGCGCCGGTCGTCGCTGAAGACCGAGGGGCAGAAGGAACACCAGAGCTACTCCGGGAAGATCCCCCTTCGCTCGTCGCTCGGGCACGGGGCGCCTCCTTGGCGACCTTGCTTGTTGTGGTGGCACGCGTCGCACGACGCTTCGGCTGCTGTCGGGGCGCCGGTGGCCTCACCGTCTCAGTGGCCTTGCGGAGGCGCTTCTTCGGCTGTGGCGGAGGACTTGGTGGTGGCGGAGAATTCTCTAAGGATGAGGAGGCGTCGTCGTCGAGGTTCAGTGACCCGCCCGAGTCTTCGTCAGAATCGCCCGATTCGGCGTTCTCCTCGGCGGGTTCACTGGACTCGGAGCCCTGCCCGGCAGCCTCGCTCGTCCCGGCAGGCTCCCCGGCAGGCTTCCCGGCAGGCTCCCCGGCGAACTCCTCGGGCGCAATCTTCAACAGCTTGAGGATCTCTTCGTCCTCGGCCTGGCTCACCGCGTCCGCCGCTTCCGCTTCGTCCACGGTGTACCCAAACTCACCCGCAGCCGCAGCTGCGGCGGCCTCCTCCATTCTGGTGGCCATATATGCCACGTCCCAGTCGGTGGTCGCCCGGGTGAGGCCCTTTTTCTCCTCGGGGTTGCGTGGCCGTTCAACCATATTATCAAAAAAGGTCTGCATGGTCTCCTCTGAAGGCGTCAGCCAAGTAGGAACAACCCCGTGAGAGTCACACTCAGGCATTGCCGCGCGGATGGCACTAAGGGCAGAGTTGTTGCACAATGGAACTACTCCGTTCGGCGGTCTGAACCACTCCGGGTGCTTGGGGTCATGTTTGAACAGCTCCCGGACCATCCCCTTGAGTTCCAAGACAGTGAAGTTATAATTCAACCCGGGGCGCAGCCTCATGCGGTCTGCCGCGTTGCCGAACTCCCAGGCAGGCCTCTTCCTTTCCTGCAGAGGGGCAATGCGGCGGCGGAGGAAATCAGCCCCAACTTCACCTACAGTAAGGTTGGCGGCCCGGAGGCGAAGGATCCTAGTGAGGGCAATCTGTAGCTTGTCGTCCTCCGGGGCCAAGTCACTCCAATCCTTGCCGCGCACTATTGCAGTCCGGCGCGGCGAGATAAACTGCTCGGGTTCATCTTCCATGACCCAGCACCAATCAGCCCTCCACTCTTCCCACTTGCCGCGGAGCTCTCCGATCAAGTACGCCTCCTTCTTGCCGAGCCTTAAGATCCAGGAGATGCCGCCGGAGAGTGGAGATCCGGATTCTACTCTAGGTGTGAAGAAGTGGCGGAAGAGAGCTACGTTTGGGTGAACCCCGACATAGTTTTCGCACAGATGTGCGAAAACGGCCAAGGTAAGGACGGCATTCGGGGTGAAGTCTAAGAGATGGAATCCATATGTGTTCATCACATCGCAGAAAAACTCTGAATACGGAGGACAGAGACCGCAATGGAAGAACAAGGCAAAGAAGTGGTAACCTCCCGGGTACAGATCGATGGCTGCGGTGGGGAGGACTCTGGTGCGCGGGTGAGCCTTCGTCTCCCTCGCCCAGAACAAGTAATACTTGTCCCGCAGCTCCCTCGCGCCGAGCCTCGGCGGGAAGACCACCATCCTTCGCCGCATGGCTGCCAGCTTCGCCGCCTTGTCGGACTTCTCCTTCTTCGCCTTGTCGCTCTTCGGGGCCATGGCGGGGACGGCGAGAGAGGTCGATGGCGCTGCTGATGCTAGAGACGGCGGAGGGAAGGGTGGAGCTCGGCTCTCTGTCGACCTTTGGGGAGGCAGAGAGCGGCGGGGGTTTCTGGAGATTCAAGACACAATGAAAGCGATGGGGGGGAACTGCCCCTGCTTTCTCTGCTTTTAAGGGGGAAGTGGGGGACGTTCCGCATTTTCCCATTAAAGAAGCAGGCCACGATCTCTCCCACGACGCCGCAATCGACGCGTGCCGTTAGGGAGAGATGCGGCTGATGCGGAGTGGGAAACGGCGTGCCGTGGGCCGCGTGTGCCCGTGCACTGTTTTGGGCCTGGCCCAACAGCGCTCGGCACCGTGTGTGGCCCAGGCCCGGGGGCTCCTGTCGGTGTACTAAAGTAGGGGTACCATAGTATCCCGACTTGTGCACGGGCAGTAGCAGCGTCCCGTGGTCTGGCTCACCACGCGCCCGCCGAAGCCCACTCTAGACCCCTTTGAAGCCATTCAAGAACAAAGTATTCAAGTTAAGAGACAACACCCCGGCAAGAGGGGCTTGCCGGGAAGGCCGCACCGGGCTCAAGGTTATCATTCTGGCACAAGACCCTGGCAAGAGGAGCTTGCCAGGAAGGCCAGGAGAATATCACCTCAGAAGGTGTATCGTGGCGCATCATGCGCCCCGGCAGGACCCGGAGAGCGACAAGCTTCCGGGCCCGGCAAGGTAGAGACCCCGGCAAGGTGCTTGCCGGGGGAGGCTTACGCTGTGTGCCTGCGCTCCAGCTCATCTGGCCACGCGTCGCCCTGGGGCCCTTCCAGGGGGCACGTGGCAGATGGCTGTGCAGCCTGGGGTACACGGTGGCAAGCCACGGTGACGAGGCCACCGTCGTGGCGAACGGAGACGCCCGGGCGGACGCTTTTGGGGTGACGGCGACGGGCATTCAATGCCCTTGTCCCCCACCGTCAGGGTTAGGTGCGGACCACTGTTCATGCACTGTTACAACCACCACCAATTTTACACTTTTACCCTCCTCTACGTTGACACCTGTCGGTGACCCCTTAGAGCTATAAAAGGAGGCCCATGCACAACGTAGAGGGGGTTCGATCCCAGAAACTTGATCACTCCCTCGCTCGGTGTAGCTAGTACTGTAGATCTTCAAGCTCCCGAGCTCCAGAACTCAATACAACCAAAGCAGGAGTAGGGTTTTACGCGTCCGCGCGGCCCGAACCTAGGTAAACTGCCCGCGTGTGTCCCTGGATTTGCTCTTTGTGCTCCCTCCGCTCCCTTGCCGTACCGTAGAAGGGGCTCCGGTCCCATAGGTGTTCGTGGGCGACCAGTTTCCCCAACACAGTCCCATCAGGTAGTTTCAGACTGGCAATAGAATTCCTTCTGTGCCTCTCTGTAGCCATAGCATGGAAGAATTTTGTGTTCTCCCCCCTACTTTGATGTACCTAATGGTACATCTCTTCTTCCAATAAAGGAACTATAGGTGCAGAAGCTTGTCCACATGTATCTTTACCAATTTCCTGAAGTTGGATTCATGTCTGTAAAGAGGCCTTAATTCCTCAAGCTCATCCAGGAGCAGGATAACATTATTGCACTTGCAAATCAGGGTTTTTACCTTTGAAATGTTTTGCTGCCACCTCTTAAGGCACATTCTCAAGGATTTAATTTTTCAGCTATCCTGGCAGTGATATGGCCCTTCCAAGAGTGTTTTTGCCAAGATGAATTAACACACTCCAAGAAACCATCCAACTCAAGCCAATAATTCTCAAACCTAAAGAGGTTGGATTTTGGAATAGAGGTTTTAATGGAAACCATACATGGCACATGGTCAGATGCAGTTTTGGCTATAGGGAGCACCTCTGTCATTGGATAGTATGAAATCCAATCAGCAGATGTAAAGAACCAATCCAGTTGCTCAAGTAAAGGAATGTCCTGCATGTTTGACCAGTTATATGTTCTACCTTTGATAGGTAATTCCAAGAGGCCCAAGTGCCCAATTATCTCATTAAAGATGAACATATCATTTAGACCTCCACCAGGTAAATTTCTATTGTCCAAGGATCTCATAAAGTTAAAATCTCCAAGAAGCAACCAATTTTCTTCCACAAGAATATTTAAATGATAAAGCCAACTGACAAAACTGTCCCTGGCTTCCCCCTGGCAAGGCCCATAGACAGCCACCAAAGTCCATTTCTCATTAGTGTGCCTAGAAGTAAACTCAATTACCACAGCAAATTGCTGGACCTCCAGTAAAGTCCCAGCAAAAATAGAAGAGTTCCAAACAACAATAATACCACCAGATGCCCCCAAGGAAGGTGAGAAGGCAAAACTATCAAACTGTTTGGGACATAATTTCTTTACTGTTCTAGCATCAAAAGAGGTGCACTTAGTCTCTTGTAGGCAAGCAATAACACAATGGCTTTCATCAACTTTTTGTCTAACAGCTCTTTGCCTATTCTCAGAATTCAGACCTCTAACATTCCAGCAAAAGACATTCCAACTTCTATTTGAAGTACTCATAAAAGATAGTTTTAAACAAGTTCACAAACCATATGACATATAATGCCATATTACAAGAGAACACAAATAAGTCTGAATCAACATTATTACATAGCATAGAAGCATGGCATAGGAACCAGACGTAGCTAGCAAATTTTGGGGCTTGCAAAACCCAACATAATGACGGCACACTACCCATTGGAAGTGAGATTCTGTGCTTCAGCAGGATCCACCATAAGTGCATCCCCAGTTAGCAGCTTGGCATCAATTTCCAGTTCCTTTCCAATTGCGTGTAGGCGACTGATGGGGGTGGGTGGCGGTATGTCAGCATGTGTAGGCTCCTCAAATATCTCAGCCGAGAGAGGCTTGGCTTTGGGCTTCTTCTTCTTGGGCTGAAAAGCAAGCTCTTGGAATGTGGGATTAAACCCATCCCGTTGGGCCGAGCTTCTGGTGCACCTTCAGACTGAGGTTTCAACAAGTGGTGTAGGCGCCAAAGTCTTACATCGCCTCCTTACATTTGCATTTGGAGCATCAGGATCAAAGTCATTAAGCGAATCCCGCACAGCATCATCGACAAATAGAGCACGGGCAACAGGTCTAGCAGGCTCAGGTTCCTTCCAAGTGAGCATAGGAGGAGCATTTTGCTGGAAGGCGAAATCCCAGTTCCTCTTTGAAAGGATCATAGGGGAAAGAGGCCAAAGCAGCAAAGGCTTGGGCATCTCAAAAATAGCAGGTGCATCAGAAGATTTTCGAAAGATCGCCTCCATAGCATGTCAGGGGGTAAAGGCGGCCCAAAGGGAACAGCCATAACAGATAAATACACCTCCAGAACCACGATCATAGGGGGATGATAAACCACAATCGCCCAATTGTTTGCATCCATCATATCTTGATCCTCCTCCAAGTGTTCTTGATTTACAGGTTGCGGTTCGTCAATAAGAATGACTGGTGCAGGATGTAACCGTTGCTGTACATCAGAGCTTTGCTGCGCCGAAAGGTCAATGACCATTGATTCCTGATCCTAAACAGCAGGTTGAACTTCAGACTCATCCCAGTTGCCCCAATTATCACCTTCCACAACATTCTGAACAGGTTCAGGCGGAGGGGGTGCCACATCATTCCATCCCAGAGCAGGGTACGGAGGCAGAAAGAACGGTGGCATCTCCGGGACGGGAACATCAGGGGGGTGTGGATTTCCATTGATGGGCATCCAATCATCATCCTGAGGCATTTCCTCAGCAAAATGAGCACCGATAATGAAAAGAGGTGCCGTCCAAGACACTCTAGCCCCACCCCAAGCAGCAAAATCCATAAAAACCACATCCCTAGGAACTAAAATATCCTTAGGAAAAGAAGCAAACACAAGGGTTCTGACCAGATGCGGGTCCTCACTGATCCAATGATGAAATTTCCAAAGGTGTTAACAGCCGCCGTGATACATTCAGTGTTATGAAGATCCAGCGGAATCCCAAAGAACATAAGCAGACCCTGACGAAAACCTTGAGCACCTCGAAATGTGTAGGATCAAAAGTATGTCTAGAGGGGGGGGTGATTAGACTACTTGACAATATAAAAATTCTGCCTTTTGATCATGAACAGTTTTTGGCAGTTTCACAATGATGATCAAGACAAGTATCACCCTACACATGCAATTCTAGAGTATAAGCAGCGGAAAGTAAATTGCACATGTAGTAAAGAGAGGTGGAGAAGATCAAACGCAATTTGGAGACACGGAGATTTTTCTCGTGGTTCCGATAGGTGGTGCTATCGTACATCCACGTTGATGGAGACTTCAACCCACGGAGGGTAACGGCTGCGCGAGTCCACGGAGGGCTCCACCCATGAAGGGTCCACGAAGAAGCAACCTTGTCTATTCCATCATGGCCTACGCCCACGGAGGACTAGCCTTACTCGGGGTAGATCTTCACGAAGTAGGCGATCTCCTTGCCCTTACAAACTTCTTGGTTCAACTCCACATCTCGAAGACGGAGGCTCCCAAGCGACACCTAACCAATCTAGGAGGCACCACCCTCCAAAAGGTAATAGATGTTGTTGATGATGATGAACTCCTTGCTCTTGTGCTTCAAATGATAATCTCCCCAACACTCAACTCTCCTCACTGATTTGGCTTTGGTGGAAGAAAGGATTGAGTGGAAAGCAACTTGGGAAGGTTAGAAATCAAGTTTCATATGGTAGGAATGGAATAACTTGATCTCAACACAAGGGTAGGTAGTTCTCTTCTCAAAAAGTGTAAGGTAGGAGTGGTAGTACTTTCTGATGGCTCTCTCCACGAATGAAGAGGGGGTGGAGGGGTATATATAGCCTCCACACAAAATCCAACCGTTACACACATAATTGAGCAATCTCGGTGAGACCGAAGTGAAAACTCGGTCAGACCGAAAGTTCAAATATAGTGAACGTTGGGGTTTTCGGTGGGACCGAAAATACCATCTCGGTGTGTCCGATATGAGTCAAAGGTAGGAACTTGCCAGAATCGGTGGGACCGAAATCAACAACTCGGATATTCCGAAATGATGACAAACGGTTACAGAAGGTTGGCAGTCCAGTTTCGGTGAGACCGAACTCAAAATCGGATTGACCGAAATTTCTAGGGTTTGGAAAATAGCTGAGGTGGTTCATCTCGGTGGGACTGAGTTGGAAGAATCGGTTTGTCCGAGATTACTTATGAGTGTGTTTAGTAGTGAAAATTGCTGATAGTTGAAGGAGCTAAATCACTAAGCACTTGAGCAACCAGATCATCAACACAACCTCATCCCCTTTTAATAGTATTGGCTTTTCCTATGGACTCAATGTGATCTTGGATCACTAAACCAAAAATGGAGTCTTGAGCTTTTGCCAATGCTTGTCTTAGCATTTTAAGGGGTCTACTTCTTCAGACATTTCCATACCCATATCATCGAACTTCTCTGAAATGATTCTCAAGTAGCTATTAGTTCAATGATATATATGTTGTTATTAATTACCAAAACCACCCGGGGATTAGTTGCACTTTCAATCTCCCCCTTTTTGGTAATTGATGACAACATATAGATCAAAGCTTCGACAAAAGATATAATCAATGAATAATATCGTCGCTTTGAGAAGTATGTGATAAACAAGAGCTCCCCCTAAATTTGTGCATTATTTAAAATTTGCGTTCGAATGCAAATGCACAATCGATTAGGATTATGGGTCACTCTTCCATGTCACATACATCTTGGTGGAGCGCACAAAATGATAAGAATGAATAACATGCACTCAATCACCAAGACAAGAGTAAATGATCATACAAGAAGGAATAGCATATGATAAGCATTAAGCACACATTAAAGCATAGTATGACCAAGCACTCATTAAGGTAGCATCAAACGTAGTAGCAAGCACACTCAAAGTATCAAGAACCAAAAGAACCAAATGTATCTCAAAGAAAACCGGCAAAAGAACGAAAGAGCACTCTCTCTCTCGAAGCCCTATGATCTATACAATTTCTCCCCCTTTGGCAACAAGTTACCAAAAAGTTCGAAAAGGTATAGAGCTAAGCGTCACTGTGGGCTCTGCTGGCGGCTCCCGTCTGGGTAGATGTCGGAGTAGAAATGACGGCATCGGCGAAGACTTCAGCTGATGTCTGCGCTGGAGGAGTGGATGCTGGAGCTGGAGTAACTGCTGGAGCTGTAGGAGGTGCTGAAGTGGTAGCCCTGGAGTCAGTCACTGGGATAGCTGTTGATCGGGATCCTCTGGGAACCTGAGCAGTCTGGCGATGAGAGTCCTGGACTAGATCATCCTGCATGAGCTCTGCTCTCTCCTGCCTTGCTTCCTCCATGTCCGCCTCAAGCTTGTTGACGGTCACCTGAATCTCTGTCAGCTTCACGTCCAGAGCGTGGATCTTGTCTTCAACAATCCTCTCTAGGCTTTCCTGAGATTGTTCAATGCTGGCCAGGCGTTGTTCAATCCTCTGGGTAGCTTCAAGAATCTGCTCTCCGAAGCTCTTTGGTTTAGCTACTGCTGCTGCTGCCTCTTTGTCAGCTTTGGCTTTCTTAGGAGCCTCAATTTTGGCTTGACCTTCAACTGAGGTTGGATCCTCCTCATCCATCACAACAATGTTGTCTTCATGCTCTGGCTGCAGTGGCAAGTGCTTCCTATCCAACATGAATTTGCCCGTGCCAAACTTGGCATTGATGAGCATCTGAATTTGTGGGGCAAATCCACACGACCTCTTCTGGTCAGCTGCAGTCCTCTTAATGGTCTCTACCATTAATTCCATCACCTTAAAAGGTGCCTTCTCATCAAGAATGTGCAGCATGTTGATAGAATAGCCTCGAATCATGCGGTGGCCTCCAGACTTGGGCATCAAGGTATGCCTCAAAATAGTGTTTGTGGTGGTCAGACCTGCCTGGAGATAGTACACTGAGCCAAGCTTCCACCCTTCCAAATCAGCTGCGGGGATCTCCTTGTACATGTTCTTCATGGAATCATGGTTCTTCTTAGGAATCCCATAGACATCAATGTCGTCCTCTCTCTGCACTGGAGCATTTAGAAGTTCTGCCCATTCTTCAACAGACGAAGAAAACCTTTGACCTTCAGTCATCCAGGTGATCTTGCCATCAGGATAGAAGTGGGCTGTGGCGTAGAACTGCATGATCATCTCGTCATTCCAATCTGTCAGCTTCTGACCCACGAACTCATCAACTCCACATGCAGTGAAGCTCTCATGCACATGGGGAAAGAAGTCTCGGTGCTCTTCACTGTCAATGTACTTCCAGTCAACATACCTGGTGTCTGCAACAATAGGCTTCTTATCCATCAACACGGTCTCATAGAAGTCCTGCTGCTCTCTGGTGTGGAATCTTGGGTCCACAGCAGTCCTTCTCCTCACAGCATATGGATCAGACTGTCTCCATAGCCTGAGACCTCTATCCTTCCTTGCCTTCATATCCTCGGCTTGAGGATGAGCATCATTGTGGAGTGGCAACTTAGGACGGAGCTTCAGCAACACATGTTCTTCATCAGACTCAGACGGTGGCATCTCACCTTTGTTCTTCTCAGAGGCTGGAATGTTCCTGGTTGTCCTCTTGGGCTTGGCTGGAGCTGCCTTGGCTTGAGCAGGCTTCTTGGGCTTAGAAGTGGCTTGAGCCCTAATAGCATCACCCATGAACTTAGCCTTCTGAGGAGGAGGCTGGGGTGCATCTTCTTCTTCTTCATCAGCAGCTGCATCAACATGAGGTTCAGCATATACTACCCTCTTCCTCTTGGAAGTTTTCTTCACCTTACTTGGAGCTGGCTCTTCCAAGTTCAGCTTCTTGGCAACAGCTGACTGCTTGACCTTGCTGGTGCCTTTCTTTGACTGCTGCCCTTCATGCTCTTTGGCAACAACTTTTCTCTTGGGCTTGGAGGTTACTTCCTCAGCAACGAAGTCAGAGTCCTCATCATCAGAATTTCTCTTCTTTCTGATCCTGGTGGCTGCAGGAGGCAAACCACTGGGGGTGCTCCTCTCACCATCATCACTAGGACTACTAGCCTCAGGACTAGTATCTGCCTCAGGGATCTCTGCAAACGGTGACTCAGACCTGTTCTGGCTGTCACTGGCATCTGACATGGCTGACAACCTGTGAAAAGATAAGGTATAGGCAGAGTAGAAGAGTTATCACAACTGCAGAGGTTTTTGCAAAAAAATGAGTTCAAATCTTAGTTTTGAGTTTTCACAGAATGCATTTCGGTCAAACCGATATTCAGTTTCGGTGAATCCGAAGTGTATAACAGAAACCTACACACCACTTTCGGTCAGACCGAAATGGGTTTCGGTCCTACCGAAACACTAGGGTTTCACTGAGACTCTACATCGGTCAAACCGATTTGCACGGCTCGGTTAGACCGAAAGTGCAGTGCAATGGCCAGAGGCCAAATCGGTCATTCCGAATTTTCAAAATCGGTTTCACCGAGATGTGTTCCGTGGAAACCTAAACCTAAGAATTTCGCTCGAAACTAAAACGATCTGATCTGATGTTAAGGAGTTTTCCAATCGTGGCTAGATACATGGCAAACCAATCGTGCAAGAATTAGATGGGGAGCACGAGAGGGATCGAGACTCACCCTAACTTGGTGGAGTCCCTCTACGGCGGCAACGGCGCGGAGAAGAAGACCGTTGACGGCGGCGGAGACCTGCGGCGAGGGCGCACAGGCGACGACGGCGACGATCCGAAGACCAGGGCGACGGCAGCAGGGGACTTGGGGGCGAAACGGTTTGAAGAATTAAATCGCGCGCAGCCCTCAGTATATATATCCCCATACTGTCGGTGGGACCGAGTTGAAAAACTCGGTGACACCGAAATGGCTAACTGCTGTGCAGTTACACATATCGGTCACGCCGAGATTTATAACTCGGTTTCACCGAGATGAAACCTAGATCAGTCTAAGCGTTTCGGTTGGACCGAGATGGAGAAGTTGGTCAGACCGAAATTGACTTAGAAGGTTTTGGAAGTCAGCCTTAGACGGATCGGTGGCTCCGAGTGCTCCTCACTCGGAGGGTCCGAAAATGACTTGTTCAAAGTTGTGATATGAGCATGAATGGAATTTGAGACAAGAAAGCATAGATAGCTAGGGAAGGTACTTAGGCATTCTTGTCCATCCATTTGGCCAGAAGAAAATCAAAACAATCAAAACAACAAATGGATGTCCTTGAATGGATAAAATCATGCATTCAACATGCTCACACAATAAGATAGCAAATGAAATATGTGTCAAACATGCACAACCAAAACTCTAGCTACTAGCACACAATTTGTCGATGACTAGGTCATCTATATATGAGTATTTTGACTTAGGAGTCAAATGAGAACATTTGATCATAGGTCATACTCATCGTTTAAGCACAAGTGGGGTTACCACTTTTACATAAAGCATTGGTGTGTTCACATCATTTGAAGATGCTTTAGCTCAATTTTTAGAGCAAAGCTCCCCCCTAGATGTGAGAACCCCTTTTAAAGGGTCAAACTAACCTTGGGTTGTCGTAGAAGACTTCATGTAGATGTTGAAGATGTGGATGCTCAAAGTTGATGTAGATCATCAAGAGTTGGGAGCTATCCTTTGGATTAGGGCACTTTCAATACCTACATGGGTTAGTCCCACAAGGGACAAACAAAGATATCCATAGACATAGATTGAAGTACACAAAAGATGATGTCCATGAAAGCAATGATTACCTTGTCCCTTGACTTACCAACAAGAGGGTTTGTGACTCCATGAACTAATGCATGATGTGGAAGTTGATTGCACAAGTTCTTGCCAAAATGAATATGAGTGAAGTATGTTGGCGGAGTCACCCTCAAGAACCTTCTAGTTCTTCTTCTTTGGGATCCACATCATCTTGATGGGAATCCTTGGGGTTGTAGTTGAGCTTGACGAAGTAGAACTTGATGTGTCCTTGGGAACCCACTTGACCATGGCTTGAGGTGCTCCAATGAATACATCAATCTCCTCTTGAAGCTTGTCCTTGGCCTTTAGCTTGTGGTCTTGTGGTGGAAGGTCATCTTGAGCTTGTTCCACATTGGAAGAAGTAGGATCATACTTCTCCTTTTGTGAAACAAACTGTGGAGTAGGGTATTGACCTTCTTCCCACTCAACACCTTCGGCGTTGAACTTTCGCTCAAAACCAATCCCTTGATTCTTCCGGTGCCTTCCTTGTTTGCGAACAATTTCCTCAAAGTTCTTGCTTCTGGCAAGACTCTCGTAGACACCTTTCTCTATGATTTCCTTCAATAAGCTATTTTCTTGCTCAAGTGTAACTTGGCTTGAAACATTGTTAGTGGAATCAAGAGAACTACTAGAAGTAACAACATTAGATTTAACATTGTTATTGTTACTACTAGAGGAAGAACTTTTCTTATGCTTGTCATGCTTAGTCTTAATAGGTGGCAAGAAATTAGACAAGAGAAGTCGTTTGGCAAGATATGAGGAACTCTTCTTTCGAAGATCGTCATTGATCGCTTTTAGAAACTCATGTTCTTGCTCTAGAGTGAGCTTCTCGAAGCGTAGCTTCTCATGAGATCTTAGGAGCTCTCTATGATCTTCTTGAGTTGTTTCATGAGCTAACTTAAGAGTGTTTAGTTCTTTAGTTAGACGCTCAATCTCCTTCATAGCATTGTCATTCGACTCTTCTCGACTATAAAGACTACTAGCATTTTCATCGTTACTAAGCTCACTAGATTTATCATGCAAGAGCTCATCTTCACCAAGCAAGTCATCCTCATCACTATCAAAGTCAATGAATTCAGGGTGTGTTACCTTGGGGCCTTTAGCCATGAAGCATCTTCCAATTCCCTCATTTGGTGAATCAAATAAGTCGTAGGAGTTGGAGTTGGAGGATACGAGTGCAAGTCCGGCAACACCTTCATCTTGACTGTAGTCGGAGTCGGAGTGATAGCTTCCATCGGATTGATTGTCGGAGTCGGAGCCGGAGACCCATTCACCTACATGAGCTTGATGTCTTCTTCTTGTGTAGCTCCTTGATGACTTGTCCTTCCTCTCCGAATCCTTGCTTCTCCGAGAGGGTCTTCGTTCATAACGATCATCTCTACTCCTCTCTCTCCGAGGTGACTCATCTCTTGCTCTTCTTCTTGGAGATTCTTCTCTTCTCTTGTGGGGAGCCGTACACTCTTTTGAGAAGTGTCCGGGTCTTCCACAATTGTAGCAGTTTCGATCACGACTAGAAGATCTCTTTTCATCATATGATCTAGACTTTGAGCTTCTTTCTTTCCCTCCATTCTTGTAGAACTTGTTGAAGTTCTTAACCATTAGGCTTATCTCTTCATTGGAAATTAACTTGTCACTTGAGGTTGTGGGAGCATCACTTGTAGCTTTGTAAGCACCACTTGACTTGTTGTGAAGCTCTTCCTTATCCTTAAGTGTCATCTCATGAGCAACAATTCTTCCAATGACTTCAGTTGGCTTGAGGGTCTCGTAGTTTGGCATCATTTGGATCAAAGTGCACACGGTGTCATACTTTCCATCCAAAGCTCTTACAATCTTCTTGATGATGAATCGGTCGGTCATTTCTTCGCTTCCTAAGCCGGCAATCTCATTTGTGATGAGAGCAAGCCTAGAGTACATTTCAGCGACTCCTTCACCATCCTTCATCTTGAACTTGTCAAGTTGACCTTGAAGAATATCTAGCTTTGATTCCTTCACAGATTCAGTACCTTCGTGCATTTCAACCAAAGTATCCCAAATCTCTTTAGCATTCTCAAGACGGCTGATTTTGTTGAACTCCTCGGGACACAAAGCATTGAAGAGAATGTCACAAGCTTGAGCATTGTTTTGCAACATCCGCAACTCTTCCGGTGTAGCTTCGCGATCCGGAACTTTTCCTTCCTCGAAGAATTCACCTTGCATACCAACACAAATAATGCCCCATGCGGCTGGGTTGGACCAAGAATATGCATTTTCATTTTATACTTCCAACTAGCAAAATTTGTACCATCAAAGTAAGGACCTCTACGATAATTACCCTCACTAGACGCCATACTCTCCTAGGTTGTGAAACCAAGCTTATGGAGTCCAATGCAATGGAAACCAAAACAATGGAGACCAAAGCTTTGATACCACTTGTAGGATCGAAAGTATGTCTAGAGGGGGGGTGATTAGACTACTTGACAATATAAAAATTCTGCCTTTTGATCATGAACAGTTTTTGGCAGTTTCACAATAATGATCAAGACAAGTATCACCCTACACATGCAATTCTAGAGTATAAGCAGCGGAAAGTAAATTGCACATGTAGTAAAGAGAGGTGGAGAAGATCAAACGCAATTTGGAGACACGGAGATTTTTCTCGTGGTTCCGATAGGTGGTGCTATCGTACATCCACGTTGATGGAGACTTCAACCCACGGAGGGTAACGGCTGCCCGAGTCCACGGAGGGCTCCACCCACGAAGGGTCCACGAAGAAGCAACCTTGTCTATTCCATCATGGCCTACGCCCACGGAGGACTAGCCTTACTCGGGGTAGATCTTCACGAAGTAGGCGATCTCCTTGCCCTTACAAACTTCTTGGTTCAACTCCACATCTCGAAGACGGAGGCTCCCAAGCGACACCTAACCAATCTAGGAGGCACCACCCTCCAAAAGGTAATAGATGTTGTTGATGATGATGAACTCCTTGCTCTTGTGCTTCAAATGATAATCTCCCCAACACTCAACTCTCCTCACTGATTTGGCTTTGGTGGAAGAAAGGATTGAGTGGAAAGCAACTTGGGAAGGTTAGAAATCAAGTTTCATATGGTAGGAATGGAATAACTTGATCTCAACACAAGGGTAGGTAGTTCTCTTCTCAGAAAGTGTAAGGTAGGAGTGGTAGTACTTTCTGATGGCTCTCTCCACGAATGAAGAGGGGGTGGAGGGGTATATATAGCCTCCACACAAAATCCAACCGTTACACACATAATTGAGCAATCTCGGTGAGACCGAAGTGAAAACTCGGTCAGACCGAAAGTTCAAATATAGTGAACGTTGGGGTTTTCGGTGGGACCGAAAATACCATCTCGGTGTGTCCGATATGAGTCAAAGGTAGGAACTTGCCAGAATCGGTGGGACCGAAATCAACAACTCGGATATTCCGAAATGATGACAAACGGTTACAGAAGGTTGGCAGTCCAGTTTCGGTGAGACCGAACTCAAAATCGGATTGACCGAAATTTCTAGGGTTTGGAAAATAGCTGAGGTGGTTCATCTCGGTGGGACTGGGTTGGAAGAATCGGTTTGTCCGAGATTACTTATGAGTGTGTTTAGTAGTGAAAATTGCTTATAGTTGAAGGAGCTAAATCACTAAGCACTTGAGCAACCAGATCATCAACACAACCTCATCCCCTTTTAATAGTATTGGCTTTTCCTATGGACTCAATGTGATCTTGGATCACTAAACCAAAAATGGAGTCTTGAGCTTTTGCCAATGCTTGTCTTAGCATTTTGAGGGGTCCACTTCTTCAGACATTTCCATACCCATAGCATCGAACTTCTCTGAAATGATTCTCAAGTAGCTATTAGTTCAATGATATATATGTTGTTATTAATTACCAAAACCACCCGGGGATTAGTTGCACTTTCAAAATGATTCACCCTTATCGTGCTTCATGAACCGCACAAAGCGATCATTGCCAAGGGGTTGGGGTGGCAACTGAAGGAGCGAGAATCTGACAGCTGCATCTCGAAGCTCAAAGAGGCTGACTGACCAAATCCACCACTGCGCAGACCTTACTAAAACCCCATGGGCCTGAAGCCACTGAGCAACTTCATCTCTAGAAGCACCGATTTGATCTAGAGGAGGGATTGGCATTACCTCAGCAAGCATAAACTCCTCGTGGCGGCGCACAATTGGGGTATGTGGCGTCACAAAAGTCCGAGGCAGACGAGCAACACCACCATCCACGATGTGGTGGCCCGCCGGCACATACAGCAGAGGATCAATGTGGAAGTTTGCCATCAAAGCTGGGCACCCAGAGCTTACAACAGACGACGATGGCTCGGGCGGAGGGAGGGTTTTAGGCAGCGCAGACGAAGGTGTCTTGGGGCCGGGGCTGATAGAACTCGACGAAGGAGTAAAAGCGGAAGTGCAGGGGAGGTCCAAGTTTGGTAAAAGCTGTGTCAGAGAGATATTCTCGGGAGGGGCCGAGTGAACCTCGGAAGTTGCATCGTTACCGGGTTTTGGTTGCCAAACTAGACCCAAGATCCATGAAAATCTGTTGCAATCTTTTTTTAGCATGGCCCACCCTCACGCAGGAATTACACAAGAGCTTCAACGTGCACGCAGCCACAAAATGACCCTTTTTCAAGCACTTTTGGCACGTCAAAATTTCCTCAACCATATTAGAAACCAAATTATGAAAATCTTCCTTTGCTTGCTGAGAGGAGGGAATATCCGAAGGCCCAATAGAACACACCGCATCCGGAGTAGGCAAAAGCCCAGCAGAATTTGAGGACGGCCCAAAATCACCATTCAAAGTAGAAAGAGGCCCGCTACCCTGACTGCCCGGGGAAAGCTCCTGCATGGGTGGACAATCACATAGATTACGCCTTTGGGAAATTACGGGCGAGCTTACCGTGCCAGACACAATGGGTGGCGAAGCAACTGTCCACTGGAGATCAACAGGAGGGGGGCATGGATGACAACACGTTCATGAGGAGGAACCGTGTATCCAGCATACTCCGCAGAAATAATACTATCCTCAGTGGCTTGATATCGATAACCTTTTCAAACTAAATAATTTTGAAACGTAGCAAAAGAGAGCTTCTTATGAGTAAATGATGGCTTCTTAAAAGAAGACTTGGAAGGAAGGTTATGCATGGCCAAAAGACCAAGAGAAGCATGTCGCTTGGAAGGGCTGACCAAGATCCATTCAACATCACATTCCTTCTTCCAAAGTTTAAACTCACGAACCCAATTAGGACCCCCATTCCCCCACAGATGAAAATAACACTTGAACTGAGGGCAAGAGAAGGAACGAAGATCCATAATATGAAACCCCACATCTTTGCAAGAAACGTTAAAGCTGAATACCTTGTCACCAATGGCAGAAACTAAGAACTCAATGACCGATCCACCCAACGCCGACTCAAGCGCAATTGAAAATGAATCCTTAGTGAGCCAAAAATCATGACGGCTGAAAGAAACCACCAGGGTGAAAGATCCCCATTCCTCCATGGGGTGCACCGAGAGACCAGAGACATTGTAGATCTCATCTGCAAAAGCCTTGCCCTTGCAGAAATCCAAGCCAAGAGTATATCCATATGTAGAACCCATTCTCAATGGGTATTGGAGAGATCTTTGAGAGACGCCAGAGAGATTGATCGGAAGAGAAATCCAAACTACTAGCTGGGGTGGAAGATCACCATGGGACTAGGGTTTAGGGGTGGGTGAGAGGGTGGGAGCACCATTCTCTCTATCCAAGAAGACCTAACCAGCCTCATGTTCTTCGATATGTAATAAGAAGAGTCTTTGGCAAGAATATTCAGATCCATAAGATTCAAGACAAAAGTTTAATATTGATATAAAAATAATAATATTCAAGCATACTAACAAAGTAATCATGTCTTCTCAAAATAACATGGCCAAAGAAAGTTCATCCCTACAAAATGATATAGTTTGGCTATGCTCCATCTTCGTCACACAAAATATTCAAATCATGCACAACCCCGGTTTCAGCCAAGCAATTGTTTCATACTTTAGTGTTCTCAAACTTTTTCAACTTTCACGCAATACATGAGCATGAGCCATGGACATAGCACTATAGGTGGAATAGAATTATGGTTGTGGAGAAGACAAAAAGAGGAAGATGGCCTCTGACCAACTAGGCGTATTAATGAGCTATGGAGATGCTGTCACACCCAAGATGCGATTCTATCTCGATCACTAGATAGAACTTGTGATTGAGGCACAACCACATTTCGCGCGCTTAGCAAGATGGATATCATTACATCGTACCATTACATAAATAGATGGGGATACATACAAGTCATACAATTCCACATGAATACAATACATCATACACAGGACATCCGACTACGGATGAAAAACATGAACATCACAACGACATCCATCTGCTATCCCAGGCTGCCGACCAGGAACCTATCCCAATACTGACGAAGAAGAAGAAGAAGAAGAACTCCAACACAAGGAAACATCGCTCTCACAAGTCATCGGATACCTGCACCTGCAACTGTTGTTGTAGTATCTGTGAGCCACAAGGACTCAACAATCCCATAACAAGGGGTATCAAGACTAGCAAACCTTGAAGGGTATGGAGAGGGTAAGTGGCGAGGTTGCAGCAGCGGCTAAGCATTATATGATGGCTAACTTACGAGTACGAGAATAAGATGAGCATCTACGCAAATGGTCGCAAACTAGTAATGATCGCTAAGTGATCCTGATCTAAGTACGAGTCAAACATAACCCCACCGTGTTATCTTCTCAAAATGAAAAGAGACGGTCACGGTTACTCACGCGGTTGGTGCATTTTATTTCGGATCCTCTGTCAAGTTTTCTACAACCGAACATTAACTAATTCCAATCTACCACATAACCGCGGGCATGACTTTTGAAAGATCATAACCCTGCAGGGGTGTCCCTACTTAGGCCATCACAAGCTCTCACTATCAGCAGAGGTAAAAACCCCTTATCTTAGGGATAACCCGATCAGACTTGGAATCTCGATGCACAAGACATTTCGGCAATGGTGAAACAAGTCCAGCAAGATCTCCCGGCGTGTCGACACCCTGATAGTAGCCGCGCGTATCTCGTCTCAGGCCACGTCCGAATAGTTCAGCCTACAGGTATACCAGATACCTCGAGTTTCCCCGAGGCGGCCCCGCAGTCTGCCCGTTTGGGACTGATACGTCTCCAATGTATCTATAATTTTTTATTGTTCCATGCTATTATATTATCTGTTTTGGATGTTAAATGGGCTTTATTATGCACTTTTATATTATTTTTGGGACTAACCTACTAACCCAAGGCCTAGTGCAAAATGCTGTTTTTTGCCTATTTCAGTGTTTCGCAGAAAAGGAATATCAAACGGAGTCCAAACGGAATGAAACCTTCGCGAGGATCGTTTTTTGGAACAAACGCAACCCAGAAGACTTGGAGTACACGCCATGGAAGCCACGAGGCAGGAGGGCGCGCCTAGGGGGTAGGCGCACCCCCACCCTCGTGGGCCCCTCATAGCTCCACCGACATACTTCTTCGTCCTATATATACTCATATACCCTGAAAACATCCAAGAGCACCACGAAACCCTATTTCCACCGCTGCAACCTTCTGTACCCATGAGATCCCATCTTGGGGCCTTTTTCGGAGCTCCACCGGAGGGGGAATCGATCACGGAGGGCTTCTACATCAACACCATAGCCTCTCCGATGAGTTGTGAGTAGTTTACCATAGACCTTCGGGTCCATAGTTATTAGCTAGATGGCTTCTTCTCTCTCTTTGGATCTTAATACAAAGTTCTCCTCAATCTTCTTGGAGATCTATTCAATGTAATACTTTTTGCGGTGTGTTTGTCGAGATCCGATGAATTGTCGGTTTATGATCAAGATTATCTATGAACAATATTTGGTTCTTCTCTGAATTACTATATGCATGATTAAAATATCTTTGCAAGTCTCTTTGAATTATCTATTTGGTTTGGCCTACTAGATTGATAGTTCTTGCAATGGGAGAAGTGTTTAGCTTTGGGTTCAATCTTGCGGTGTCCTTTCCCAGTGACAGCAGGGGCAACAAGGCACGTATTGTATTGTTGCCATTGAGGATAAAAAGATGGGGTTTATATCATATTGCATGAGTTTATCCCTCTACATCATGTCATCTTGCTGAAGGCTTTACTCTATTCTTATGAAATTAATACTCTAGATGCATGCTGGATAGCGGTCGATGTGTGGAGTAATAGTAGTAGATGCAGAATTGTTTCGGTCTACTTTTCATGGACGCGATGCCTATATACATGATCATGCCTAGATATTCTCATAACTATGCGCTCTTCTATCAATTGCTCGACAATAATTTGTTCACCCACCGTAGAATTTTCTATCTTGAGAGAAGCCACTAGTGAAACCTATGGCCCCGGAGTCCATCTTCCATCATATTAATCTTCAGTCAACTAGCTATCTTTTATTCTGCAATCTTTACTTTTCAATCTATACAACAAAAATACCAAAACTATTTATCTTATTATCTCTATCACATCTCACTTTTGCAAGTGGCTGTGAAGGGATTGACAACCCCTTTATCGCGTTGGTTGCAAGGTTCTTATTTGTTTGCGCAGGTATAATGGATTTGAGTGTAGTCTCCTACTGGATTGATACCCTAGTTCTCAAAAACTGAGTGAAATACTTACGCTACTGTAGGATCGAAAGTAGGTCTAGAGGGGGGGTGATTAGACTACTTGACAATATAAAAAATCTGCCTTTAGATCATGCAATGTTTTTGGCAGTTTCACAATTAAGATCAATTCAAGTAACACCCTACACATGCAATTCTAGAGTATAAGCAGCGGAAAGTAAATTGCACATGTAAAAGAGAGGTGGAGAAGATCAAATGCAGTTTGGTGACACGGAGATTTTTGTCGTGGTTCCGATAGGTGGTGCTATTGTACATCCACGTTGATGGAGACTTCAACCCACGGAGGGTAACGGCTGCGCGATTCCACGGAGGGCTCCACCCACGAAGGGTCCACGAAGAAGCAACCTTGTCTATTCCATCACGGCCTACGCCCACGGAGGACTAGCCTTACTCGGGGTAGATCTTCACGAAGTAGGCGATCTCCTTGCCCTTACAAACTTCTTGGTTCAACTCCACATCTCGAAAACGGAGGCTCCCAAGCGACACCTAACCAATCTAGGAGGCACCACCCCCCAAAAGGTAATAGACGGTGTTGATGATGATGAACTCCTTGCTCTTGTGCTTCAGATGATAATCTCCCCAACACTCAACTCTCCTCACTGATATGGCTGTGGTGGAAGAAAGATTTGAGTGGAAAGCAACTTGGGAAGGCTAGAGATCAAGTTTCATATGGTAGGAATGGAATGGCTTGATCTCAACACAAGGGTAGGTGGTTCACTTCTCAGAAAGTGTGTGGTAGAAGTGGTGGTACTTTCTGATGGCTCTCCTCACGAATGAGGAGGGGGTGGAGGGATATATATAGCCTCCACACAAAATCCAACCGTTACACACACATTTGACCAATCTCGGTGAGACCGAAGTGAAAACTCGGTCAGACCGAAAGTTCAAATATAGTGAACGTTGGGATTTTCGGTGGGACCGAAAATACCATCTCGGTGTGTCCGAAGTGAGTCAAAGGTTAGGGTTTGCCATCTCGGTGTGACCGAAAACAACAACTCGGATATTCCGAAATGCTGTCAATTGGTTACAGAAGGTTGGCAGAACATTTTCGGTGAGACCGAAACTCAGAATCGGATGGACCGAGAAATTAGGGTTTGGGGAAACAACTGAAGTGGTTCATCTCGGTGGGACTGAGTTTGCAGAATCGGTTTGTCCGAGATTACTTATGAGTGTGTTGTAAAGTGAAGAGTGCTGATAGTTGAGGGAGCTAGATCACCAAGCACTTGAGCAACAAGAACATTAACACAACCTCATCCCCTTTTAATAGTATTGGCTTTTCCTATGGACTCAATGTGATCTTTGATCACTAAACCAAAAATAGAGTCTTGAGCTTTTGCCAATGCTTGTCTTAGCATTTTGAGGGGTCCACTTCTTCAGACATTTCCATACCCATATCATCGAACTTTTCTGAAATGATTCTCAAGTGAATATTAGTTCAATGATATATATGTTGTTATTAATTACCAAAACCACCCGTGGATTAGTTGCACTTTCAATCTCCCCCTTTTTGGTAATTGATGACAACATATAGATCAAAGCTTCGACAAAAGATATAATCAAGGAATAATATCGTCGCTTTGAGAAGTATGTGATAAACAAGAGCTCCCCCTAAATTTGTGCATTATTTAAAATTTGCGTTTGAATGCAAATGCACAATCGATTAGGATTATGGGTCACTCTTCCATGTCACATACATCTTGGTGGAGCGCACAAAATGATAAGAATGAGTAACATGCACTCAATCACCAAGACAAGAGTAAATAGCCATACAAAGAAGAATAGCATATGATAAGCAATAAGCACACATTAAGGCATAGTATGACTAAGCACTCATTAAGGTAGCATCAAACGTAGTAGCAAGCACACATAAAGTATCTGGAACCAAAAGAAACCAATGTATCTCAAGGAAAACCGGCAAAAGAACGAAAAGACGAAAGAGCACTCTCTCTCTCGAAGCCCTATGATCTATAACAATTTCTCCCCCTTTGGCAACAAGTTACCAAAAAGTTCGAAAAGGTATAGAGCTAAACGTCACTGCGGGCTCTGCTGGCGGCTCCCGTCTGGGTAGATGTCGGTGTAGAGATAGCGGCATCGGCGAAGACTTCTGCTGATGTCTGCGGTGGAGGAGTGGATGCTGGAGCTGGAGGAACTGCTGGAGCTGTAGCTGGTGCTGAAGTGGTAGCCCTGGAGTCTGTCACTGGGATAGCTGCAGATCTGGATCCTCTGGGAACCTGAGCAGTCTGGCGATGAGAGTCCTGGACTAGATCATCCTGCATAAGCTCTGCTCTCTCCTGCCTAGTCTCCTCCATGTCTGCCTCAAGCTTGTTGACAGACACCTGAATCTCAGTCAGCTTCACGTCCAGAGCATGGATCTTGTCCTCGACAATCCTCTCAAGGCTCTCCTGAGATTGCTCAATGCTGGCCAGGCGTTGTTCAATCCTCTGGGTAGCTTCGAGAATTTGTTCTCCAAAGCTCTTTGGCTTAGCTGCTGCTGCTGCTGCCTCTTTGTCAGCTTTAGCCTTCTTTGCAGCTTCGATTTTGGCTTGTCCTTCAACTGAGGTAGGATCCTCTTCATCCATCACAACTACGTTGTCCTCATGCTCTGGCTGCAGTGGCAAGTGCTTCCTATCCAACATGAATTTGCCCGTGCCAAACTTGGCGTTGATGAGCATCTGTATCTGCGGTGCAAACCCACACGACCTCTTCTGGTCAGCTGCAGTCCTCTTAATGGTCTCTACCATCAAGTCCATCACCTTAAAAGGTGCCTTCTCATCGAGAATGTGCAGCATGTTGATAGAATAGCCTCGTATCATCCGGTGGTCACCAGACTTAGGCATCAAAGTATGCCTCAGAATAGTGTTAGTGGTGGTCAGACCTGCCTGGAGATAATACACTGAGCCAAGCTTCCATCCTTCCAAATCAGCAGCTGGGATCTCCTTGTACATATTTTTCATGGAATCATGACTCTTCTTAGGAATCCCATAGACATCAATGTCGTCCTCTCTCTGCACTGGAGCGTTCAGAAGTTCTGCCCATTCTTCAACAGTTGAAGAAAACCGTTGACCTTCAGTCATCCAGGTGATCTTGCCATCAGGGTAGAAGTGGGCAGTGGCATAGAACTGCATGATCATCTCGTCATTCCAAGCTGTCAGCTCTTGACCCACAAAGTCAGCAACTCCACATGCAGTAAAGCTCTCATGCACATGGGGAAAGAAGTCCCGGTGCTCTTCACTGTCAATGTACTCCCAGTCAACATACCTGGTGTCAGCAACAATGGGCTTCTTGTCCATTAGCACGGTCTCATAGAAATCCTGCTGCTCTCTGGTGTGGAATCTGGGGTCCACAGCAGTCCTTCTCCTTACGTCATATGGATCAGACTGTCTCCATAGCCTGAGACCTTTGTCCTTCCTTGCCTTCATGTCCTCAGCTTGAGGATGAGCATCATTGTGGAGTGGCAACTTGGGACGGAGCTTAAGCAACACATGCTCTTCATCTGATTCAGACGGTGGCATCTCACCTTTGTTCTTCTCAGAAGCTGGAATGCTTCTGGTTGTTCTCTTGGGCTTGGCTGGAGCTGCCTTGGATGGAGCAGGCTTCTTGGACTTAGAAGAGGCTTGAGCCCGAATAGCATCACCCATGAACTTAGCTTTCTGTGGAGGAGGCTGGGGTGCTTCTTCTTCTTCTTCTTCAGCATCATCCTGAGGTTCAGCATATACTACCCTCTTCCTTTTGGAAGTCTTCTTCACCTTGCTTGCAGCAGGCTCTTCCAAGTTAAGCTTCTTAGCAACTGCTGACTGCTTCACTTTGCTTGTGCCTTTCGTTGGCTGCTGCCCTTGGTGCTCTTTGGCAACCACATTCCTCTTGGGCTTGGAGGTAACTTCCTCAGCAACAAAGTCGGAGTCCTCATCATCAGAAGTTCTCTTCTTCCTGGTTCTGGTGGCTGCAGGAGGCAAACCACTAGGGGTGCTCCTCTCACCATCATCACTAGAGCTGCTCGCAGGACTTGTATCTGCCTCTGGAATTTCAGCAAACGGTGATTCAGACCTGTTCTGGCTGTCACTGACATCTGACATGGCTGAAAAACCTGTGAAAAGATAAGGTATAGGCAGAGTAGAAGAGTTATCACAACTGCAGCAGTTTTTGCAAAAAAAAAGAGTTCAAAACTTAGTTTTGAGTTTTCACAGAATGTATTTCGGTCAAACCGATTTCAGGTTTCGGTGCAACCGAAGTGCTCAACAGAAACCTACACACCACTTTCGGTCAGACCGAAATGGGTTTCGGTCCTACCGAAAACTTAGGGTTTCACTGAAACTACTTTTCGGTCGTTCCGATTGGCACAACTCGGTTAAACCGAACTATGCAGTGCAATGGCCAGAGGCCAAATCGGTCATTCCGATTTTCAAAAATCGGCTTCACCGAGATGCATTCCGTGGAAACCTAAACCTAAGAATTTTCCTCGAAACTAGAAGATCTGAACTACTGTATGGGGAACATATCAAACATGGATTGAATCATGGCAACCTATCGTGCAAGAATCGGAAGTGGAGCACGAAAAGGGGTCGAGACACACCCTAACTTGGTGGTGTCCCTCTACGGCGGCAACGGTGGAGATGATTACCGTTGACGGCGGCGGAGACCTGCGGCGAGGGCGCACAGGCGACGAAGGCGACGATCCGTAGACCAGGGCGGCGGCAGCAGGGGTCTTGGGGGCGAACGGTTTGAAGATAGAAATCGCGCGCAGCCCCTCAGGTATGTATAACCCCGTGCTGTCGGTGGGACCGAGTTGAAAAACTCGGTGTCACCGAGATGTATAACTGCTGTGCAGTTACGCATATCGGTCAGACCGAGAGTTTGAACTCGGTTTCACCGAGATGAAACCTAGATCAGTCTAAGCGTTTCGGTTGGACCGAGATTGAGAAACCGGTCAGACCGAAATGGACTTAGAAGGTTTTGGAAGTCAGCCTTAGACGAATCGGTGGTTCCGAGTGCTCCTCACTCGGACTATCCGAAAAAGACTAGAACATAAAAAGGGAGAGGAGATACGGGAGAGTTCGAGGGACACGCGTAGATTAAACAGATGAGGTCCGGCGTAGTTTGAGAAAGGAGAGTGTTCATGGGCCGTGCATTACCTCTGCTCCGACTAGGTGGGTGGGTCGTATTGGAATTTCTTTATTCCAAGTCAAAAAGTCTGAACCCCTCATAAAAAATTCAAAAAATTTGTGATATGAGCATGAATAGAATTTTGAGACAAGAAAGCATAGATAGCTAGGGAAGGTGCTTAGGCATTCTTGTCCATCCATTTGGCCAGAAAAAACAAAACAATCAAAACAACAAATGGATGTCCTTGAATGGATGAAATCATGCATTCAACATGCTCACACAATAAGATAGCAACAGAAATATGTGTCAAACATGCACAACCAATCACTCTAGCTACTAGCACACAATTTGTCGATGACTAGGTCATCTATATATGAGTATATTGACTTAGGAGCCAAATGAGAACATTTGATCATAGGTCATACTCATCGTTTAAGCACAAGTGGGGTTACCACTTTTACATAAAGCATTTATGTGTTCACATCACTTGGAGATGCTTTAGCTCAATTTTTAGAGCAAAGCTCCCCCTAGATGTGAGAACCCCTTTTAAAGGGTCAAACTAACCTTGGGTTGTCGTAGAAGACTTCATGTAGATGTTGAAGATGTGGATGCTCAATGTTGATGTAGATCATCAAGAGTTGGGAGCAATCCTTTGGATTAGGGCACTTTCAATACCTACATGGGTTAGTCCCACAAGGAACAAACAAGAATATCCATAGACATAGAGTGAAGTACACAAAAAGATGATGTCCATGAAAGCAATGATTACCTTGTCCCTTGACTTACCAACAAGAGGGTTTGTGACTCCATGAACAAGTGCATGATGTGGAAGTTGATTGCACAAGTTCTTGCCAAAAGAATATGAGTGAAGTTTGTTGGCGGAGTCACCCTCAAGAACCTACTAGTTCTTCTTCTTTGGGATCCACATCATATTGATGGGAATCCTTGGTGTTGTAGTTGAGCTTGACGAAGTAGAACTTGATGTGTCCTTGGGAACCCACTTGACCATGGCTTGAGGTGCTTCAATGAATGCATCAATCTCCTCTTGAAGCTTGTCCTTGGCCTTTAGCTTGTGGTCTTGTGGTGGAAGGTCATCTTGAGCTTGTTCCACATTGGAAGAAGTAGGATCATACTTCTCCTTTTGTGAGACTAACTGTGGAGTAGGGTATTGACCTTCTTCCCACTCAACACCTTCGGCGTTGAACTTTCGCTCAAAACCAATCCCTTGATTCTTCCGGTGTCTTCCTTGTTTGCGAACAATCTCCTCAAAGTTCTTGCTTCCGGCAAGACTCTTGTAGACACCTTTCTCTATGATTTCCTTCAATAAGCTATTTTCTTGCTCAAGTGTAACTTGGCTTGAAACATTGTTAGTGGAATCAAGAGAACTACTAGAAGCAACAATATTGGATTTAACATTGTTATTGTTACTACTAGAGGAAGAACTTTTCTTATGCTTGTCATGCTTAGTCTTAATAGGTGGCAAGAAATTAGACAAGAGAAGTCGTTTCGCAAGATATGAAGAACTCTTCTTTCGAAGATCGTCATTGATAGCTTTTAGAAACTCATGTTCTTGCTCTAGAGTGAGCTTCTCGAAGCGTAGCTTCTCATGAGATCTTAGGAGCTCTCTATGATCTTCTTGAGTTGTTTCATGAGCTAACTTAAGAGTGTTTAGTTCTTTAGTTAGACGCTCAATCTCCTTCATAGCATTGTCATTCGACTCTTCTCGACTATAAAGACTACTAGCATTTTCATCATTACTAAGCTCACTAGATTTATCATGCAAGAGCTCATCTTCACCAAGCAAGTCATCCTCATCACTATCAAAGTCAATGAATTCAGGGTGTGTTACCTTGGGGCCTTTAGCCATGAAGCATCTTCCAATTCCCTCATTTGGTGAATCAAATAAGTCGTAGGAGTTGGAGTTGGAGGATACTAGTGCAAGTCCGGCAACACCTTCATCTTGACTATAGTCGGAGTCGGAGTGATAGCTTCCATTGGATTGATTGTCAGAGTCGGAGCCGGAGACCCATTCACCAACATGAGCTTGATGTCTTCTTCTTGTGTAGCTCCTTGATGACTTGTCTTTCCTCTCCGAATCCTTGCTTCTCCGAGAGGGTCTTCGTTCATAACGATCATCTCTACTCCTTCTCTCTCTCCGAGGTGACTCATCTCTTGCTCTTCTTCTTGGAGATTCTTCTCTTCTCTTGTGGGGAGCCGTACACTCATTTCAGAAGTGTCCGGGTCTTCCACAATTGTAGCAGTTTCGATCACGGCTAGAAAATCTCTTTTCATCATATGATCTAGACTTTGAGCTTCTTTCTTTGCCTCTATTCTTGTAGAACTTGTTGAAGTTCTTGACAATTAGGCTTATCTCTTCATTGGAAACTAGCTTGTCACTTGAGGTAGTAGGAGCATCACTTGTAGCTTTGTAAGCACCACTTGACTTGTTGTGAAGCTCTTCCTTATCCTTAAGTGTCATCTCATGAGCAACAATTCTTCCAATGACTTCAGTTGGCTTGAGAGTCTTGTAGTTTGGCATCATTTGGATCAAAGTGCACACGGTGTCATACTTTCCATCCAAAGCTCTGAGAATCTTCTTAATGATGAATCGGTCGGTCATTTCTTCGCTTCCTAAGCCAGCAATCTCATTTGTGATGAGAGCAAGCCTAGAGTACATTTCAGCGACTCCTTCACCATCCTTCATCTTGAACTTGTCAAGTTGACCTTGAAGAATATCTAGCTTTGATTCCTTCACAGATTCAGTACCTTCGTGCATTTCAACCAAAGTATCCCAAATCTCTTTAGCATTCTCAAGACGGCTGATTTTGTTGAACTCTTCGGGACACAAAGCATTGAAGAGAATGTCACAAGCTTGAGCATTGTTTTGCAACATCTTCAATTCTTCAGGTGTAGCTTCGCGATCCGGAACTTTTCCTTCTTCAAAGAAATCACCTTGCATGCCAACACAAATAATGCCCCATGCGGCTGGGTTATGACCAAGAATATGCATTTTCATTTTATGCTTCCAACTAGCAAAATTTGTACCATCAAAGTAAGGACCTCTACGATAATTACCCTCACTAGACGCCATACTCTCCTAGGTTGTGAAACCAAGCTTATGGAGTCCAATGCAATGGAAACCAAGGCAATGGAGACCAAAGCTCTGATACCACTTGTAGGATCGAAAGTAGGTCTAGAGGGGGGGTGATTAGACTACTTGACAATATAAAAAATCTGCCTTTAGATCATGCAATGTTTTTGGCAGTTTCACAATTAAGATCAATTCAAGTATCACCCTACACATGCAATTCTAGAGTATAAGCAGCGGAAAGTAAATTGCACATGTAAAAGAGAGGTGGAGAAGATCAAACGCAGTTTGGTGACACGAAGATTTTTGTCGTGGTTCCGATAGGTGGTGCTATCGTACATCCACGTTGATGGAGACTTCAACCCACGGAGGGTAACGGCTGCGCGAGTCCACGGAGGGCTCCACCCACGAAGAAGCAACCTTGTCTATTCCATCACGGCCTACGCCCACGGAGGACTAGCCTTACTCGGGGTAGATCTTCACGAAGTAGGCGATCTCCTTGCCCTTACAAACTTCTTGGTTCAACTCCACATCTCAAAGACGGAGGCTCCCAAGCGACACCTAACCAATCTAGGAGGCACCACCCCCCAAAAGGTAATAGACGGTGTTGATGATGATGAACTCCTTGCTCTTGTGCTTCAGATGATAATCTCCCCAACACTCAACTCTCCTCACTGATATGGCTGTGGTGGAAGAAAGATTTGAGTGGAAAGCAACTTGGGAAGGCTAGAGATCAAGTTTCATATGGTAGGAATGGAATGGCTTGATCTCAACACAAGGGTAGGTGGTTCACTTCTCAGAAAGTGTGTGGTAGAAGTGGTGGTACTTTCTGATGGCTCTCCTCACGAATGAGGAGGGGGTGGAGGGATATATATAGCCTCCACACAAAATCCAACCGTTACACACACATTTGACCAATCTCGGTGAGACCGAAGTGAAAACTTGGTCAGAGCGAAAGTTCAAATATAGTGAACGTTGGGATTTTCGGTGGGACCGAAAATACCATCTCGGTGTGTCCGAAGTGAGTCAAAGGTTAGGGTTTGCCATCTCGGTGTGACCGAAAACAACAACTCGGATATTCCGAAATGCTGTCAATTGGTTACAGAAGGTTGGCAGAACATTTTCGGTGAGACCGAAACTCAGAATCGGATGGACCGAGAAATTAGGGTTTGGGGAAACAACTGAAGTGGTTCATCTCGGTGGGACTGAGTTTGCAGAATCGGTTTGTCCGAGATTACTTATGAGTGTGTTGTAAAGTGAAGAGTGCTGATAGTTGAGGGAGCTAGATCACCAAGCACTTGAGCAACAAGAACATTAACACAACCTCATCCCCTTTTAATAGTATTGGCTTTTCCTATGGACTCAATGTGATCTTTGATCACTAAACCAAAAATAGAGTCTTGAGCTTTTGCCAATGCTTGTCTTAGCATTTTGAGGGGTCCACTTCTTCAGACATTTCCATACCCATATCATCGAACTTTTCTGAAATGATTCTCAAGTGAATATTAGTTCAATGATATATATGTTGTTATTAATTACCAAAACCACCCGGGGATTAGTTGCACTTTCAGCTACTTTGCTGCATCACCCTTTCCTCTTCAAGGGAAAACCAACGCATGCTCAAGAGGTCACTACAAGAAATATGTCAACTTGTGACCACCACTATTGGTCACTGAATGGTCACAAATTTCCATTTGTGACCTTTTTGTGACCAAAAAGATAAGGTCAAAAGCTGGCCGTCATAAACTGAAATTAACGACCTTCTTTGTGAGAAGGTCATAGACGTTTATGACCGAAATATGCCTACTGTCGTGTTTTGGTCACTAGCAGCCTCCCCAGGCCACGTCGGCATCCAGCGTGGCAAGCTGATGTGGCACAAGATTCAGCCCGGTCTAATTCGGTTTTCTACATGGGCCTAGCCCAACAATTCGGCCTTTTTAATATATATTTTTCCTGTGCTTTTATTAGCTACATGGGACTGGCCCAACAATTCAGCCTTTGATTTCTTTGCATGGCCCTTTTAACAGCAGGTTTTCTTTTTGATCATGTATTTTTCTAGGTCATTTCTTTGCTGGGCCTCTCATGTTTTTCCCTCAAAACTAATTGTCCAATATAACTTGGGCCTAGCCCAGTTCCGAAAAAATTGATCCAATCCAAAAATATATATTATGCCATTGACATTACAACACATCACATCACAAGCTATCTTGAGCCTAGCCCAGTTCTGATACATTTTCAAAGCAACATGCAAATGTTATTATGTTACAACCATTCATTCCAGCAATACTATTTGAGGCTGGCTGAGCTACTACTGAGTTAACTAAGTTTTTACAAAAGGTGAATCAGAAACCTAACGCTACTGCATTTGCATGGCGCTGGTACTTCACAGCAACCAAACATGTAATCTCCTTAATGGAAAGATTTCTTCTCCAAGTCCCGCTTCTCCCTTAGCAATGATCCAAAACATCTGAGCATTCAAAAGAGAACAGAAGGTATGTCACTGTCGGGGAAACTGACCCCCACGAACACCTATGGGACCGGAGCCCCTTATACGTTGCGGTAAGGGAGCGGAGGGAGCACGGAGAGCAGATCGAGGAGCGCACGCGGGCAGTTTACCCAGGTTCGGGCCGCGCGGACGCGTAAAACCCTACTCCTGCCTTGGTTGTATTGAGTTCTTGGGCTCGGGAGCTTGAAGATCTACAGTAGTAGCTACACCGAGAGAGAGAGTGGTGTTGTTTCTGGGATCGAACCCCCTCTACGTTGTGCATGGGCTTCCTTTTATAGCTCAAAGGGGTCACCGACAGGTGTCAACGTAGAGGAGGGTAAAAGTGTAAATTTGGTGGTAGTTGTAACAGTGCATGAACAGTATATGAACAGTGGTCTTTACCTAACTATGACGGTGGGGGACAAGGGCATTGAATGCCCATCACCGTCGCCCCAAAAGCGTCCGTCCATGCGTCTCTGTTCGCCACGGCGATAGCCTCATCACCGCGGCTTGCCACCGTGTACCCTAGGCTGCACAGCCATCTGCCACGTGCCCCTGGAAGGGCCCCAGGGAGACGCGTGGCCAGATGAGCTGGAGCGCAGGCACACAACGTAAGCTTCCCCCGGCAAGCACCTTGCCGGGGTCGCAATCTTGCCGGGCCCGGGAGCTTGCCGCTCTCCGAGGCCCATCGGGGCGCGCGATGCGCCACGATGTCTCTTCTGGGGGAGCTGTTCTTTGGCCTCCCTGGCAAGCTCCTCTTGCCAGGGTCTTGTGCTGAAATGATAACCTTGAGCCTGGTGTGATCTTCCCGGCAAGCTCCTCTTGCCGGGGCTTTGTTCTTCTGACTTGTATACTTTGTTCTTGAATGGCTTCAAAAGGGGCCAGAGTGGGCTTTGGCGGGCGCGTGGTGAGTCAGACCACGGGAGGCTGCTACTGCCCGTGCACAAGTCGGGATACTAAGGTACCCCTACTCTAGTAAACCGATAGGAGCCCCCGGGCCTGGACCACACACGGTGCCGAGCGCTGTTGGGCCAGGCCCAAAACAGTGCACGGGCACACGCGGCCCACGGCGCGCCGTTTACCACTCCGCTTCTGCCGCATCTCTCCCTAACGGCGCGCGTCGATTGCGGCGTCGTGGGAGAGATCGTGGCCTGCTTCTTTAATGAAAAATGCGAAATGTCCCCCACTTCCCCCTTAAAAGCAGAGGGAGCAGGGGCAGTTTCCCTCCATTGCCTTCATTGCGTCTTGAATCTCCAGAAACCCCCGCCGCTCTCTGCCTCCGCAAGGGTCGACAGAGAGCCGAGCTTCACCCTCTCCTCCGCCGTCTCCAACATCCGCAGCGCCGTCGACCTCCCCGCCGTCCCCGCCATGGCCCCGAAGAGCGACAAGGCGAGGAGTGACCAGGCGAAGAAGGAGAAGTCCGAAAAGGCGGCGAAGCTGGCAGCCATGCGGATAAGGATGGTGGTCTTCCCGCCGAGGCTCGGCGCGAGGGAGCTGTGGGACAAGTACTACTTGTTCTGGGCGAGGGAGACGAAGGCCCATCCTCGCACCAGAGTCCTCCCCGCCGTGGCCGTCGACATGTTCCCGGGAGGTTACCACTACTTCGCTTCATTCTTCCATTGCGGCCTCTGTCCTCCGTATTCAGAATTTTTCTGCGATGTGATGAACACCTATGGACTCCACCTCTTAGATTTTACCCCGAACGCCGTCCTCACCTTGGCCGTTTTCGCACATCTGTGCGAAAACTATGTCGGGGTCCACCCAAACGTAGCTCTCTTCCGCCACTTCTTCACGCCTAGAGTAGAATCTGGATCCCCACACTCCGGCGGTATCTCCTGGATATTCAGGCTCGGCAAGAAGGAGGCGTACTTGATTGGAGAGCTACACGGCAAGTGGGAAGAGTGGAGAGCCGATTGGTGTTGGGTTCTGGAAGATGCACCCGAGCCGTTTACCTCGCCGCGCCAAACTGCAATAGTGCGCGGCAAGGATTGGAGCGACTTGGCCCCGGAGGATGACAAGCTGCAGATTGCCCTTACTTGGATCCTTCGCCTTCGGGCTGCCAACCTGACTGTGGGTGAAGTTGGGGCCGATTTCCTCTACCGCCGCATTGCCCCTCTGTAGGAAAGAAAGAGACCTGCTTGGGAGTTCGGCAACGCGGCAGACCGCATGAGGCTGCGCCCCGGGTTGAACTATAACTTCACTGTCTTGGAGCTGAAGGGGATGGTCCGGGAGCTGTTCAAGCACGACCCCAAGCACAAGGAGTGGTTCACACCGTCCCGGGGAGTAGTTCCGTTGTGCAACAACACTGCCCTTAGTGCCATCCGCGCGGTGATGCCTGAGTGCGACTCCCACGGGGTTGTCCCCACCTGGCTGGTGCCTTCAGCGGAGACCGTGCAAGCCTTCTTCGACAACTTGGTTGAAAAACCACGCAACGCCGAGGAGAAGAAGGGGCTCACCCGGGAGACCACCGACCGGGATGTGGCATACATAGCTAGCAGGATGGAGGAGGCCACCGCGGCTGCGGCCGCAGGCGACTTTGGATACACCATGGACGAAGCAGAGGCAGCGGACGTAGTGAGCCAAGCCGAGGAGGTAGAAATCCTCAAGCTGCTGAAGATTGCGCTCGAGGAGTTTGCCGGGGAGCCTGCCGGGACGAGCGAGGCTGCCGGGCAAGGCTCTGAGTCCAGTGAGCCCGCCGAGGAGGACGCCGAATCGGGCGACTCCGACGAAGACTCGGGCGGGTCACTGAACCTCGACGACGACGCTTCCTCATCCTCGGAGAACTCTCCGCCACCACCAAGCCCTCCGCCACAACAGAAGAAGCGCCTCCGCAAGGCCACTGAGACGACGAGGCCACCGGCGCCCCGACAGCAGCCGAGGCGCCGTGCGACGCGCGCCCCCGCGACGAGCAAGGTCATCAAGGAGGCGCCCCGTGCTCGAGCAACAAGCGGAGGGGGATCTTCCCGGAGTGGCTCTGGTGCTCCTTCCGCCCCTCGGTCCTCGGGGACGACCGGAGCGGGGTCTTCACAGCCCACGGCTCCGGAGCCCGCCAAGCGCCCGAGGGAGCCTTCTCCTCCAGCTCCTCGCGCGGGAGCACGCAAGGCGGAGTTTGACTTCTCCGCCCTCAGCTCCGACGACGAAGAGGAGGAAGAGTAAGTACTTGCAATTGCTATTTCGTTTGATTTTGTCTTGATTTCTCTTGTTTGGTTCTGATCTTGTTTTGGCTTCCAGGACCTTGACCCAGAAGATGGCGAAGAGGGCCAAGATCCCTGTGGTTGACCTCGAGGACGACGAGCCCGTCGCAGCAGTAGGTGACGCGCCGGAGACAGTCTTGCCGGACCAGCCTGCTGCTCCGGAGAGCAGCCCCCAGCGTAAGTCCTTGTGTTCACTTTTCTGCTTGACGGGCGCGCTTGAGGTTGTTATCCTTACTAATGTTTTGTTCACTTGTTGTCTTGTGCAGAAGTGGAGCCGCAGCCGCAGGAGCACCAAGAGGTCGCTCCCGACGAGCCGCTTGTTCCACCCTCCCCGCCAAGGATGAGCTCCCTGGCGAGGGACAGCGCTCCGCCAAGGACGGGTACTCCGCCAAGGGCGAGTACCCCGCCAAGGGCGAGCAGCCCGACAAGGGTGGGCACCCCGCCAAGGGAAGGCGCAAGCGGCCCTCCGCGAGCAGGGGCCACTACTACGCCGCCAAGGGAGAATTCCCCGGCGAGGGACCCCGTTGTTGAAGAGGCCCGCGAAGGTAAACCCTTGTGATTTCTTCTTCTTGGATTCTTATTTTTTGGATATTTGCTTGACGATTCTTTCTTTTCTTTTTCTTCTGTTGTCAGACCCGCTCGCCCCGGAGCCGATGGAAACGGAAACCATCGCCGAGGAGGAGGTGCGCGGCGGAGCTGGCGATGGCACCGCCGCGGAAGGAATGGCTGGTGCCGACGAGCCAACCGCCGAGGATACCGCCCCGACCGCTGACGCCACAGCTGGGGAAGGGACCGGCGACCACACTGCTGGCCCGGAGGCCGCAGGAGCGCCGGACGCTGCACCGGCCGCCGACCCCTCCGCCTCCGCACCTGGGTCGGGCGTCTATCTGGAGGCCGCCAACGGGGTCTTTATCCAAGTCCCGTGGGCGTCCTCATCAAGGGCACCCGCGGAGGCGGAGACTTTCGACGGAGAAGTTCTCGCCTCCGTCGGGCTGAAGGTTGTCGACGCGCCCGGCAGCAGCAACGAGCCCGAAGAGGAGCAACTCCTACGCCGGCTTCTGGCCTTGTATCGGGCCAGGCAGGCTAAGTTGGACTCCCGGGAGGCTCTGGCTGCCAAGGTTGGTGCTGATCTGGAGAAGCGTGCCGCGGAGCTCCGTGCCACCAACCAGACGGCCCTCCGGAACTTGGCGGAGGAGCGTGAAGAGCTCGCCGGAGCACACCAGGCGTTCCTCCTCGAGAAGGCCGGGGTGGAGGAGCAGCAGCGTTTGGCCGCCGAGGAGCTGTCTCGGCGGGAAGGAGAGCTCAACCAGCGGAAGGTAGACCTCGACAGCCATGAGGACGACCTCACCGCTCGTGAGCAGGCCATTGGCAGGGCTCTGCAGGAGGCGAGGGATGCTGCCGCTGCCGCAGAGACCGCCAAGAGGGATCTGGAGGCCAGGGTGGCGCAGATGGAGCTGAACCTGAAGGCGAGTGAGGACAGGGTCACTACGCTCAACGTGGCGCGGGAGAAGGACGCCCACACCAACTCGGAGCTGCAAGTCCGCCTCTTCGAGAAGGGCAAAGAGCTCACTAACGCCAGGGACTCCATCGCTGACTTAGAGCTGAAGGTTTCCACTCTCACCGACTCGCTTGACGCCGCTCGAGACCGCGAGACGAAGCTGAAGGAGGACTTCCGCACTGAAAGGGCCTTGCTGGAAAGCACCGCCATCTCGCAAAACAGCTTCCAGCGGACTGTGGAGAAATGGACCGAGGAGCTCGTCGCCTTCGCCGCCAACATCAACAGGGAGATGGTGGCGTTGAGGGCGGAGCATCTCGTGTACTCCCCCGACGAGAGCCTCCCCCACAGCGCCAAGTTGAGCCTGTTCTTCAGAGGAGTGGCGCCGGCTCTCGCGCAGCTACGGGAGAGGATCCCCGCGCAGCTGGCTAACGAGGCGCGCCGTCTTTGTACGGGTACAATGGAGCGGGTCTTGTCGAAGATCGTCTACCGCAACCCCGGGATCAACCTCGTCAACGTCCTCCGGACCCTACCGCCCGAAGCCGACCAGGAGGCGTTGAAGGCACAAGTCGCCCATATCGTAGCCAAGGCGGGCAAGATCCAGAGGGTCGATGGAGACCGTAGAGACTAGGCTTCCTTCTTCCTGCTTTCCTTGCCGCTGTCGATTAAGTCATGGGTAGTAGTTGGTTAGAACAGCGGCAAGTTATCTCTGTAATATATACTTTTATTTTGGGTAATTAATGCAGTGTTATCTCCCTTGCTTTAGTCCTTTCACTTTGTATGCTTTTCACCCTACGCTTTTAGGGAACTCGCCGGCAAAGGGACCCTTGCCGCGAGCGCTGAGTGCGGGACTCTTAGCAGCCTGCTGGCAAAGGCCTTGTCGGCAAGAAACCTTGCCGCAACTAGTCGCAACACACTTAGATTGTTGAGCGAACTCGAAAATGAAATAAGGGTGCGACACTTGTCGCAGCTCACTTAAGCCGTTGAGCATGCTCGAAACAAAGTAAGGGTGCGGCTAGCCACGGGTAGGTTCCTCCGCGCACAGGTTTTCCATACAAAGTGTGATTGTTCAAGGAAGACAACTAAGAAAATTTTAAAAATTTGAATTGCTCAAACTCTGGCAACTTAGCTTTCGTGGATTGTTTGCTTCCCGGCAAGGCTTCCGTTTCTTGAACAACACTTGGTCCATACCTCTATCTCCTTCCCCCCGGCAAACTTGTGCGGGAGGAACACTTCTTCTGTTTTAAGAGAGAAAGGACAAGAGGAGGAAACACTAATATAGGGCCTTGCGGCTTTTTACTGCTTACCGGGGATGTGTGCTGCACAAGGTGTCAGATGATGCATGCAAGTAAAAAGAAAAGCATGAAATGACAAACAGTGTGAAGCACAAAAGTTTTACTGATGCACGGGGTCTGCGCCCGGCTTTGTACAAAGGTTTACATGCAACAGCGGCAAGACTGGTACAAAAGGTGGTTGCCGGAGCGGATCACGGCAACCGCGCCATATGGGTGAAACTTGCAAAGATGCTCTATGTTCCAGGAGTTGTCATCGGTAAGCCTTCTTCGGTCTCAAGGCGGACAGCGCCGGGCCTTGTGACTTGTCTCACCCGATAAGGGCCTTCCCACTTTGGCGTCAACTTGTTGGAGCCCTTGGCGGACTGAACGCGCCGAAGAACAAGGTCACCTTCCTCGAGACTCCTGGCCTTGACCTTGCGGCTATGATAGCGACGCAAGGCTTGCTGGTATCGAGCAGCTCGTACAGCAGCCTGGAGACGGTCCTCCTCGAGGAGCAATGCATCATCTTGCCGCAGTTGCTCTTGCTTGAGCTCGTCGTAAGCGAGTACTCGAGGAGACCCGTATACGAGTTCCGTGGGGAGAACTGCCTCTGCTCCATAAACAAGAGCAAAGGGTGTCTGTCCGGTGGCTCGATTTGGTGTCGTCCTGATTGACCAAAGAGCCGCCGGCAACTCCTCTATCCAGTTTCTTCCGCACTTGTGCAGCCTGTCGAAGGTTCTTGTCTTGAGTCCGCGCAGCACTTCAGCATTTGCCCTCTCTGCTTGACCATTGCTCCTCGGGTGAGCAACAGAACCAAAGCAGACCTTGGCGCCAATGTCTTGGACGTACTGCATGAAGGTGCGGCTTGTGAACTGTGTGTCGTTGTCGGTGATAATCCTGTTAGGGATTCCGAAACGGCAAACAATTGACCTGAAGAACTTCACTGCTGACTGTGCTGTCACCTTTCTCACTGGTTCCACTTCTGGCCACTTTGTGAACTTGTCGATTGCAACGTACAAGTACTCAAAGCCCCCGACTGCGCGGGGAAAGGGGCCGAGAATGTCGAGCCCCCAGACCGAGAAGGGCCAGGACAAAGGGATCGTCTGGAGAGCTTGAGCTGGCTGGTGAATTTGCTTGGCATGGAACTGGCACGCTTCACACTTGGTTACTTGTGCAGTTGCATCTTGGAGGGCTTCTGGCCAAAAGAAACCTTGCCGGAACGCCTTCCCGGCAATCGCTCTTGCGCCAATGTGGTGGCCACATATGCCTCCGTGTATCTCTGCCAATAGCTTCTGTCCATCTTCCCGGGAAATGCACTTCAACCTGACACCGTTGAGTCTTCTTCTGTACAGTTCGTTGCCAACGAACTGGTACATACTTGACTGCCTGGTAATCCTCTCTATCTCTTCTGGCTCATCGGGAAGTTCTCCAGTTTGAAGAAAACGGACGATTTGCTGTGCCCACGCTTGAGCCTGAGGCTCAACAACAAGGACTAAAGGCGTCAGGGCTGCTGCGGGAACCTCAGCTTCTTCAGCAAGAACCTGCGGCTCTGCCGGAGCTGAGGGTTCCTCGGCAAGACTGCCGGGGCAAGGCTTGTCGGGAACGCCTGCTTCAACTGTATAGACCCTTGGGTCCGCAGGAGCAAGCTGTTCCTCAGCATCTTGGTTGTTGATCTTGGGGACCTTGGTAGTGGCTTCAGGAAGATCCGCCGGCAAGTAGTCACCGGAGACCAACTTCCTCTTCTTGCTTTGCCCAACTGATGGTGTGACGAATGGTTGACGTAGCTTGAGCACGAAGACCCCTGGTTCCACAGGTAACTTCATTGCAGCACACTTTGAGAGGCCATCTGCGACATCGTTCTGAGCTCTTGGAACGTGCTCCATCTGCAGGCCTTCAAAGTGTTGCTCAAGCTTCCTCACTTCATCGACATAAGCTTCCATCAAGGGACTCTGGTAACTCTTGTTTACTTGTCGGACCACCAATTGTGAATCTCCCCGCACAATCAACTTCTTGATCCCAAGTTCAGCCGCAATTCTGAGACCGGCGAGCAAACCTTTATACTTGGAAGTATTGTTTGTCGCTTGCTCCTTGGGAAAGTGCATCTGAACAACGTACATGAGGTGCTCTCCGGTGGGCACTGTGAGTAACACGCCAGCGCCGGCGCCTTGCAGCGAGAAGGCACCATCGAAGTACATTATCCATTCTTTGCTTGCCTCTTGGACGGGGCTGCTTGTCTCTGGAACTTCTTCATCTGGTGTTGGTGTCCACTCTGCTATGAATTCTGCCAAAGCTCTGCTCTGTATAGTTGAAGTACTCTCAAACTTGAGACCAAAGCTTGACAGCTCCAGTGCCCACTCGACGATCCTGCCTGTTGCTTCTGGATTTTGCAATATTCTCTTCAACGGAAAGCGAGTGACCACTGTTATCTCGTGTGCTTGGAAGTAATGGCGCAGCTTTCTTGAGGCCATGAGGAGGCCGAAAAGCAATTTCTGCACCCCAGAATATCTTGATCTAGCCCCCTGCAAGAGGGAACTTACAAAATAAATTGGGCGCTGCACCATCTTCTTTCGCACTTCTCCTGGTCCCTGCGCAGACTTGTCCTTGTCGGGGCCAGAGCTTTTCGGGGAAGGCCCCTGCTTGTCGCTGGATTCGCTTGCCGGGGATGTGGGTTCCTCATCTGCCTCCCTCTCCGCTACTAACGCAACACTAACCACTTGATTGGTTGCCGCTAAGTACAGCAACAACTTCTCTTGTGGCTTAGGTGCGACAAGTATTGGAGTGGAGGACAGGTATCCTTTCAAGTCTTGCAGCGCTGCCTCCGCTTCCGGAGTCCATTTCATAGGACCTGCCTTTTTCAAGATTTTGAAAAAAGGCAGGGCGCGTTCTGCAGACTTTGAAATGAACCTGCTAAGGGCAGCCACACAACCAGCAAGTCTCCTTACGTCCTTGACGCGCCTCGGGGCTTCAATCTGCTCGATGGCTTTTATCTTGTGAGGATTGGCTTCAATCCCCCTCTGGGACACGAAGAACCCGAGAAGCTTGCCGGAGGGGACTCCGAAGACGCACTTCTCGGGGTTCAGCTTAAGTTGTATCTTGCGCAGATTCTCAAAGGTTTCTTCTAGATCTTGGATCAGGGTGTCCTTACTCTGGCTCTTGACCACTATATCATCCATGTAGGCTTCTACATTCCTGTGTATCTGTGGCTCAAAAGCACTGTGGACCACCCTTGCAAATGTCGAGCCCGCATTCTTCAATCCAAAGGGCATGCATATGAAGCAAGATGTGCCACATGGAGTAATGAATGCAGTCTTCTCTTCATCTTCCTCAGCCATGAATATCTGGTGGTAACCTAAGTATGCATCGAGAAAAGAAAGCAACTTACATCCAGCCGTGGAGTCGACAATCTGGTCGATGCGCGGCAAGGAAAAGGATCCTTGGGACAAGCTTTATTCACATCCATGAAGTCTATACAAAGTCTCCATTTCCCATTAGCCTTTCGCACGACAACTGGATTGGCCAACCATGTAGGATGGAGTACGCCTCTAACTAGGCCTGCTGCTTCCAACTTCTTTATCTCCTCGGCAATGAACTCTTGGCGCTCCACAGCTTGCTTCCTGACCTTTTGCTTGACGGGCCGCGCGTGAGGACAAACAGCAAGCTTGTGCTCAATTACCTTCCTGGGAACGCCGGGGATGTCAGACGGTTGCCATGCGAACACGTCGACATTCGCCCGCAGGAAGGCAACGAGCGCGCTTTCCTATTTGGGGACGAGCGTAGCACTGATGGTGAAGGTACCACCAGTGCCGTCCTCCTTGGCGGACACCTTCTTTGTTGCCGGTGGAGCTGCCATCCCTTTCTTGCACTTGCCGATGGAGCTCGATGGTGCATCCTCGACGGCAGCGCAGCACTCCGAAGAGGTGCGTTTGCCGGAGTGGGCTCCAGAGCTCTTGCCGGACTTGGTCTTGGTCTTCCTCCCGGGAGCTTCAGCGGCAAGTGCCTTGCTGTCTGCCGCGGCTGCTGCATCCCGGTAGATCTTGTGGGCGCAGATAAGCGCATCCTTCTTGTCGCCGGGGACCGAGATGACGCTTATCGGCCCCGGCATCTTAAGCATGTTGTATGCATAGTGGGAAGCTGCCATGAACTTGGCGAGCGCAGGATGGCCAAGTATCCCATTATATGGCAATGGGATATCGGCGACGTCGAACGTTATCCTCTCCGTCCTAAAGTTGAGCTCTCCGCCAAAGGTCACTGGCAGCGTGATCTTCCCCTTCGGCTTGCTACTTCCCGGGTTGATCCCTTGGAACGACTCGGTTTCCTCGAGCTCGCTGTCGGGAATCTACAGTTTCTTGATCACAGCGGAGGAGATCAAGTTGAGGCCGGCCCCGCCGTCAACCAACATCTTGGTGACCTTGAGGTTGCGGATAGTTGGTGAAACCAACATCGGCAAACACCCGACCGCTGTTGTGCGGTCAGGGTGGTCCTCAAGGTCAAAGATGATGGGCGTGCCGGACCATTTTAGCAGCCTGCGTGACTCGACGGGTGGCTCAGCTGCATTTACTTCCCGCACCCATTGCTTGAGTTGGCGGTGGGAAGTGTGCAGAGAGGCACCTCAGTCGACACACAGAACCTCTGTGGCCTTCTGGAACTCCTGCTCGCTGTTGTCTCCTTCATCCATGTCCTCGTCATCGTCTTCGTCCTCATCCTTGTCGCGGCCCCGGGGAGGCCTGTCACCTTGCCGCTGCTTGGCCTTGCCGCGGCGTCCTCCCCGGCCATTGAACGGCCGCTTCTTGCTGGGCTCTCCTCCGCCTCCTTGGGCCTTCTCCTTGTCGCGACGCTCGTATTCAGCCTTCTGCTGTTCTACGAGGTACTCTACCCTCTTGCAGTTCTGGAGATCGTGGCCCTTGGTGCGGTGGATCTTACAGTACTGCTTGTCGGAGCCGTCCTGCTTGTCGGCTGTCGCTACAGGGGCGGACTCCTTGCCGGAGCCACCAGCCTGTGTCTTCTTGGCGGGAGCCTCCTTGCCGGACTGCTCGACAACCAGTACCTCCTTGTTCTTCTTCTTTCTATTGTTCCGCGACCGGTTTTTCTTTGCCGGGGCGGCATCCTCGCTGTCTGTTCCTCCTGCTCCAGTATCCTCTCCGGGGAGTCTCCTCCCCTCTTCAGCGCGGGCACACTTGTCAGCCAGAGCGTAAAGCTCGCTGACAACCCGGATCTTGGTCATCGCCATCTCCTCCCTCATCCGGCGGTTACGCACGTTCTGGTGGAACGCGCTGATAACCGCGGCAGGGTGGACGTCGGGAATGTTGTGCTGGACGCGGCTGAACCTTTGGATATACTTTCGCAGGGACTCTCCCTCCTTCTGGGCAAGGATGTGGAGATCGCTCTCCTGGCCGTGGGGTTTGTGGCCGCCCATAAAGGCGCCGACAAACTGGTGGCACAGATCTGCCCAAGAAGAGATGGAGCTCTCCGGCAAGTGCATGAGCCAGGATCTGACATTGGGCTTGAGCACGAGCGGGAAGTAGTTGGCTAGGATCTTCTCGTCGCGTCCCACGGCAGCCTGCATCGCAATGGTGTAGATGCTGAGGAACTCCGAGGGGTGCGTCTTGCCGTCGTACTTCTCGGGTACGTCGGGCTTGAAGTTCTTCATGCTGGGCCACTGGACTTGCCGCAGCTCTCGGGTGAACGCAGGGCAGCCTGCCGCGTACGGCAAGTCGCCTGGTTCACCGGGCGCGTGCATGTCGACAGCAGTCCCAGCGCGCTGGTCGGACTGTCTTCGGGCTTCTCTTTGACGCTCGATGCGGGTTCGAGCGTCCTCTTGTCGCCTGTCGTCAAGGACTTGGCGCTGATCGCGGCGAGCCCGCGGATCCGACGACGCCGTGGAGTCGTCGTCGACGTTGATCCGGCGGGGTCGCGATTTCTGCTTCCGTGGTGGGGAGTGCACGGTAGTTGAACCCCCGGCGGTCTTGGCTCCATCAGCCTTCGTTTGGTCGACTTGCCGCGGCCGCGATGTTGCCGGCTGCTGTGGCGTGTCGTTGTTGGCGAAGGCGATGAGGCTCTGGATCGTCGCCCTCCAGTCTTCGGCCTTGTCCGCCGCTGGAGGGAAGTCGAGAAGTAGTTGAGCCCTAGCCAGGGCTTCTGCTGGAGAGGAGGGAAGCGGCGGCGAGCGGTGCGAGGAGCGAGATATGCTCGGACTTCTAACGGGGTTAGAAGGAGCAGGGTCTCGCCCCGGCGACCGCGCCTTGCTCGTGCCAGGATGCTGGCCTTGAGCGTCCCGCGACCCGCCGGTTTGGCCACGTCCGAGCAAGCGTATGGTACCTCAGGTACCACGTCGCTGCTGGTCCGGCACCTCCTGAGAGGGACGTGGTGCGTGTACGGACGCCGAGGTCTTGGAGTTCGCCCGGTGGTCCGTCTTGTCCTTGGACTTGGTGGCGCCGTGAGTTTCCCCACCGGCGTCCACCCTTCCGCCAGAGTCTCCTCCACCAACCGTCGATTCTGGTGGTGGTGGTGGGATCGACGCAGACAGGCCTCCGACCTCCGAAGCCTTCTTCTTCGGAGGCATGTTGACGTAGTCGATGAGGTTGATGACGCTGGAGAGGTTGATGAAGACTGCGCCCGCGTGAGCGCCGGATCAGGTTCGCACAACCTCGACGCCCCCTACCTGGCGCGCCAAAGATGTCGGGGAAACTGACCGCCCACGAACACCTATGGGACCGGAGCCCCTTCTACGTTGCGGTAAGGGAGCGGAGGGAGCACGGAGAGCAGATCGAGGAGCGCACGCGGGCAGTTTACCCAGGTTCGGGCCGCGCGGACGCGTAAAACCCTACTCCTGCCTTGGTTGTATTGAGTTCTTGGGCTCGGGAGCTTGAAGATCTACAGTAGTAGCTACACCGAGCGAGAGAGTGGTGTTGTTTCTGGGATCGAACCCCCTCTACGTTGTGCATGGGCCTCCTTTTATAGCTCAAAGGGGTCACCGACTGGTGTCAACGTAGAGGAGGGTAAAAGTGTAAATTTGGTGGTAGTTGTAACAGTGCATGAACAGTATATGAACAGTGGTCTTTACCTAACTCTGACGGTGGGGTACAAGGGCATTGAATGCCCGTCGCCGTCGCCCCAAAAGCGTCCGTCCATGCGTCTCCGTTCGCCACGGCGATAGCCTCGTCACCGCGGCTCGCCACTGTGTACCCTAGGCTGCACAGCCATCTGCCACGTGCCCCTGGAAGGGCCCCAGGGAGACGCGTGGCCAGATGAGCTGGAGCGCAGGCACACAACGTAAGCTTCCCCCGGCAAGCACCTTGCCGGGGTCGCAATCTTGCCGGGCCCGGGAGCTTGCCGCTCTCCGGGGCCCGTCGGGGCGCGCGATGCGCCACGATGTCTCTTCTGGGGGAGCTGTTCTTTGGCCTCCCTGGCAAGCTCCTCTTGCCAGGGTCTTGTGCTGAAATGATAACCTTGAGCCTGGTGCGATCTTCCCGGCAAGCTCCTCTTGCCGGGGCTTTGTTCTTCTGACTTGTATACTTTGTTCTTGAATGGCTTCAAAAGGGGCCAGAGTGGGCTTTGGCGGGCGCGTGGTGAGTCAGACCACGGGAGGCTGCTACTGCCCGTGCACAAGTCGGGATACTAAGGTACCCCTACTCTATTACACCGACAGTCACTGATAGAAGAAATATTACAGAGTACTTTTAAAATAAAAACTGAAGATACACCAGTATATTATCATTCTACTTATTATTATTTTTAACCAGATCATTCTACTTATCTAGAATATGGCTATTCATAAAAATTGGGAATTGAACTGGCACATATGACAAACTTTGCAGCAAACAAGCATGGAATGTTTCACATATACGACAAGGTTTAAAAACCATCATTCAAAGTTACAGCAGATCGATGTTCCCTTTGAGTATAAGAATAACATTCATATTCAATCAATAGTACCTATTAAACTACCATGTGCATGATTGAATTAAACAAACACCAGCTATTCATCTTGCCATCTACTGTATAGGTGTAACAGAGCAACTATGTCAAAGTTAATTCACGTTTACTAATGTGTGTGTCACATGGTACATGCATCAGGCATAAGGACATCAAGCATCAGGCCCATATGTGTGTGTCACAGAAAAGCATGTATTGGTCAATTAGCAGAACATGAGTAGATCACATAATTAAGTGCAATTCAAAATCCTAGCTGCTATTTGAAAACAAAGAGCTGGATGTGCACGACCTTGGGCCACTTGAAGAACCGGTGGAGGTCCTTCTTTGGCAGTAGGGCGCCATCGATGCCGAACTGCTTCGGCCTCTTCTCAAACAGCGGGTTCACTACCTTGTCCTACAACCACACACCAACGCAACCCAGTTAGATCACACACGCTAGGAGCCAGTTAGCACAACTAAGCACAACATAGTCCATCACAATAATGTAACCAGTCAAGGGCTGCTCTAAGCAAGCATAGTTGCACATGCAAAGTCAACTGCCTAGTTAAATGCTCTACATGACTTCTAAATTGCTCTATAGATAAAAATAGCGCAAAATACTTCATGAAAGCACAAAATCATTACATTTTACTAGTACTGAAACAGAAACAGAGACAGGAACAAATCGAGCTTCGGCTCCCACGCAGATTGGGAATACAACAATATAGTATCAAAAATAAACTACCAAAATACATAGAAATTCCATGCAGAAGAGTAATTCCACAATATAGTTTCTTTTTTTGAAGAGTTGCATATCACAATAAAAACAGATACAATGTTTAATTGCCCGAGGACATAACAGTATAGCAAAGAACACAGAACTTACAAGGCATGCATACATTATTAATTGAGACAGAGAGCGGAAGAAGAAAAGACGAGGGGAGGAGAAAGGGATTCATACCTTTGAGCCCTGCGGTCGGAGCTACTCGTTTGCCATGGCCCATGGATGGGGGTAGGAATCCTGAGAAGAAGAACGCGGACGGACGGAGCTGCTCCATGGCGCCGAGGCAGAGGAGGAAGCGGCCATCGTCCATGACGTCCCGGTGCTCGAGCAAGGACGACATCCTAGATCTGGGTGACAGAGACGACGAACAGAGGAAGTGACAAGAATAACAGTGGCAGAGACGACGATCTGGGTGGCACATATATCAACATAAGAATAACAGTGTCAGAGACAAGCATTCTTTTACAACATAACTAATCAGATATACCACATATATGTTTTACAACAAACTAAAAAACAAAACAAGGCATGCATTAATCAGATAGATATTGATTCAAAAAGTCCAGACTCCAGAACATAACTAACAAGTTCAAATAAAAAGGGTTTAGGGGTTTAGGGTATGTTGCAAGAAAGAACATGCTTCCACCTTGTTTCAACAGACCTTTTAAATTGTTCTCTTATCCATGGCATCATCAGTCTTAACCAAACCAGAGCAAGTAAAGGATCTTGTGTTCAGACCATACAGTACACTGGCAGCAGCACAAGCTTATGTTCAGACTTCAGAGCATACACTACACCCGATCTTACTTAACAGGTGGTTGTTCTAATCACCTACAGCCTGCCTCAAGCCCTCAACTCGATACAGTCAATCTACACAGACAATCGACAGCAAAAGAACCGAAACAAAAAGGAGGGCTAGCAAACTCAATCTACTCTAAACACTACATCAAAAGGTCTGTCGGCATGAACGACAAGAATAACATGTAAACCAGAACTTGATGTCATTTTATAGCTAATTATTTTAGCCTGTCGACTGGCTAGTTAGATACATTTGGCTTTCATCGCACTATAAGCCTCCAAGGTCCAACAATTAGTAGATAAGCCTCTATAGATGGATACCTTTGGCTGTCATTTAATACATTGAGGACCACAAACAGAAACCAACTAAATTCAGAAACAAATGTGAGTTATCGACCCTTCAGGCTAACATACTTATGTCAGTTTATCCTTATGTAGCTTAATGTCCTAAGAAACAGCATGCAGGCTATCCACATCTACTGTCCAGCACACAATAGAAACAACTAGTGTTGCAGCAACTCCTCCAATAAGAAACTAGAAGTATTAGCTGCAAAATTATTTCATTCTTCATGGCCATACAAGCAGTAATCTACATGCTACAGAGTGTGGCTCAGTCATGAGATCTAGGCAGAGGAGGGAGGCAGAGTGTGCTCACCGAAGAGGTTACTGGCGATGCAGCGGTCGCATTGCAGGTTGGCCACCACCATCGCGCAGTAGAGGTGGTCGCGGCAGAATGCACGGCCTCTAGGGAGACCCGGCGGAGGAAGTCAGTGTCACCGCCGTCCAGCCAACGCGTGCGAGCACGCCAATCTACGCCAGCACGAATGGCCTTGGAGTGGCATGAATCCATGCCTACCGGCACCAGCCACGGGCCAATGCCATGGATCTCGGCTACGGGCGTGACGGTGGCGGTGGTGGCACCCGGGTCGTGCAGGCCTAATCCGAGGCCAGGGAGGCGCCCATCGGATCTGGTCGGAGCGATGCGAGCCCCTTGCTGTGCGGTGCCGTGTGGGAGAGAGAGATGGGTTGTGAGAGAGAGGCCGGGGTGAGGGCTGTAGTGGATCT
>LR738713.1:732371712-732429712 GCA_902687465.1 Secale cereale
GGATCTGGATCGAGGAGCGCTGGGGTTCGCTGCGCGGGGGAGAGAGAGGAGGGCAAGTTGTGCGGTGGAGAGAGAGGAGAGAGAGGATGGCCACGACTGGAGAAGGTCGCCGGTGCGGGGGAGGGAGAGGAGGGCAAGTGGTGTTCGGAGGGCAGGGGAGGGAGGGCAAGTCGTGCGGTAGTCCGAGGAGAGGGGAGGGGCTGCCAGCGATGAGGTTGGAGGTCGCCGGTGCGACTGGAGAAGAGGACGACGACGGATTGGGTTGGGATAGGGTTGGGGCGGCGGCGGATCTGGATCGGATCAGTGTGAGGGAGAGGAGAGAGGGGCGTCAGTGCGTGGGAGAGAAGGGTGCGAGAGGAGGAGTGCGAGACGTGGGTGAGACCGGCGACGTGCGGGTCGTTGGATCCAGCAACATCCAACGGTGATTTATCCATGATCCGCGTGAGAGGCCTCTGGACCAATCAGAACGCAGTATACAAGGTGTGATATTTTGACCATTTAAATTGGTCGTAATCAACTAAAAATAAGGTGCTAAATCATGTTAGCTATTTTATTATGACCTGAAAAAATGAAAAAAAACTTCTCATTGTGTCAGTAAATTTGACTTTAGTTTTCAGGAATAATCACAAATTGAAATAAGACAAATATTTTTTAAAGAGTTATGAGAAATGAGTTCTTTTAAATCATTTTTCCTTTTGAGTGCCCAAAATAAGTTTATTTGTGAAGAACTTACCATATATTTGTTGCCAAATTGTACCAAATCAATTTTCTAAAATACTAGGTCATATATAATGCTCAATTGACCAAATGGTTAGGTGTCAAAAGTTTCGATGCACCTCTCGTGAAAAAGATAAATTTCCGTCAATTCAGTTAGAAGCGGGTCAAATTTGAACTGTAGCTGCCTTGTAGTTTGCTCTTTATTTTTTACAAAAATCATTTCTAGGTACATAAGTATCTATTTAATCAGAGGAACACCAAAAAAATACCAAGGTTCAACCACTAGCTAGGAACGGTCATTCCCGCCGTTTTGAACCCATTTTGAAATGGGCATAAAAAATTCAAAAAAAAATCAAAAAATTGGAAAACCTTCGCATTGTGTCATTATATATGACCAAGTTACCAGGAAAAATAATAAACTTGTAATACGGCAATTGTTTTAAAAAAGTGTTCTCAGAAATGATCTATCATGCGTGAAGATTCATGGCTTTCAAGCCAAATGATCAATCCTATGGCCACATTCATGGCATAGTTTGTTCAAATGATCTCATATTGTGCACAAGGGTGCATCTTGGAATGGAAAACAATGTTGCCAAAGGGAGTTTTCACTTTTTTTGGACGGAAAAATCATTTTCCATTTTTTGAGTGCCCAAAAGGAGGGTTTTTTGTGAAGGACCTACCACATATTTGTTGCCAAATTGTACCAAATCAATTTTCTAAAATACTAGGCCATATATAATGCTCAATTGACCAAATGGTTAGGTGTCAAAAGTTTCGATGCACCTCTCGTGAAAAAGACAAATTTCCGTCGATTCAGCTGGAAGCGGGTCAAATTTGAACTGTAGCTGCCTTGTAGTTTGCTCTTTATTTTTTACAAAAATCATTTCTAGGTACATAAGTATCTATTTAATCAGAGTAACGCCAAAAAATACCAAGATTCAACCACTAGCTAGGAACGGTCATTCCGGACGTTTTGACCCCATTTTGAAACGGCCATAAAAAATTAAAAAAATTGGAAAATCTTTGCAATGTGTCATTATATATGACCAAGTTACCATGAAAAATAATAAACTTGTAATACGACAAATCTTTTAAAAAAGTGTTGTCAGAAATGAGCTGTCATGCGTGAAGATTCATGGCTTTCAAGCCAAATGATCAATCCTATGGCCACATTCATGGCATAGTTTGTTCAAATGATCTCATATTGTGCACAAGGGTGCATCTTGGAATGGCAAACAATGTTGCCTAAGGGAGTTTTCACATTCTTTGGACGGAAAAATCATTTTCCATTTTTTGAGTGCCCAAAAGGAGGGTTTTTTTTGTGAAGGACTTACCATATATTTGTTGCCAAATTGTACCAAATCAATTTTCTAAAATACTAGGCCATATATAATGCTCAATTGACCAAATGGTTGGGTGTCAACAGATTTCATCCACCTCTCGTGAAAAAGACAAATTTTCGTTGATTCAGATGGAAGCAGGTCAAATTTGAACTGTAGCTGCCTTGTAGTTTGCTCTTTATTTTTTACAAAAATCATTCTAGGTACATAAGTATCTATTTAATCAGAGAAATACCAAAAAAATACCAAGATTCAACCACTAGCTAGGAACGGTCATTCCCGCCGTTTTGATCCCATTTTGAAACGGGCATAAAAAATTCAAAAAAATCAAAAAATTGGAAAACCTTCGCATTATGTCATTATATATGACCAAGTTACCAGGAAAAATTATAAAATTGTAATACGGCAATTCTTTTAAAAAAGTGTTCTCAGAAATGAGCTATCATGCGTGAAGATTCATGGCCTTCAAGCCAAATGATCAATCCTATGGCCATATTCATGGCATAGTTTGTTCAAATGATCTAATATTGTGCACAAGGGTGCATCTTGGAATGGCAAACAATGTTGCCTAAGGGAGTTTTCACTTTCGTTGGACGGAAAAATCATTTTCCATTTTTCGAGTGCCCAAAAGGAGGGTTTTTTGTGAAGGACCTCCCAAATATTTGTTGCAAAATTGGACCAAATCATTTTTCTAAAATACTAGCAAATATTTAATGCACAATTGTCAAAATGGTTGGGTGTCAACAGATTTCATCCACCTCTCGTGAAAAAGACAAATTTCCGTCGATTCAGTTGGAAGCTGGTCAAATTTAAACTGTAGTTGCCTTGTAGTTTGCTCTTTATTTTTTACAAAAATCATTTCTAGGTACATAAGTATCTATTTAATCAGAGAAACACCAAAAAATACCAAGATTCAACCACTAGCGAGGAACGGTCATTCCCGCCGTTTTGACCCCATTTTGAAACGGGCATAAAAAATTCAAAAAAAAATCAAAAAATTGGAAAACCTTCGCATTGTGTCATTGTATATGACCAAGTTACCAGGAAAAATAATAAACTTGTAATACGACAATTCTTTTAAAAAAGTGTTCTCAGAAATGAGCTATAATGCGTGAAGATTCATGGCTTTCAAGCCAAATGATCAATCCTATGGCCACATTCATGGCATAGTTTGTTCAAATGATCTCATATTGTGCACAAGGGTGCATCTTGGAATGGAAAACAATGTTGCCTAAGGGAGTTTTCATTTTCTTTGGAAGAAAAAATCATTTTCCATTTTTCGAGTGCCCAAAAGGAGGTTTTTTGGGAAGGACCTCCCAAATAATTGTTGCAAAATTGGACCAAATTAATTTTATAAAATACTAGGACGTATTTAATGCACAATTGACAAAATGGTTGGGTGTAAAAAGTTTTGATCCACCTCTCATGAAAAAGACAAATTTCGACCGATTCAGTTGGAAGCGGGTCAAATTTGAACTATAGCTACCTCATAGTTTGCTTTTTATTTTTTCCAAAAATCATTTCTAGTTACATAAGTACCTATTTAATCAGAAATACATGGTTTGGTGGCGATACGTCAAGGTTTGGGCGGTGGTCGAGGGCCCCAACTCTAGAGCGCGTAAACTCGCATGCTCGCCGCGTGGTCACCGCGTGACTGTGGCGTTGCCATGTGTTCTGGGCGGCCTAGGCATGTCTAGTGGGTTGGGCACTCCCCAGGTAGGTGCTAGGAAGAAAATTACAACATAAGATTCTCACGAGGAGACCGATCGATGCTCTAACATGATTTAGCAGCCAAGTTTTTGATTAGCGGTACGGGAAATGCAGATGGCTAATGGGCGTGAGTTTTGGTTGAGGATGATCAGTTACTAAGAAGACCGTCTTCACAAATTTTCAGCTCAAAAGGAGGAGTCTAGGTGGTACTTGCTATGCAAAGTACCACACTGAACATAAATATGAATGTTGAAGCTGGGCTCAAAATAATGAATGGATTGAGCTGGCATTTGGTGGAGGATAGTTATTTGGGCATAGGAAAGCACTGTAGAAAATGGATACCATTTGGAGATGCCAAAGTGGTACTTCCATCACAAAGTGTTTTTTTGAACAGAATAGGAAAATGAATATTTCTGAATTATTTTTGAAATTGGCAAGGAAGGTTTTTTACATATTTGATGAAGATATGACCCAAAGAATTTATGAGATTTTTTGGGGAATTTTGGGAATGACAGAAATATAGGTTGCTTCACAACCTAGGGCAAAAACTGCCACATGGACAAGACACATAGGCAAAACTGATGAGGTGGCGCCTAGTCGTAGCAACCCACCACAATTTACAAGGTTATGACCATCTATATTGGTCATGATCAGCTAGAAATAAGGCAGCGGACCAGTGCTACCTACTTTATGACCATTTTGTGTAAGGAAATTATGACCTTTCTGACCAAAATGGTCGTTATAGTTTAGGGTTTGGAGCCCCCCGGACAGCTTTTGACCAATTGGTCTGAAATGGTCATAGATCTATGACCAATTCTTCCAGGGTCACTAACAGAAGGTCATAAGTTGACATATTTCTTGTAGCGGGTAGCAAAAAGGATTTCTGGCGCCGTTGCCGGGGAGATCTACGCACAAGTCATATACCAAGTACCCATCACAAACTCTTATCCCTCGCATTACATTATTTGCCATCCGCCTATTGTTTTCCTCTCCCCCACTTTACCCTCGCTGTTTTATTGGCCTTTTCTCGTTCGCCTCTTTTAGCTTGCCTTTTGTGTGTTCGTCCTTAGTGCAGTTTGTTGCTATCATTGTCGGTGGAAACTGTCCACCACGAGCACCTATGGGACCGGAGCCCCTTATTCGTGCGGTAAGGGAGCGGAGGGAGCACAAAGAGCAGATCGTAGAGCTCACGCAGTCAGTTTACCCAGGTTCGGGCCGCGATGAACGCGTAAAACCCTACTCCTGCTTGGTTTGTTATTGAGTGTTGGAGCTCGGGAGCTTGAAGAACTAGCTACACCGAGCGAATGAGCGATCTAGGTTCCGAACCCCCTCTACGTTGTGTATCGGCCTCCTTTTATAGCCTAAGGGGTCACCGACAGGTGTCACGTAGAGGAGGAGGGTAGAAAAGTAACTTTGGTGGTAGTTGTAACAGTGCGGGAACAGTGGATGAACAGTGGTCATCACCTACTTTGACAGTGGGGGACAAGAGCATTAAATGCCCGTCACCGTCGACCCCAAAAGCGCCCGCCCTTGCGTCTCCGTTTGCCACGGTGATGGCTTCGTCACCGTGGAGTGCCACCGTGTCCCCCAGGCTGCACAGCCATCCGCCACGCGTCCCTGGAATGGCCCCAGGGCGACGCGTGGTTCGATGAGCTGGAGCGCGGGCACACAGCATAACTCTCCCCGGCAAGCACCTTGCCGGGGCCTTGACCTTGCCGGGCCCTGGAGCATGCCGCTCCCCGGGCCCTGTCGGGGCGCATGTCGCGCCGAGGCATGTCTTCTGGAATGCAATCTTCTGGTCTTCCTGGCAAGCTCCTCTTGCCAGGGTCTTGTGTTAACGAGGAAATCTTGAGCCTGGGACGGCCTTCCCGGCAAGCTCCACTTGCCGGGGCCTTGATCTTCTGTTTTGTATACTTTGTTTTTGAATGGCTTCATATGGATCAGAAAGGTCTCCGGCAAGCACGTGGTAGGCCCTGCCGCGGGAAGCTGCTACTGCCCGTGCACAAGTTGGGGTACTGAGGTACCCCTACCTTAGTACACCGACAGGAGCCCCCGGGCCTGGGCCACACACGGTGCCGAGCGCTGTTGGGCCAGGCCCAAAACAGTGCACGGGCACGCGCGGCCCACGGCACGCCGAATCCCCTTCCGCATCCGCCGCGTCCCTCCGTAACGGCACGCGTCGATTGCGGCGTCGTGGGAGAGAACGTGGCCACGTTCTTTAATGGGAAATGCGGAGCGTCCCCCACTTCCCCCTTAAAAGCAGAGGAAGTAGGGGCCGTTACCTTACTTCGTCTTCATTGCTTCTTCCATCTCCAGAAATTCCCCTCTGCGCTCCGCCTCCACACCTCCTCCGCCGTCTTTCGCATCTGCGGCGCCGCCGGACTCCTTGCTTCCCCTTCCCTCGCCGCCTACACCATGGCCCCGAAGACCGAGAAGGCGAAGGCGGAGAAGGCCAAGAAAGAGAAATCCGAGCAGGCGGCGAGACTTGCTCTCCTGCGGAAGAGGAATGTCATCTTCGCGCCAAGGCTCGGCGCGCGGGAGCTCTGGAACAAGTACTACCTGTTCTGGGCCAAGAAGACCAAGGCGCATCCTCGGACCAGAGTTTACCCCGCCGCCGCCAAGGATCTGTACCCGGGCGGGTATTTCTTCTTCGCTGTTTTCTTCCACTGCGGCCTTTGTCCTCCCTTCTCTGAATTTTTCTGTGATATCATGAACACCTACAACCTCCACCTTTTAGACTTCACCCCCAACGCCATCCTCACGATGGCGGTTTTCGCACATTTGTGCGAAAACTACATAGGGATCTATCCAAAAGTAGCGCTTTTTAGGCATTTCTTTACGCCTAGAGTAGAGGCCGGCGCTCCCCTCTCCGGGGGTATCTCTTGGGTCTTCCGCTTGAACAAGAAGGAATCCTATCTGCAAGGGGAGCTCCGCGGCCAGTGGGAGGAGTGGCGCGCGGATTGGTGTTGGATAGTAGAGGACGAGCCGCAGCCCTTCACTGCGCCGCGCACAACAGCCATAGTGCGCGGCAGGGACTGGAGCGAGCTGGACTCGGACGACATCAAGCTCAACATCGCCCTTGTCAGAATTCTTCGTCTCCGGGTAGCCAAGTTGACCATCGGAGAAGTAGGGGCAGACTTCCTCCGCCGCCGCATTGCCCCTTTACAGGAGAGGAAAAGGCCAGCATGGGAGTACGGCAACGCGGCGGACATTATGAGACTGCGCCCAGGACTGAACTTCAACTTCACGTCGCTGGAGCTGAAGGGGATGGTCCGGGAGCTTTTTAAGCACGACCCGGCCCACCCGGAGTGGTTTAGAGCTCCCCGGGGAGTGGTGCCCCTATGCAACAGCACGGCCCGGGACTCCTTGCGCGCAATGATGCCCGCATGTGACTCGCACGGCGTCGACCCCACATGGATAGTGCCCATGCCGGATGCCATCATGAGCTTCTTCGACAACTTGGTGGAGGTGCCGAAGAACAAGGAGGAGATCAAGGGTCTCACCCGGGCCACCACTGATCGAGAGATTGCTTATATTGCTTCCCGGGTAGAAGAGGCCGCCGCAGCCGCAGCGGCAGGAGAGTTCGGGTTTACAGTTGAAGAGGCAGAGGCTGCGGAAGCGTCCTGCCAAGCAGAGGAGGCGGAGATCCGCATGCTGCTTAAGCTTCCGCCCGACGAGCTCGCCGGGGTCCCCTCTCTGAGGTATGCTGGGATCCCCGGGATCGTGAGCGAGGCCGACGCGAGGGGCGATGTTGCCGGAGGAAGCAGAGGTGCCGGAGGGAGCGGAGGCGCCGGAGGGAGCACGGCCGCAGGGCGGGGTGCTGGGCCCAGCGAGCCGGCCGAGGAGGAGGAGGAGGAGGACGCCGGGGCCGGCGAGGACTCCGGTGGGTCTCTGGGGCTCAACGACGACGCCTCCTCGTCCTCGGAGACCTCCCCGCCACGGGCAAGTCCCAGGCGATCTCCGTTGAAGCGCCTCCACAAGGCGACGACGACGACGAGGGCGCAGGCGCCCCGACAACAACCTGCTCGCCGGGCGGCGCGAGCTACCCGGGGGAGCCAAGCCGCGACGGGAGCACCCGGCGCACCAACCGTGGCGGAGGCGACCCGCGCACAGGCTACGGCGGAGGCGCCCCGCGCACAGGCTACGGCGGAGGCGCCCCGTACGTCAGCGCCAAGTGGAGGAGTGTCTTCTCAGAGCGGAGCAGCTGCTCCGCCCGCTCCCCGGGCCTCGGCGTCCACAGGGGCCGAGTCTTCGCAGCCCCCAGCCCCGGGGACCGCCAAGCGCCCGAGGGAGGCTTCTCCTCCTGCTCCTCGCGCGGACGCGCCTTAGGTGGAGTTTGATTTCTCCGCCCTCAGCCACGACGACGAGGAAGAGGAGTAAGTGCTTGAAGTTTTGTATCTTCTTTAATTTTGTCTTGATTCCTACGTTGATGATTCTGATCTTGCTTCTGATTGGCTTGCAGGACCCTAGCCCAGCGGATGGCGAAGAGGGCCAAGGTTCCCGTAGTCGAGGTCGAGGACGACTCGCCCGTCGCTGGCGACAGGGGACGCGCCGGCGACGAGCTTGCCGGACCCAAGCGCTGCCCCAAGGAGCAGCCCCCAGCGCAGCCCTCAGCGCAGCCCCCAGCGTAAGTCTGGTTTTGAACTTTCCGCTCGTCGGGCGCGCTTGAGGATTTTGTCTTGTACTAACATCTTGTTGTTCTGTTTTGTCTTGATTGCCTTGTGCAGAGGTGGAGCCGCAGCCACAGGAGCGCCCGGAGACCACTCCCGAGGAGCCGCAGGCCCCGCCGTCCCCGCCAAGGACGAACTCTCCGGCGAGGGAGAGCGCTCCGCCAAGGGCGGGTACTCCGCCAAGGGCGAGTACCCCGCCAAGGGCGAGCAGCCCGGCGAGGGCGGCCACCCCGCCAAGGGAGAGCTCCCCGGCGAGGGAGCCTGTCGTCGACGACGTCCGCCAAGGTAAGTCTTGTAATCTCGTCTTCTTGGACTTGTCTTTTTTGGATATTTGCTTGAACTTTTTCTTTTTCTTCTTCTTCTATCAGATCCTCCTCCCCCGGAGCGGATGGAGACGGAGGCCGCCGTCGAGGAGGAGACGGGCGGCGGCGACGGCAACGCCACTGCTACTGATAGCATGGCGGGAGCCGACGAGCCCGCCGCGGAGGAGACTGCTCCAACCGCAGACACTGCGGCCGGGGAGGGGGACGGCGACCGCACTGCCGGCCCGGAGGCGGCAGGAGCGTCGAGCGCTGCACCGGCCGCCGATCCCTCCGCCGGAAAAGAGCAGTCGGGCTTCTGCCTTGAGGCTCCCAACGGCGTCTTCATTCAGGTGCCGTGGGGATCCTCGTCGCGAGCCCCCGTGGAGGGAGAGGCCTTTGATGGAGAGGTCCTCGCCTCCGCGGGGCTGAAGATTGTCGAGGTGCCTGGCGGGAGCGACGAGCCCGAGGAGGAGAAGTTGCTCCACCGGCTCCTGGCCCTTTACCGGGCCAGGCAGGCGAAACTTGAGTCTCGGGAGGCCCTCACCGCCAAGGCCGCAGCAGATATGGAGAAGCGCGCCGCGGAGCTCCGCGCCGCCAACCAGGCGGCCCTCCGCGACTTGGCGGAGGAGCGCGAGAGGCTTGCTGGAGAGTATCAAGAGTGGCTCCTGGAGAAGGCTGAGGCCGAGGAGCAGCAGCGACTCGCCGGAGAAGCGTTGTCCCAGCGAGAAGGAGCGCTCAACCAGCGGAAGGTCGAGCTCGACTCTCACGAGGAAGACCTTACCGCCCGGGAGCAGGCCCTTGGCGGGGAGCTGAAGGAAGCAAAGGCCGCCGCAGCCACCGCGGAGACCGCCAAGAAGGACCTTGAAGCTAAGGTGGCGCAGCTGGAGGAGTACCTGAAGGCGAGCACGGATAGGGTCACCGCGCTCAACCTAGAGCGCGAGAAAGACGCCCACACTAACTCCGAGCTTCAGGTACGCCTTTCCAAGCAGGGCGACGAGCTCAAGGCCGCCAAGGACTCGATTGCCGATCTGGAGCTGAAGGTCTCCACGCTGAAGGATTCTCTTGACGCCGTCCGGGACCGCGAAACCAAGCTGAAGGACGAGCTCCGCAAGGAGCGAGGCCTGGTGGAGAGCGCTGCCACTTCAGCTGACAACTTCCGCCGGACCGTCGAGGTATGGACCGAAGACCTGGTGGCTTCCGCCGCTGCCATCGACAAGGAGCTGATGGCGATGAGGGTGGAGCACCTCATATACTCTCCGGATCCAAACCTCCCCCACATCGCCAAGCTCAGTCTTTTCTTCAGAGGGATCGCGCCGGCGCTCGTTCGTCTTCAGGAGAAGCTTCCCGCGCAGCTGGCCGAGGAGTCGCGCCAACTCTGCGTGGGAACCTTGGAGCGCGTGGTATAAATCTCGTCAACGTTCTCCGTAGCTTGCCGGCCGATGCAGATATGGAGGCGCTGAAGGGGCAGGTCGCCCACATCATCGCCAAGGTGAACAAGATCTCCAGGCGTGAGGGCGATCGCGTGGATTAGGCCTCCTTTTCTTTATCTCTTTTGCTGCTGCATAGTGTGCCATGGACACAAACTTATTAGTCATTGCGACAAGTTATCCCTTATAATATATTATATTATTTTGATCAATCAGTGCAATGTTATCTCCCTTGTTTTGGTCCTTTACTTTGTATGCTTTTAACCCTACGCTTCCAGGGAACTTGCCGGAAAGGGGCCCTTGCCGCGAGCGCTGAGTGCTGGACTCTGAGCAGCCTGCTGGCCAAGGTCTTACCGGCAAGTAACCTTGCCGCAGCTAGTCGCGACGCTCTTAGCTTGCTGAGCGAACTCAAAAACGAAGCAAGGGCGCGACACTTATCGCAGCTCACTTAAGTCGTTGAGCGTACTCGAAAACAAGATAAGGGTGCGGCTAGCCACGGGTAGGTTCCTCCGCGCACAGGTTTTCCATACAAAGTGTGGTTGTTCAAGGAAGATAACCAAAATTTAAAAATTTGAATTGCTCAAACTCTGGTAACTTAGCTTTCATATATTGCTTGTTTCCCCGACAAGGCTCCTATTTCTTGAACAACACTCGGTTCATCTTCCATCTCCTTCCCGGGGCGTCTTTCTTGAACAGCACTCGGTTCATCTTCCATCTCCTTCCCCCCCCGGCAAACTTGTGCGCGAGGAACATTCCTTCTGTTTAAGAGGGAAAGAAAAAAGAAGAGGGAAAACAAGTATAGGGCCCTTCGGCGTGCTAATGCTTACCGGGCTCGTGTGTTGCACAAGATGCCAAATGATGCATGCAAATAGCGAAGAAAAGCATGGAAAAGGCAAATAGTGCAAAACACAAAAACTTTACTGATGCACGGGATCTGCGCCCGGCTTTGTAAAAAGGGTTACATGCAACAGCGGCAAGGCTTGTACAAAAGGTGGTTGCCGGAGCGGATCACGGCAACCGCGCCTCATGGGTGAAACTTGCGAAGATGCTCTATGTTCCAGGAGTTGCTCACCGGTAAGCCTTCTTCGGTCTCAAGGCGGACAGCACCGGGCCTTGTGACTTGTCTCACCCGATAAGGGCCTTCCCACTTATATCTTTTGAGCTAGATAGTTTTGCTCTAGTTCTTCACTTATATCTTTTTAGAGCACGGCGGTGGTTTTATTTTGTAGAAATTATTGATCTCTCATGCTTCACTTATATTATTTTGAGAGTCCTTTTGTCGAGGAAACTAGTCGCCCACGAACACCTATGGGACCGGAGCCCCTTTTACGGTACGGCAAGGGAGCGGAGGGAGCACAAAGAGCAGATCGAGGGGCACACGCGGGCAGTTTACCTAGATTCGGGCCGCACGGATGCGTAAAACCCTACTTCTGCCTTGGTTGTATTGAGTTCTTGAGCTCGGGAGCTTGAAGATCTACAGTACTAGCTACACCGGGCGAGAGAGTGATCAAGTTTCTAGGGTCAAACCCCCCTCTACGTTGTGCATGGGCCTCCTTTCATAGCTCAAAGGGGTCACCGACAGGTGTCAACGTAGATGAGGGTAAAAGCGTAAAATTGGTGGTAGTTGTAACAGTGCATGAACAGTGTATGCACAGTGGTCTATACCTAACCCTGACGGTGGGGGACAAGGGCATTGAATGCCCGTCGCCGTCACCCCAAAAGCGTCCGCCCGGGCGTCTCCGTTCGCCACGATGGTGGCCTCGTCATCGTGGCTCGCCACCGTGTACCCCAGGCTGCACAGCCATCTGCCACGTGCCCCGAAGGGCCCCAGGGCGACGCCTGGACAGATGAGATGGAGCGCGGGCACACAGTGAAAGCTTCCCCCGGCAAGCACCTTGCCGGGGTTGCTATCTTGTCGGGCCCGTAAGCTTGTCGCTCTCCGGGTCCTGCCGGGGCGCGTGTTGCGCCTCGATATGTCTTCTGAGGTGCTGTTCCTTGGCCTTCCTGGCAAGCTCCTCTTGCCAGGGTCTTGTGCTGGAATGATAACCTTGAGCCTGGTGTGGCCTTCCCGGCAAGCTCCTCTTGTCGGGGTCTTGTTTCTTAACTTGAATTCTTTGTTCTTGAATGGCTCCAAAGGAACTAGAGCGGGCCTTGGCGGGCACGTGGTGAGCCTGACCACGGGACACTGCTACTGCCCGTGCACAAGTCGGGATACTAAGGTACCCCTACTTTAGTACACCGACAGGAGCCCCCGGGCCTAGGCCATACACGGTGCCGAGCGCTGTTGGGCCAGGCCCAAAACAGTGCACAGGCACACGCGGCCCACGGCACGCCGTTTCCCACTCTAGATTCGCCGCATACCTCCCTAACGGCATGCGTCGATTGCTGCGTCGTGGGAGAGATCGTGGCCTGTTTCTTTAATTGGAAAATGTGGAACGTCCCCCACTTCTCCCTTAAAAGCAGAGGGAGCAGGGGTAGTTTCCCCCATTGCTTTCATTGTGTCTTCAATCTCCAGAAACCCCCGCCGCCCTCCGCCTCCCCAAAGGTCGACAGAGAGCCGAGCTCCACCTTTCTCCCGCCGCCGCCTGCCTCTCCGGCATCGCCGACCCTTCTCGCCGTCCCCGCCATGGCCCCGAAGAGCAGCAAGGCGAAGAGCGATAAGTCCGACAAGGCGGCGAAGCTGGCAGCCATGCGGAAGAGGATGGTGGTCTTCCCGCCGAGGCTCGGCGCGAGGGAGCTGCGGGACAAGTATTACCTGTTCTGGGCGAGGGAGACGAAGGCTCACCCGCGCACCAGAGTCCTCCCCGCCAAAGCCATCGACATGTACCCGGGAGGTTACTACTACTTTGCTCTGTTCTTCCACTGTGGTCTTTGTCCTCCGTACTCTGAGTTTTTCTACGATGTGATGAACACATACGGATTCCACCTCCTAGATTTCACCCGAATGATGTCCTTACTATGGCCGTTTTCGCACATCTGTGCGAAAACTTCATCGGGGTCCACCCCAACGTAGCTCTCTTCCGCCACTTCTTCAGACCTAGAGTAGAGTCTGGATCCCCACTCTCCGGTGGCATCTCCTGGATCTTCAGGCTTAACAAGAAAGAGGCGTACTTGATTGGAGAGCTCCGCGGCAAGTGGGAGGAGTGGAGAGCTGATTGGTGCTGGGTTATGGTAGAGGAACCCCAGTAGTTTACCTCCCCGCGCCGAGCGGCAATAGTGTGCGGCAAGGATTGGAGTGACTTGGCTCCGGAGGACGACAAGCTGCAGATTGCCCTTATTAGGATCCTTCGCCTCCGGGCCACCAACCTTACTGTAGGTGAGGTCGGGGCTGATTTCCTCCGCCGCCGCATCGCTCCCCTGCAGGATAGGAAGAGGCCTGCTTGGGAGTTCGGCAATGCGGCAGACTGCATGAGGCTGTGCCCCGGGCTGAATTATAACTTCACCGTCTTGGAACTCAAAGGGATGATCCGCTCAATGTTCAAGCACGACCCTAAGCACCCGGAGTGGTTCACCCCGTCGGACGGAGTAGTTCCATTATGCAACAACTCTGCCCTTAGTGCCATTCGCACGGCAATGCCTGAGTGCGACTCCCACGGGGTTGTTCCCACTTTGTTGACACCTTCAGAACAGACCGTGCAGACCTTCTTCGACAATCTGGTTGAACGGCCGCGCAACCCCGAAGAGAAGAAAGGGCTCACCCGCGCGACCACCGAGCGGGATGTGGCATATATAGCCACCAGAATAGAGGAGGCCGCCGCAGCTGCGGCTGCGGGTGAGTTTGGGTACACTGTAGATGAAGCAGAAGCAGCGGACGCAGTGAGCCGGGCCGAGGAGGAGGAGATCCTCAAACTGTTGAGGCCTGCCGAGAAACCTGCCGGGGAGCCTGCCGGGAGGAGCGAGGCTGCCGGGCAGGGCACTGAGTCCAGCGAACCCGCTGAGGAGGACGCTGAATCGGGCGATTTTGACGAAGACTCGGGCGGGTCACTGAACCTCGACGACGTCTCCTCATCCTCGGAGAACTCTCCGCCACCGCCAAGTCCTCCGCCACAGCCGAAGAAGCGCCCCCGCAAGACCACCGAGACGGTGAAGCAGCCGGCGCCCTGACAGCAGCTGAAGCGTCGTGCGACGCGTGCCACCACGACGAGCAAGGTCGTCAAGGAGGCGCCCCGTGTTCCAGCGGCAAGCGGAGGGGGATCTTCCCGAAGCGGCTCTGGCGTTCCTTCTGCCCCTCGGTCCTCGGCGACGACCGGAGCGGGGTCTTCGCAACCCACGGCTCCGGAGCCCGCCAAGCGCCCGAGGGAGCCTACTCCTCCAGCTCCTCGCGCTGGGACACGCGAGGCGGAATTTGACTTCTCCGCCCTTAGCTCTAACGAGGAGGAGGAAGAGTAAGCACTTGCAACTTTCATTTCTTTTGATTCTTGTTGTTCTTGTCTTGATTTCTCTTTGCCTAACTCTGATTTTGTTTGGCTTCCAGGACCCTGACCCAGAGGATGGCGAAGAGGGCCAAGATCCCTGTGGTTGACCTTGAGGACGACGAGCCCGTCGCCGTGGCAGGGGATGCGCCTGCGACAGGCTTGCCGCACCAGCCTGCTGCTCCGAAGAGCAGCCCCCAGCGTAAGTTTTCTTGTTTACTTTCCCGCTTGATGGGTGCGCAAGAGCTTCTAGTCCTTATTGATGTCTTGTTTGCTTGTTGTCTTGTGCAGAAGTGGAGCCGCAGCCGCAGGAGCGTCAAGAGACTGCTCCCGACGAGCCGCTTGTCCCACCATCCCCGCCAAGGAGGAGCTCCCCGGCGAGGGGGGGTGCCCCGCCAAGGGCGGGTACTCCACCAAGGGCGAGTACCCCGCCAAGGGCCAGCACCCCGACAAGGGAGGGCACCCTGCCAAGGGAAGGCGCCGGCAGCCCTCCACTGGCGGGGGCCACTACTACGCCGCCAAGGGAGAACTCCCCGGCGAGGGACCCCGTTACTGAAGAGGCCCGCGTAGGTAAACCCTTGTACTTTCCTTCTTTTGAATTCATCTTTTTTTGATATTTGCTTGACAATTCTTTCTTTTCTTTTTCTGTTGTCAGATCCGCCCGCCCCGGAGCCGATGGAGACAGAGACCATCGCCGAGGAGGACATGCGCGGCGATGCTGGCGACGCCACCACCGCCGAGGGAGCGGCCGATGTTGATGAGCCAGCCGCCGAGGAGACTGCCCCGACCGCTGACGCGGCAGCTGGGGAAGGGACCGGAGACGGTACTGCTGGCCCTGAGGCCGCAGGAGCGCCGGACGCTGCGCCGGCCGCCGACCCCTCCGCCCCCGCGGCGGGGTCGGGTGTCTATCTGGAGGCCGCCAACGGGGTCTTTATCCAAGTCCCGTGGGCGTCCTCATCAAGGGCACCCGCGGAGGGGGAGATCTTCGACGGAGAAGTTCTCGCCTCCGCCGGGCTGAGGGTCGTTGACACGCCCGGCAGCAGCAACGAGCCCGAAGAGGAGCAACTCCTACGTCGACTCCTGGGTTTGTACCGGGCCAGTCAAGCCAAGCTGGAGTCCCGGGAGGCTCTGGCTGCCAAGGCCGGTGTTGATCTGGAGAAGCGCGCCGCGGAGCTCCGTGCCGCCAACCAAGCGGCCCTCCGAAACTTGGCGGAGGAGCGCGAAGAGCTTGCCGAAGCGCACCAACCGTTTGTCCTCGAGAAGGCTGAGGTCGAGGAGCAGCAGCGACTGGCCGCCGAGGATCTGGCTCGGCGAGATGGAGTGCTGAACTAGCGGAAGGTCGACCTCGATAGCCACGAGGACGACCTTACCGCGCGCGAACAGTCCATTGACGGGGCTCTGCAGGAGGCGAGGGATGCCACTACTGCCGCAGAGACCGCCAAAAGGGACCTAGAGGCAAGGGTGGCACAGCTGGAGATGAGCTTGAAGACGAGCGAGGAGAGGGTTGCTGCGCTCAACTTGGCGCGGGAGAAGGACGCCCACACCAACTCGGAGCTGCAAGTCTGTCTCTCCGAGAAGGGCAAGGAGCTCAACGACGCCAGAGACTCCATTGCAGATTTGGAGCTGAAGGTTGCCACCCTCACCGACTCACTTGACGCCGCCCGGGATCGCGAAACGCAGCTGAAGGATGATCTCCGTGCTGAGAGGGCCTTGCTGGACAGCGCCACCGTCTCGCAAAACAACTTCCAGCGGACGGTGGAGGAGTGGACCGAGGAGCTCGTCGCCTCCGCCGTCAACATCGACAAGGAGATGGTGGCGTTGAGGACGGAGCACCTTGCGTACTCTCCCGACGAGAACCTCCCCCCACAGCGCCAAGCTGAGCCTGTTCTTCAGAGGAGTGGCGCCGGCCCTCGCGCAGCTACGGGAGAGGGTCCCCACGCAGCTGGCTAACGAGGCGCGCCGGCTTTGTATGGGTACTATAGAGCGGGTGTTGACGAAGATTGTCTACCGCAACCCCGGGATTAATCTTGAGAACGTCCTCCGGACCTTGCCACCCGAAGCTGACCTGGAAGCGTTGAAGGTACAAGTTGCCCACATCGTGGCCAAGGCGGGCAAGATCAAGAGGATTGATGGAGACCGTGTAGACTAGGCTCCCTTCTTTCTGCTTCCCTTGCCGATGTCGATTAAGCCATGGGTAGTAGTTTGTTAGAACAGCGGCAAGTCTTTTTTGTAATATAACTTTATTTTGGATAGTCAATGCAGCGTTATCCCCCTTGTTTGGTTCCTTCACTTTGTATGCTTTCCACCCTACGCTTTTAGGGAACTTGCCGGCAAAGGAACCCTTGCCGCGAGCGCCGAGTGCGGAACTCTTAGCAGCCTGCTGGCAATGCCCTTGCCGACAAGAAACCTTGCCGCAGCTAGTCGCAGCACACTCAGATTGTTGAGCGAACGCGAAAACGAAGTAAGGGCGCGACACTTGTCGCAGCTCACTTAAGCCGTTGAGCGTGCTCGAAACAAAGTAAGGGCGCGGCTAGCCACAGGTAGGTTCCTCCGCGCACAGGTTTTCCATACAAAGTGTGGTCGTTCAAGGAAGATAACTAAGAATTTTAAAAAATTTGAATGCTCAAACTTTGGCAACTTAGCTTTCGTGGGTGTTTTGCTTCCCGGCAAGATTTTTCTTTCTTGAACAACACTTGGTCCATACCACCGTCTCCTTCCCCCCCGGCAAACTTGTGTGCGAGGAACACTTCTTCTGTTCGAGGAAAAAGAGAAAAAGGGGAGGAAACACAGGTCTGGAACCTTGCGGCTCGTTATTGCATACCGGGATCGTGTGCTGCACAAAGTGTCAGATAATACATGCAAGTAAAAAGAAAGGCATGAAATGACAAATGGTGCGAAGCTCAAAAGTTTTACTGATGCACGGGGTCTGCGCTCGGCTTTGTACAAAGGTTTACATGCAACAGCGGCAAGACTTGTACAAAAGGTGGTTGCCGGAGCAGATCACGGCAACCGCGCCTCATGGGTGAAACTTGCGAAGATGCTCAATGTTCCAGGAGTTGCTCACCGGTAAGCCTTCTTCGGTCTCAAGGCAGACAGCGCCGGGCCTTGTGACTTGTCTCACTCGATAAGGGCCTTCCCACTTTGGCGTCAACTTGTTGGAGTTCTTGGCGGACTGAACGCGCCGAAGAACAAGGTCGCCTTCCTCGAGACTCCTGGCCTTGACTTTGCGGCTATGATAGCGACGCAAAGCTTGCTGATATCGAGCAGCTCGTACAGCAGCCTGGAGACGGTCCTCCTCGAGGAGCAGTGCATCATCTTGCCGCAGCTGCTCTTGCTCGAGCTCATCGTAAGAGAGCACTCGAGGAGACCCGTATACGAGTTCCGTGGGGAGAACTGCCTCTGCTCCATAGACAAGAGCAAAGGGTGTCTGCCCGGTGGCTCGATTTGGTGTCGTCCTAATTGACCAAAGAGCCGCAGGCAACTCCTTGATCCAGTTTCTTCCGCACTTGTGCAGCCTGTCGAAGGTTCTTGTCTTGAGTCCGCGCAACACTTCAGCATTGGCCCTTTCCGCTTGACCGTTGCTCCTCGGGTGAGCAACAGAAGCGAAGCAGACCTTGGCACCAAGGTCTTGGACGTATTGCATGAAGGTACGACTTGTGAACTGTGTGCCGTTGTCGGTGATGATCCTGTTAGGGATTTCGAAATGACAAGCGATCGATCTGAAGAACCTGACTGCTGACTGTGCGGTCACCTTTCTCACTGGTTCCACTTCCGGCCACTTTGTGAACTTGTCAATAGCAACGTACAAGTACTCAAAGCCTCCGACTGCGCGGGGAAAGGGGCCGAGGATGTCGAGCCCCCCAGACCGAGAAGGTCCAGGACAAAGGGATCGTGTGGAGAGCTTGAGCTGGCTGATGTATTTGCTTGGCATGGAACTGGCACGTTTCACACTTGGTTACTTGTGCAGTTGCATCTTGGAGGGCTTCTGGCCAAAAGAAACCTTGCCGGAACGCCTTCCCGGCAAGTGCTCTTGCGCCAATGTGGTGTCCACATATGCCTCCGTGGATCTCTGCCAACAGCTTCTGTCCATCTTCCCGAGAAATGCATTTCAATCTGACTCCATTGAGTCTTCTTCTGTACAGTTCGTTGCCGACGAACTGATACATACTTGACTGCCTGGTAATCCTTTCTATCTCTTCTGGTTCTTCGGGAAGTTCTCCAGTTTGCAGAAAACGGACGATTTGCTGTGCCCATGTTGGAGCCTGAGGCTCAACAACAAGGACTAAAGGCATCAGGGCTGCTGCGGGAACGTCAGCTTCCACGGCAAGAACCAGCGGTTCTGCCGGAGCTGAGCGTTCCCCGGCAAGCCTCACGGGGCATGACTTGTCGGGAACGCCTGCTTCAACTGTACAAACCCTTGGGTCCGCAGGAGCAGACTGTTCCTCAACATCTTGGTTGTTGATCTTGGGGACCTTGGCGGCGGCTTCAGGAAGTTCCGCCGGCAAGTAGTCGCCAGAGACCAACTTCCTCTTCTTGCTTTGTCCAACTGATGGTGTAACGGACGACCGAGTTAGCTTGAGCACGAAGACCCCTGGTTCCACAGGTAACTACATTGCAGCACACTTTGAGAGGCCATCTGCGATATCATTCTGAGCTCTTGGAACATGCTCCATCTGCAGGCCTTCAAAGTGTTCTTCAAGCTTTCTCACTTCATCGACATAGGCTTCCATCAAAGGACTCTGGTAGCTCTTGTTTACTTGTCGGACCACCAACTGTGAATCTCCCCGCACAATTAGCTTCTTGATCCCAAGTTCGGCCGCAATTCTGAGGCCGGCAAGCAAACCTTCATACTCAGCAGTATTGTTTGTCGCTTGCTCCTTGGGAAAGTGCATTTGAACACCGTACTTGAGGTGCTCCCCGGTGGGTGCTACAAGTAACACGCCGGCCCCGGCACCTTGCAGCGAGAAGGCACCATCGAAGTACATTATCCATTCTTTGCTTGCTTCTTTGACGGGGATGTTTGTCTCTGGAACTTCTTCGTCTGGTGTTGGGGTCCATTCTGCTATGAACTCTGCCAAAGCTCTGCTCTGTATAGTTGAAGTGCTTTCAAACTTAAGACCAAAGCTTGACAGCTCCAGTGCCCACTCGACAATCCTTCCTGTTGCTTCTGGGTTTTGCAATATCCTCTTCAGCGGAAAGCGAGTGACCACTGTTATTTCATGTGCTTGGAAGTAGTGGCGCAGCTTCCTCGAGGCCATGAGGAGGCCGAAAAGAAGCTTCTGCACCCCAGAGTATCTTGACCTAGCCCCCTGCAAGAGGGAACTTACAAAATAAACTGGGCGCTGCACCATCTTTTTTCGCACTTCTCCTTGTTCCTGCGCAGACTTGTCCTTGTCAGGGTCAGAGCATGTCGGGGTAGCCCCCTGCTTGTCGCTGGATGTGCTTGCCGGGGCTGTGGGCTCCTCCTCTGCCTCCCTCTCCGCTACCAACGCAGCACTAACCACTTGATTGGTTGCTGCTAAGTATAGCAGCAACTTCTCTTGCGGCTTAGGTGCGAAGAGTATAGGAGTAGAGGACAGGTATCTTTTCAAGTCCTGCAGCGCTGCCTCCGCTTCCGGAGTCCATTTCATAGGACCTGCCTTTTTCAAAATTTTGAAGAAAGGCAGGGCACGTTCTGCAGACTTTGAAATGAACCTGCTGAGGGCAGCCACACAACCAGCAAGTCTTCGTACATCCTTGACGCGCTTTGGAGCTTCGATCTGCTCGATGGCCTTGATCTTGTCAGGATTGGCTTCAATCCCCCTCTGGGACACAAAGAACCCGAGAAGCTTGCCGGAGGGGACTCCGAAGACGCACTTCTCGGGGTTCAGCTTGAGTTGTATCTTGCGCAGATTTGCAAAAGTCTCATCCAGGTCTTGGATCAGGGTATCCTTGTCCTTGCTCTTGACCACTATATCATCCATGTAGGCTTCTACATTCCTGTGTATCTGTGGCTCAAAAGCAGTGTGGACCACCCTCGCAAATGTTGAGCCCGCATTCTTCAGTCCAAAGGGCATGCGTATGAAACAGTAAGTGCCACATGGAGTAATGAACGCGGTCTTCTCTTCATCTTCCTCAGCCATGAATATCTGGTGGTACCCGGAGTATGCATCAAGAAATGAAAGCAACTCACATCCGGCCGTGGAGTCAACAATCTGGTCAATGCGCGGCAAGGGAAATGGATCCTTGGGACAAGCTTTATTCACATCAGTAAAGTCTATACAAAGTCTCCACTTCCCATTAGCCTTGCGCACGACGACTGGATTGGCCAGCCACGTGGGATGAAGTACACCTCTAACAAGGCCTGCTGCTTCCAACTTCTTGATCTCCTCGGCAATAAACTCTTGGCGCTCCACAGCTTGCTTCCTGACCTTCTGCTTGACGGGCCGCGCGTGAGGACAAACAACAAGCTTGAGCTCAATTACCTTCCTGGGAACGCCGGGGATGTCAGACGGTTGCCATGCAAACACGTCGACATTCACCCGCAGGAAGGCAACGAGCGCGCTTTCCTATTTGGGGTCGAGCGTAGCACTGATGGTGAAGGTACCACCAGTGCCGTCCTCTTTGGCGGACACCTTCTTGGTTGCAGGTGGAGTTGCCATTCCTTTCTTGCACTTGCCGGTGGAGCTCGATGGTGCATCCTCGACGGCAGCGCAGCACTCCGAAGAGGTGCGTTTGTCGGAGTGGGCCCCAGAGCTCTTGCTAGACTTGGTCTTGGTCTTCCTCCCGGGAGCTTCGGCGGCAAGTGTCTTGCTGTCTGCCGCGGCTGCTGCGTCCCGGTAGATCTTGTCGGCGCAGATAAGCGCGTCCTTCTTGTCGCCGGGGACAGAGATGATGCTTATTGGCCCTGGCATCTTGAGCATGTTGTATGCATAGTGAGAGGCTGCCATGAACTTGGCGAGCACAGGACGGCCAAGTATCCCATTGTATGGCAATGGGATATCAGCAACGTCGAAGGTGATCCTCTCAGTCCTGAAGTTTAGTTGTCCGCCAAAGGTCACGGGCAGTGTGATCTTCCCCTTCGGCTTGCTCCTTCCCGGGTTGATTCCTTGGAACGTCCCGGTCTCCTCGAGCTCGCTGTCGGGGATCTGCAGCTTCCGGATCACAGCCGAGGAGATCAAGTTTAGGCCGGCCCCGCCGTCAACCAACATCTTGGTGACCTTGAGGTTGCAGAGGGTTGGCGAAACCAACATCGGCAAGCACCCGACCACAGTTGTGCGGTCAGGGTGGTCCTCAAGGTCGAAGATGATGGGCGTGCTGGACCACTTCAGCAGCTTGCGCGACACGACGGGTGGCTCAATTGCATTCACTTCCCGCACCCATTGCTTGAGTTGGCGGTGGGAAGTGTGCACAGAGGCACCTCCATCGACGCACAAAACTTATGTGGCCTTCTGGAACTCCTGTTCGCTGTTGTCTCCGTCATCCATGTCCTCGTCATCGTCATTCGTCTTCATCCTTGTCGCGGCCCCGGGGAGGTCTGTCTCCTTGCCGCTGCTTGGCCTTGCCGCGACGTCCTCCCCGGCCATTGAATGGCCGCTTCTTGCCGCACTCACCTCCGCCTCCTTGGGCCTTCTCCTTGTCGCGACGCTCGTATTCAGCCTTCTACTGTTCTACGAGGTACTCTACCCTCTTGCAGTTCTGGAGATCATGGCCCTTGGTGCGGTGGATCTTCCAGTACTGCTTGTCGGAGCCGTCCTGCTTGTCGGCGGCCGCTACAGGGGTGGCCTCCTTGCCGGAGCCACCGGCCAGTGTCTTCTTGGCGGCAGCCTCCTTGCCGGACTGCTCGACAACCAGTACCTCCTTGTTCTTCTTCTTCTTGTTGTTCCGCCACCGGTTTTTCCTTGCCGGGGCGACATCCTCGCTGTCTGTTCCTCCTGCTCCAGCATCCTCTCCGAGGAGTCTCCTCCCCTCTTCAGCGCGCGCACACTTGTCAGCCAGAGCGTAAAGCTCGCTGACGTCCCGGATCTTGGTCATTGCCATCTCCTCCCTCATCCGGCGGTTACGCACGTTCTGGTGGAACGCGCTGATAACCGCGGCAGGGTGGACATCCGGGATGTTGTGCTGGACGCGGCTGAACCTCTGGATGTACTTTCGCAGGGAATCTCCTTCCTTCTGGGCAAGAATGTGAAGATCGCTCTCCTGGCCATGGGGCTTGTGGCCGCCCGTGAAGGCGCCGACAAACTGGTGGCACAGATCTGCCCAAGAAGAGATGGAGTTCTCCGGCAAGTGCATGAGCCAAGATCTGACATTGGGCTTGAGCACAAGCGGGAAGTTGTTCGCTAAAATCTTCTCGTCATGTCCCCCGGCAGCCTGCACCGCAATGGTGTAGATGCTGAGGAACTCCGAGGGATGGGTCTTGCCGTCGTACTTCTCGGGTACGTCGGGCTTGAAGTTCTTCATGCTGGGCCACTGGACTTGCCGCAGCTCTCGGGTGAACGCAGGGCAACCTGCCGCATACGGCAAGTCGCCTGGTTCACCGGGCGCGTGCATGTCGACAGCGGTCCCAGCGCGCTGATCAGACTGACGTCGTGCTTCTCTTCGACGCTCGATACGAGTCCGAGCGTCTTCTTGCCGCCTGTCGTCGAGGACTTGGCGCTGATCGCGGCGAGCCCGCGGATCCGACGACGCCATGGAGTCATCGTCGACGTTGATCTGGCGGGTCGGCAATTTCTTCTTCCGCGGCGGGGAGTGCACGGTAGTTGCACCCCCGGCGGTCTTGTCTCCATCGGCCTTCGCTTGGTCAACTTGCCGCGTCCGTGATGTTGCCGGCTGCTGCGGCGTGTCGTTGTTGGCGAAGGCGATGAGGCTCTGGATCGTAGCCCTCTAGTTTTCGGCCTTGTCCGCCGCTGGAGGGAAGTCGAGGAGCAGCTGAGCTCTGGCTAGAGCTTCTGCTGGAGAGGAAGGAAGCAGTGGCGAGCGGTGCGAGGAACGAGATATGCTCGGACTTCTAACAGTGTTAGAAGGAGCAGGGTCTCGTCCCGGCGACCGCGCCTTGCTCGTACCGACGCGTTGGCCTTGAGCACCCCGCGACCAACCGGCTTGGCCACGCCCCAGCAAGCGTATGGTACCCCCGGTACCACGCCGCTGCTGGTCCGGCACCTCCTGAGAGGGACGTGGTGCATGCACGGACGCCGAGGCTTTGGAGTGGGCTCGGTCGTCCGTCTTGTCCTTGGACTTGGCGGCGCCATGAGGGTCCTCACCGGCGTCCACCCTTCCGCCAGCGTCTACCGCACCAACCGTTGGTTCTGGTGGTGGCGGGATCGACGCGGACGGGCCTCCGACCTCCGAAGCTTTCTTCTTCGGTGGCATGTTGACGAAGTTTGCGAAGTTGATGAAGTTGCTGAAGACTGCGCCCGCGTGAGCGCCGGATCAGGTTCGCACAACCTCGACGCCCCCTACCTGGCGCGCAAAAGATGTCGGGGAAACTGGTCGCCCACGAACACCTATGGGACCGGAGCCCCTTTTACGGTACGGCAAGGGAGCGGAGGGAGCACAAAGAGCAGATCGAGGGGCACACACGGGCAGTTTACCCAGGTTCGGGCCGCACGGATGCGTAAAACCCTACTCCTGCCTTGGTTGTATTGAGTTCTTGAGCTCGGGAGCTTGAAGATCTACAGTACTAGCTACACCGGGCGAGAGAGTGATCAAGTTTCTAGGGTCGAACCCCCCTCTACGTTGTGCATGGGCCTCCTTTTATAGCTCAAAGGGGTCACCGACAGGTGTCAACGTAGATGAGGGTAAAAGCGTAAAATTGGTGGTAGTTGTAACAGTGCATGAACAGTGTATGCACAGTGGTCTATACCTAACCCTGACGGTGGGGGACAAGGGCATTGAATGCCCGTCGCCGTCACCCCAAAAGCGTCCGCCCGGGCGTCTTCGTTCGCCACGATGGTGGCCTCGTCATCGTGGCTCGCCACCGTGTACCCCAGGCTGCACAGCCATCTGCCACGTGCCCCTGGAAGGGCCCCAGGGCGACGCGTGGACAGATGAGCTGGAGCGCGGGCACACAGTGAAAGCTTCCCCCGGCAAGCACCTTGCCGGGATTGCTATCTTGCTGGGCCCGTAAGCTTGTCGCTCTCCGGGTCCTGCCGGGGCGCGTGATGCGCCTCGATATGTCTTCTGAGGTGCTGTTCCTTGGCCTTCCTGGCAAGCTCCTCTTGCCAGGGTCTTGTGCTGGAATGATAACCTTGAGCCTGGTGCGGCCTTCCCGGCTAGCTCCTCCTGCCGGGGTCTTGTTTCTTAACTTGAATTCTTTGTTCTTGAATGGCTCCAAAGGAACTAGAGCGGGCCTTGGCGGGCACATGGTGAGCCTAACCACGGGACGCTGCTACTGCCCGTGCACAAGTCGGGATACTAAGGTACCCCTACTTTAGTACACCGACACCTTTAGAACAGCATGGTAATTTACTTTGGTTATAAAATTAGTCCTAATACGATAGGCATCCAAGATGGGTATAATAAAAACTTTCATATAAAAGTGCATTGAATACTATGAGAAGTTTGATACTTGATGCTTGTTTTGAGATATGAGGATGGTGATATTAAATTCATGCTAGTGGAGTAATTGTGAATTTGATAAATACTTGTGTTAAAGTTCGTGATTCCCGTAGCATGCACGTATGGTGAACCGTTATGTGATGAAGTTGGAGCATGTTTTATTTATTGATTGTCTTCCTTTGTGTGGAGGTCGGGATCGCGCGATGGTTAACTCCTACCAACCCTTCCCCTAGGAGCATGAGTTTAGTGCTTTGTTTTGATAAATTGTAGATTTTTGCAATAAGTATATCAGTTCTTTATGACTAATCTTGAGTCCATGGATTATACACACTCTCGCCCTTCCACCATTGCTAGCCTCGCTTGTACCGCGCAACTTTCGCTGGTACCATACGCCCACCATATACCTTCCTCAAAACAGCCACCATGCATAATTTTTCATACATGTCACTCTTGATTCATTGCACATCCCGGTACACCACCAGAGGCATTCACATAGAGTCATATTTTGTTCTGGCATGTACTAAGTTTCTTGTTGCTACTTCTCGAGCTTGCGTTGTATTCCCTCGAAGAGGAAAGGGTGATGCAGCACAATAGTGTAAGTATTTCCCTTAGTTTTTGAGAACCAAGGTATCAATCCAGTAGGAGACCACGCGCGAGTCCCTCGCACCTGCACAAACAAATAAGAACTTCACAGCCAACGCGATAAGGGGTTGTCAATCCCTTTACGGTCACTTACGAAAGTGAGATCTGATAGATAGGATAGTTTGATATTTTGGTATTTTTGGATATAAGAACAGAAAGTAAAAGCGGAAAAGTGAAGTAGATTGTAGATTGATATGTTGAGAATAGACCTGGGGGCATAGGTTTCTCTAGTGGCTTCTCTCATGATAGCAGAATTCTACGGTGGGTGAACGAATTACTGTCGAGCAATTGATAGAAAAGCGAATAATTATGAGACTATCTAGGCATGATCATTATATATAGGCATCACGTCCAAAACAAGTAGACCGAAATGATTCTCCATCTACTACTATTACTCCACACATCGACCGCTATCTAGCATGCATCTAGTGTATTAAGTTCATAAGAACAGAGTAACGCCTTAAGCAAGATGACATGATGTAGAGGGATAAACTCAATTAACATGATATAAACCCCATCTTTTTATCCTCGATGGCAACAATACAATATGTGCCTTGCTGCCCCTACTGTCACTGGGAAAGGACACCGCAAGATTGAATCGAAAGCCAAGCACTTCTCCTGTTGCAAGAACTATAGATCTAGTAGGCCAAACCAAACCAATAATTCGAAGAGACTTGCAAGGGTATTATAATCATACATAAAGAGTTCAGAAAAGAACCAAATATTTCTCATAGATAATCTTGATCATAAACCCACAATTCACTGGATCTCGACAAACACACTGCAAAAAGAGATTACATCGAATAGATCTCATGGAAGACCGAGGGGAACTTGGTATTGAGATACAAAGAGAGAGAAGAAGCCATCTAGATACTAGCTATGGACCCGAAGGTCTGTGATATACTACTCACAACTCATGGTGAGGCGATGATGATGATGTAGAAGCACTCCATGGTAGATCCCCCCTCCGGCGGAGCTCCGGAACAGGCCCCAAGATGGGATCTCACGGGAACAGAAGGTGGCGGTGGTGGAACTAGGGTTTTTCTATTGTTCTGATGGTTTCGGGGTACGTAGGTATATATAGGAGGAAGGAGGGCACCGGGGGCCAAACCTAGGGCCCACGAGGCAGGGGGCACGCCCTGTAGGGGGGGGGGGGGGCGCCCCCCACCCTCGTGGACGCCACGTGTGCCCTACTCCATGGTTCTCAAGTCTCCCGTGCGTATTTTGATCTAAAAATATCTCTCCCGAAGGTTTCATTCCGTTTGGACTCCATTTGATATTCCTTTTTTGTAAAATCCTGAAATAGGCAAAAACAGCAATCTGGACTGGGCCTTTGGGTTAATAGGTTAGTCCCAAAAATAATATAAAAGTGTGTAACAAAGCCCATTAAACATCCAAAACATCATAAATAATAGCATGGAACAATCAAAAATTATAGATACGTTGGAGACGTATCAAGCATCCCGAAGCTTAATTCCTGCTCGTCCTCGAGTAGGTAAATGATAAAAATAAATTTTTTGATGTGGAATGCTAACTAACATAATTTTCAATGTAGTTCTCTTAATTGTGGCTGTAATGTTCAGATCTGAAAGATTCAAGACAAAAGTCTATATTGACATAAAAAATAATAATACTTCAAGCATACTAACAAAGCAATCATGTCTTCTCAAAATACTATGGCTAAAGAAAGTTATCCCTACAAAATCATATAGTCTGGATATGCTCCCTCTTCATCACACAAAATATTCATATCATGCACAATCCCGGGTTCAGCCAAGCACTTGTTTTCATACTCTATTCTTTCAAACCTTTCAACTTTCACGCAATACATGAGCGTGAGCCATGGATATATCACTATGTGGAATAGAGTGGTGGTTGTGGAGAAGACAAAAAGGAGGGAGATAGTCTCACATCGACTAGGCGTATTAACGGGCTATGGAGATGCCCATCAATAGATATCAATGTGAGTGAGTAGGGATTGCCATGCAACGGATGCACTAGAGCTAAAAATGTATGAAAGCTCAACAATTGAAACTAAGTGGGTGTGCATCCAACTTGCTTGCTCACGAAGACCTAGGGCATTTGAGGAAGCCCATCGTTGGAATATACAAGCCAAGTTCTATAATGAAAATTCCCACTAGTTTATGAAAGTGACCAAACATGAGACTCTCTATCATGAAGAACATGGTGCTACTTTGAAGCACAAGTGTGGAAAAAGATAGTGTCGGGGGAAACTGTCCTCCCACGAGCACCTATGGGACCGGAGCCCCTTCTACGTTGCGGTAAGGGAGCGGAGGGAGCACGGAGAGCAGATCGAGGGGCACACGCGGACAGTTTACCCAGGTTCGGGCCGCGCGGACGCGTAAAACCCTACTCCTGCTTTGGTTGTATTGAGTTCTCGGGCTCGGGAGCTTGAAGATCTACAGTGCCAGCTCCACCGAGCGTTGGAGTGACCGAGTTTCTGGGATCGAACCCCCCCTACGTTGTGCATGGGCCTCCTTTTATAGCTCAAAGGGGTCACCGACAGGTGTCAACGTAGAGGAGGGTAAAAGTGTAATTTTGGTGGTAGTTGCAACAGTGCATGAACAGTGGACGAACAGTGGTCTTCACCTAACTTTGAAAGTGGGGGACAAGGGCATTAAATGCCCGTCGCCGTCGCCCCCAAAAGCGTCCGTCCATGCCTCTCCGTTCGCCACGGCAGTAGCCTCGTCACCGTGGCTTGCCACCGTGTGCCCCAGGCTGCACAGCCGTCCGCCACGCGTCCCTGGAAGGGCCCCAGGGCGACGCGTGGGCGGATGAGCTGGAGCGCGGGCACACAGCATGGGTTTCCCCGGCAAGGACCTTGCCGGGGGCGTGATCTTGCCGGGCCCGGAAGCTTGTCGCTCTCCGGGTCCTGCCGGGGCGCATGACGCGCCGAGGCATCTCTTGAGATGTGTGTTCCTTGGCCTTCCTGGCAAGTTCCTCTTGCCAGGGTCTCATGCTAAAGTGATAACCTTGAGCCTGGTGCGGCTTTCCCGGCAAGCTCCTCTTGCCGGGGCCTTGATCTTTTGACTTGTATACTTTGTTCTTGAATGGCTTCATAGGGACCAGAAAAGGTTCTTGGCGAGCATGTGGCAAGCCCTGCCGCGGGAAGCTGCTACTGCCCGTGCACAAGTTGGGGTACTAAGGTACCCCTATCTTAGTACACCGACAGGAGCCCCTGGGCCTGGGCCACACACGGTGCCGAGCGCTGTTGGGCCAGGCCCAAGACAGTGCATGGGCACGCGCGGCCCACGGCAAGCCGTATCCCCTTCCGTATCCGCCGCATCCCTCCCTAACGACATGCGTCGATTGCGGCGTCGTGGGAGAGACCGTGGCCTGTTCTTTAATGGGAAATGCGGAACATCCCCCACTTCCCCCTTAAAAGCAGAGGAAGCAGGGACAGTTCCCTCCATCGTCTTCATTGCGTCTTGATTCTCCAGAAACCCCCGTCGCCCTCCGCCTCCCAAAGGTCGATAGAGAGCCTAGCCCCTCACTTCCTCCGCCGTCCCCCGCATCCGCGACACCGTCGACCTCCTCGCCTCTTTCCTTGCCGCCCCCGCCATGGCTCCGAAGAGCGACAAGGCGAAGGCAGACAAGGCCAAGAAGGAGAAGTCCGAGCAGGCGGCGAAGCTGGCAGCCCTGCGGAAGAGGCACGTGGTCTTTGCGTCGAGGCTTGGCGCGAGGGAGCTGCGGGACAAATACTATTTGTTCTGGGCGAGGGAGACCAAAGCTCATCCCCGCACCAGAGTCCTCCCCGCCGTCGCCGCTGACATGTTCCCCGGCGGCTACTTTTTCTTTGCTGCATTCTTCCACTGTGGTTTGTGCCCTCCATACTCGGAGTTCTTCTGCGATGTAATGAATACATATGGCCTCCAGCTCCTAGATTTCACCCCCAACGCCATCCTTACAATGGCCGTTTTCGCACATCTGTGCGAAAACTACGTTGGGGTTCATCCAAATGTAGCCCTTTTCCGCCACTTTTTTATGCCTAGAGTAGAGTCCGGCGCTCCCCTCTCCGACGGCATCTCCTGGATCTTCAGGCTGAACAAGAAGGACTTGTACCTGAAGGGAGAGCTCCGCGGCAAGTGGGAAGAGTGGAGAGCCGATTGGTGCTGGGTGCTGGAAGCTAATCCTGAGCCCTTTACCTCGCCGCGCAAGACTGCCATAGTGCGCGGCAGGGACTGGAGTGAATTGGCCCCGGAGGACAGCAAGCTTCAGATTGCCCTCATTAGGATCATTCGTCTCCGGGTCGCCAATCTGACTGTTGGAGAAGTTGGAGCAGATTTCCTCCGCCGCCGCATCGCCCCTTTACAGGAAAGGAAGAGGCCCGCTTGGGAATTCGGCAATGCGGCAGACATCATGAGGTTGCGCCCTGGATTGAACTACAACTTCACCGCCTTGGAGTTGAAGGGGATGGTCAGGGAGCTCTTCAAGCATGATCCCGCCCATCCGGAGTGGTTCAGTCCTTCCCGGGGAGTGGTGTCGCTGTGCAACAGCACTTCCCGAGATTCTATACGCGCGATGATGCCCGAGTGCGACTCCCATGGTGTCATCCCCACTTGGCTGGAGCCTCCACCGGAGACCGTGCTGACCTTCTTCGACAACTTGGTCGAGAAGCCCCGCAAGGCCGAGGAGCAGAAGGGCCTCACCCGGGATACTACCGAACGGGATATATCTTACATCGCCTCCACGATGGAGGAGGCCGCCGCAGCTGCGGCTGCGGGTGATTTCAGATACATTGTGGAAGAGGCAGAGGCCGCGGACGCAGTGAGTCAAGCAGAGGAGGCGGAAATCCTCAAGCTGCTGAAGATTGCGCCCGAGGAGTTTGCCGGGGAGCCTTCCGTGAAGCTTGCCGGGACGAGCGAAGTTGCCGGGGGGAGCGAGGCCGCCGGGCATGGCACTGAGTCCAGCGGGCCTGCCGAGGAGGAGGAGGACGCCGAGGCTGGAGATTCCGATGAAGACTCCGGTGGATCTCTGAATCTAGACGACGATGCCTCCTCGTCCTCGGAGAACTCTCCGCCTCCGCCAAGCCCTCCGCAGCAACAAAAGAAGCGCCTCCGCAAGGCAACCGAGACGGCGAGGCCGCAGGTGCCTCGACAGCAGCCGGCGCGCAGTGCGACGCGCGCCACCAAGACGAGCGAAGTCGTCAAGGAGGCGCCCCGTGCTCGAGCGCCAAGCGGAGGGGGATCTTCCCGGAGTGGAACGGGTGCTCCTTCTGCCCCTCGGTCCTCGGCGACGACGGGGGCTGGGTCTTCACAGCCCGTAGCCCCGGAGACCGCCAAGTGCCCGAGGGAGCCTTCTCCTTCTGCTCCTCGCGCGGAAGCGCACCAGGCGGAGTTTGACTTCTCCGCCCTCAGCTCCGACGAAGAAGAAGAGGAGTAAGTACTTGCAATTCCTTTAGTTTCTTTGATTTTGTCTTGATTTTCCTTGCTTGGTTCTGATCTTGCTTTTGTTTTTCTTTTAGGACCCTGGCCCAGCGGATGGCGAAGAGGGCCAAAATCCCTGTGGTCGAGATTGAAGACGACGAGCCCGCCGCGGCGACGGGAGACGCGCCAGCGGCGGACTTGCCGGATCAACCTGCTGCTCCGAGTAACAGCCCCCAGCGCAGCCCCCAGCATAAGTCTTGTATTTATCTTTCTGCTTTATGGGCGCGCTTGAGGTTATCATCCTTATTTGATGTCTTGTTGCCTTGTGCAGAAGTGGAGCCGCAGCCGCAGGAGCACCAGGAGGTCGCCCCCGACGAGCCACTTGCTCCACCCTCCCTGCCAAGGATGAACTCCCCGGCAAGGGAGAACGCTCCGCCAAGGACGGGCACTCCGCCAAGGGCGAGTACCCCGCCAAGGGTGAGCAGCCCGACAAGGGTGAGCACCCCGCCAAGGGAGGGCGCAGGCGGCCCTCCGCCAGCAGGGGCCACTACTCCGCCGCCAAGGGAGAATTCCCCGGCGAGGGACCCTGTCGTCGAAGAGATCCGCGAAGGTAATCCTTGCAACTTCTTCTTCTTGGATTTTGTCTTTTTTGGATATTTGCTTGATTCTTTCTTTTCTTTTTCTTCTGCTATTTCCTCCTGCACCAGAGCCGATGGAGACGGAGGCCACCGCTGAGGAGGAGGTGCACGGCGACGGCGGCAACGCCACTGCCACTGAAGGAATGGCAGGAGCCGACGAGCCTGCCGCTGAAGAGACCGCCCCGACCGCAGACGCCGCGGCTGGGGAAGGGACCGGCGACCGCACTGCCGGCCCGGAGGCCGCAGGAGCGCCGGACGCTGCACCGGCCGCCGACCCTTCCGCCTCCGCGGCTGGGCAGGGCGTCTACCTGGAGGCCGCCAACGGGGTTTTCATACAAGTCCCGTGGGCGTCCTCGTCTCGAGCACCCGCGGAGGGAGAGACCTTCGACAGAGATGTCCTCGCCTCCGCCGGGTTGAAGGTCGTGGATGCGCCCGGCAGCAGCGACGAGCCCGAAGAGGAGAGACTCCTTCGTCGGCTCCTGGCCTTGTATAGGGCCAGGCAGGCGAAGTTGGAGTCTCGGGAGGCTCTGGCTGCCAAGGCTGGAGCTGACTTGGAGAAGCGCGCCGCGGAGCTCCGCGCCGCCAACCAGGCGGCCCTCCGCAACTTGGCGGAGGAGCGTGAAGAGCTTGCCGGGGCGCAGCAAGCCTTCCTCCTCGAGAAGGCTGAGGTCGAGGAGCAGCAGCAGCTGGCCGCCGAGGAGCTGTCTCGGCGGGAGGGAGCGCTCAACCAGCGGAAGGTCGACCTCGACAGCCACGAGGACGACCTCACTGCCCGGGAGCAAGCCATCGGCGGGACCTTGAAGGAGGCGAGGGACGCCGCGGGTGCCGCAGAAACTGCTAAGAAGGATCTGGAGGCCAGGGTGGCGCAGCTGGAGTTGTTCCTGAAGGCGAGCGAAGACAAGGTCACCGCGCTCAACGTGGAGCGGGAGAAAGATGCCCACACCAACTCGGATTTGCAGGTACGCCTCTCCGATAAGGGCCAGGAACTCACTGCCGCCAAGGACTCCATTGCTGATTTAGAGCTGAAGGTCTCCACCCTGACTGACTCGCTCGACGCCGCCCGGGACAGCGAGACGAAGCTGAAGGACGAACTCCGCGAGGAAAGGGCCTTGGTGGATAGCGCCGCCGTCTCGGCGAACAACTTCAGTCAGGCAGTGGAGCAGTGGACTGATGAGCTGGTCACCTCCGCTGCCAAAATTGACATGGAGATGATGGCGCTGAAGGCGGAGCATCTCGTGTACTCCCCGGACGAGAGTCTCCCCCACAGCGCCAAGCTGAGTCTGTTCTTCAGGGGAATTGCGCCGGCGCTTGCGCGGCTGCGGGAGAAGATCCCCGTGCAGCTGGCCCACGAAGCGCGTCGGCTCTGCATGGGCACCATGGAGCGGGTCTTGTCGAGGATCGTCTACCGCAACCCCGGCATCAACCTCGTCAATGTCCTCCGCACCTTGCCGCCCGAAGCTGATCAAGAGGCGTTGAAGGCACAGGTTGCCCACATCGTCGCCAAGCTGGGCAAGATCACGAGGCGTGAAGGCGACCGCGTAGATTAGATTCCTTTCTTTTTGCTTCCTTTGCCGCTGTAAAGCATGTCACGGGCAAGAATCTATTAGTATTGCGGCAAGTTATCTTTGTAATATACAATCTTATTTCGAGCAGTCAATGCAGTGTTATCTCCCTTGCTTTGATCCCTTCACTTTGTATGCATTCCACCCTACGTTTTTAGGGAACTTGCCGGCAAAAGGACCCTTGCCGCGAGCGCTGAGTGCTGGACTCTTAGCAGCCTGCTGGCAAAGGCCTTGCCGGCAAGAAACCTTGGCGTAGCTAGTCGCAGCACACTTAGCTTGCTGAGCGAACTCGAAAACGAAATAAGGGCGCGACACTTGTCATGGCTCACTTAAGCCGTTGAGCTTGCTCGAAACAAAGTAAGGGTGCGGCTAGCCACGGGTAGGTTCCTCCACGCACAGGTTTTCCATACAAAGTGTGGTTGTTCAAGGAAGACAACTAAAATTTTAAAAATTTGAACTGCTCAAATTCTGGTAACTTAGCTTTCATAGATTGTTTGCTCCCCGGCAAATCTTATCTTTCTTGAACAGTACTTGGTTCACGCCTCCATCTTCCTCCCCCCCCCCCCGGCAAACTTGTGCGCGAGGAATACTCCTTCTGCTTAAGAGGGAAAGAAGAAGAAGAGGAAAAACAAGTATAGGGCATCATGGCTTGCTAATGCTTACCGGGGACGTGCGTTGCACAAGGTGTCAGATGATACATGCAAATAACAAAGAAAAGCATGGAAATGACAAACAGTGCGAAGCACAAAAGCTTTACTGATGCACGGGGTCTGCGCCCGGCTTTGTACAAAGGTTTACATGCAACAGTGGCAAGACTTGTACAAAAGGTGGTTGCCGGAGCGGATCACGGCAACCGCGCCTTACGGGTAAAACTTGCGAAGATGCTCTATGTTCCAGGAGTTGCTCACCGGTAAGCCTTCTTCGGTCTCAAGGCGGACAGCGCCGGGCCTCGTGACTTGTCTCACCCGATAAGGGCCTTCCCACTTCGGCGTCAACTTGTTGGAATTCTTGGCGGACTGAACACGCCAAAGAACAAGGTCGCCTTCCTCGAGACTCCTGGCCTTGACCTTGCGGCTATGATAGCGACGCAAGGCTTGCTGGTATCGAGCAGCTCGTACAGCAGCCTGGAGACGTTCCTCCTCAAGGAGCAATGCGTCATCTTGTCGTAGTTGCTCTTGCTCGAGCTCATCATAAGCGAGCACTCGAGGAGATCCGTATACGAGTTCCGTGGGGAGAACTGCCTCTGCTCCATAGACAAGAGCAAAGGGTGTCTGTCCGGTGGCTCGATTTGGTGTCGTCCTGATTGACCAAAGAGCCGCCGGCAACTCCTCTATCCAGTTTCTTCCGCACTTGTGCAGCCTGTCGAAGGTTCTTGTCTTGAGTCCGCGCAGCACTTCAGCATTGGCCCTCTCCGCTTGACCATTGCTCCTCGGGTGAGCAACAGAAGCAAAGCAGACCTTGGCGCCAAGGTCTTGGACATACTGCATGAAGGTGCGACTTGTAAACTGTGTGCCGTTGTCGGTGATGATCCTGTTAGGGATCCCGAAACGGCAAACAATCGATCTGAAGAACCTGACTGCTGACTGTGCTGTCACCTTTCTCACTGGTTCCACTTCTGGCCACTTTGTGAACTTGTTGATTGCTACGTACAAGTACTCAAAGCCCCCGACCGCGCGGGGAAAAGGGCCGAGAATATCGAGCCCCCAGACCGAGAAGGGCCAGGAAAAGGGATCGTCTGGAGAGCTTGAGCTGGCTGGTGAATTTTCTTGGCATGGAACTGGCACGCTTCACACTTGGTTACTTGTGCAGTTGCATCTTGGAGGGCTTGTGGCCAGAAGAACCCTTGCCGGAACGCCTTGCCGGCAAGTGCCCTTGCGCCAATGTGATGGCCACATATGCCTCCATGTATTTCTGCCAACAGCTTCTGTCCATCTTCCCTGGAAATGCACTTCAACCTGACGCCATTGAGTCTTCTTCTGTACAGTTCATTGCCAACGAACTGGTACATACTTGACTGCCTGGTTATTTTCTCTATCTCTTCTGGCTCGTCGGGAAGTTCTCCAGTTTGTAGAAAGCGGACGATTTGCTGTGCCCATGCTGGAGCCTGAGGCTCAACAACAAGGACTAAAGGCATGGGGGCTGCTGCGGGAACCTCAGCTTCTACGGCAAGAACCTGCGGCCCTGCCGGAGCTGATGGTCCCCCGGCAAGCCTGCCGGGGCAAGGCTTGTCGGGAACGCCTGCTTCAACAGTACAGACCCTTGGATCTGCAGGAGCAAACTGTTCCTCAGCATCTTGGCTGCTGATCTTGGGGACCTTGGCGGCGGCTCCGGGAAGATCTGCCGGCAAGTAGTCGCCGGGGACCAACTTTCTCTTCTTGTTTTCCCCAGTTGATGGTGTAACGGATGGCTGAGTTAACTTGAGCACGAAGGTCCCTGGTTCCACAGGTAACTTCATTGCAGCACACTTTGAGAGGCCATCTGCAATATCATTCTGAGCTCTTGGGACGTGATCCATTTGCAGACCTTCAAAGTGTTCTTCAAGCTTCCTCACTTCATCGACATAAGCTTCCATCAAAGGGCTCTGGTAACTCTTGTTCACTTGTTGGACCACCAACTGTGAGTCTCCCCGCACAATCAACTTCTTGATCCCAAGCTCGGCCGCAATTCTGAGGCCGGCAAGCAAACCTTCATACTCGGCAGTATTGTTTGTCGCTTTCTCCTTGGGAAAGTGCATCTAGACAACATACTTGTGGTGCTCCCCGGTGGGCGCTATGAGTACCACGCCAGCACCGGCGCCTTGCAGCGAGAAAGCACCATCGAAGTACATTACCCACTCTTTGCTTGCTTCTTGGACGGGGACGCTTGTCTCTAGGACTTCTTCATCTGGCGTTGGGGTCCATTCTGCTATGAATTCTGCCAAAGCTCTGCTCTGTATGGTTGAAGTACTCTCAAACTTGAGACCAAAACTTGACAGCTCCAGTGCCCACTCGACGATCCTGCCTGTTGCTTCGGGATTCTGCAATATCCTCTTCAACGGAAAGCGAGTGACCACCGTTATCTCATGTGCTTGGAAGTAATGGCGCAGCTTTCTTGAGGCCATGAGGAGGCCGAACAGCAACTTCTGCACCCCAGAGTATCTTGATCTAGCCCCCTGCAAGAGGGGACTTACAAAATACACTGGGTGTTGTACCATCTTCCTTCGCACTTCTCCTTGTTCCTACGCAGACTTGTCCTTGTCGGGGCTAGAGCTTGTCGGGGAAGCCCCCTGCTTGTCGCTGGATTCGCTTGCCGGGATGTGAGTTCCTCATCTGCTTCCCTCTCCGCTACTAACGCAGCACTAACCACTTGATTGGTTGCCGCTAGGTACAGCAGCAACTTTTCTTGTGGCCTAGGTGCGACAAGTGTTGGAGTGGAAGACATGTATCCTTTCAAGTCCTGCAGCGCTGCCTCCGCTTCCGGAGTCCATTTCATAGGACCTGCCTTTTTCAAAATTTTGAAGAAAGGCAGGGCGCGCTCTGCAGACTTTGAAATGAACCTGCTGAGGGCAGCCACACAACCAGCAATTCTCCTTACGTCCTTCACGCGCTTCGGGGCTTCAATCTGCTCAATGGCTTTTATCTTGTCGGGATTGGCTTCAATCCCCCTCTGGGACACAAAGAACCCGAGAAGCTTGCCGGAGGGAACTCCGAAGACGCACTTCTCGGGGTTCAGCTTGAGTTGGATCTTGCGCAGATTCTCAAAGGTTTCCTCTAAGTCCTGTATTAGGGTATCTTTGCTCTTGCTCTTGACCACTATATCATCCATGTAAGCCTCTATATTTCTGTGGATCTGTGTCTCAAAAGCAGTGTGCACCACCCTCGCAAATGTTGAGCCTGCATTCTTCAATCCAAAGGGCATGCGTATGAAGCAATATGTGCCGCATGGAGTAATGAATGCAGTCCTCTCTTCATCTTCCTTGGCCATGAATATCTGGTGGTAACCTGAGTATGCATCAAGGAAGGAAAGCAACTCACATCCAGCTGTGGAGTCAACAATTTGGTCGATGCACGGCAAGGGAAAGGGATCCTTGGGACAAGCTTTATTCACATCAGTGAAGTCTATACAAAGTCTCCACTTCCCATTGGCCTTGCGCACGACGACTGGATTGGCTAACCACGTAGGATGGATCACGCCTCTAACCAGGCCCGCTGCTTCCAACTTCTTTATCTCTTCGGCTATGAACTCTTGGCGCTCCACGGCTTGCTTCCTGACCTTCTGCTTGACGGGCCGCGCGTGAGGACAAACAGCAAGCTTGTGCTCCATTACCTTCCTGGGAACACCGGGGATGTCAGACGGTTGCCATGCAAACATGTCGATATTCGCCCGCAGGAAGGCAACGAGCGCGCTTTCCTATTTGTGGTCGAGTGTAGCACTGATGGTGAAGGTACCACCAATTCCGTCCTCCTTGGCGGACACCTTCTTGGTTGCCGGTGGAGCTGCCATTCCCTTCTTGCACTTGCCGGTGGAGCTCAACGGTGCGTCCTCGACGGCAGCGCAGCACTCCGAGGAGGTGCGTTTGCCGGAGTGGTCCCCAGAGCTCTTGCCGGACTTGGTCCTGTTCTTCCCCCCGGGAGCTTCAGCGGCAAGTGTGTTGCTTTCTGCTGCGGCTGCTGCATCCCGACAGATCTTGTCGGCGCAGATAAGAGCGTCCTTCTTGTCGCCAGGGACATAGATGACGCTTATCGGCCCTCGCATCTTGAGTACGTTGTATGCATAGTGGGAAGCTGCCATGAACTTGGCGAGGGCAGGACGGCCAAGTATCCCATTGTATGGTAATGGGATATCGGCGACGTCGAACGTGATCTTCTCTGTCCTGAAGTTGAGCTCCCCGCCAAAGGTCACTGGCAGCGTAATCTTTCCCTTCGGCTTGCTCCTTCCCGGGTTGATCCCTTGGAACGATCCGGTTTCCTCGAGCTCGCTGTCGGGGATCTGTAGCTTCTTGATCACAGCTGAGGAGATCAAGTTCAGGCCTGCCCCGCCGTCAACCAACATCTTGGTGACCTTGAGGTTGCGGATAGTTGGTGAGATCAACATCGGCAAGCACCCGACCGCAGTTGTGCGGTCAGGGTGGTCCTCAAGGTCAAAGATGATGGGCGTGCCGGACCACTTCAGCAGCCTGCGTGACTCGACGGGCGGCTCAGCTGCATTCACTTCTCGCACCCACTGCTTGAGCTGGCGGTGGGAAGTGTGCAGAGAGGCACCTCCGTCGACACACAGAACCTCTGTGGCCTTTTGGAACTCCTGCTCGCTGTTGTCTCCTTCTTCCATGTCATCATCATCGTCTTCATCCTCATCCTTGTCGCGGCCCCGGGGAGGTCTATCACCTTGCCGCTGCTTGGCCTTGCCGCGGCGTCCTCCCCGGCCATTGAACGGACGTTTCTTGCTGGGCTCTCCTCCGCCTCCTTGGGCCTTCTCCTTGTCGCGACGCTCGTATTCAGCCTTCTGCTGCTCTACGAGGTACTCGACTCTCTTGCAGTTCTGAAGATCGTGGCCCTTGGTGCGGTGGATCTTGCAGTACTGCTTGTCGGAGCCGTCCCGCTTGTCGGCTGCCGCTACAGAGGCGGGCTCCTTACCGGAACCGCCAGCCTGTGCCTACTTGGCGGGAGCCTCCTTGCCGGACTGCTCGACAACCAGCACCTCCTTGCTCTTCTTCTTTCTGTTGTTCCGCCGCCGGCTCTTCCTTGCCGGGGCGGCATCCTCGCTGTCGCTTCCTCCTGCGCCAGTATCCTCTCCGGGGAGTCTCCTCCCCTCTTCAGCGCGCGCGCACTTGTCAGCCAGAGCGTAGAGCTCGCTGCCATCTCCTCCCTCATCCGGCGGTTACGCACGTTCTGGTGAAACGCGCTGATAACCGCGGCAGGGTGGACATCAGGAATGTTGTGCTGGACGCGACTGAATCTTTGGAAGTATTTGCGCAGGGACTCTCCCTCCTTCTGGGCGAGGATGTGGAGATCGCTCTCCTGGCCGTGGGGTTTGTGGCCACCCGTGAAGGCGCCAACAAACTGGTGGCACAGATCTGCCCATGAGGAGATGGAGTTCTCCGGCAAGTGCATAAGCCAAGATCGGACGTTTGGCTTAAGCACTAGCAGGAAGTAATTAGCTAGGATCTTCTCGTCGCGTCCCCCAGCAGCCTGCACCGCAATGGTGTAGATGCTGAGGAACTCCGAGGGGTGCGTCTTGCCGTCGTACTTCTCGGGTACGTCGGGCTTGAAATTCTTCATGCTGGGCCACTGGACTTGCCGCAGCTCATGGGTGAACGCAGGGCAACCTGCCGCGTACGGCAAGTCGCCTGGTTCACCGGGCGCGTGCGCGTCGACAGCGGTCCCAGCGCGTTGATCTGACTGTCTTCGGGCTTCTCGTCGACGCTCGATGCGAGTCCGAGCGTCCTCTTGCCGCCTGTCGTCTAGGACTTGGCGCTGATCGCGGCGAGCCCGCGGATCCGACGACGCCGTAGAGTCATCGTCGACGTTGATCCGGCGGGGTGGCGATTTCTTCTTCTGCGGCGGGGAGTGCACGGTAGTTGCACCCCCGGCGGTCTTGTTTCCATCGGCCTTCGTCTGGTCGACTTGCCGCGGCCGCGACGTTGCCGGCTGCTGCGGTGTGTCGTTGTTGGCGAAGGCGATGAGGCTCTGGATCGTCGCCCTCCAGTCTTCGGCTTTATCTGCCGCTGGAGGGAAGTCGAGGAGCAGCTGTGCTCTTGCTAGAGCTTCTGCTGGAGAAGAGGGGAGCGGCGGCGAGCGGTGCGAGGAGCGAGATATGCTCGGACTTCTAACTGGGTTAGAAGGAGCAGTCTCTCGCCCCGGCGACCGCGCCTTGCTCGTACCAGCGCGCTGGCCTTGAGCATCCCGCGATCCTCCGGCTTGGCCACGCCCCAGCAAGCGTATGGTACCTCCAGTACCATGCCGCTGCGGGTCTTGCACCTCCTGGGAGGGACGTGGGGCGTGTACTGACACCGAGGCTTTGGAGTTCGCCCGGTCGTCCGTCCTGTCCTTGGACTTGGTGGCGCCGTGAGTTTCCTCGCCGGCGACCACCCTTCCACCGGCGTCTCCTCCACCAACCGTTGGTTCTTGTGGCGGTGGAATCGACGCAGACGGGCCTCCGACCTCCGAAGCCTTCTTCTTCGGAGGCATGCTGATGCTGTCGATGAAGTTGATAACGCTGGTGAAGTTGCTGAAGGTTGCGCCCGCGTGAGCGCCGGATTAGGTTCGCACAACCTCGACGCCCCCTACCTGGCGCGCCAAAGATGTCGAGGGAAACTGTCCTCCCACGAGCACCTATGGGACCGGAGCCCTTCTACGTTGCGGTAAGGGAGCGGAGGGAGCACGGAGAGCAGATCGAGGGGCACACGCGGACAGTTTACCCAGGTTCGGGCCGCGCGGACGCGTAAAACCTTACTCCTGCTTTGGTTGAATTGAGTTCTCGGGCTCGGGAGCTTGAAGATCTACAGTGCCAGCTACACCGAGCGTAGGAGTGACCGAGTTTCTGGGATCGAACCCCCCCTACGTTGTGCATGGGCCTCCTTTTATAGCTCAAAGGGGTCACCGACAGGTGTCAACATAGAGGAGGGTAAAAGTGTAATTTTGGTGGTAGTTGCAACAGTGCATGAACAGTGGACGAACAGTGGTCTTCACCTAACTTTGAAAGTGGGGGACAAGGGCATTAAATGCTCGTCGCCGTCGCCCCCAAAAGCGTCTGTCCATGCCTCTCCGTTCGCCACAGCGGTAGCCTCGTCACCGTGGCTTGCCACCGTGTGCCCCAGGCTGCACAGCCATCCGCCACGCGTCCCTGGAAGGGCCCCAGGGCGACGCGTGGGCGGATGAACTGGAGCGCGGGCACACAGCGTGGGTTTCCCCGGCAAGGACCTTGCCGGGGGCGTGATCTTGCCGGGCCCGGAAGCTTGTCGCTCTCCGGGTCCTGCCGGGGCGCATGACGCGACGAGGCATCTCTTGAGATGTGTGTTCCTTGGCCTTCCTGGCAAGTTCCTCTTGCCAGGGTCTCGTGCTAAAGTGATAACCTTGAGCCTGGTGCGGCCTTCCCGGCAAGCTCCTCTTGCCGGGGCCTTGATCTTCTGACTTGTATACTTTGTTCTTGAATGGCTTCATAGGGACCAGAAAAGGTTCTTGGCGAGCACGTGGCAAGCCCTGCCGCGGGAAGCTGCTACTGCCCGTGCACAAGTTGGGGTACTAAGGTACCCCTATCTTAGTACACCGACAGATAGTAGCAATTGTCCCTTTTTTTTAATTTTTTCTTTTTTCTTGGAGGGGCCTCTTCTTTTGTTCGGCCTTTCCTCACATGGGACAATGCTCTAATAATGATGATCATCACACTTACATTGAATTACAACTTGATATTACAACTCGATACTAGAACAAAGTATGACTCTATATGAATGCCTCCGGTGGTGTACCGGGATATGCAATGAATGAAGAGTGACATGTATGCAAAATAATGCATGGTGGCTTTGCCACAAATACGATGTCAACTACGTGATCATGCATGGCAATATGACAATATGAAGCGTGTCATATGAACAGAACGATGGAAAGTTGCATGGCAATATATCTCGGAATGGCTATGGAAATGCCATGATAGGTAGGTATGTTGGCTGACTTGAGGAAGATATATGGTGGCTATTTTAGAAAGGTATATAGTGGGTGTATGGTACCGGCGAAAGTTGCGTGGTACAAGAGAGGCTAGCAATGGTGGAAGGGTGAGAGTGCGTAATATCCATGGACTCAACATTAGTCATAAGAACTCATATACTTATTGCAAAAATTTACGAGTCATCAAAACAAAGCAATCAACGCATGCTCCTAGGGGGAGGTTGGTAGGAGTTAAACATCGCGTGCCCCCGACCTCCACACAATGGATGACACTCTACAAATACTTCATGCTCTAACTTCGTCACATAGCGGTTCACCATACGTGCATGCTACGGGAATCACTAACTTTAACACAACTATTTCTCAATTTCATAATAACTCCACTAGCATGACTCTAATATCACTATCCTCTTATCTCAAAACAATTATCAAGCATCCAACTGCTCATCATATTCAATTGTTTTTACTACATTCATCTTGGATGCCTATCATGTTAAGGCTGGTTTTATAGCCAAAGCACATTACCATGCTGTTCTAATAGACTCTCAAAAGGATCTAAGTGAAGCATGAGAGATCAACAATTTCTTCAAAATAAAATCACCACCGTGCTCTAAAAGATATAAGTGAAGCACTAGAGCAAAAACTATTCAACTTAAAAGATATGAGTGAAGCACATAGAGTGTTCTAACAATTCCTAGGCCATAACTATCTCTCTCAAAATGGTGTGTCCAGCAAGGATGATTGTGGAAAACTAACAAGCAAAGACTCAAATAATACATGACGCTCCAAGTAAAACACATATCATGTGGTGAATAAAAATATAGTCCCGAGTATGGTTACCGATAGATGAAGACGGAAGAGGGGATGCCTTCCCGGGGCATCCCCAAGCTTAGGCTTTTGGTTGTCCTTGAATTTTACCTTGGGGTGCCTTGGGAATCCCCAAGCTTAGGCTCTTGCCACTCTTTGTTCCATAGTCCATCAAAGCAATACTGAAAACTTGAAAACTTCACAACACAAAACTTAGACAAAAATCTCGTGAGCTCCGTTTGTATGAGAAAACAAACCACCACTCAAAGGTACTGTAATGAACTCATTCTTTGTTTATATTGGTGTTAAACCTACTGCATTCCAACTTCTCTATGATTCATATTCCCCAATACTACTCATAGATTCATCAAAATAAGCAAACAACACACGAAAAACAGAATCTGTCAAAAACAGAACAGTTTGTAGTAATCTTCAACTCTCGCATACTTCTATAACTCCAAAAAAATTGAAATAAATTGGTTAACGTGAGGAATTTGTCTATTGATCATCTGCAAAAAGAATCAACTAGATAGCACGCTCCAGTAAAATCTGGTGACTATTCTAATGATTCTGTTTTTCACAGCAAGATCATATAAACTTCACACAAGTCTTCCTAGAGGTTCTACATGGCACAAACACTAATTAAAACACAAAACCACATCTAAATAGAAGCTAGATGCAATATTTATTCCTAAACAGAAGCAAAAACAAAAAAAATATAAAATTGGGTTGCCTCCCAACAAGCGCTATCGTTTTACGCCCCTAGCTAGGCAAGATACATGGATAGATATAGGTATTGCCATCTTTCGAAGTCAATCCATAAGTGGCTCTCATAATAGATTTATATGGTGATTTTATTTTCTTTCTAGGAAAGTGTTCCATGCCTTTCCTTAACAGAAATTGGAATCTAATATTTCCTTCCTTCATATCAATAATTGCACCAATCGTTTTAAGGAAAGGTCTACTAAGAATAATAGGACATGAAGGATTGCAATCTATATCAAGAACAATGAAATCTGCGGGCACACAATTCCTATTGGCAACAATAAGAACATCATTAATCCTTCCCATATGTTTCTTAATAGTGGAATCCGCAAGATGCAAATTTAAAGAACAATCATCAAGCTCATGAAACCTAGCAAATCACATAAAGTTTTTGGGAAAGTTGAAACACTTGCACCCAAATCACACAAAGCAAAGCATTCATGATATTTAATTTTAATTTTAATAGTAGGTTCCCACTCATCATAAAACTTTCTAGGGATAGAAACTTCCAATTCAAGTTTTTCTTCATAAGATTGCATCAAAGCATCAACTATGTGTTTGGTAAAAGCTTTATTTTGACTATAAGCATGCAAAGAGTTTAGTACGGATTGCAGCAAGGAAATACAATCAATCATAGAGCAATTATCATAATTGAATCCCTTGAAATCCAAAGTAGTGGGTTCATCACTATGCAAAGTTTTAATCTCTTCACTCCCACTTTTAACAATTGTAGCATCAAGATCTAAAAACTCTGAATCATTGGGACACCTTAAAGTAGACTCATCTCCAATCCCATCTTTATCAAGATTCATATTAGAAAACAAGGATCTAATAGGAGACACATCAATAACTTTCAGATCTTCATCTTTATTTTCATGATAACTAGAAGAACACGCTTTTATATAATTCTCTCTTTTAGCACGCATCCTAGCGGTCCTTTCTTTGCATTCATCAATGGAAATTCTCATAGCTTTGAGAGACTCATTAATATCATGCTTAGGTAGAATAGATCTAAGTTTCAAAGAATCAACATCAAGAGTAATTCTATCCACACTTCTAGCCAATTCATCAATCTTAATCAATCTTTCTTCAAGCAAAGCATTGAAATTCTTTTGCGAATTCATAAACTCCTTAACACTAGTTTCAAATTCACAAGGCATCTTTCCATAAGAGTTATTGTAGGAATTTCCATAATTATTAGAGGAATTACTAGGAAAAGGCCTAGGATTAAAGTTTCCTCTATAAGCATTGTTACCAAAATTATTCCTACCAACAAAATTCACATCCAAAGATTCATTATTATTTTCAATAAACGTGGATAAAGGCATATCATTAGGATCAGAAGAACCACTCTTAGCAGCAAATAATTTCATAAGTTCATCCATCTTTCCACTCAAAACACTAATCTCTTCAATAGCATGCACTTTTTTACTATTAGATCTTTCGGTGTGCCATTGAGAATAATTAACCATAATATTATCTAGGAGTTTGGTAGCTTCTCCTAAGGTAGTTTCCATGAAAGTGCCTCCTGCGGCCGAATCTAAAAGATTTGTAGAAGAAAAATTCAAGCCAGCATAAAAGGTTTGAATAATCATCCATAAGTTAAAACCATGTGTAGGGCAATTACGTATCATTAATTTCATTCTCTCCCAAGCTTGTGCAAGATGCTCATGATCTAGTTGCTTAAAATTCATAATATTGTCTCTAAGAGAGATGATCTTAGCAGGAGGGAAATACTTAGAGATAAAAGCATCTTTGCACTTATTCCACGAATCAATACTATTTCTAGACAAAGAGAAAAACCAAGTTTTAGCACGATCTCTAAGTGAAAACGGAAATAACTTCAATTTGGCGTATCATTATACGTATCCCTCTTCTTTTTCAAATCACACAAATCAACAAAGTTGTTTAGATGGGTAGCGGCATCTTCACGAGGAAGGCCGGAAAATTGATCTTTCATGGCAAGATTCAACAGAGCAGCATTGATCACAAGATTCAGCATTGGTAATAGGAGCAATCGGAGTGCTAATAAAATCATTATTGTTGGTATTGGAGAAGTCACACAATTTGGTATTGTTCTGAGCCATAGTGACATGCAAGCAATCCAACACACAAGCAAACAAGAGGCAAGCGAACGGTAACCACACGGCAAAAATAAGGGCAAATAAAACGGCAAGGGTGAAGTGGGGGAGAGGAAAACGAGAGGCAAATAAATGTAATGCGAAGGATAATGGTTTGTGATTGGTACTTGGTATATGACTTTTGCGTAAGCCTCCCAGGCAACGGCGCCAGAAATTCTTCTTGCTACTTCTCGAGCTTGCGTTGTATTCCCTCGAAGAGGAAAGGGTGATGCATCACAGTAGCATAAGTATTTCTCTCAGTTTTTGAGAACCAAGGTATCAATCCAGCAGGAGACCACGCGCGAGTCCCTCGCACCTGCACAAACAAATAAGAACTTCGCAGCCAACGTGATAAGGGGTTGTCAATCCCTTTACGATCACTTACGAAAGTGAGATCTGATAGATATGATAGTTTGATATTTTTGGTATTTTTGGATACAAGAACAGAAAGTAAAAGCGGAAAATAAAAGTAGATTGTAGATTGATACGTTGAGAATAGACCCGGGGGCCATAGGTTTCTCTAGTGGCTTCTGTCATGATAGCAGAATTCTACGATGGGTGAACGAATTACTATCGAGCAATTGATAGAAAAGCGAATAATTATGAGACTATCTAGGCATGATCATTATATATAGGAATCACGTCCGAAACAAGTAGACCGAAATGATTCTGCATCTACTACTATTACTCCACACATCGACTGCTATCCAACATGCATCTAGAGTATTAAGTTCATAAGAACAGAGTAATGCCTTAAGCAAGATGACATGTTGTAGAGGGATAAACTCAAATAACATGATATAAACCCCATCTTTTTATCCTTGATGGCAACAATACAATACGTGCCTTGCTGCCCCTACTGTCAAGGGGAACTTGGTATTGAGATCCAAAGAGAGAGAAGAAGCCATCTAGATACTAGCTATGGACCCGAAGGTCTGTGATAAACTACTCACAACTCATGGTGAGGCGATGATGGTGATGTAGAAGCACTCAGTGGTAGATCCCCCCTCCAGCGGATCTCCGAAACAGACCCCAAGATGGGATCTCACAGGAACAGAAGGTTGTGGCGATGGAACTAGGGTTTTATCTGTTGTTCTGATGGTTTCGGGGTACATAGGTATATATAGGAGGAAGGTGTTGGGGATCGTAGCAGAAATCAAAAAATTTCTACGCATCACCAAGATCAATCTATGGAGTAATCTAGCAACGAGGGAGAGGGGAGTGCATCTACATACCCTTGTAGATCGCGATGCGGAAGCGTTACAAGAACGCGGATGAAGGAGTTGTACTCGTAGCGATTCAGATCACGGTTGATTCCGATCTAAGCGCCGAACAACAGCGCCTCCACGTTCAACACACGTGCAACCCGGTGACGTCTCCCACGCCTTGATCCAGCAAGGAGAGACGGAGAGGTTGGGGAAGAATCCATCCAGCAGTAGCACGAGGGCGTGGTGGTGGTGGAGGAGCGCAGGACTCCAGCAGGGCTTCGCCAAGCACTACGAGAGACGAGGAGGGAGAGAGGTAGGGCTGCGCCAAGCGAGAGAGGTCAAACCGTGTGTTGGGCAGCCCCAAACCTCAAGTATATATTGGGGGAAGGGAGGGACTGCGCCCTCTTTAGGGTTTCCACCCCTAGGGGGGCGGCCAAGGGGGAGAGGGAGAGGGGGCGCACCAGCCCACCTGGGGCTGGTCCCCTCCCAAACTTGGCCCACGCAGCCCTCTGGGGCCGCTGGCCCCACCCGGTGGACCCCCGGGACCCTCCCGGTGGTCCCGGTACGCTACCGATAGCGCCCGAAACTTTTCCGGTGACCAAAACGGGACTTCCCATATATGAATCTTTACTTCCGCACCATTCCGGAACTCCTCGTGACGTCCGGGATCTCATCCGGGACTCTGAACAACATTTGGTAACCGCGTACATACTTTCCCTATAACCCTAGTGTCGTGGAAATAACACGTCAGATGTCCGGTTTACGAACTTAGTGGTGAGGCCGCGCATCTATGTAGTAGCTTGAGAGGGGTTGAGCGGAATCGAGAGACGCGATGCAAGACACGGATTTAGACAGCTTCGGGCCCCGGGAAACATCATCCGGTAATAACCCTACATGCTGTTTGAGGATAGGTCTCATTAAGATCCTCGTGGTGTTGCCGGTAAACCGGCTCTTTGTGTCTAACCCTAAAACTTGTCTACTTGTCTAAACTCTAAAACCTGTCCCCTTTGGGGAGCCCTGCCCCTCCTTATATATGTTGAAGGGGCGGGTTACATGACTAGTCCTAGTAGGACTAGGATTGATCTATTACAAGGACTCCTAGTCTTGTTTCCTTTGTAAGAGAATATTCCCTATGCTTTCTTCATAAACTGGCCCACAATTAATATAAACCGGCCTTCTGGGCTTTGGGCCTTGTCATCCATGATCCGCCTGCCGGGTCACCAGTAACTTGCCAAATATAAACCGTCTTAAGTAGAATGCCAAGTCCGGCCGGGTTATAATTCCGGCCGGTTCATACCGCGGGGGTATATCCCCGACATTAGCCCCCAAGTTTAGCTTGGATGTGTCCATGGTAAACTTATGCTGCCAAATAAACACAATAGCGAATCTGATAGGTTGTGCTCCGGGTTAAGAATTTCTTGTAATCCGTCATCTGACCATCCTTAAGTCCTTGTCTTTCCTTCTTCTAGAAAATCCGGATCAATAGACCAGCTCCATAATCAACTTGCTTGCATAAGAAATATTGAAAATCAAGAATCCATTTGAATCGGCCTTCCAATGTCCTGACTTGACAAAAATATTGGTCTTTGAAATATTCAACTGATATGCAGCCGGCTTGAAGATGTAGAACTTGTCGGTTTATGATTGCCAAAATTGCCGGGTCACACAATTAATCTGATTTGCCAGAATTGAAAATTTGAAGATGTTCCTCCTTTATATGCATATTACCTATAGCCCCCAAGTGCCGGGTCATTATGTAATAATGAGCAGGGACTTTGTATATGCTTCATTGAAAATAGCATTGTATAATCTTGAAGAAATCCGGATCATTGATCCCAATCACTATGAAACTGAATATTCCATATTATGTAGCCCCCAAGTGCCGGGTCATTATGCAATAATGAGTAGGGACTTTGAAAATATGATCATGTAAACTTGAATAGCAACATGTAGCCCCCAAGTGCCGGGTCATTATGCAATAATGAGCAGGGACTTTGTAGATATAATCATTGAAAATAACATTATATGATGTAACTTCCATCGTGGGGTTTGAACCCACGTCCACAAGGTTAAGAGCTTTGTGCTTTACCAACTGAGCAGTGGACCCTTCAATATAATGAATGAATACTTATGTACCTTGAATTGTTGACAGGAGCGATTGGTAGCCCCCAAGTTCCGGTTTAGCTACATTTAGAAGGTGAACCGGTACTTCCAGATGAAGCAAATGATCTTTCCATTAGCCCCCAAGTGTCAAGTAGACAACTTGCTTGTGCGCTTGAGACTTGTGTATTTGATGTAATCTCAGTCTGAATAATGTAGCCCCCAAGTGCCGGGTTGTAAGCCTGCAGCGACTCGGGACTTTTCCTTTATAGAATAAATCACTTTCATTGATGAAATAATATCCATTGCGCTTAAAGCGACTTTGAAAACCTTAATCATAATATTTATAAGTATAATAAGAATCCAGCCATGTTGGCTATTGAAGAATACAATCCGGTTTGAAGACCGGTTCCAATGATGTTTGATCACAATCGGGCCGGGTTAACAAACACCGGTCATTATTTTGTCTCATACTGGCGAATTATAGTCAAAACCATGCCGGTTTAATGAACACCGGTCATTATAACTGATCATGTACTGCCAATTTGTCGGCTCATCATGAAGGCCGATCCAGGTTACGATGAACGCCGGTTTAACTCTCGCTGGTATTCATGACCCAGACTTTTCACTTTATAGATACGTGGTCAACTTCTGTAGCTGTTCCACTCCGGTTTAAAGAGTCATAAAACATAAACACCAAAGATGCGAATTTGCAAATAAAACATGTAGTCGAGGCTTTTTAAGAACTGCCAGGCTCAAAGCAAGGTTCAGCCAATCAATGGGATGTGGATTATCCATCTTTCCCAGGGGGCCTAGCCAATCACTGAATGTGGATTATCCATCTTTTCAGAGGGCCGATAGAACCGCAAATAAAAAACTGAGCCAATGACTGGATGTGGATTATCCATCTTTCCAGAGGGCCTAGCCAATCACTGAATGTCGATTATCCATCTTTTCAGAGGGCCGATAGAAATGCACGTAAAAAATTGAGCCAATCACTGGATGTGGATTATCCATCTTTCCAGAGGGCCTAGCCAATCACTGAATGTGGATTATCCATCTTTTCAGAGGGCCTCCATGGTTCCTCCGAACCGGTGGGTAAATATAAACCAATCACTGGATGTGGATTATCCATCTTTCCATAGGGCCTCCATGGTTCCTCGAACCTGTGGGTAAATTTTGAAGCGTCCTCTCTTGAACCGGATGTGACCTCATGTTCTTTTTAGTGCTTCTGAGTATATATTCTCTGCACAACCAGATAGACTGATCAAAGCATCTTATTTTCTTAAAAAAATATATAATAAGAAAAATAATACTGTGGATGGATATCACCTGAATCAATTTGAATCGGTATGTTTGAATAGACCGGATCAAAAAGTTGGATAGTAAAACGACCGCAGTATCAAAGGCGGCTCAGACAGTTAAACCGGTTGTGGGGTTATAAACCGGTGGAAATGAGCAAGTTGTCCTCCGTGTTGTAAACCGGTGCTGTCGCGTAAGACGGTCACGACTTTGTAAATCGGCGCGGTTGCGAGAGACGGCCAAGGCGTTGTAGACTGGCGCTTGAATCCGTGGAATAACGACGATCCCTTGTGTCGAACAATGTTTGGCGTGCCTCCATCTTCGTGGTATAATACCATTTTATTATGAATAATCTTCTTGCATATAAAATACAGCAGGGCGAGGAATTTCTGCTCTGATGAATTAATATGTATTAAAAATAGATATGATAGATATCACCTGATTCGCCTGGAGAACAGATGAGTCGGTTGCGGCCTTGTAAGCCGGCACGTGCGGGCGAGTTAATTGCAGGCGCGCACTGTAAAGCGACCGCACGCGTATCCGTGGGCCGGTTTGCGGCTCCGGCGTGTTAATGTAGACCGGACCGCAGAAGCGGTGGCGTGCGCACGTCCGTTTGCGAGGGAGTCGGCCGTTGTGTTGGAGACAAGTGCGTGTGGGCGCGGACGGACGAGCCGGCCGTCGCATTGATATAAACCGGACCGCAACACACATACTCGTGACGCCGCGCAACTCAGCTGAACGTACACACGTGGCATACCCCAATGATGATCCGGTCTGCCGCTTTTAGTAATCGTCCTGCGTAAAAAATATTACGTGCAAGAGTAACTGTTGTCGGATGAATTAATATGTGCTGATAAAATACATAGAAAAGATAGCACCTGGATTTGTTTGGACGACGGCTGATCCGTTCGGCGTGGAGGCAGCGTCTTGCAGGCATAGTCAGTGCACGAGCAGATTATAGGAGAAGGCAAAGGGAGCCTCAAGACTCGAAGACTGTAGATCGGCCACACAGAAGAGGAGGCGAGGCTGTTAAAGTTGTATCCGGCTCGGAGACGGAGTTACGCAAGCAGCAACAGCAGAGTCCATGTTGCGGCCGTTTCTGTTCCTTGATGGATTCAAACTCATGTGTCTAAGAAAATAGACGTAAATGCTAGCAGACTAGTCCGGCTGATGCTCCTCAAGGGCCGAGCGCATATCATTAACTTTTGTTGCCTCACGCCAAATACTAGTACGTCACCATATAGCATTTGGACTCGTACTACTAGTAGCTTGTAGTAGTACTATTGCATTGTTTAATCAAATCATATTGACTAGCCTTTCCTTGGATCAGCACCGCTTTGAGGAGATCACCGAGGCTGACGTGATGTACAAAAACTGATTGATGCTCCTTAGTGGCTGCGTGCCTGGCGGATCAGCGGTGGATTCCGATTGCAGATCGCCCAAAGACGCGTGTGTAGATACCGATTGGATTTGTTTCGCGGTGGTGTACAAAATCCCGCGACGAAAAAATTCCAAGCTTGATCTTCAGTCAAGACCGCCACTGATATTGATGGAAAAGAATATCCACCCACGCCCGACGATGGCTGATCGGATTAAATTAGAAAGAACGCCGCTTTTGCACCAGCTTTTTTTTAAACCGGAAAAATTGCAAAATTCTTGTATTTTTGTTGGCCTGTATGACTTGATCGTTGCGCCGATTGATCTTGTGCACGTCTTCAACAATGAATTTGTCGGCTCTTCTTCATCTGACAAATCGCGAGCTTCTCGACCCCTTAAAGTGCTCCCTTCAAGAACTCAACACCACTGTGCGCAGGCCCCACGGTGGGCGCCAACTGTCGTGGAAATAACATGTCAGATGTCCGGTTTACGGACTTAGTGGTGAGGCCGCGCATCTATGTAGTAGCTTGAGAGGGGTTGAGCGGAATCGAGAGACGCGATGCAAGACACGGATTTAGACAGCTTCGGGCCCCGGGAAACATCATCCGATAATAACCCTACATGTTGTTTGAGGCTAGGTCTCATTAAGATCCTCGTGGTGTTGCCGGTAAACCGTCTCTTTGTGTCTAACCCTAAAACTTGTCTACTTGTCTAAACTCTAAAACCTGTCCCCTTTGGGGAGCCCTGCCCCTCCTTATATATGTTGAAGGGGCGGGTTACATGACTAGTCCTAGTAGGACTAGGATTGATCTATTACAAGGAGTCCTAGTCTTGTTTTCTTTGTAAGAGAATATTCCCTATGCTTTCTTCATAAACCGGCCCACAATTAATATGAACCGGCCTTCTGGGCTTTGGGCCTTGTCATCCATGATCCGCCTGCCGGGTCACCAGTAACTTGCCAAAAATAAACCGTCTTAAGTAGAATGCCAAGTCCGGCCGGGTTATAATTCCGGCCGGTTCATACCGCGGGGGTATATCCCCGACACCTAGCGTCATCGAACCTTAAGTGTGTAGACCCTACGGGCTCGGGAGTCATGCAGACATGACCGAGACAACTCTCCGGTCAATAACTAACAGCGGGATCTGGATACCCCATGTTGGCTCCCACATGCTCCATGATGATCTCATCGGATGAACCACGATGTCAAGGATTCAATCAATCCCGTATACAATTCCCTTTGTCTATCGGTACAGTACTTGCCCGAGATTCGATCTTCGGTATCCCGATACCTTGTTCAATCTCGTTACCGGCAAGTCTCTTTACTCGTTCCGTAACACATTATCCCGTGATCAACCCCTTGATCACATTATGCACATTATGAGGATGTCCTAGCGAGTGGGCCCAGAGATACCTCTCCGTCACACGGAGTGACAAATCCCAGTCTTGATTCGTGCCAACCCAACAGACACTTTCGGAGATACCCGTAGTGCACCGTTATAGCCACCCAGTTACGTTGTGACGTTTGGCACACCCAAAGCATTCCTACTGTATCCGGGAGTTGCACAATCTCATGGTGTAAGGAAAAGATACTTGACATTTAGAAAAGCTTTAGCATACGAACTACACGATCTGTGCTAGCCTTAGGATTGGGTCTTGTCCATCACATCATTCTCCCAATGATGTGATCCCGTTATCAACGACATCCAATGTCTATGGTCAGGAAACCGTGACCATCTGTTGATCAACGAGCTAGTCAATTAGAGGCTTACTAGGGACATGGTGTTTGTCTATGTATCCACACATGTATCTGAGTTTCCTATCAATACAATCCTAGCATGGATAATAAACAATTATCATGAATAAGGAAATATAATAATAACCAATTTATTATTGCCTCTAGGGCATATTTCCAACAGTCTCCCACTTGCACTAGAGTCAATAATCTAGTTCACATCGCCATGTGATTAACACTCAGAGGTCACATCGCCATGTGACCAACATCCAAAGAGTTTACTAGAGTCAGTAATCTAGTTCACATCAATATGTGATTAACACTCAATGAGTTCTGGGTTTGATCATGTTATGCTTGTGAGAGAGGTTGTAGTCAACGGGCCTGCAACATTCAGATCCCTATGTACTTCGCAAAACTTTATGTCATATCGTAGATGCTGCTACCACGTTCCACTTGGAGCTATTCCAAACTGTTGCTCCATTATACATATCCGATATCTCTACTTAGAGTTATCCGGATAGGTGTTAAGCTTGCATCGACGTAACTCTTTACGTCGGACTCTTCATCACCTCCATAACCGAGAAACATTTCCTTATTCCTCTAAGGATAATTTTGACCGCTATCGGGTGATCTACTCCTGGATCACCTTTTGTACCCTCTTGCCAGACATGCGGCAAGGCACATATCAGGTGCGGTACTCAACGTGGCATACCGTATAGAGCCTATGACAAAAGCATAGGGGACGACCTTCGTCCTTCCTCTTTCATCTACCGTGGTCAAGCTTTGAGTCTTACTCAACTTCACACCTTACAACTCAGGTAAGAACTCCTTCTTTGACTGATCTATTTTGAACTCCTTCAAAATCATGTCAAAGGTGTGTGTTCTTTTTGAAAGTATCATTAGGCGTCTTGATCCATCCCTATAGATCTTGATGCCCAATTATGTCAGCAGCTTTATCCAGGTCTTCCTTTGAAAAACTCCTTTCAAACAAACCTTTACACTTTCCAGAAATTCTACATCATTTCGGATCAACAATATGTCATTCACATATACTTATCAGAAATGTTGTAGTGCTCCCACTCACTTTATTGTAAATACAAGTTTCTAACAAACTCTGTATAAACCCAAAAACTTTGATCACTCCATCAAAGCGTATATTCCGACTCCGAGATGCTTGCTCTAGTCCATAGAAGGATCACTGGAGCTAGCATATCTTTTAGCATCCTTAGGATCGACAAAACCTTTATGATTGTATCACATACAACCTTTCCTTACGAAAACTGGTAAGGAAACTTGTTTTGACATCCATCTGCCAGATTTCATAAATGCAGCTAATGCTAACTTGATTCCGACGGACTTAAGCATCGCTACGGGTGAGAAAATCTCATCGTAGTCAACTACTTGAACTTGTGAAAAACTCTTCGCCACAAGTTGAGCTTCATAGACGGTGACATTACCGTCCACGTCCGTCTTCTTCTTAAAAGATCCATTTATCTCAATAGCTTGCCGATCATCGGGCAAGTCCACCAAAGTCCATACTTTGTTTTGATACATGGATCCTATCTCGGATTTCTCGGCTTCTAACCATTTGTCGGAATATGGGCCCACCATCGCTTCTCCATAGTTCTTAGGTTCATTGTTGTCCAACAACATGACATGTAAGACAGGATCACCGTACCACTCGGGAGTAGTACATATCCTTGTCGACCGACGAGGTTCGATAGCAACTTGTTCTAGAGCTTCATGATCATTATCATTAGTTTCCTCTTCAACAATCGTAGGTTCCACAGAAACATCTTTCTGTGTTGCACTACTCTCCGGTTGAAGTGAGGGTTCGACAACCTCATCAAGTTCTATCTTCCTCCCACTCAATTCTTTCGAGAGAAACTCCTTCTCGAGAAAGGACCAGTTCTTAGCGACAAACATTTTTACCCTTGGATCTGAGATAGAAGGTATACCAAATGTTACCTTTGGGTATTCTATGAAGATGTATTTGTCCGCTTTGGGTCCTAGCTTTTTCCGGCATAAGCCATAAGCATCGCAGCCCCAAACATTAAGAAACGACAACTTTGGTTTCTTGCCAAACCATAGTTCATACGGCGTCGTCTCAACGGACTTAGATGGTGCCCTATCTAAAGTGAATGCAGCTGTCTCTAATGCATAACCTCAAAATAATAGCGGTAGATCGGTAAGAGACATCATAGATCGCACCATATCTCATAAGGTTCGATTACGAAGTCCGGACACACCATTACGTTGTGGTGTTCCAGGTGGCTTCAACTGCGAAACAATTCCACAATGTCTTAAGTGATTGCCAAACTCATAATTCAGAAAATTTCCCCTTGATCAGATCATAGGAACACGATCCTCTTGTTATGACGATTCTTAATCTTCACTCTGAAATTGCTTGAACTTTCCAAACGTTTCAGACTTTTGCTTCATTAAGTAAATATACCCATATCTACTCAAATCGTCAGTGAAGATGAGAAAATAACGATATCCGCCACACACCTTAATTCTCATTGGGTCACACACATCAGCATGTATGATTTCCAACAAGTCACTTGCCCGTTTCATTGTACCTGAACACAGAATCTTTGTCATCCTGCCCATGAGGCATGGCTCTCTTGTGTCAAGCGATTCAAAATCAAGTGACTCCAAACATCCATCAGTATGGAGTTTCTTCATGCATTTTTATGCCAAAATGACCTAAGCGGCAGTGCCACAAGAAAGTGGTACTATCATCCTTAACTCTACATCTTTTGATTTTAATATTATTATCATGTGTATTAGTATGATCGAGATTCAATAAACCATTGGGTGCATGACCATAAACATATTATTCATGTAAACAGAATAACCGTTAATCTCTAACTTAAAGGAATAACCGTATTGCAATGAACATGATCTAATCACATTCATGCTCAACGTAGACACCTGATAACATTTATCTAGGTTCAACACTAATCCCGAAGGTAGAGGGAGCGTGCGATGGTGATCTTATCAACCTTGGAAACACTTCCAACACACATCGTCACCTCGCCCTTAGCTAGTCTCTGTTAAGACCATAGCTTTTGCTTCAAGTAACTAATAATAGCAACTGAACCGGTATCCAATACCCAGGTACTACTAGGAGTACTAGTAAGGTACACATCAATAATACGTATATCAAATATACTTTGTTGAAGTTGCCAGCTTTGTTATCTACCATGTATTTGGGGTAGTTCCGCTACCATGTGACCGTTTCCCTTACAATAGAAGCACTTAGTCTCGAGGTTTGGGTTCAACCTTGGGTTCCTTCATCAGAGCGACAACTGGTTTGCCATTCATGAAGTTTCCCTTCTAGCCCATGCCCCTTTTGAAACCAGTGGTCTTGATAAACCATCAACACTTGATGCTCCTTATTGATTTCTACTTTTGCGGTCTTAAGCACCGCTAATAGCTCCGGGATCATCTCCATATTTTGCATGTCATAGTTCATCATGAAGTTCTAGCAGCTTGGCGATAGTGTCTAGAGAATTCCGTCAACCACTATCTCATCTGGAAGATTACCTCCCACTTGGTTCAAGTGATTTTAGCACCCAGACACTCTGAGCACATGCTCACTAGCTGAGCTATTCTCCTCCATCTTGTTGGCAAAAGAACTTGTCAGAGGTCTCATACCTCTCAACACAGGCATGAGCCTGAAATCCTAGTTTCAGCTCTTGGAACATCTCATATGTCCTATGACGTTCAAATCGTCATTGGAATCCCGATTCTAAGCCGTAAAGTATGGTGCACTAAACTATCAAGTAGTCATCAGAACGTGTCTGTCAGGTGTTCACAACATCCATAGACGACGTTGTAGGGGTTTGCACATCGAGCGGTGGAGATAATTGCATCTATAGTCCTCATACTTGCTAGCTGCGTCCACTTCGGTCCTGGAACTTGCGTATTGCTCCAATACAGTCCCTGTACATGAGAATACATCGTCAATAAGGTCCCTGAGGTTGCACCACCAGTCCTGGCTCTACACGTGCACTACGTACACCGTATCCAGCTGTATGCCACGTCCGCCCGGGACCCGCACGTCAGGTTGGACCCACCCGTCAGCTCGAGGCCCAGCCGTTATTCTGGATAAGGCGCTGCGCTGTTTCTCGGAGGGGAAAATTTCCCCAATCCCGCATCCCGCAATCCCTAGCTTCTCTCCGATGGGCGGCGCGATCGTGACCTCCACCACTATGTCCCTCGACGCGTCGACCGAAGACGGCAGTAGCTCGTCGGCGGCGCTTGTCGGCGACGATGGATCGAGGCGCAGTTTGCTTGCCAAGGCATATCCACAGGAGGTTTGTGATACGTCCAAAACGTATATATAATTTCTGCTTGCTCCATGCCACTTTTGGGTGATATTTCTATGATATTCATACACTTCCATACACTTTTGATCATATTTGGACTAACTTCCTAATCCAGTGCACCCCAGTGCCAGTTTCTGTTTTCGGCTGTTTTTGTATTTCAGGTTTTCACGTTTCGAGAACTGCCCAGAAAAATCCAGAAAAATTATATAAAAAATCAGCGATAAGGAAACAACACTGCGTCCGAAGGGCAGCCTCGGGGGGGGGGGGGG
>LR738713.1:732429763-732549144 GCA_902687465.1 Secale cereale
GGGCACAGGGGCTCCAGGCGCCCTATGGGCGTGCCCCCCCTGGGCCGCGCCGGGGGGGGCGCCTGGGCCCCCCGAGGCTCCCCCGGTGCCCTACTTTGGCATATATTTAAAGGGTTCCCCGAAACCCTCAGAACAGGACTTCTTTTCGCGATCCCATCTCTGTTCCGCCGCCGCCGCCGCTTCCAAGATCGGGAGCACCAGGAGAACTCTTCCCGGCACCCTCCCGGAGGGGAGGATCACCACCGGGAGCTTCTCCACCACCATGGACGCCTCCCGGATGACTCGTGAGTAGTCTCCCTTGGACCATGAGTACATGACCAGTAGCTATGCGATGTTCTCCTCCCGTTCTTGTGCTTCACTAATTAGTCCTCGTGAGCTGCCCTACATGATCGAGGCACCTATGTAATCCTTATGTTGTTGCTATGTTGAGTTTGCTGGGATCCGATGGATTATGAGATTATGTTCAGATTGATCTTGAGTAATATATTTGATTCACCTCTTTTATATTTTAGTTCATAAGTAATTCTTGCATGTTCTCCGTTGTTATTTATTGCTTTGGCCAAGTAATAGGTAGTGACTACAAGAGGGAACGTTATGCTCGATTGTGGGTTCATGCCCCTCGATGACTAGCTTGAGTGACAGAAACATGAGTCTAGGGGATGTGCTGTTGCCACAAGTGGGAAAACAACGGTGCTTGTGCCCGCGGGTGCAGGGATTGTTTACTTTACGCAAAGTTCTTTTAATGCAGTTGTCTATTGCATTGAGTTTACACTATGGGTGGGACTCGCAACTTAATACCAGCGAGATGTTCTGGATAGATATCTCAAGGTGGATGATTAGTAGTAGATATTGATGGATTTCGGTCTACTTACTTTGGCGTACCGCCCATGCTTTGAACCTCAACCTTTCTTGTAATGTAGTCAGCATTGGTTTGCGTTCGTGGTCCTGTCAATTGCCCAGCTGTAATTTGTTTACCTCACATAGCTGTTTTATCGTCTTTTGGGAGAGAGACATCACTAGTGAACATCATGAGACTCCGGTCCATATTACCATCATTGATCACATCCACTATTTACTTTCCGCTATTTTACTTACTATTGCAAAACACTATCTATCACTACTATCATATTGCTTTTAACCCTTTGTGAACTACAAGGCCGGAGAGATTGACAACCTCTTTGTACTCGTTCGTAGCAAAGTTATTTGTATCTGTGTGCAGGTCCACGTTGATTGCTAATTGCGCCGTTAGCAGTTGACACCTACTTGTTGAACCTAGGAGTCTCTGGGGATTCGATCCTTGGCATCTTTGCTAGGGGAAAACACTTCTACTTACTGCATCTTACACCTTCCACTTGGGGTAACCAACGAGGGGTTCGAGGCCCATCAAGGAGTATTTTCTGGCGCCGTTGCCGGGGACTCCACTCTTCAGGATAGGGGAGTTGCATGCTATCTTTTACCTTTGCTTTTTAGTCTTGTTAGTTTACCTTTCATATTTGCTTTAGTACCTTTTTATCGAAAATCACAAAAATAGTTATCTTGCTTGCTTGCTACTATGGGTTCCACCGAGAACACCAAGTTGTGTGACTTCACTAGTCACAACAACGATGACTTTATCAGCACACCTATCACTACACCTGCCACTTCAGCACCTTCATATGAAATTAAACCTGCTTTACTTAACTTAGTCATGAGAGAACAATTCTCCGGTGCTGGAGATGATGCTGCTTTACACTTGAACAACTTTGTAGAACTTTGTGATATGCAAAAGTACCAAGAAATAGATGGTAATATTGTTAAGCTTAAGCCTTTTCCTTTCTCTTTGAGAGGAGGAGCTAAAATTTGGTTTCAGTCTTTGCCTAGGAATAGCATAGATTCATGGGACAAGTGCAAAGATGCTTTTATCGGAAAATACTATCCACCTGCTAAAATTATCCAACTTAGAAGTAACATCATGAATTTTAAACAATTGGATAATGAACACGTTGCCCAAGCTTGGGAACGTATGAAATCTCTTATCAAAAACTGCCCTACTCACGGTTTGACTACTTGGATGGTTATCCAAACTTTTTATGCAGGCTTGAACTTTACCTCGCGGAACTTGTTAGATTCGGCCGCGGGAGGAACTTTTATGTCAACTACACTTGGTGCTGGCACAAAGCTTCTCGATGAGATGATGACCAACTATTCCCAATGGCACACCGAACGCGCTCCAACAGGTAGGAAGGTAAACTCTGTCGAGGAGATTTCCTCCCTCAATGAAAAAGTTGACTTGATCATGTCTCTACTTTCGAAGCAATCTAATGTTGATCCTCATGATGTTCCTTTAAATTCTTTGATTGCTCAAGAACAAGTAGATGTGAACTTTATCTCTAGAAACAATTTCAACAACAATGCCTATAGGAGTAACTTTGGTAACAATTCTAGACCGTTCCCCTCTAACTCTTATGGGAACAACAATGCTTATCCTAGTACCAAGAACTTCAATACTGAACTAGAGACCATGCTTACCGATTTCATCACTACCCAAAAAGCCTTTAATAAGAATGTAGAAGAGAAACTACATAAACTAGATGATCTTTCTTTTAAGGTAGACCACTTAGCCAATGAGTTAAAATTGCTAAAAATTGAAACTTCTTCTTTTAAGGAGAAGGAAGTCATCCCTATTAATGCTACTCAAGTACAAATTAATGAAAATATTAGGATGATGGCTAAGCTTAAAGAAAGATGGGCTAGAGAAAGGGAGGAAGAGGAAAGAATTAAGAGCCTTCCTACCCACCACACTATTGCTACTATCCAAGTTATTGAGGATGTTCATACTCTTAGCACCCAATGTACTCCTGGTCCCAATGGACCTATTAATGGTGATGCTATAGAAACTACCAAACAGGCGAGCCTTAAGGACACCGCTACCACTTTACTTGATGCCCGTGACCTTGATTTTGATAATTGCACTCTTACAGAAGTTATTGATTTCCTTCACAAAATGTCTAGAGATCCCCGCACTAGAACGCTTAACCTTGCCTTCACAGAGCATATCACTAATGCTCTCATCAAAGCTAGGGAGGAGAAACTTAGAGTAGAAGCCTCCATACCTAGAAAGCTAGAGGATGGTTGGGATCCTATGATAAAAATTAATTTGAATGACTTCTCTTGTTATGCATTATGTGATGTTGGTGCTAGTACCTCTGTTATGCCCAAAAGGATATATGATATGCTTAAATTGAAACCTTATGATTCTTGTTCTTTTGGTGTTCGTCTCGTTGATTCTTCCGTAAAGAAACCTTTGGGAAAGATCGACGATGTTCTTATTGTTGTCAATGATAATTATGTGCCCGTTGATTTCACTATTATGGATATTGAATGTGATCCTTCTTGTCCAATTATTTTGGGACGTCCCTTTTTGCGCACCGTTGGTGCTGTCATTGACATGAAAGAGGGTAATATAAAATTTCAGTTTCCTCTCAAGAAAGGGATGGAACACTTCCCTCGTAAGAAGGTCAAGTTACCTTTTGAGTCCGTTGTACGGGCTAGCTATTCTTTTACGTTTGATAAACCTTGATCTATGCATTATGCCTAGCTTAAAGGCATAAAAGAAAGCGCTTTTGGGAGGCAGCCCACATGAATAAATTTTTGCTTTTGTTGTGTATTGATGTTGTTTACTGCTGTAGCATCATCATTGTATCTTTACTTTTCATATTTGTGCCAAGTATAGCCTCTTATTGCTAGAAAGTTCAAAAGTTGTGAGGTGCTGTCCAGGAAACAGATTCTGTCTTTGGATAGAAAAATTCGTATAAAATCACCAGATCATCTTTTTGGTCTGAATTTTTTCGAAAGCATTCTCTATATAATTGTCTTTCGTGCGTCAGGTCTGAGTTTTTTTATTTGAGTTGCAGAAGTATCCCGAACAGGTCAATTACTGCCTGATGTTCTGTTTTTCACAGATTCTGTCCTGTTTTGCCTTACCTTCACTTTGCAAATTAAGAACTTGCTTTTTCTTTGCAAAAACCTTTTGACAATCTTGAGAAACAGTAGAACTTCAAGAATATTCTTATTTCCAGCAAGGTATAATTATTTTATTAAGGGTACTAACCTCGCTAATCAGATTATGATGAGTTGTGTATGAAGGGAGTTTTCAAGTGTGCGAGGGAAGATGATAAAAAGATTCAGGAGTGTCAAGCGCTCAAGCTTGGGGATGCCCCCGTGCACCCCCAAGAAATATTCAAGGAGACTCAAGCGTCTAAGCTTGGGGATGCCCCCCGTGCATCCCCTTCTCCATCAACATTATCAGTTCGTCTTTCGTTCCGCTATATTTTTATCACTTCATGTGTTATGTGCTATGCTTGGAGCGTCTTGCTTTTAGTTTTTTTCTTAGTTTTTCATAACGAGTCGGAACCCAGCATTCCTTTATGTGGGAGAGAAACACGCTCCACCTCTACCTAAAACATTACATAGAATTTTCATGTCTATCTATGCTGTGTGTGTTCTTTGTCTTTTAAATAGCTACTATCGTGCTTTGCTCTTAGTATTCATGCTTATCTTTTCAAGAGCTTTTATTTAGTTGGTTGCTTGAACTCTCTTTAATTACCATGCTCACCTTATTAAGAGAGTTTGCTTCCGTTGCATTGGTTAATGTGTCTATGATAAAGATGCTACTTTCATGATGGTGCTTAGTAGTTCAGGTTTTCTTATGGTTAATCTCAAATAGCTGGGGGGTTCCCAATGTGTCATTGGAGTACCAACTTGGATTGTTTGCCTATGATGTGGTATGGTTTAGTAATATCTTCCTTCGAGAATTTATTTTGATTGACTTGGCGTATGCTCACGCATATTCAAGACTGTAAAGAAAGTCTGTCAAGCCTTGATGATCTTTTGTTTCTGAGTAGCGATATAACTACCATGCCTGATTCAATATTGCTTTGTCGCTCTGCATGATTATGACCGTCATTGCTCTCTTAGTTGGTTGCTCCCAGTCTTTTGCTAACCTACACCTGCACTAAGCAAATTAACCATGCAATACATAGCTCATGGAAAAGTAGCCTAAAAACTATTGTGGTAAAGAATATGTTGCTTATGTATCTTATTTCTTATGAGTTGCTTGCTGAGCGGTAACCATGTTTCTGGGGACGCCATCAACTGTCACACTTTTGTTGAATATCATGTGAGTTGCTATGCATGTTCGTCTTGTATGAAGTAAGGGTGATTTACCGTGGGTTGAATTAATATGCATATTGTTAGAGAAGAACATTGGGCCGCCAACCAAAGCCATGCATCATGGTGGAAGTTTTAGCTTGGACCTTAATCCTCAATCTCTCATGAGAATATGCCTATGCATTAAAGAGGAGTCCATCATCTATTTTCTATGTTGTCCCGGTATGGATGTCCTCAAGTTGAGATTTATCAAAAACGAGAAATCAAATGCGATCTATCTCCTTGGACCTTTGTACAGGTGGCATAGAGGTACCCCTTTGTGACACTTGGTTAAAACATATGCAATGCAATGATAACCCATGGGGATCTGAGCTAATTAGGACAAGGAGCGAGCACTATTGGTATTCGATGCATGAGGCTTGCAACTTATAGGATGTTTTATGCATGACACATATGAAGTACTACTACCGTTGACACAATTGCTTCCATGTTTCAAAATAAAAGCTCTAGCACTTCAAGCACCAACTACTGAGAGCATGATTGTCATTCTGAGTGTAATGTGCATTGTCCCAAAGTAGCATTGTCTTTTGCATGATTGTGATATCGTTTATTCTGAAATGATTGTATCTAGTCATCACTTAAACCTTGAAGGTGCCCCTGCATTTATGTTTTGCATCACTAAAGGGGGCAAGCTAGATATCACTTGATCATATTTGCACATCATGTTCATTGCAAATCTTTTTGATGTTTCAGTTTCATGTTGTAAAACTTTCAGTCATTTGTGATTTTCTCTTGAGACAACTTAATTACTTTAGAATCATTGTCTCAGTAAGCTTTTGTCATATGACTATGAGAAAGTCCTATATGGTTAATAGCATGCCACCACAGAAATTATTCTTGTTATCATTTACCTACTCGAGGACGAGCAGGAATTAAGCTTGGGGATGTTGATACGTCCAAAACGTATCTATAATTTCTGCTTGCTCCATGCCACTTTTGGGTGATATTGCTATGATATTCATACACTTCCATACATTTTTGATCATATTTGGACTAACTTACTAATCCAGTGCACCCCAGTGCCAGTTTCTGTTTTCGGCTGTTTTTGTATTTCAGGTTTTCACGTTTCGAGAACTGCCCAGAAAAATCCAGAAAAATTATATAAAAAATCAGCGATACGGAAACAACACTGCGTCCGAAGGGCAGCCTGGGGGGGCCACAGGGGCTCCAGGCGCCCTATGGGCGCCCCCCCCTGGGCCGCGCCGGGGGGGCGCCTGGGCCCCCCGAGGCTCCCCCGGTGCCCTACTTTGGCATATATTTAAAGGGTTCCCCGAAACCCTCAGAACAGGACTTCTTTTCGCGATCCCATCTCTGTTCCGTCGCCGCCGCCGCTTCCAAGATCGGGAGCACCAGGAGAACTCTTCCCGGCACCCTGCCGGAGGGGAGGATCACCACCGGGAGCTTCTCCACCACCATGGACGCCTCCCGGATGACTCGTGAGTAGTCTCCCTTGGACCATGAGTCCATGACCAGTAGCTATGTGATGTTCTCCTCCCGTTCTTGTGCTTCACTAATTAGTCCTCGTGAGCTGCCCTACATGATCGAGGCACCTATGTAATCCTTATGCTGTTGCTATGTTGAGTTTGCTGGGATCCGATGGATTATGAGATTATGTTCAGATTGATCTTGAGTAATATATTTGATTCACCTCTTTTATATTTTAGTTCATAAGTAATTCTTGCATGTTCTCCGTTGTTATTTATTGCTTTGGCCAAGTAATAGGCAGTGACTCCAAGAGGGAACGTTATGCTCGATTGTGGGTTCATGCCCCTCGATGACTAGCTTGAGTGACAGAAACATGAGTCTAGGGGATGTGCTATTGCCACAAGGGGGGAAACTACGGTGCTTGTGACCGCGGGTGCAAGGATTGTTTACTTTACGCAAAGTTCTTTTAATGCAGTTGTCTGTTGCATTGAGTTTACACTATGGGTGGGACTCGCAACTTAATACCAGCGAGATGTTCTGGATAGATATCTCAAGGTGGATGATTAGTAGTAGATATTGATGGATTTCGGTCTACTTACTTTGGCGTACCGCCCATGCTTTGAACCTCAACCTTTCTTGTAATGTAGTGAGCATTGGTTTGCGTTCATGGTCTTGTCAATTGCCCAGCTGTAATTTGTTTACCTCACATAGCTGTTTTATCGTCTTTTGGGAGAGAGACATCACTAGTGAACATCATGAGACTCCGGTCCATATTACCATCATTGATCACATCCACTATTTACTTTCCGCTATTTTACTTACTATTGCAAAACACTATCTATCACTACTATCATATTGCTTTTAACCCTTTGTGAACTACAAGGCCGGAGAGATTGACAACCTCTCTGTACTCGTTGGGAGCAAAGTTATTTGTATCTGTGTGCAGGTCCACGTTGATTGCTAATTGCGTCGTTAGCAGTTGACACCTACTTGTTGAACCTAGGAGTCTCTGGGGATTCGATCCTTGGCATCTTTGCTAGGGGAAAACACTTCTACTTACTGCATCTTACACCTTCCACTTGGGGTAACCAACGAGGGGTTCGAGGCCCATCAGTTTGGCGTCGAGGCGAGCCGTGTCTCCGACCGGAGAGGAGCCATGTCCTGCTCGCCTGCATTCCATCCATGGATGCAGTGGAGGCTCGCTACCGCGGTCTGGTCCTACTAGCCACTGCGTTTGGTGACGGCGAGGAGGCTGTGACGCCAGCTGCGCTGCTGGCCGCCATCGAGGAGCGCTGCGGCGTGCTGCCGGCGGAGGTGAGCATCGAGGTTGCGTGCCCCCCACATGACCTGTGGTTGCTTTTCTCAACGGAGGAGAAGTGCACGGTGGTGCTCCAATCATCTATGAAGCTCAAGTGCTGCCGCCGGTGGATTAAGTTTGAGCGTTGGGTGAGAGAGATCTACGGCAGTCCGGGTGCTCTAGAGTACAAGTCGAAGTTAAGTTTCGAAGGCCTTCCAGACCAAGCATGGTCGAGGCGTTCAGTCAAAGGTCTATTGAAGGTCTTGGGCGGCGAGTTGATTGAGATTATACCACCGAAGAACCGGTGTGAGCTTGAGGTAATGGCGTGGCTCCGTGACCCGTCAAAAGTTGGCAAGGTGGTTGACGTGGAGATACCGGAGCCAAAGCTTGCGTTGTGCACGGAACTGCCTCCATAGTCTCTTGAAGAGTTTGTTGCGCGTGAAAGCATTTGTGAGTATGGACCATCGTCGCCGAGGAAGAAGAAGACGATTGTGTATCCAGTTATATGTCACATGAAGGAGGTTATTGATCGTGGTCCTCTGCTCGTTGAAGACCTGCCGGATGAATGGCTGCCTAACGAAGGGGAGGATCTGACTCGCAAGCACGAATTCACCATAGTGCTTGGCAAAGTGGACGACACTATCTATGATTACTAAGCAATTTAGTTTATCTGTGTACTTTAGCAACGAACTTATGAGTTTGTCTATGTAGTTTCTGAACTAGTATCAATTTGGTATGTCCAGTGGTCTTTTGTGAATTTGGTATGTCCAGTGAACCTGGTATGTAATATTTAGTTGAAAAATTATCTATGGATGAACTTGTTATATAATTTGCAGTAATTCTCATATTATGTATGAAGCTCATCATGTTGGTGCTAACTGTACAGAGAACTTCATTATAAATTGTGGAGCATTTCACAAACTATAGTGCATCTCACACAAGATCATATATTCTGGAGCATCTCACAAACTTAAGAAATATAGATCCATGAGTAATGACATATTCTGGAGCATCTGACAAACTTTAGAAATATAGATCCAGGAGTAATGACATATTACAAAAGAGCATAACCACATGATCCAGGAGTAATACAGCTGATCATATTACAAAAGAGCATAACCACATGATCCAGGAGTAATACAGCTGATCATATTACAAAAGAGCATAACCACATGATCCAGGAGTAATACAGCTGATCATATTACAAAAGACTTGACGACATGATCTGGAGCATGATCATGAACAGAACATGTTCATTAGCATGTTCTACAGCTGATCATAAGCAGAACACAAAATGAAACTATTTTTTCCTATCTCAGTTCATCAAACATGCTCACTCTTCTAGGTTTTTTAAATCCTTTGTTGTTGGTACTTGAAGTTGGTGCACTTCTCTTCATTTGTGTTGGTTTGGACTGACATGCAATCATTCTCTGTTCCTCTTCCACTGCCTCTCTTGCTTGTTGGGCTTCCTTTTTGTTTTTCTCTTGCAAGTCTGTCTCAATTCTTGTCTCTTCGTGCTGATTTTTCTTCTGCTCCCAGGCTTCTTGTCTTGATGCCTCTTGTGTTTGTAGAAACAATTGCCTTCTTTCCAACTCTTCAGCTTGATTTATAAGAAACATTGCCTCCTCTGCATCATATGCAGTCCTACAAACTCTCTTCTTCTCTTCAGCAATCTTCATTTTCTCTTCTGCTCTTACTCTCTTTGCCTCTTCTTTAATTCTTTTCTTTTCCTCCATAGCTTCTCTTCTTTGGTCTGCTTTGGCAAGTTTTTCCTCCAGGGTCTGTCTTTTCTTTTCCTCACTAGCTCTTCTCTTCTCTTCAGCAGCTAGTCTTTTCTGTTCAAGAACAGCTTTCTTCCTCTCCTCAGCAGCATTTTTCTTGGCAAGTAGTTCATCTTTTCTCCTTTGAGCAGATAAATTAATTTTCTCTTCCTCTTCCTTTAATTTTGTCATTGTTGCATCATATTTGGCCTGATCTGCTATCTCCCTTCTCTCTGCTGCAGCCTTAAATTTGGCAAGTGCCATGACTTCTCTTTTCCTGTGAACATCTCCCCCTTTTGTTGTTGTGCTGTGTTGAATTGGAGGCTGTGAGAGGGATTGCTCATGTATGAAAGCATTGTGAGGTAGGGGCCCTTGCACAACTTCTTGTACAAGCCTTGTCTCTCTCTGCATTAGTGTGTAGGTAGCTGTTATTGTCTGCAAATTATGTTGACAGTTTATTACCTTGTCCAAATAGTTGAACATACCTCCTGTGTTAGTGTAGTTATTATCTCTGGCTCATACAATGGTGGGTCTTGGGTAGTGACTCCAGCTGTTTGAAGATTAATCTCCTGTTGACAAGTAACACATTAGTATGTAGAAATCATTCAATGCTATGAGCTGGACACACATTAGTATGACACATTACCTGAGTAAGCCCCACAGTTTCTTCATCAGAAGATGACACATCTGGCTCTGCTCTAACTCTCTGTTTTTTTCTCGTTTCTTTGGTTTAAGTCCCAACTTCCAGTCCAAACAGCCATTTATCTTATGGCCAGGACCACCACAATACCCAAAGTGTATGACAGCACCTGCCCTTGTGATTTGCACACCTCTTTTTCCTTGCTTCTCTTCTGGTTGTTGTCTTCAGTTTTTTCCCTTCTTCCTTTCTTCTTCTGAATTGGGGGTGGTAAGATTTTTCTCCCTTTCATCTTTGCCCACTCACTGACATCTTGACAAGGCATAATTATGTGCTCATATGCTTTGCAATAAGTTGCTATGGAGTAACATGAGTTGACCCTAGACTCAGGTGGAATTTTGTCATACCTAAGAGCAGAAACCCCATGACAACAAGGTATACCTGACAAATCCCATCTTTTACAACTGCATATTTCCCTCCTTGTGTCAACACTGAATAATGCAAGAACATAAGAACCCCCTCTTGCATGCATCAAAAGAAAAGTAGCACTTCTGAAATTGTCCCTCTTCTGGCAGTCCAAGAAGGAAAGTACTTCCAGGGTTTGATCTTCTCAACTCATTTGCATAGTCCCACAGCAAGTTGTAGTGTGCAATATCATCTCCATATATGATGCATATGCAATCTTCCTAGCTCTCCCTAGCTTGCCCCTTTTAATTGTCATGTTCCAATCATCTTGCACAAAAGCTGCAAAGGCCTTCAAAGATAATTTCTCACATGCCCTGATTTTGTCCACATATTTGTGAGCAATGTACCTAGCTGTAAAAGCTGTAACTTGCCACTTTTTCTCACAAGTATGTTGCCCATTAAATATTTTCACCATTATAGAATTTGTTCTATTATCCCAAGATGCATACAGATACCAGGGGCATCCCTTTTCACACTTTGCAGCAAGCCTGATTTTGTCATTCTTTGGAAATGTGATGTTAACTCTCTCTTTGCAACTATACTCTCTCACAGCTTTCCTTAACAGCTCCATACAAGAGAACAATTGCCCTGGATGGAACTTAGGTTCATGCATGTCTGCTGCTGTGAAAGACTTGAAATTGAATTTCATGTCATCCTCATCTGATTCTGGAGCATTTAATTCCTCATCTTCTGAGTTGCAATCCTCAACCACCTGCTTCCCTTTCTTGTCATGCATTGGTTGCAACTGCTCCTGCAACAGATCATCATCTCCATCCTCCAAGTCATAGTGACTATCCACAATCTCAGGTACATAATCACTATCTGTGGAATCAGAGTCTGCATTTAGTTCTTCCTCCTCTTCTGTTTTCTTTACCCTTGGTCTCAACTTCACAAAGAACTGCTGAGTGCTCTCAATTTCAACACTTTCATCCTCAACACCACAAGAAACATTGCTCTCACAGGGATCTTTGTTCTCACTTGCATTAATTTCCTTCTTCATTGGGCTGAAAACAGGAGGGATTTGTGCTATTGGATTAGCCACAACATCATCCCATTCTGCTCCTCCTCCAGAAATGTGGCTCTCTAAATGATCCAGGTATATCATTTGAAAGTGGTGCCCTAGATTTATCTTTAGATACATACAATCCACATTAGTATCATTAGCCAAAAGCCTAGCACCACCTTCATTAAGCTGACAACCAGGGGGCAACCAATAGATATCAATTCTGCCTGACATTTCATAACCTAATTCCTCAACTATTTCTTCAAACATTCTGAATTAGGCGTTGTCCCTATGACAGTAATCATAGCAAACCTTATGGCCATTCAGATAGCACCTATTCTGCCCACTCCCAAAGAAAAAACCTCCATGGATCACCTCAATAGTGAAATATGGACTTCGTTTCGCTGAAAAACATTAACAAACATCAATAAATTAGTGCCCTCAACATACTGAAACCCTAGATTAATTTCGCAACTTTGCATCCAGTGGACATATTCATAGAAATAGCATGGGCAAAACGGCATAATCACAACAAATTCACCCCAATTGTACATCAATTCTAGATAGTCAGGCACTAACGTACCGCACGCCGGAGCCGCCTCGCCGTCGGGCCGCCGTGTCAGGCACTGCATCGCCACCAAACAGCGCCGACTGCTTTGAGCGGCCGTCCAACTAGCTTCAGCCGCCGTATGCAGTACGAAGAGAGGGCGCCCGAGACGCAGATCATCCGCCGCCGCACCCCATCGCCGCTAGGTTTCGCTCTGTTTCGCACTGTTCTGCTTAGCGATGGGGGAGAACAGGGGATCGAGAGGAGAAGACAGAAAGATAGGGGGCCAATTTGCGAAATAACGGCTGGGCCTCGAGCTGACGTGTGGGACTAACCTGACGTGCGGGTCCCGGGCGGACGTGGCATACAGCTGGATACGGTGTACGTAGTGCACGTGTAGAGCCAGGACTGGCGGTGCAACCTCAGGGACCGTATTGACGACGTATTCTCATGTACTGGGACTGCATTAGAGCAATACGCAAGTTCCAGGACCGAAGTGGACGCAGCCAGCAAGTACGAGGACTATAGATGCAATTCCACAATCTAAAGTGAATGCAGCTGTCTCTAATCATAACCTCAAAATAATAGCAGTAGATCGGTAAGAGACATCATAGATCGCACCATATCTCATAAGGTTTGATTACGACGTCCGGACACACCATTACGCTCTGGTGTTCCAGGTGGCTTCAACTGCGAAACAATTCCACAATGTCTTAAGTGATTGCCAAACTCATAATTCAGAAAATTTCCCCTTGATCAGATCGTAGGAACATGATCCTCTTGTTATGATGATTCTTAATCTTCACTCTGAAATTGCTTGAACTTTTCAAATGTTTCAGACTTTTGCTTCATTAAGTAAATATACCCATATCTACTCAAATCGTCAGTGAAGATGAGAAAATAACGATATCCACCACACGCCTTAATTCTCATTGGGTCACACACATCAGCATGTATGATTTCCAACAAGTCACTTGCCCGTTTCATTGTACCTGAACACGGGATCTTACTCATCCTGCCCATGAGGCATGGCTCGCTTGTGTCAAGCGATTCAAAATCAAGTGACTCCAAACATCCATCAGTATGGAGTTTCTTCATGCATTTTTATGCCAAAATGACCTAAGCGGTAGTGCCACAAGAAAGTGGTACTATCATCATTAACTCTACATCTTTTGGCGTTAATATTATTATCATGTGTATTACTATGATCGAGATTCAATAAACCATTGGGTGCATGACCATAAACATATTATTCATGTAAACAGAATAACCGTTATTCTCTAACTTAAATGAATAACCGTATTGCAATGAACATGATCTAATCACATTCATGCTCAACGTAGACACCTGATAACATTTATCTAGGTTCAACACTAATCCCGAAGGTAGAGGGAGCGTGCGATGGTGATCTTATCAACCTTGGAAACACTTCCAACACACATCGTCACCTCGCCCTTAGCTAGTCTCTGCTCAGACCGTAGCTTTTGCTTCAAGTAACTAATAATAGCAACTGAACCGGTATCCAATACCCAGGTACTACTAGGAGTACTAGTAAGGTACACATCAATAATACGTATATCAAATATACTTTGTTGAAGTTGCCAGCTTTGTTATCTACCATGTATTTGGGGTAGTTCCGCTACCATGTGACCGTTTCCCTTACAATAGAAGCACTTAGTCTCGAGGTTTGGGTTCAACCTTGGGTTCCTTCATCAGAGCGACAACTGGTTTGCAATTCATGAAGTTTCCCTTCTAGCCCTTGCCCCTTTTGAAACCAGTGGTCTTGATAAACCATCAACACTTGATGCTCCTTATTGATTTCTACTTTTGCGGTCTTAAGCACCGCTAATAGCTCCGGGGTCATCTCCATATTTTGCATGTCATAGTTCATCACGAAGTTCTAGCAGCTTGGCGATAGTGTCTAGAGAATTCCGTCAACCACTATCTCATCTGGAAGATTACCTCCCACTTGGTTCAAGTGATTTTAGCACCCAGACACTCTGAGCACATGCTCACTAGCTGAGCTATTCTCCTCCATCTTGTTGGCAAAAGAACTTGTCAGAGGTCTCATACCTCTCAACACGGGCATGAGCCTGAAATCCTAGTTTCAGCTCTTGGAACATCTCATATGTCCTATGGCGTTCAAAACGTCATTGGAATCCCGATTCTAAGCCGTAAAGTATGGTGCACTAAACTATCAAGTAGTCATCAGAACGTGTCTGTCAGGTGTTCACAACATCCACAGACGACGTTGTAGGGGTTTGCACATCGAGCGGTGCATCAAAGACGTAAGCTTTCTGTGTAGCAGTGAGGACACTCCTCGGACTACGGACCCAGTCAGTATCATTGCTTACAATATCTTTCAACTTAGTCTTTCTCTAGGATCGTATTAAATAGGGAGCAACAACGCAAGCTATTAGTCTACAACATATTTTGCGAAGACAACTTAGACTATTGTTCATGACAATTAAGTTCATCTAATGAACTCCCACTCAGATAGACATCTCTCTAGTCATCTAAGTGATACATGATCCGAATCGACTAGGCCGTGTCCGATCATCACGTGAGACGGACTAGTCATCAACGGTGAACATCTTCATGTTGATCGTATCTTCTATACGACTCATGTTCGACCTTTCGGTCTTCCGTGTTCCGAGGCCATGTCTGTACATGCTAGGCTCGTCAAGTCAAACCTAAGTGTATCGCGTGTGTAAATCTGGCTTACACCCGTTGTATGCGAACGTTAGAACCTATCACACCCGATCATCACGTGGGGCTTCGGAACAACGAACCTTAGCAACGGTGCACAGTTAGGGGGAACACAATTCTTGAAATTTTAGTGAGATATCATCTTATTTACTACCGTCGTTCTAAGCAAATAAGATGTAAAACATGATAAACATCACATGCAATCAAATAGTGACATAATATGGCCAATATCATTTTGCTCCTTTTGATCTTCATCTTCGGGGCTCCATGATCATCATCGTCACCGGCATGACACCATGATCTCCATCATCGTGTCTTCATGAAGTCGTCTCGCCAAACATTACTTCTACTACTATGGCTAACGGTTAGCAATAAAGTAAAGTAATTACATGGTGTTTTCAGTGACACGCAGGTCATAGAATAAAATAAGACAACTCCTATGGCTCCTGTCGGTTGTCATACTCATCGACATGCAAGTCGTGATTCCTATTACAAGAACATGATCAATCTCATACATCACATATATATCATTCATCACATCCTTTTGGCCATATCACATCACATGGCACATGCTGCAAGAACATGTTAGACGTCCTCTAATTGTTGTTGCAAGTTTTTACGTGGCTGCTATGGGTTTCTACCAAGAACGTTTCTTACCTACGCCAAAACCACAACGTGATATGCCAATTTCTATTTACCCTTCATAAGGACCCTTTTCAGCGAATCCGATCCGACTAAAGTGGGAGAGACAGACACCCGCTAGCCACCTTATGCAACTAGTGCATGTCAGTCGGTGGAACCAGTCTCACGTAAGAGTACGTGTAAGGTCGGTCCGGGCCGCTTCATCCCACGATGCCGCCGAATCAAGATTAGACTAGTAACGGCAAGTAAATTGACAAATCGACGCCCACAACTACTTTGTGTTCTACTCATGCATAGTAACTACGCATAGACCTAGCTCTGATACCACTGTTGGGGATCGTAGCAGAAATCAAAAAAATTCTACGCATCACTAAGATAAATCTATGGAGTAATCTAGCAAGGAGGGAGAGGGGAGTGCACCTACATACCCTTGTAGATCGCGATGCGGAAGCGTTACAAGAACGCGGATGAAGGAGTCGTACTTGTAGCGATTCAGATCGCGGTTGATTCCGATCTAAGCACCGAACAACGGCGCCTCTGCGTTCAACACACATGCAGCCCGGTGACGTCTCCCACGCCTTGATCCAGCAAGGAGAGAGGGGGAGGTTGGGGAAGACTCCATCCAGCAGCAGCACGATGGCGTGGTGGTGGTGGAGGAGCGTGGGACTCCAGCAGGGCTTCGCCAAGCACTACGAGAGACGAGGAGGGAGAGAGGTAGGGCTGCGCCAAGCGAGAGAGGTCAAACCGTGTGTTGGGCAGCCCCAAACCTCAAGTATATATAGGGGGAAGGGAGGGGCTGCGCCCCCTTTAGGGTTTCCACCCCTAGGGGTGGAGGCCAGCCCTAGATCCCATCTAGGGGGCGGCCAAGAGGGAGAGGGAGAGGGGGGCACACCAGATTGGGCCCTAGGGCCCATCTACCCTAGGGTTTGCCCCCTCCCCTCTTGGAGGCGCCTTGGGCCCTGGTTGGGGGGGGGGGCGCACCAGCCCACCTGGGGCTGGTCCCCTCCCAAACTTGGCCCACGCAGCCCTCTGGGCCGGTGGCCCCATCCGGTGGACCCCCGGGACCTTCCCGGTGGTCTTGGTACGCTACCGATAGCGCCCGAAACTTTTCCGGTGACCAAAACGGGACTTCCCATATATGAATCTTTACCTGCGCACCATTCCGGAACTCCTCGTGACGTCCGGGATCTCATCCGGGATTCCGAACAACATTCGGTAACCGCGTACATACTTTCCCAATAACCCTAGCGTCATCGAACCTTAAGTGTGTAGACCCTACGGGCTCGGGAGTCATGCAGACATGGCCGAGACAACTCTCCGGTCAATAACTAACAGCGGGATCTGGATACCCATGTTGGCTCCCACATGCTCCACGATGATCTCATCGGATGAACCACGATGTCAAGGATTCAATCAATCCCGTATACAATTCCCTTTTTCTATCGGTACAGTACTTGCCCGAGATTCGATCGTCGGTATCCCGATACCTTGTTCAATCTCGTTACCGGCAAGTCTCTTTACTCGTTCCGTAACACATCATCCCGTGATCAACTCCTTGATCACATTGTGCACATTATGATGATGTCCTAGCGAGTGGGCCCAGAGATACCTCTCCGTCACACGGAGTGACAAATCCCAGTCTTGATTTGTGCCAACCCAACAAACACTTTCGGAGATACCCGTAGTGCACCTTTATAGCCACCCAGTTACGTTGTGACGTTTGGCACACCCAAAGCATTCCTACAGTATCCGGGAGTTTCACAATCTCATGGTCTAAGGAAAAGATACTTGACATTTAGAAAAGCTTTAGCATACGAACTACACGATCTGTGCTAGGCTTAGGATTGGGTCTTGTCCATCACATCATTCTCCTAATGATGTGATCCCGTTATCAACGACATCCAATGTCCATGGTCAGGAAAACGTGACCATCTGTTGATCAACGAGCTAGTCAATTAGAGGCTTACTAGGGACATGGTGTTTGTCTATGTATCCACACATGTATCTGAGTTTCCTAGCAATACAATTCTAGCATGGATAATAAAAAATTATCATGACCAAGGAAATATAATAATAACCAATTTATTATTGCTTCTAGGGCATATTTCCAACAAAAGGAGGGCACCGACGGACAAACATGGGGCCCACGAGGCAGGGGGCGCGCCCCCACCCTCGTGGACGCCACGTGTGCCCTACTCTGTGGTTCTCAAGTCTTCCGTGCGTATTTTGCTCCAAAAATATCTCTCCCGAAGGTTTCATTCCGTTTGGACTCCGTTTGATATTCCTTTTCTGTAAAACCCTGAAATAGGCAAAAAACAACAATCTGGACTAGTGTAATGCCCCGGATGTAATACTTTCCCTTTTGGGCAATATATGTTATCTTTGGCTCCATCTATTCCATTCCGGGTTCTTCGTCTTTCGGGTTTTCGTCGTTTTGTTGTGTGCGTGTGTGGCATTCATTCATATCATGTAGTCATGTGCATCGCATTGCATTTGTGTTGTCATTTGCATCCGGTCCCATACGTTCCTTCCCGTTGTCCGTTTCGCGTTCCGGAGCTCCCTCACGTGTCCGTGGCATCTCCTAGGCCTACTTTGGCGTCTGGCCGTGTAACGTTTCTGGTTTGGCGTGATACTTGTCGTGTGTTGTTGTTTTGGTGTGTGTAACCCGCCTGTCAAATCTCGTCGCGTTTGGAGTTCGTTTGGTGCTCCAACAGTTATTCTCGTGGGCTCAAAGTACCTCCTCTTTGAGGCCCAAGACACCTCTCCAACAGCCCACCAAACCAACCCAAACCCCTCCCTTCATCTAGGCCATCCAATTCTGACCGCGTGGCCGAAAACCACACCTCATTTGGACAACCCTAGCTCCTTGTGCCTATATATTTGTCCATCTTCCCCAATTTTTGCCCCAAAACCCTAGGTGCCTTCTTACCCAAGGGGTCATCTTCAACCTCCGGCCGGAGCTCGCCAGAGGAGCTCGCCGGAATACCTCGCTGGAGCACCTCCGCCGGCCGCCCTCCTCCTCACCGCGCCACCGCCTCCGCCGCCGCGGGCCACCGCCCCCGCGCTGGCCCCGCCTCTCCCTCCGGCGCCCCGCCGCCCGGTCTCCCTCCAGCGCCCCGCCGCCCCGGCTCGAAGGCCAGCCGCCGCCGCGACCAGATTGATCGTGGGAGGAGTCCCCGATCCGATCGGGATCCGTCGCCGCTCGCCCCGTGGGCCTCCCCTCGCTTCGATCCGCCCCGCTGGGCTTCCGCCAGGCCGCGCCGGCCCGGTTCCCTCCGCGCCAGCCGCCAGCTCCAGGCGGGCCGGCCCACCCCGCAGGCGAGGCCCAGCCTCCTCCGCGCCATCAAAGGCCAGCAGCCGCCGCCGCATCGCCAGATCGGGGAAGGCCAGGCCCCGATCCAGCCGTCGCGCCAGCCCTAACGGGCCTGAGGGCGCCGCCCATTAACCCGCCGATCCGCCCGATTCTGGAGCAGTTTTGCAACATGGATAACTTTTTGTGTGGTGGTCCGTTTTGCGCAAATGATATGTCCAGATGTTCGTGGAGACATCTACTATGTTTTGTTCCATTATGCCATGCATGTTTGAGGTCATCTAGATGCTTAAATATCTGTTGGAAGAGTGCAACTTGTCATAAACTGCTGTTTGTAGTTATTTTCATGCCATCTTTGCATAGTGATAACTTGTTGCATGTTTATCCAAATGATGCGAATGAAATGTCCACGTGTTCGTCTTGAGATGCTCTACATGTTGAATGCTATAGGTTGCATGATAGATTTCATCTTGACATGTTTATCTCCTTTGCAAAAGTGCATGTGGATGTGATGTTGTTTAACTTGTTATGAGATGCCAACTTGAGGAGCTCATTGCTATTGATGTGTTTATCTCCATAATGCATGCTTATATGTTTTGGACTCCCCATCATGTGTACTTTGATGCGGTGCCAACCACTTGCCATGTTTAGCTTCGAGGTGACTTAAACTTGCTCACAAACATGCCATGATGAAACTGCTGTTTTAACACACTGAAATTTCACTAAGTCTGTAATCTGTAATAACCGGATGCCATGTTTGCTTGTTGTTCTAGGCCAATCCATGATAGTTTTGGGGTGACTCTTGATGATTCCTTGTAGTATATATTGTTGGCTATCCATTCATGCTCTCACATGCTTATTTGAGTGGCTGCAGCATATTTAACTTTTGCTCCCAAGTTGCAACAAATTACTGCAGTCAGGATTTTGTTGTCAAGTTCATTATGTCATAGCTTGTTGCTATTGATCCATGGCCCCTTTGGGGATGCTCCTATGGACTTATTTGCTGTAGGATATGTCTAGTTTATGTCCATGCTCATTGCCATGATGTTTGAGTGATGTAGCTTATTTATCTATTGCTCCGAAGTTGCTATGTGGTTGTTATTTTCAGCTTGTGCGTAGTTATTGTTTCGGGCCTAACTTTTAGCCCGTAGCTCCGTTTTGAGCAAGTCCTATATGAAACTTGTGTGATTTTTCATGTAGATTCATAATATCCTATTGTTATCATGTTTTGAAGTATTTTGCTTGAATGCATTTTTTTCCATGCTCCTTGTGCGATTACACTGTGCTTCCTTTGTAGACTTCCTGTGCTTCCATAGTGCATTTGTTTTGCTTCCTTAGTGCATCAGCCATGCATCCAGCATTTTTGTGTGCGCATTGCATCTTGTTGATTTCGTGTCTTGTGTGTTTGTGTTTGAGTAGTGCCGGAAGCTGAGTCCGAGTACGAGTACGAGCACGAGGTTACTACCGAGGTTGAGCACGAGGACCCCTCTTACGATCCTATCGACAACTATTCAGGCAAGATGACCGAACCCCGATAACATTACTATCTTTGCCTATTGCTAGAAGTCTCGATCTATAGTTTTGCCTCGATGACCATGTTTTTCCTATCAGCCTCCTATTTGTAACCTTGAACCTGTTTAACCACCCTACCTATGCAAACCATTGAATGGCTAAGTATGCTTCGCTCAGCCCTCTTATAGCATTGCTAGTTGCAGGTGAAGATTGAAGATGCTTGCTTCATGTTGAAGTTTTGTGGGGTTATATCACACTATATAAATGCTTAAATGAAATCATCTATATATTGGCAATGGGTGGAAGGCTAAGCCTTTTGCTTGGTCATTTGTTCCACTCGTGCCGCTAGGAACCGCATAAACCGGTGTTATGTTCCTTGATTATGCGTTCCTCACACGGTTGGGGTTATGGGACACCCTCGATAAACCGCTAAGTGCTAAGTCTTTTCCAGCAAGTCCCAACATTGGTACCATTTGCCTAATAACTAAAAACTTGCATAGGGAGTAATTAACCCTCTTTCTTAATCAACAACCCCGGGCCAGTGCTCCACATGAGTGTTGGTCCGAAACGGGGAGCCTGCGGGGCCACCTTGGGGAAACCCGAGGGCTTGTAAAAACCCATAGCTTCGCCCATCCGGTCGTGTCCTGAGACTAGATACGCGCGGCTATTGTCAGGGTGTCGACACGCCGGGAGGATTTGCTGGATTAGCCTTACCTTAGTTCGGAGTATCTTGAGCACGGGATTCCGAGAATACTCGGGCCTTCCCACCTTGGAGTTGCGACTCCGCGGATCGTGGGCTTGTCATGGGCCAAGTTGGAACACCCCTGCAGGGTTATGAACTTTCGAAAGCCGTGCCCACGGTTATGTGGCAGATGGGAGCTTGTTAATATCCGGTTGTAGAAAACTTGACACCATGTTCCAATACACTACCAGCGTGAGTACCGTGACTGTCATTTTCCGAAAAGGGTTTCGGGAGATGAACACGGTGGGGTTATGTTTGACTTGTTTTAGTTAGGATCACTTCGTGATCATCTCTGGACCGAGGCACTTCTCTTCTCGCTCTCTTTTACGTAAGTTAGTGCTAGTGCTGCTGCAGACTCTTATTCTTCCTTCAGCCTTGTTCCACACCCAAAGCTTAAATAGTCGTGTTACCCGGGAACGGGATTGCTGAGTCCTGTGTGGCTCACAGTTACTTCACCACACCAGATGCAGGTACGATGGTGAGCTACCCAGGCGATGGCACTGAGCTAGACTGGGAGTACGAGGAGGAGCGTAGCCGTTACTATGTCCGATATCCCGATGATCAGTAGTGGTTCTTCTACTAGGATTCGATCTAGAACTTTGGATTAAGTTATGTTTGGTATCTTGTCATTTGGATCCTTACCCTTAGATGGGCAGTGATGTTTTACTGTATGATGTTTGAACATGTAATGTATTTGTGTGACGTGGCGAGTGTAAGCCAACTATCTTTTCAGTTTTCATCCCTCTTTTTACATGAGATGTGCAAAGGTACCAAACTTGCGATCATTCCAGAATGGGATTATGTCTTTAAGTCGTGCCTCGACACGTAGGAGATATAGTCCCATCCTGGGCATTACAAGTTGGTATTCAGAGCCTTCTCCGACCTAGAAGCCCCCACTGATTGATCGAATCGTTGACGGTCGAGTCTAGGCACACACTAAAAAAGTTTTGAGTCCTATATTTATATCGGAGAGTAGGATTTCTTTGCTTCTCATCCCCTTTCACTCTGGTGAGGTCTCCTGACGACTACTCTTGCCTCTTCTACTTTCAAAAATTGCACCAAATTTTTTTTAGGAATCTCGCGAGTATTGTTGGATTGTTTCGATGTCTTTGTGGTCAGAATATTGTTCTCGATGCCTCCTGACATTAGGGGTTGTGGCAGTGTCCCGGGGAGTTGAGCTTCGGGGTATTGTCATCACAAGTATATCGCGATAGTACTAGAATACTTAAGACGGCCGACATCGAAAACTCTCCTATACGGTTAGTGGCAAGATAACCCCGACATCACCCAATACTGGGGAGGTAGTTCGGGAGTATTGCCATAGCTTTGTATAGTGGATGCTTTTCGAAGGTCCGAGGTAGACGGTTTCCGAGAAAGACTGGTTATGTGTTGAAGGATGGATACAGATGGATGTAGGATTAGAGTTGATTGCGTGGTGCTTCCCCTGTATCCCCAACACCTGATTGCATAACTGGAAAATTTCGGAAATTCATAGGTGGGTTTATCCAGTAGATCGTAGGAATTCTTTCAACGAATGCAGGTTAGCGAGTTCGGGGTTCTACATTGAGTGAAGTGGTTTTATGGCCGATGTTCCGATCGGGAGTTGCATCTTAAAGGGTCCTTGGCTATGCTGATCCGGGGATTGCAAAACCCTTTCGTAACGCGTTCCATAATCTTACAGCACAAAGATGTCGAACGAAGCTCCTATGTTGTGTTTGTTCCATCTATACCTTGTTGTTTTTCTTATTTATCTTTTGTCTCCCAGTGGCTTCTCGTGAAGATTGTTTTTATCATTAAACTGAGAATTTCATTCGTTTCTCTTGTTCGAATGATTCTTGTGAAGGCTATGTTGCATTTCAATCCGTTGTTTCAGCTTATACCTTCTTTCAATCAAATTGCTGATTGGTGGTCATCTCTTTCAGGATGGCTCAGAAACGGGTTCCCAACGCTAACCCAGAGGGTGAAGAGGTTCCAGATCGTCCTCCTTCCCCTCCTCCTCCGTCTGAGGCTTGAAGAGCGATTATGCAAACTACAAACCAGAACACCCAGATGTTGATGTAGATGATGCAACAGATGCAAGCGAATCAAGCAAATCAGGGTGTTCCAGGGAACCAAGGCAATTTCTTCAACCAGCAGCACCATGCTACTCTCAACCAGTTCTTGGCTAATCAACCAAAGGCTTTCAGTTACTGTGTCGACCCTCTCGATGCTGAAGATTGGATCACTGATATCAAGAAGCATTCTGAGTGCAGTAACGTCATGCCCGAGGACTATGTGAAATTTGCAGCCTTCCAACTCAAAGACCAAGCAGCTGACTAGTGGCAGCAGTACAAAGACTCCAGAGAAGGGCGTGTGATCTCTTGGGATGATTTCTGCAAGGACTTTCGCTCTCATCACATTCCAACAAGTGTCATCGAGGGTATGCGTGAGCAATTCCGCAACCTGAAGCAGGGCTCTATAACTGTCTACGAGTCTAATGTCAAGTTCCAAAACCTCGCCCGCTATGCCAAGCAAGACATTCCAGATGCCAAGAGCAAAATCTATCAGTTTCGTGGTGGTCTGAAAGATGAACTTCAACTTGCTCTCACCTTGTTCGAGCCTGAGGAGTTTGACAAATTCTATAACATGGCGTTGAAACAAGAGGCAGCCCAGCTCAAGATGGAGGCTTCTAAAAATAGGATTCGAGATGCCGTTCACTCCTCCTCATCATCTCAGATGGTCTCGAAGCAACAGAAATTTTTGCTTCCTCCTCCTCAAGTGATCCGAGCTCCCTACAACAACAACAGCAACAAGAACTCTAGTGGACGTGGTTTCTCCCACCCACCCAACCCGAGTAACCAGTCGAAGAATCAGTTTCAGTCTCAAGGTTCCAAGTCAAGTGGTTCTCATTTCCGTCCTCTCTCAGAAGTGGTCTGTAACAAGTGCACTCAGAAAGGTCACTATGCTAAAAAGTGCCCCAACCCGAAGCGCCTTCCACCTCCTCCACCTGTCAGTACAGCTATTGTCAAGCACATTCCCAAGCAAGCAAGGGTCAATCTGATGAATGCAGCGCAAGCGGAGAATTCTTCTGATGTGATTTTGGGTAACCTTTCAGTGAACTCTTTTCCTGCTAAAGTGTTGTTTGATTCGGGTGCTTCATGTTCCTTCATGTCATATCCATTTGCATCCAAGCACGATGTTGTCACCAAAAATTTGCCTCAGAGGTTGCAAGTTATTTCTCTGGGGAGACGTATGACTTCTAGTGTGTATGCTCCGGATGTTTCTATTCGCATGGGTGATTATCGATTTCTGGCCTCTCCGGTGGTTCTTGGCAATTCCGACATTGACCTCATCCTCGGGATGGATTGGCTTTCTCAGCATGATGCTCAAATTGACTGTGCACAGAAGGAAGTCAAGATTACTCATTCCGATGAAGATGTGATTATCTTTGCCTCCAGGGATAACACTATCAGGCTTTTCTCTCTCAATGACAAGGGCGAAATGAATGCCATATCTCAAATTCCGGTGGTAAACGAATACGAAGACGTCTTTCCTGAAGAACTTCCAGGCATGTCTCCACACCGTCAAGTGGAATTCGGCATTGAACTCGAGCCGGGTACTGAGCCAGCATGCCGGCGTCCGTACAAGCTCTCTCTTGGAGAATTGAAGGAGTTGAAGAAGCAGCTTGATGAACATGAACGTTTGGGTCTGATCAGGCCTAGTACGTCTCCTTGGGGATGTGGTGTCTTATTTGTCAAGAAGAAGGATGGCACGGAGCGTCTCCGCGTTGATTACCGACCATTGAACAAGAAGACAATAAAGAACAAGTATCCGCTCCCCAACATCAACGAACTGTTCGAGCAGCTCAAAGGAGCTAAAGTGTTCTCTAAGATCGACCTCCGAATGGGATATCACCAAATTCGCATTCGCGAGGAAGATATCCACAAGACTGCTTTCAGAACGAGCTACGGCTCATATGAGTATACGGTCATGTCCTTTGGTCTCGCCAATGCTCCACCTACCTTCTCGAGAATGATGCACTACATCTTGAACCCCTACACCGGCGAGTTTGTGCTTGTGTATCTGGATGACATTTTGGTATTTTCCAAGAATGAAAAAGATCACGAAAAGCACCTCCGTCTCGTTCTCGACAGACTCCGTGAACATAAGTTCTATGCCAAGTTCTCCAAGTGCTAATTTTGGCTCGATAAGGTCTTGTATCTGGGCCATATCATCTCCGCTGACGGTATTGCGGTAAACCCCGAGAAAGTTGAAGCAATTGTCAACTGGGAAGCTCCTCAGAACGTCAAGCAACTCCGAAGCTTTCTTGGTCTTGCCAGCTATTGCAGAAGGTTTGTTGAGAACTTCTCCAAGATTGCCAAGCCTCTTTCCAACTTGCTGCAGAAGAATGTCAAGTACTACTGGTCTCCAGATTGTGAAGTGGCATTCAAAACTCTCAAAGAAAAGCTCATCTCTGCTCCAGTTCTAACTCCTCCAGATGAGTCCAAGCCCTACGAAAGTATTCTGTGATGCTTCTCTTCAAGGACTTGGTGGTGTGCTTATGCAGGACAAGAGAATTGTGGCATACACTTCTCGTCAACTGAAGCCAAGTGAGAAGAACTACCCCACACATGATCTTGAACTAGCAGCTGTGGTACATGCTTTGATTACGTGGAGACACCTTCTGTTGGGTAGAAAAGTCGACATCTTCACCGATCACAAGAGCTTGAAGTACATCTTCACACAGCCGAATCTGAACCTCCGCCAGACTCGTTGGGTTGAAATGATCCAAGAGTATGATCCCAGCATCGAATACACACCTGGCAAGGCGAATGTGATTGCAGATGCTTTGAGCAGAAAGGCATATTGCAACAGCCTTCTTATCAAGCCGTTCCAGCCTGAGCTTTGTGAAGCATTCAGGAAACTCAAGCTCCAAGTTGTTCCGCAAGGTTTTCTTGCAAATCTTCAAGTTGCTCCTACCTTGAAAGATCAGATCCGTGAGGCCCAACTCAGTGATGCTATGGTGCAGAAAGTGAAACATGGTATTGCAAAGGGTATGCCTAAATACAAGTGCTATCGCGTTGATGAGAGAGATACCTTGTTCTTCGAGGACAGACTCGTGGTTCCCAAAGGTGATCTCAGGAAGCTCATAATGGAAGAAGCACATGATTCCCTCCTTTCCATTCATCTTGGCAGTTCCAAGATGTACCAAGACCTCAAGCAATCTTACTGGTGGACACGCATGAAAAGGGAGATTGCCCAATTCGTGAATGAATGCGATGTCTGGAAAAGAGTGAAGGCAGAGAATCAACGTCCAGCCGGTCTTCTCCAACCTCTTCCTATTCCCGAGTGGAATTTCGACCACATTGAAATGGATTTCGTCACTGGCTTTACTAAGTCCAAGAGAGGGAATTATTCTATCTTTGTGGTGATTGACAAGCTTACCAAAGTCGCTCACTTCCTTCCAGTCAAAGAATCCATCAATGCAGCTCAATTGGCAGAGTTGTATACTTCCAGAATTGTGTCCTTACATGGCATTCCTCAAGTTATCTCCTCAGACCGTGGAAGTTTGTTCACTTCAAAGTTTTGGGACTCCTTTCAGTCTGCCATGGGCACTAAGATCAGGTTCAGCACTGCTTTTCACCCTCAGACTAGTGGTCAAGTCGAGCGAGTGAATCAGATTCTAGAAGACATGCTCAGAGCCTGTGTCATCTCTTTTGGCATGAAATGGGAAGATTGCCTTCCGTTTGCCGAGTTCTCTTACAACAACAGCTTCCAAGCAAGTGCCGGCAAAGCTCCGTTTGAAATCCTCTATGGCAGAAAGTGCCGTACCCCTCTCAACTGGTCTGAGACAGGTGAACGTCAACTTCTTGGCAATGACTTGATCTCAGAAGCCGAAGAAATGTGCAAAGTCATACATGAGAATCTCAAGGCCGCTCAGTTGCGTCAGAAGAGCTACTATGACGGCAAGCATTGTGATTTGTCCTTCAACATTGGGGATCATGTTTATCTCCGTGTTTCTCCGATGAAAGGCACCCAAAGATTCGGTATCAAAGGAAAGCTTGCTCCTAGATATGTCGGGCCTTTCAAGATCCTTGGCAAAAGAGGCGATCTAGCCTATCAACTTGAGCTCCCTTCCAACTTCGCCAATGTTCATGATGTGTTTCATGTGTCTCAACTCCGCAGGTGCTTCAAGACTCCTGAACGCATGATTCCGTTTGAAGAGATTGATCTTCAACCAGACTTGTCTTACCGAGAGCATCCCGTTGCTGTTCTCTAAGAAACAGAGCGCAAGACCCGCAACAAGTCCATCAAATTCTTGAAAGTCAAGTGGTCACACCATACCGACCGAGAAGCTACGTGGGAACGAGAAGATCATCTTCGTTCCGAGTACCCTTCCTTTTTCCAGTACTAGATATCGGGACAAGATCTTTTTGTAGTAGAGGAGATTTTGTAATTCCCCGGATGTAATACTTTCCCTTTTGGGAAATATATGTTATCTTTGGCTCCATCTATTCCATTCCGGGTTCTTCGTCTTTCGGGTTTTCGTCGTTTTGTTGTGTGCGTGTGTGGCATTCGTTCATATCATGTAGTCATGTGCATCGCATTGCATTTGTGTTGTCGTTTGCATCCGGTCCCACGCGTTCCTTCCCGTTGTCCGTTTCGCGTTCCGGAGCTCTCTCACGTGTCCGTGGCATCTCCTAGGCCTACTTTGGTGTTTGGCCGTTTAACGTTTCCGGTTTGGCATGAGACTTGTCATGTGTTGTTGTTTTGGTGTGTGTAACCCGCCTGTCAAATCTCGTCGCGTTTGGAGTTCATTTGGTGCTCCAACAGTTATTCTCGTGGGCTCATAGTACCTCTTCTTTGAGGCCCAAGACACCTCTCCAACAGCCCACCAAACCAACCCAAACCCCTCCCTTCATCTAGGCCATCCAATTCTGATCGCGTGGCCGAAAACCACACCTCATTTGGACAACCCTAGCTCCTTGTGCCTATATATTTGTCCATCTTCCCCAATTTTTGCCCCAAAACCCTAGGTGCCTTCTTCCCCAAGGGGTCATCTTCAACCTCCGGCCGGAGCTCGCCGGAGGAGCTCGCCGGAATATCTCGCCGGAGCACCTCCGCCGGCCGCCCTCCTCCTCTCCCTCCGGCGCCCCGCCGCCCGGTCTCCCTCCGGCGCCCTGCCGCCCCGGCTCGAAGGTCAGCCGCCGCCGCGACCAGATCGATCGAGGGAGTGATGACCCTCAACTGTAAGGGATCTATTGCAGCGTTTTCGATAAGTAAGAGTGTCGAACCCGACGAGGAGCAGAAGGTATTGATAAGCGATTCTGAGCAAGAAATTACTGCAAGCACTGAAAGATAACTTTTAGGGGTTTTCTCGGTATAAGAAACAGGAATGTAAAGGCAAGTAATGTAAAAGGTACTGAGAGTAACAAGTGGCCCAATCCTTTCTTAGCAAAGGAGAGGCCTAGCAACTGAACTTATAAAGACTAAAGCGTTCTTGAGGACACACGGGAGAGGTAGTCATGTGCTTTCGCCATATTCCGTATCGATACTATGTTATGTGTTGATAAGTGTTGAGTGGGTGGATCTATGCTAGTGCACTCTCTAGACTAAGATGAATGCACTCTTATGATTAAACACCTTGCAAGCATCCGCAAATACAAGATATAATTTAAGGCAAAAGCCTAACCATAGCAATATGATCGAGGATCCATTATTCCCTTATGCAAAAGCGTGCGAACTGGGGTTCAGGTTTCTGTCACTCCGGCAACCCAGCATAAGCATTCTTTATACACAATGTATTCTCCTAGGTCCTTAATAAGGCGAAGTGTTGGGTGTTAGACTCACACAACACCACTAGTAGAATGACAACGCAACTTAAGTATCAAACAACACATATTACTTCAACATCATATGACTACTAACAACAAGACTTTCCCCATGTCCTCAAGAACTAAGGTAACTACTCACAAGACATAAAAGAGATCATGATCAGTGGGGATAAATATGTGATAAAAAATCTGGACATAATAATATTTCTCCAACAAAACTCAATAGCATTCACCACAAAGTAGTAATCAACACCGATGGAGTATAGAGGATAGATAGTACGAGTTACAACACGAGGTGCGATTGTAAGATGAGATTTGGATGAAGATGGAGATGGTGCTGGTGTTGGGGATGATGTTGATGATGATCTCGATGATGCCCGTGACGATGGTGATGATGATGGCGACGATCTCCCCTTCCGGGAGGTGATCTCCCCGGCGGAATCTGCCCGCCGGAGATGCCCTTTTCTTCTCTGTAGGTTTCCGCCTCGAAGCGGCGGCGGAACTCCATAAAAAGTCCCGTGCCTAGGGTTTTTGGATCGCGGAGAACATATATGCAAAAGGGGGCGACCAGAGGTGGGCCAGGGGCTCCAGGCGCCCCCCCCCCCCCCGGCGCGGCCAGGGGGGGGCGCCCCCAGGCCGCCTAGGCACCCTGTGGCCCCCCTCTGACTCCCCTTTTGCGTGTCTTCGTGATTCGTCTGAAAAATACCTCCCGTCAATTTTCAGGTAATTTGGAGGTATTCTTCTTCAGCAACTCGGTATCCACTTTTTCCTGCTGAATCCTGCGTCTGCTGTTCCGGCATCGGAAAGTTGCAAACTGTGTAAAATAGACCAAAACAACATAAGAAAATCATCATAACGTGAAATATATCAATGAATAAGGATAAATTATGATACAAAATAGTGATGCATTTTGGACGTATCAACACCCCCAAGCTTAGACCTCGCTTGTCCCCAAGCGAATATGAACTCGGTAAACCTGTCCACAAGTTTAGAGAGTGAAGTGTCGATAAATAGAATACGGACAAGAAGCATCATAGTTTCTCTACCAACTCAAATATCCTCAGCAGCAATCTTCAACTCATAAGGCCCTTATGAAAGAGTGTTAACACTTATATTCGAAAGTAGGGCTAAGGAAACTCATTATATCATGGCAAACATGTCCTTTGGTCAAAGAACAACAAATAGATTTAACTTTTGCTCCTATATTTTTATGAGATCAATTGATGCTTTTTGAAATAACATGTTAATAGGCAAGAAGTGAAAGTGTTTAACACAAAGGAAGATATTTGCCTTAGCTGGGCATGACAAACAACTTACTTATCGAATGATAATGTCAACAAAGATATGATATGACAATTCTTAATGCAGCTTTATATGAATGAATCCTTATCAACATCAAATGTCTGCTCTCTTTGAGAAATAGAGGGAAGTAGGAATAACTGACTCAAATTAAAATTAAAAGATAGGCCCTGCTCTAGGGTAGTAGGGAAAACTCATGTGCTATCCTCAAATCAAACAGAATGAAAACAAGTTTTGAGAGGTGCATGATTTGTCAACGAATGATAATAGATAACTCAAATTGCTTCTTGAACTGGACAAGTTTCGAGCAACGGCTCCCGTACGAGGACGATAACATCCTCTTATTCTCCTTTGTTTATCACTGCCAGAGTTTTCTGATTTCTCATGAACAAAGCGTGAAGGAGGGTTTGTTTGTTATATTATTTTTAAGCCGGGCGCACTCAATGCTAGTTCCTTTTTGTATTATGGGTTTGCACATTAGACATGCAATCCCGGGGTGAAGCTTGTTCATCTCAAGAAGACTATGAATTAGCTACTACTTCCTCATGAGCTAAGACAGAGGCACAAAAAATAAAAGATTTTGAACATTTAAGGATAACACATAAATTATATACTTTTAGGAGGTGGTAGCAGAATACCACGAGTAGGTAGGTATGGTGGACTCATATGGAAGGTATTGGCTTAAGGGTATGGATGCACAAGCAGAATCCCGCTTAGTACAGAGTTAGGCTAGCAAAGGTCTTGAGAGAACAGACAATTGATGATGACTAAGATGCAAAGCAATATAAAGCATGAACATTGAAATAAGCATAACACATCAAGTTGTCTTCCTTGTCAGCATAACACTTCAAGCATAATAACATAAAGTTTTTGCTATGTTGGTAATTTAAGAAAATCATGCTTGTTGTTATGACCAAAGCTATATTTGCCAAGATTAAATAAAGTTTCGTAGCCATACCTGACATAAGGTCAATACTCCCCATAAGAATCATCATATAAGGTTGATTGCGTGAAGAGAATACCGAGTGCAGCAAAAGGAACCAATAAACTTCTCATTAATATTCCATCATGGACGACTCCACACTCACGGATACAATTCTTCACCAAAGGGGTGATAGACCTCAATGCACACACCTATCTCATATAATAACCTCCCTAGACATGATACGACTCTACTTAACTCTAAAAGGCAAAAAATAAAGATAATGATACCGGGCACTCCCCCAAGCTTGGAACAAGCCAAGGGAATGCCATTACCCAAGGAGATTTCACCCATGCTTGTTGGCATTAACCACGTAGTCCTTGGCGAAACGCTTCCATGGATATCTTGCTAAAGTCTCATATGAGAAGCTCGTCTCCTGAATCCTGCATTCAGCACCCAAACCCATGCGCAGAAACCTTAGTTCATACTCACAGTTCTGGTTGTGTAGATCATTAATTTGCCCTTGGAGTTCTATAATTCTGTCTTCAGACGCGGCGATTCTTTCCCACATCTCCTTCATCTCCTTCAGGAAGTAGTTCTTCAGCTCGTTGGTGATGTCAAAGTTAGCTTCAACACCACGCTCGATCATCTTCTTGTACTCGAAGACTTCTTGTTCCACTTCTTCCAGCCTGGCCTGGACGCTCCCCTCCTTGATAGGTCCCTTCAGATCTTCTTGATGAAGGACACCGTCCTCCATCCGAACAACCTGAGGGTGCTTCTTTACCTCAGCGAGGTATGGGTTGATGACGTTGACGACGAACTTGTCCTTGGGGGAACTTGGGGAAGCCATGGCACCTAAATTCAGCTGAAAGATTTCCTGGCAGAAACAGACCGAAGAGAAAACACACGAAATCGCAAGATACGTTGCCGGAACAATCCGGGCAAATATATAGGAAAGATTTATGCACTAAAAGGAAGGTAACGGACCAAAGCGGGGTCGGAGGCGGAATCCCGGGTGTCCAGGCGGCCTGCCGGCGCGGCCCAGGGGGGGGCGCGCCAGGGGGGCGCCTGGACTCCCTGGAGGTCGTCTCCGGCTCCACTTCGACTCGGAATTTTACTAATTTTGCAAAAACTCGTAATACGGAACTTTTATGATGGTTTGCGGTGTTTTCTTACCGTACTACATACCTTTTCCTTATTCTGCTTCTGCTGGCGTCTGAAACAGGGCTGCAACATGTTCTTCGTGGGTTGTTGTGTATATTATATTCACATCAACATCGACAGGGTCTCCTTCTATGTAATGTTTAAGTCTTTGCCCATTCACAACTTGAGGTTTGGTGCCTTCAAAATTATTAATCTTAATTGCACCACACCGATAAACTTCTTCAATATGAAATGGTCCTTCCCACCTGGAAAGTAGTTTACCTGGAGAAAACCTGAAACGGGATCTAAACAACAAAACTTTATCACCAACATTAAATTCACGTTTCAGAATCTTCCTATCATGCCACCTTTTTACCTTTTCCTTGAACATTTTAGCGCTCTCATAAGCTTCACTCCTCCATTCATCTAGAGAAGTTAAGTTCATGAGACGCTTCTCACCAGCTAATTTTTGGTCAGCGTTAAGCTCTCTAACAGCCCAGAAAGCTTTGTGCTCTAACTCTAATGGCAAATGGCAAGCCTTGCCATACACCCTCTTATAGGGGGACATGCCCATGGGGTTTTTGTAAGCAGTTCTATATGCCCACAAAGCATCTCCTAATTTATTTGACCAATCCTTCCTATTTCTGTTTACTATTTTCTGCAAGATCAAGTTAATCTCTCTATTGGTGAGCTCAACTTGCCCACTAGTTTGAGGATGATAAGGTGAAGCAATTCTATGATTAACATCGTATTTAGCCAAAGCTTTTCTAAAAGCTCCGTGCGTGAAGTGTGATCCTCCATCGGTCATGAGATACCTTGGTACACCAAACCTAGGAAAAATTACATCTTTAAGCATTTTCAAAGATGTTTTGTGATCAACACTTTCAGTGGGGATTGCTTCAACCCACTTGGTCACATAATCAACAGCTACTAAAATGTGAGTGTACTTGTGTGAAGAAGGAAAAGGACCCATAAAATCAAAACCCCAACAATCGAAAGGTTCAATCACTAGTGAGTAATTCGTAGGCATCTCATTCCTTCTACTATTGTTTCTAACTCTCTGACATTTATCGCAGGCTAAAACATAATTTCTAGCATCTTTAAAGAGAGTAGGCCAATAAAAACCTGATTGAAGAACCTTGTGTGCAGTCCTCTCACCGGCATGATGTCCTCCATAGGGACTATCATGACACCGTCTGAGAATGTCCTTCTGCTCATGTTCCGGAATGCATCTTCTCACGATCCCGTCGGGACCTTCTTTGAAAAGATGTGGGTCATCCCAAAAGTAGTGCCTCAAATCATGAAAGAACTTCTTCCTTTGCTGAAATGTTAGACCTGGAGGCAAATACTTTGCAACAATAAAATTAGCATAATCTGCATACCAAGGATCGGAAAGAGATTGTACTTTTACAACGGCAAGTTGATCATCTGGAAAACTATCGTTAACTGGGATGGGGTCATGCGGTATATCTTCCATTCTTGAAAGATTGTCCGCCACCGGATTATCTTCCCCTTTCCTATCAACAATCTGCAAATCAAATTCTTGAAGAAGGAGTACCCATCTGATAAGCCTTGGCTTGGCATCCTTCTTTGTCATAAGATACTTAATGGCAGCATGATCAGTATGAATAATAACTTTGGAATCAACAATATACTGTCTAAACTTATCACAAGCAAAAACTACAGCTAAGAATTCTTTCTCAGTAGTAGCATAGTTTCTTTGAGCACTATTAAGGGTTTTACTAGCATAATGTATAACATTCAATTTCTTATCAACTCTTTGTCCTAAAACAGCTCCAACAGCAAAATCACTTGCATCACACATAATCTCAAAAGGTAAATTCCAGTCAGGTGGTTGTACTATAGGAGCAGTTATTAAAGCTTTCTTAAGGACTTCAAAAGCTTCCTTACAATTTTCATCAAAAACAAAAGGAACATCCTTCTGGAGAAGATTAGTGAGTGGTCTCGAGGTTTTAGAAAAGTCTTTAATAAATCTTCTATAAAAACCTGCATGACCGAGAAAACTGCGAATACCTTTGATGTCCCTTGGATAGGGCATCCTCTCAATAGCTTCAATCTTGGCCTTGTCCACTTCAATTCCCCTTTCGGAAATCTTGTGACCAAGAGCAATTCCTTCATTAACCATAAAGTGGCACTTCTCCCAGTTGAGTACCAAATTTGTCTCCTCGCATCTCTGCAAAACTTTATTAAGGTTGTGAAGACAATGGTCAAATGAAGTCCCATAGACGGAGAAATCGTCCATGAAGACTTCCATAATATCCCCGCAGAAACCATGAAAGATAGCAGACATACACCTTTGAAAAGTAGCAGGGGCATTACATAAACCAAAAGGCATACGTCTGTAAGCATAAGTACCAAATGGACAAGTAAAAGTGGTCTTCTCTTGATCGGCAGTGTTAACATGAATTTGATAGAAGCCAGAATAACCATCGAGATAACAAAAGTGGGTATTTTTGGATAACCTTTCAAGCATTTGGTCGATGAACGGCAACGGGTAGTGATCCTTCCTGGTGGCCTTGTTCAACTTCCTGTAATCAATACACATTCTATATCCAATAATAATTCTCTGAGGTATTAGTTCATTTTTATCATTAGGAACCACAGTTGTACCTCCTTTCTTAGGAACACAATGTACCGGACTTACCCACTTACTATCAGCTATAGGGTAGATAATACCTGCGGCTAGAAGCTTGAGAATCTCAGTTCTCACGACATCCATCATTTTCGGGTTCAACCGTCGTTGATGATCAACAACTGGTTTAGCATCAGGCTCAAGGTTGATAGTATGTTGACAGATAGATGGACTAATCCCCTTAAGGTCATCAAGGGTGTAGCCAATTGCGCCTCGGTGTTTACGAAGTACTTCCAATAATCGCTCTTCTTCATATCCTCAAAGGTTAGAATTGATAATAACAGGATATATTTTCTTTTCATCTAAATAAGCATACTTGAGCGTATCAGGAAGAGGTTTAAGATCGAACACCGGGTCTTCTTTTGGTTTTGATAAAATTCCCAAAGGTTCAACCGTAAGGTTGTGCTTTAGGATGGCAGGCTGCCTCAAGAATATTTCATCTAGATAATTTTTTCCTGCATATGCAAATCATTCTCGTGGTCCTCCATGTATTGCTGCAAAGGATCATTAGGGGGAATAGCAATAGAGGCAATACTTTCAATAATTTTATCATCACTAGGTAAATCAGTACCACGAGGCTGCTTAGAGAACTTAGAAAAATTAAATTCATATGGCTCGCCATCGAATTCAACAGAAACTTTACCTTTCTTGCAATCTATTATAGCTCCACAAGTTCTAAGAAAAGGTCTACCAAAAATAATTGGACAAAAATTGTCCCTCTCTGAACCTAGTACTAGAAAGTCGGTAGGGTATTTTACCTTTCCACATAGGACTTCAACGTCCCTCACAATTCCGATAGGAGAGAGATAGTTGTTCTATTTGCAAGATGAATAGTAACATCAACTTCTTCAAGTTCACAAGGGGAAATCTCACCGATGATTTCTTCATAAAGTGAATAAGGAATAGCACTTGCACTCGATCCCAAATCGCATAGCCCATAATAATTGTGATCTCCTATTTTAACAGATACCACTGGAGTACCTGAAATTGGGCCTTTATTCTTGGCTGTGACAAGGTTAGTGGAAACAGCACAAAAATTTATATTGTAATCAAAAACATCATCAGTAGCAAGGTCTTTAATCAATGCAACTTGAGGATCGACCCTGATCTGGTCCTCAGGCTCATCAACTCTTCTCTCACTTTTATTTATTATGCCTGTCACAAGAGAGTGCTCCTTTATCCTCGTGGGAAAAGGAGGCTGTTCATATATTACTGCAGGCAAAATGGGGTCAGCAACAAAAATATCAATTGGTGGTTCTTTAAAAGGTTCATGGTGCTGGTCTCTCTTCTTTTTAAAGGAATCAACGTGAGAGGCAAAATTCTTACACAAATCAATCACTAGATGGGAATCAAGACCAATCTTAGAGCAAAAAGTATTGAAGTAATCAGTTTCCACATAGCTCTCAATATAATCATGTTCATAATTTATAGCGGGTTCAATACCTTTATCAATTTCCCAATCTTCGGTATTCCTCTGGATTCTTTCAAGGAGATCCCACCTTTCTTCAACACTCTTCTTCTGAAATACCCCACTAGAGGAGGCATCCAGCATCTCCTTATCCTGACGAGAAAGCCTGGCATAAAAATTTGTAAGTATAATTTCCTTGGGAAACTTATGAATAGGGCATTTGAGCATTAGGGACTTCAATCTCCCCCAAGCTTGAGCATTGCTTTCTCCGTCACGAGACCTAAAGTTATAGATATAATTCCTGTCTCGATGAATTTCATGAAGAGGATAAAACTTAGTATAAAAGAGAGACATAAGCTCCTGCCAGTCCAGCAAGTGTGAGTTATCGAGAAGCCCATACCAATCTGAAGCTTTATCTATAAGTGATACGACAAACAATTTCCTCATGACAAACTCCCTCGATACACTTGCAAGCTTAAATAATGAACATAGTCGTGACAAATATAACAAGTGTTCACCGGGATGTCTGTCTCCTGCATAACGATTAGCCAAAACATAATCGATAATACCAGCTGGTATTTTATAAGGCACAATTTCAGTAGGGGGAGGATCAACCACCACAGGTGTGGGGCGTCTTCCCGCAAGGAACGATCCAATAATAGGGTTATCCATAGGGACAAAGAGCAGCAAATAGCAAAAATAAAAAAAACAGAATTATAAAAACTTTCTTACCAGTTTCACTTTACCAATAGCGCTACGCTCCCCGGCAACGGCGCCAGAAAACGGTACTTGATGACCCTCAACCGTAAGGGATCTATTGCAGCGTTTTCGATAAGTAAGAGTGTCGAACCCAACGAGGAGCATAAGGTATTGATAAGCGATTCTGAGCAAGAAATTACTGCAAGCACTGAAAGATAACTTTTAGGGGTTTTCTCGGTATAAGCAACAGGAATGTAAAGGCAAGTAATGTAAAAGGTACTGAGAGTAACAAGTGGCCCAATCCTTTCTTAGCAAAGGAGAGGCCTAGCAACTGAACTTATAAAGACTAAAGCGTTCTTGAGGACACACGGGAGAGGTAGTCATGTGCTTTCGCCATATTCCGTATCGATACTATGTTATGTGTTGATAAGTGTTGAGTGGGTGGATCTATGCTAGTGCACTCTCTAGACTAAGATGAATGCACTCTTATGATTAAACACCTTGCAAGCATCCACAAATACAAGATAGAATTTAAGGCAAAAGCCTAACCATAGCAATATGATCGAGGATCCATTATTCCCTTATGCAAAAGCGTGCGAACTGGGGTTCATGTTTCTGTCACTCCGGCAACCCAGCATAAGCATTCTTTATACACAATGTATTCTCCTAGGTCCTTAATAAGGCGAAGTGTTGGGTGTTCGACTCACACAACACCACTAGTAGAATGATAACGCAACTTAAGTATCAAACAACACATATTACTTCAACAACATATGACTACTAACAACAAGACTTTCCCCATGTCCTCAAGAACTAAGGTAACTACTCACAAGACATAAAAGAGATCATGATCAGTGGGGATAAATATGTGATAAACAATCTGGACATAATAATATTTCTCCAACAAAACTCAATAGCATTCACCACAAAGTAGTAATCAACACCGATGGAGTAGAGAGGATAGATAGTACGAGTTACAACACGAGTTGCGATTGAAAGATGAGATTTGGATGAAGATGGAGATGGTGCTGGTGTTGGGGATGATGTTGATGATGATCTTGATGATGCCCGTGACAATGGTGTTGATGATGGCGACGATCTCCCCTTCTGGGAGGTGATCTCCCCGGCGGAATCTGCCCGCCGGAGATGCCCTTTTCTTCTCTGTAGTTTCCGCCTCGAAGCGGCGGCGGAACTCCGTAAAAAGTCCCGTGCCTAGGGTTTTTGGATCGCGGAGAACATATATGCAAAAGGGGGCGACCAGAGGTGGGCCAGGGGCTCCAGGCGCCCCCCCGGCGCGGCCAGGGGGGCGCCCCCAGGCCGCCTGGGCACCCTGTGGCCCCCCTCTGACTCCCCTTTTGCGTGTCTTCGTGATTCGTCTGAAAAATACCTCCCATCAATTTTCAGGTAATTTGGAGGTATTCTTCTTCAGCAACTCAGTATCCACTTTTTCCTGCTCAATCCTGCGTCTGCTGTTCCGGCATTGGAAAGTTGCAAACTGTGTAAAATAGACCAAAACAACATAAGAACATCATCATAACGTGAAATATATCAATGAATAAGGATAAATTATGATACAAAATAGTGATGCATTTTGGACGTATCAGGGAGGAGTCCCAGATCCGATCGGGATCCATCGCCGCTCGCCCCGTGGGCCTCCCCTCGCTTCGATCCGCCCTGGTGGGCTTCTGCCAGGCCGCGCCGGCCCGGTTCCCTCCGCGCCAGCCGCCAGCTCCAGGCGGGCCGGCCCACCCCGCAGGCGAGGCCCAGCCTCCTCCAGGCCATTGAAGGCCAGCAGCCGTCGCCGCATCGCCAGATCGGGGAAGGCCAGGCCCTGATCCAGCCACCGCGCCAGCCCTAACGGGCCCGAGGGCGCCGCCCGTTAACCCGCAGATCCGCCCGATCCGCTTCGCCCGCGGAGCCCGAAGCCCGTTTGACCTCCGCCCGATCCGCCAGCCCGCTTTGACTCCGCCAGATCTGAGGTTGACTCCGAATCCACTAAGTCCCTGTTATTTCAGATTCTGGAGGAGTTTTGCAACATGGATAACTTTTTGTGTGGTGGTCCGTTTTGCGCAAATGATATGTCCAGATGTTCGTGGAGACATGTACTACATTTTGTTCCATTATGCCATGCATGTTTGAGGTCATCTAGATGCTTAAATATCTGTTGGAAGAGTGCAACTTGTCATAAACTGCTGTTTGTAGTTATTTTCATGCCATCTTTGCATAGTGATAACTTGTTGCATGTTTATCCAAATGATGCGAATGATATGTCCACGTGTTCGTCTTGAGATGCTCTACATGTTGAATGCTATAGGTTGCATGATAGATTTCATCTTGACATGTTTATCTCCTTTGCAAAAGTGCATGTGGATGTGATGTTGTTTAACTTGTTATGAGATGCCAACTTGAGGAGCTCATTGCTATTGATGTGTTTATCTCCATGATGCATGCTTATATGTTTTGGACTCCGGCCCCATCATGTGTACTTTGATGCGGTGCCAACCACTTGCCATGTTTAGCTTCGAGGTGACTTAAACTTGCTCACAAACATGCCATGATGAAACTGCTGTTTTAACACTTAGTGAAATTTCACTAAGTCTGAAATCTGTAATAACCGCATGCCATGTTTGCTTGTTGTTCTAGGCCAATCCATGATAGTTTTGGGGTGACTCTTGATGATTCCTTGTAGTATATATTGTTGTCTATCCATTCATGCTCTCACATGCTTATTTGAGTGGCTGTAGCATATTTAGCTTTTGCTCCCAAGTTGCAACAAATTATTGCTGTCAGGATTTTGTTTTCAAGTTCATTATGTCATAGCTTGTTGCTATTGATCCATGGCCCCTTTGGGGATGCTCCAATGGACTTATTTTCTGTAGGATATGTCTAGTTTATGTCAATGCTCATTGCCATGATGTTTGAGTGTTGTAGCTTATTTATCTATTGCTCCGAAGTTGCTATGTGGTTGTTATTTTCAGCTTGTGCGTAGTTATTGTTTCGGGCGTAACTTTTAGCCCGTATCTCCGTTTTGAGAAAGTCCTATATGAAACTTGTGTGATTTTTCATGTAGATTCATAATATCCTATTGTTATCATGTTTTGAAGTATTTTGCTTGAATGCATTTTTTTCCATGCTCCTTGTGCGATTACACTGTGCTTCCTTTGTACACTTCCTGTGCTTCCATAGTGCATTTGTTTTGCTTCCTTAGTGCATCAGCCATGCATCCAGCATTTTCGTGTGCGCATTGCATCTTGTTGATTTCGTGTCTTGTGTGTTTGTGTTTGAGTAGTGCCGGAAGCTGAGTCCGAGTACGAGTACGAGCACGAGGTTACTACCGAGGTTGAGCACGAGGACCCCTCTTACGATCCTATCGACAACTCTTCAGGCAAGATGACCGAACCCCGATAACATTACTATCTTTGCCTATTGCTGAAGTCTCGATCTATAGTTTTGCCTCGATGCCCATGTTTTTCCTGTCAGCCTCCTATTTGTAACCATGAACCTGTTTAACCACCCTACCTATGCAAACCGTTGAATGGCTAAGTACGCTTCGCTCAGCCCTCTTATAGCATTGCTAGTTGCAGGTGAAGATTGAAGATGCTTGCTTCATGTTGAAGTTTTGTGGGGTTATATCACACTATATAAATGCTTAAATGAAATCATCTATATATTGGCAATGGGTGGAAGGCTAAGCCTTTTGCTTGGTGATTTGTTCCACTCGTGCCGCTAGGAACCGCATAAACCGGTGTTATGTTCCTTGATTATGCGTTCCACACACGGTTGGGGTTATGGGACCCCCTCGATAAACCGCTAAGTGCTAAGTCTTTTCCAGCAAGTCCCAACATTGGTACTATTTGCCTAATAACTAAAAACTTGCATAGGGAGTAATTAACCCTCTTTCTTAATCAACAACCCCGGGCCAGTGCTCCACATGTGTGTTGGTCCGAAACGGGGAGCCTGCGGGGCCACCTTGGGGAAACCTGAGGGCTGGTAAAAACTCGTAGCTTCGCCCATCCGGTCGTGTCCTGAGACTAGATACGCGCGGCTATTGTCAGGGTGTCGACACGCCGGGAGGATTTGCTGGATTAGCCTTACCTTAGTTCGGAGTATCTTGAGCACGGGATTCCGAGAATACTCGGGCCTTCCCACCTTGGAGTTGCAACTCCGCGGATCGTGGGCTTGTCATGGGCCAAGTTGGAACACCCCTGCAGGGTTATGAACTTTCGAAAGCCGTGCCCGCAGTTATGTGGCAGATGGGAGCTTGTTAATATCCGGTTGTAGAAAACTTGACACCATGTTCCAATACACTACTAGCGTGAGTACCGTGACTGTCATTTTCCGAAAAGGGTTTCGGGAGATGAACACGGTGGGGTTATGTTTGACTTGTTTTAGTTAGGATCACTTCGTGATCATCTCTCGACCGAGGCACTTCTCTTCTCACTCTCTTTTACGTAAGTTAGTGCTAGTGCTGCTGCAGACTCTTATTCTTCCTTCAGCCTTGTTCCACACCCAAAGCTTAAATAGTCGTGTTACCCGGGAACGGGATTGCTGAGTCCTCTGTGTCTCATAGTTACTTCACCACACCAGATGCAGGTACGATGGTGAGCTACCCAGGCGATGACACTGAGCTAGACTGGGAGTACGACGAGGAGCGTAGCCGTTACTATGTCCGATATCCCGATGATCAGTAGTGGTTCTTCTACTAGGATTCAATCTAGACCTGTGGATTAAGTTATGTTTGGTATCTTGTCATTTGGATCCTTACCCTTAGATAGGCAGTGATGTTTTACTGTATGATGTTTGAACATGTAATGTATTTGTGTGACGTGGCGAGTGTAAGCCAACTATCTTTTCAGTTTTCATCCCTCTTTTTACATGAGATGTGCAAAGGTACCAAACTTGCGATCATTCCAGAATGGGATTATGTCTTTAAGTCGTGCCTCGACACGTAGGAGATTTAGTCCCATCCTGGGCATTACAATTAGGCCTTTGGGTTAATAGGTTAGTCCCAAAAATAATATAATCGTGTATAACAAAGCCCATTAAACATCCAAAACATCATAAATAATAGCATGGAACAATAAAAAATTATAGATACGTTGGAGACGTATCACTGGTCAATACAATTCTAGCATGAATAATAAACATTTATCATGATATAAGGAAATACAAATAACAACTTTATTATTGCCTCTAGGGCATATTTCCTCCAGTCTCCCACTTGAACTAGAGTCAGTAATCCAGATTACATAGTAATGATTCTAACACCCATGGAGTCTTGGTGCTGATCATGTTTTGCTCATGGAAGAGGCTTATTCAACGGGTCTGTGACATTCAGATCCGTATGTATCTTGCAAATTTCTATGTCTCCCTCCTTGACTTGATCACGGATGGAATTGAAGCGTCTCTTGATGTGCTTGGTTCTCTAGTTAAACCTGGATTCCTTCACCAAGGCTATTGCTCTAGTGTTGTCACACAAGATTTTCATTGGAGCCGATGCACTAGGTATTACACCTAGATCAGATATGAACTCCTTCATTTGCTGCTTCCGAAGCAGCTATGTACTCCGCTTCACACGTAGACCCCGCCACGATGCTCTACTTCGAACTACACCAACTGATAGCTCCACCGTTCAACAAAAATACATATCCGATTTGTGACTTAGAGTCATCCGGATAGGTGTCGAAGCTTGCATCGACGTAACCGTCTACGACGAGCTCTTTGTCACGTCCATAAACGAGAAACATATCCTTTGTCCTTTTCAGGTACTTCAGGATGTTCTTGACCGCTGTCCAGTGATCCACTCCTCGATTACTTTGTTACCTCCCTGCTAAACTTATAGCAAGGCACACATCAGGTCTGGTACACAACATTGCATACATGATAGATCCTATGGCTGAGGCATAGGAATGACTTTCATGTTCTCTCTATCTTCTGCAGTGGTCGGACATTCAGTCTTACTCAACTTCACAACTTGTAACAGAGGCAAGAATCCTTTATTTGACTGATCCATTTTGAACTTCTTCAACACTTTATCAAGGTATGTGCTTTGTGAAAGTCCAATTAAGCGTCTTGATCTATCTCTATTGATCTTGATGCCTAATATATAAGCAGCTTCACCGAGGTCTTTCATTGAAAAATTCTTATTCAAGTATCCTTTTATGCCATCCAGAAATTCTATATCATTTCCAATAACAATATGTCATCTACATATAATATTAGAAATGCTACAAAGCTCCCAATCACTTTCTTGTAAATACAAGTTTCTCCAAAAGTCTGTATAAAACCATATGTTTTGATCACCTCATCAAAGCGTATATTCCAACTCCAAGATGCTTGCACCTGTTCATAGATGGATCGCTGGAGCTTGCACACTTTCTTAGCACCTTTAGGATCGACAAAACCTTCTGGATGCATAATATACAACTCCTCTTTGACGTATCCATTAAGGAATGCAGTTTTGACATCCATTTGCCAGATTTCATAATCATAAAATGCGGCAATTGCTAACATGATTCGGACAGAGTTAAGCATCGCTACGGGTGAGAAAGTCTCATCGTAGTCAACTCCTTGAACTTGTCGAAAACCTTTCGCAACAAGTCGAGCTTTGTTGACAATAACATTACCGTCGGCGTCGGTCTTCCTCTTGGAGATCCATTTATTTTTTATGGCTTGCCGATCATCGGGTAAGTCAACCAAAGTCCACACTTTGTTCTCATACATGGATCCTATCTCAGATTTCATGGCTTCGAGCCATTTTGTGGAATCTGGGCTCATCATCGCTTCCTCATATTCATCATGGTCTAGTAACATGACTTCCAGAACTGGGTTTCCGTACCATTCTGGTGCGGAACGCACTCTGGTTGACCTACGAGGTTCAGTAGTAACTTGATCAGAAGTTTCATGATCATCATCATTAGCTTCCTCGCTAACTGGTATAGGAATCACTCAAACTAGTTTCTGGGATGTACTACTTTCCAATTTGGGAGAAGGTACAATTACCCCATCAAGTTCTACTTTCCTCCCACTCACTTCTTTCGAGAGAAACTCCTTCTCTAGAAAGGATCCATTCTTAGCAATGAATATGTTGTCTTCGGATATATGATAGAAGGTGTACCCAACAGTCTCCTTTGGGTATCCTATGAAGACACATTTCTCCAACTTGGGTTCGAGCTTATCAGGTTGAAGCTTTTTCACATAAGCATCGCAACACCAAACTTTAAGAAACGACAACTTTGGTTTCTTGCTAAACCACAGTTCATAAGGCGTCGTCTCAATGGATTTAGATGGTGCCCTATTTAATGTGAATGCAGCTGTCTCCAAAGAATAACCCCAAAACGATAGTGGTAAATCGGTAAGAGACATCATAGATCGCACCATATCTAATAAAGTACGGTTACGACGTTCGGACACACCATTAGGCTGTGGTGTTCCGGGTGGCATGAGTTGTGAAACTATTCCACATTGTTTCAAATGAAGACCAAACTCATAACTCAAATATTCGCCTCCACGATCAGATCATAAAAACTTTATTTTCTTGTTATGATGATTCTCTACTTCACTTTGAAATTTTTGAACTTTTGAAATGTTTCAGACTTGTGTTTCATCAAGTAGATATACCCATATCTGCTCAAATCATCAGTGAAGGTCAGAAAATAACGAAGCCCGCCGCGAGCCTCAACACTCATTGGTCCGCATACATCAATATGTATGATTTCCAATAAGTTGGTTGCTCGCTCCATTGTCCGGAGAACGGAGTTTTAGTCATCTTGCCCATGAGGCATGGTTCGCAAGCACCAAGTGATTCGTAATCAAGTGATTCAAAAAGTCCATCAGCATGGAGTTTCTTCATGCACTTTACACCAATATGACCTAAACGGTAGTGCCAGAAATAAGTTGCACTATCATTATCAACTTTTCATCTTTTGGCTTCAATATTATGAATATGTGTATCACTAGGATCGAGATCCAACAAAAATAGACCATTCTTCAAGGGTGCATCACCATAAAAGATATTACTCATATAAATAGAACAACCATTATTCTCTGATTTAAATGAATAACCGTCTCGCAACAAACAAGATCCAAATATAATGGTCATGCTCAACGCTGGCACCAAATAACAATTATTTAGGTCTAAAACTAATCCCGAAGGTAGATGTAGAGGTAGCGTGCCGACGGCGATCACATCGACTTTGGAACCATTTCCCACGCGCATCGTCACGTCGTCCTTAGCTAATCTTTGTTTAATCCGTAGCCCCTGTTTCGAGTTACAAATATTAGCAACCGAACCAGTATCAAATACCCAGGTGCTACTACGAGCATTAGTAAGGTACACATCAATAACATGCATATCTAATATACCTTTGTTCACTTTGCCATCCTTCTTATCCGCCAAATACTTGGGGCAGTTCCGCTTCCAGTGTCCAGTCCCTTTGAAGTAGAAGCACTCAGTTTAAGGCTTGGCTCCAGACTTGGGTTTCTTCGCGGGAGTAGCAACTATCTTGCTATTCTTCTTGAAGTTTCCCTTCTTTCCCTTGCCCTTTTTCTTGAAACTAGTGGTCTTGTTAACCATCAACACTTGATGCTCCTATTTGATTTCTACCTCTGCCGCTTTGAGCATACCGAAGAGCTCGGGAATTGTCTTCTGCATCTCTTGCATGTTATAGTTCATCACGAAGCCTTTATATCTTGGTGGCAGTGATTGAAGAACTCTATAAATAACACTATCTCCGTCAACTTTGCAACCAAGTTGAGTCATATGATTGTTGTACCCAGACATTCTGAGCAAGTGTTCACTGATAGGACTGTTCTCCTCCATCTTGCAGCTATATAACTTATTGGATACTTCATATCTCTCAATTTGGGCATTTTCTTGAAATATTAACTTCAACTCTTGGAACATCTCATATGCTCCATGACATTCAAAACGTCATTGAAGTCCCGATTCTAAGCCGTAAAGCATGGCACACCGAACTATCGAGTAGTCATCAGAACGAGCTTGCCAGACGTTCATAACATCTGAAGTTGCTTCTGCAGCAGGCATGTCACCTAACGATGCTTCCAGGACATAATTCTTCTATGCAACAATGAGGATAATCTTCAAGTTAGGACCCAGTCCATTTAGTTTCTACCATCATCTTTCAACTTGGTTTTATCTAGGAACGCGTTAAAATTCAAGGGAACGGTAGCACGAGCCATTGATCTACAACAACATAGATATGCAAAAACTATTAAGACTAAGTTCATGATAAATTAAAGTTCAATTAATCATATAACTAAAGAACTCCCACTTAGATAGACATCCCTCTAGTCATCTAAATGATCACGTGATCCAAATCAACTAAACCATGTCCGATCATCATGTGAGATGGAGTAGTTTTCAATGGTGACCATCTTATGTTAATCATATCTACTATATGATTCACGCTCGACCTTTCGGTCTCCAGTGTTCCGAGGCCATGTATGTACATGCTAGGCTCGTCAAGTTTAACCCGAGTATTCTGCATGTGCAAAATTGTCTTACACCCGTTGTATTTGAACGTAGAGCTTATCACACCCGATCATCACATGGTGTCTCGGCACGACGAACTTTCGCAATGGTGCATACTCAGGGAGAACACTTGTACCTTGCAATTTTGTAAGGGATCATCTTATAATGCTACCGCCGTACTAAGCAAATAAGAAGCATAATAAGATATAAATCAGATGCAATCAAAATATGTGACATGATATGGCCATCATCATCTTGTGCTTTTGATCTCCATCTCCAAAGCATCGTCATGATCTCCATCGTAACCGGCTTGACACCATGATCTTCATCGTAGCATTGTGGTCGTCTCGCCAACTATTGCTACTACTACTCTCGCTAACTCATAGTGATAAAGTAAAGCAATTACACGGCCTTCGCAATTCATACAATAAAGAGACAACCATAAGGCTCCTGCCGGTTGCTGATAATTTACAAAACATGATCATTGATGTCTACTACGCAACCTTCTTCTTGTAGCATTGTTGGGCCTCCAAGTGGAGAGGTTTGTAGGACAGTAGCAAATTTCCCTCAAGTGGATGACCTAAGGTTTATCAATTCGTGGGAGGCGTAGGTTGAAGATGGTCTCTCTCAAACAACCCTGCAACCAAATAACAAAGAGTCTCTTATGTCCCCAACACACACAATACAATGGTAAATTGTATAGGTGCACTAGTTCGGCGAAGAGATGGTGATACAAGTGCAATATGGATGGTAGATATAGGTTTTTGTAATCTGAAAATATAAAAACAGCAAGGTAACTAATGATAAAAGTGAGCACAAACGGTATTGCAATGCTAGGAAACAAGGCCTAGGGTTTATACTTTCACTAGTGCAAGTTCTCTCAACAATAATAACATAACTGGATCATATAACTATCCCTCGACATGCAACAAAGAGTCACTCCAAAGTCACTAATAGTGGAGAACAAACGAAGAGATTATTGTAGGGTACGAAACCACCTCAAAGTTATTCTTTCTGATCGATCTATTCAAGAGTCCGTAGTAAAATAACACGAAGCTATTCTTTCCATTCGATCTATCCTACAGTTCGTACTAGAATAACACCTTAAGACACATATCAACCAAAACCCTAATGTCACCTGGATACTCCATTGTCATCTCCAGTATCCATGGGTATGATTATACGATATGCATCACACAATCTCAGATTCATCTATTCAACCAACACAAAGAACTTCAAAGAGTGCCTAAAAGTTACTACCGGAGTGTCAAGACGAGAATGTGTGCCAGCCCCTATGCATAGATTCCCAAGGTCACGGAACCCGCAAGTTGATCAGCAAAACATACATCAAGCAGGTCACGTGATATCCCATTGTCACCACAGATAAACACATGCAAGACATACATCAAGTGTTCTCAAATCCTTAAAGACTCAATCCGATAAGATAACTTCAAAGGGAAAACTCAATTCATCACAAGAGAGTAGAGGGGGAGAACATCATAAGATCCAACTATAATAGCAAAGCTCACGATACATCAAGATCGTGCCATCACAAGAACACAAGAGAGAGAGAGAGAGAGAGAGAGAGAGAGAGAGAGAGAGAGAGATCAAACACATAGCTACTGGTACATACACTCAACCCCGAGGGTGAACTACTCCCTCCTCGTCATGGAGAGCGCCTGGATGATGAAGATGGCCACCGGAGAAGGACCCCTCCGGCAGAGTGTCGGAACGGGTCTAGATTGGTTTTTGGTGGCCACAGAGGCTTGCGGCGGCGGAACTCCCGATCTAGGATATTTTCTGGAGGTTTGGGTATATATAAGAGGTGTTGGAGTCGGGAACAAGTAAGGGGGGTCCCCGAGGCGGCCACGAGATAGGGGTGCGCCCAGGGGGGTGGGCGCACCCCCCACCCTCGTGGGCATCCCGGGACTCCTCTGGTCCATCTCCGGTACTCCTTGGGCTTCTTCTGGTCCAAAAACATCCTCCGTTGAGTTTCAGGTCAATTGGGCTCAGTTTGGTATTCCTTTTCTGTAAAACTCAAAAACAAGGAAAAAAATAGAAACTGACACTGGGCTCTAGGTTAATAGGTTAGTCCCAAAAATCATATAAAATAGCATATAAATGCATATAAAACATCCTTGATGGATAATATAATAGCATGGAACAATAAAAAATTATAGATACGTTGGAGACTTATAAAGCATCCCCAAGCTTAATTATTGCTCGTCCTAGAGTAGATAAATGATAAAAAAAGAAATTTTGATGTGGAATGCTACCTAACATAGTTCTCAATGCAATTTTCTTTATTGTGGCACGAACGTTCAGATCCGAAAGATTCAAGAAAAAAGTTTAATATTGACATAAAAATAATAATACATCAAGCATACTAACAATGCAATTATGTCTTCTCAAAATAACATGGCCAAATAAAGTTCATCCCTACAAAATCATATAGTTTGGGTATGCTCCATCTTTGTCACACAAAATACTCAAATCATGCACAACCCCGGTGTCAGCCAAGCAATTGTTTCATACTTGATTTTTTTTCAAACCTTTTCAACTTTCACGCAATACATGAGAGTTAGCCATGGATATAGCACTATAGGTGGAATAGAGTGGTGGTTGTGGAGAAGACAAAAAGGAGGAAGATGGTCTCACATCAACTAGGCGTATCAATGGGCTATGGAGATGCCCGTCAATATATATCAATGTGAGTGAGTAGGGATTGCCATGCAACGGATGCACTAGAGCTATAAATGTATGAAAGCTCATAAAAAAACTAAGTGGGTGTGCATCCAACTTGCTTGCTCACGAAGACCTAGGGCATTTGAGAAAGCCCATCGTTGGAATATACAAGCCAAGTTCTATAATGAAAATTCCCACTAGTATATGAAAGTGACAAAACAAGAGACTCTCTATCATGAAGATCGTGGTGCTACTTCGAAGCACAAGTTTGGAAAAAGATACTAGCATTGTCCCTTCTTTTCCATTTTTTTTCTTTTTTTTCCTTTTTTTCTTTTTTTGGGCCTTCCTTTTTTCTTTGGCCTTTCTTCTGTTTTTCTTTTTTTCTTTTGGATAATGCTCTAGTAATGATGATCATCACACTTTTATTTAGTTACAACTCGATACTAGAACAAAGTATGACTCTATATGAATGCCTCCGGCGGTGTACCGGGATGTGCAATGAATCAAGAGTGACATGTATGAAAAATTATGCATGGTGGCATTGCCACAAATATGATGTCAACTTCATGATCATGCATGGCAATATGACAATGATGAAGCGTGTCATAATAAACGGAACGGTGGAAAGTTGCATGGCAATATATCTCGGAATGGCTATGGAAATGCGATGACATGTAGGTATGGTGGATGTTTTGAGGAAGGTATCTGGTGGGTGTATGGTACCGACGAAAGTTATGCGGTACAAGAGTCATAAAGAACTCACATACTTATTGCAAAAATCTACAAGTCATCAAAACAAAGTACTACACGCATGCTCCTAGGGGAAGGGTTGATAGGAGTTAACCATCACGCGATCCCGACCTCCACACAAAGGATGACAATCAAAGAAATACTGCTACTTCTCGAGCTTGCGTTGTATTCCCTCGAAGAGGAATGGGTGATGCAGCACAGTAGCGTAAGTATTTCCCTCGGTTTTTGAGAAGCAAGGTATCAATCCAGTAGGAGACCAGCACTACAAAAAAATACACTTCCGTGATGATACGTGTTTGTCACAGTAGGTCACATTTTCTGTCATGCATGTACATCCATGACGATTTTATGACAGAATCAAGATAGTCATACCTGTGCTGTCGTAGAAGTGTTCCATGACATTACCAAAATTGTCATCACGGAAGTGTCCACTTCCATGACGATAAATCGCGCGTCACAGAAGTGCTTTCATCAAGGGTGACCGACACGTGGCATCCACCGTAACGAAACGTTGTTAAGCTATCGGGCCCGGTTTTGGATCCGATAACCCGTTAACAGCCCCACTCAATGGGGATTTTTCATGTGTAAAATCATCATTGGCTGGGGGAAACATGTGTCGGCTCACCGTTGGGACAGATGTCATCCACTGATTGGACACAAAGCGCCTATGATACGTCGACACGTGGCACGGCCCAACAGAGGCCCATTCCTGTGAAAAGGCCGGCCCGTTTGACTTGGTCAAAAGATGGCGGGCCGGCCCACGGCAAGCCTGTTAACGACATGTTCGCATATAGCCCATTTACAGCCCGCTAACCCAGGGCCCATTTACGGCCTATCCGAATTAGGCCCATTAGCGTCATCTGGGTCGTCCAGTTTAATTCCAGCCCATTTGAACTTCCGGCCCATGTATGGCCCATGACGTCTTTTGGCCTATGATACGTCGACACGTGGCACGGCCCAACAGAGGCCCATATAGGTTAAGAAGGCTAGCCCAGTCAAAGGTCCGTAGTACTTACTCAGGTACTAGTGAGCCAGCCCAATAACGGCCTGCTTAATAAAGGCCCATTTACGGTCCGAAGCCAGATCTGGCCCGTTAATTGTTCGTCAGATATTTGGGCCCATTTACGGCCCGAAGCCACATCTGGCCCGTTAATTGTTCGCCGAATATTTGGGCCAAAATACAGCCCAGTGACTTTTAGCTTGTTAGAGGCCCGATGTAGACATGGACCCATTTTAGCCCGGTGTGACTTTCGGCCTGGGAATGGCCTGTGCTGCCCATGGGCCATATATGGTCCGACATGACATCGGGCTCACTAACAGCCTGTGATAAAGGTGGCAACAATTAAGCCGAACGTGACTTTGGGCCTCTTAAAGGCCGATGATATCAGTGGGCCAACTAGGGCCTGAGATATGTTTCGGCATGTTAACTGCCCGTGATATAACTTGGCCCAAAAAGGCCCCATCTACATTTCAGCCTACTAAAGGCCCGTCGACGACTAGTGAAAATTGAGGCCCAATATGCATTTCGGCCTGCTAAAGGCCCATGGTTTCATCTGGGTCATAACAGGACAGTACAATATTCAGCCTGTTAATGGCCCAACGCTACCTGGGCCAAACTAAGCGCTGGGTCCACAAAAGGCCCAACTATAGGTGTGACGCCCCCGATTTGTCTGTACACTAATCATGCACGCAAATGTGTACGGCCAAGATCAAGGACTCACTGGAAGATATCACAACACAACTCTAGACACAAATTAAAAATAATACAAGCTTTATATTACAAGCCAGGGGCCTCGAGGGCTCGAATACAAAAGCTCGAAAACACAAGAGTCAGCGGAAGCAGTAATATCTGGGTACAGACATAAGTTAAACAAGTTTGCCTTAAGAAGTCTAGCACAAATATAGCAACGATCGAAAAGGCAAGGCCTCCTGCCTGGGACCTCCTAACTACTCCTCGAAGCCGATCTTCACGTAGAAACCTCCTCGGGATCTTCTGGGTCCGGGACTCCACCATCTGGTTGCGTCATCCAAGAAGAAGGAACAAAAGGGGAAAAGGGGGAGAAAAGCAACCGTGAGTAATCATCCAAAGTACTCGCAAGCAAGGATCTACACTACATATGCAAAGATATCTGTGTAAGGGGGGTAATATCTGTGGACTGAACTGCAGAATGCTAGAATAAGAGGGGGATAGCTAATCCAAACGAAGACTACACTTCTCGTAACGTCCAACGTCCATCTTGCAGCAGAAGAAGAGAGTAGCTGGAAGTAACAAGTATCCTCGCTTCTAGCAGCCTCCATCTTGCAGCAGTAGGAGAGAATAGATGGTAAGTTCACCAAGTAACATCGAATAGCATAATCCTACTCGGCGATCCTCCCGCACATCACCCTATGAGAGAGCAACCACCGAGTTATATCTGGAACTCATCTGGGTGTGTTTTATCAAGTGTCCGGTTCTAGTTATCATGAGGTCGGAATACAACTCCGGGTCGTCCTTTTACCGAGGGACACGGCTATTCGAATAGATTAACTTCTCTGCAGGGGTGCACCACATAACCCAGCACGCTTGATCCCATTTGACCGGACACACTTTCCAGGGTCATGCCCGGCCTCGGAAGATCAACACGTCGCAGCCCTACCTAAGCACAGCAGAGAGGTCAGCACGCCGGTCTAAACCCTAAGCGCACGGGGGTCTGGGCTCATCGTCCAATGCACACCTGCGCGTTGCGAGGGCGGCCGGTAAGCAGACCTAGCCTCTCCTAATACCAGAGTAGGCTTTACAGTCCAATCCGGCGCGCGCCGCTAAGTCGCTGACGTCAAGAAGGCTTCGGCTGATACCACGACGTCGAGTACCGATAACTATTCCCACGTAGATGGTTATTGCGTATAGGCCAACGGCCAGACTCGGATCAAATATCCAAACTCGTTAAGCGTGTTATTATGAAATAACCGCGGACAACGACCAGGGCCAGGCCACCTCTCCACTGGGTGTCTCAACCTGCCCTGTCGCTCGGCCACAAAGATCCACACAGAGGGCCGTCGGGAAAGTATGTCCTTTCAGCCCCCAATCCGTGAATCAACCGCGGGTACTCAACGAGCCGACCCGACTTTAGTCACATCAGGTATCATGTATAAGTGTATGTATATATACCCGTGATCACCCCCAAGTGATCACGGCCCGATAGAATAGCAGGGCAGACGGACAAGGGTGTAGGGCCACTGATGGAATACTAGCATCCTATACTAAGCATTTAGGATTACAGGTAAAGTATCAACACTGGTAGCAACAATGACAGGCTATGAAGCAGAATTGGAGTATCGAAAGCAATAACATGCTACACTACTCTAATGCAAGCAGTAGAGAGAAGAATAGGCGATATCAGGTTGATCAAGGGGGGGGGCTTGCCTGGAAGCTCGGCAGCCAAGGTGGGTTCGTCAACACCGTAGTCGATCGGGGTAGCAACAGCGTCGGTCTCGTAGTCTACCGGAGAGAAGAGGGGAAGAAACAATAAATACAAAGCAAACAGATGTACAGAGAAATATGACGTGTCAACACGCAACGCTAGGGTGCTCTAACGCGGTGGTACACGATACCGGCGAAGGGGGATAGCATCCGGGAAAGTCTTCCCGAAGTATGGCTTTTTTGGACTGATGAAACGGAGGGGGAAAGTTGCATGTTCGCTATGTTAGGGATGTGTGGCGGATGAACGGACCACGTATTCGAATTCGTCTCGTCGTTCTGAGCAATTTTCATATATAAAACTTTTTCATCCGAGTTACGGATTATTTTATATGATTTTTCAAAGTTTTATTAAATTGTTGAAATTATTTTATTCGAAAATTTAAATAGAATTCTTTTGCCACATGGGGCTCTACTAGACGGTGTGCATGGCAGTAGGGTTGACCCAATCAATTTGACTGGTCAAAAGAGGGTTGGTGGCCCACATGTAATAGGAACATTGGTTAACTAGGGATTAAACTAACAAGGGCTCACATGTCATTGACTGGCATTTTTACTGAAGGATTATTTAGTGTGTGAGACCACCTGCCGTAGACACATTAGGCTAATTAACATATAAACTAAACCTACCTAATCTAATTAGCAGTAAACAATTTGGAAAGGGCCGGCCACACACATAGAACACACATACGCACACACACCACACAACACACTCGGCCATGGCCTTGGCCATGGCCACTAGGAGTAGCAGCCGGCGATAGCACGCTCCAGTAGCAGCCGCACGAAGTAGCAGCAGGTACATCAAGCAGCAGTGTCAGCGTAGCATAGCAGCGGCAGCAGCTTGCAGCAGCACCAGCAGTATGCAGAAGCCGGCAATAACAGTAGCGCAGCTAGCGCGGGGCACGCGGACGGAAGTGGCGACAGCAGCAGGCAGTAGCAGAAGCAGAGCAAGCAGCGGCAAGCACGCGGGCACGTGGGGCGCAGCCAGGGGGACGGCCGGCGCGCGGCCGTTCACGGCCAGACACGGCCAAGTGACACGGAGGGGCACGCACGGGGCGACACCAACAACGGCCGAGCAGCTGCGATGAACGCAGCAGCTGCGATGAACGCAGCAGCTGCGGCTCACAGAGGCGAGCGAGCGGGAGGGGCACGCGCGTGTGGGGGCGGCTCACGTGGGCAGCGCGTGGCCAGCGAGGCATGGTCGCATCGAGACGGACAAGGGCGAGGCGAGGAGTGGGTGGGTACGCACGCGGGCGGAGTTCCGAAGGTCCGGCAATGGTGACGACAGGCGGCGCGGGTCTACGGCGCCGAATCGACGAAGGTAAATAGGGGGATCTGGAGAGATGCTCACCCGAGCACGAAGGTGAGGTCGGGGACGCCGGGGGTGGACCGGAGAGGCGGCGGCGATGGCGAGATTGCGATGGCCGGACGAAGATGATGACGACGTCTACGCAGTTCCCCTCCTTGCTCCAATGCCCGAAATGGACGAAGCCGAGCGCGACGAACCTCCTGGACGTGCTCCCGAGCGACGGCGACGATGGTGGTGACGGGCGGCGACCGGGACGGACGACGGGGTCGGGACAATGGTGTGGTTGCGGCCACAGGCGGGCACCGCCGCGAGGGAGAGGGGAGGGGTGAGGAGGAGAGGGAGTGGGTCGCTAGGGTTCGGTCCGAGGCGGGGGCGCGGCCATTTGTAGGCAGGGGGCGCGGTGGATGGGCGTCATCTGGCCGACGCCATGGCCGATGCCCTCCACGACCCCCCCTCGTGAACAGGAGGAGGAGGGAAGGGTAGGTGGGCCGGCCTGTTGGGCTAGGCCCAGTGGGGGCAGGGGGTTTGTCCTTTTTTTTGTGTTTGTGTTTTCCTTTTCCTTTTATTTATTTCTATTTATTAGTTTTACTTAAATTTCACCATATCTTGGTTTCTAAAAAAATAGGATACTAGCACCAAAATTAATTTTCTGATTTAACCCTCTGCCACAAAGAGTTCTAGAACCAACTAAAACAGTTTCTAATTTTATAAATTAGAAAAGGCATTTAGTTAATTGTGAATGCCACTGTTTTAACCATTTTTAAGCACTTAAACATTTTATAAAATTTTGGTTTCTTCACCAATAATACTTATGAATTATTTGGCACAGTTTGACAATTTTGTTTTGACACTTTAAAACTTTTATTTTTGACTTTGATTGAAATTTGAATTTGGATAGTGATTTGGATCAAGTGATTTAGCAACAGTAAAACTGATGATCTGGCATCGTTAATAGATAATTACTGTAGCATAATTATCCGGGCGTCACAATAGGCCGGTGTAAGTTGTGGGCCTCGCGCAAAGTGTGAAGGCCCCAATGATTCAGGCCCAAGAAAGATGCAGGCTAGCCCAATTGTGGCCCGCTAAACACCAGGCCCATTACAGGCAAATGTTTCGGCCCGGTCGACTACATCTGATTTTTTTTTCACATAGCGAATGATGGCAGTAACTAGTAAGAATTAAGAACAAAGCTACACTATACAATAAATGATTTATGGTATATTACATCCACTGGGCATCGTAGTTTACCATCAGTGATCATAACGCGCAACGAAGAGGCAGATTACAAAAACTGGGCACCATTGTAGGGTAACAAAATAATACTGAACCAAGACCATTTCCAAGACAGTTCAAGAAAGGTTAGCCTTGGGCGGGAACTGCTGCGCAAGCTGCTGAGCAAGGCTGTGAGACCGGCCTAGCATGTCGGTCATAGCTACCAGGTGTAGCTATTTAGCGATGAGGTTCTCATTGGTGTTCTCCACAATCTTTCTTAGAGATAGGACTTCAAGTCGAAGTTGAGGCAGAATGCCTTTCTGCTAGAACTTGGGACTGAAGAAGTCGAACTGATTCAGACAGTGAATTCCGTGAGCTTGTCTGACTGCTAGTCTCAAGTAAGTTGAACACTGCATCAAGACAAGACTTTGGGGTTGTCTCGCAATGTTCAAGATGTTTTGCCTTCTTTGCTGCAATATATGTTGGGTTTGTCTCACAGCCTTCAACAGACTTGTGCATGCCATCAGGCATATCACCCTGAAACAAAGCAGAGAGATGACATGTTTTGCACGTGTATAAACAAAGATGATAACGGTGCTGTCAATTCCATCCAATTTCAAATTAGAAAATAAAGAGTAAGTTCAAAATATCAATAGCATAATTTGGCATTGTTCATAATACGGGGAGCTTCACCACACTACTGGATTACCATGTCAACATAACAAGCATAGATGAAGGGCAAAGAAAATCATTGTATCTATTTTGGTTAATGTGCATGGCATGTTGTTCATATCATTAGCCACATCAGCAAGATAAAACAGGAGATGACAAGGTGCAAAAGTGGGCTGCTTCACCACACACTGGATTATAGATCCAGAAAAACAAGAATACGTATAGGAAGTATTGAGTAATGTGCATGGTATGAACAAGGAATTTGGTTTTACAAGTAAAACTTAGAACTTACGGTTCTTGCGAACATGCATTTTTGTAGAAACAGCAAACTAAACAGTAGTAAACGATAGGGAGTATGAGCAAATTAAACAACAGTTGAGGATAAAGTCTTTAGAAGGACTGACTTACATTAACAGTTAACACCGGCTTTAGAATGCCCTTCTCCATGTCAAGGGAAGGATAACTCAAGAATTTTAGCACATAATCTTCTTCATAAGCATTGCCTATACTCTACATTTTGTAGAGAGTAATTATAGATATAATAATACTAGAAGGGATAGAGGATAATGAAGATAAGATGCAGATTGATGCTACATAATCAACTACCAATCCCTGTTAGTACAAGCATGACAGGACAAAATGTACTGACAAGAGCAATGGGCTACACTTCTGCACTGGCATTGCCTGTGTATTCTACTTTTTGGTAAGATTAGATATAGATCTGATCTTTTTAGTAAATTGTGGGCGAGGGAGATAAGATGCTGAATGCTACACAATGAACCAATCCCTCTTCCCATAATACAAGAGTGTTTTGAACACTGGTGTACTGTATAAAATGTTCTTATATTATGGGACAGAGGGAGTAGCTGTTAATGTAAGTACAGTGATAGACGACGTTCAGTCCTTACAAGAGGACTGCAGAGCTAAACCTCTTCAAAAGCATTGGGTTGATTCTAAATTTATGTAAGAGTCCATACGGATCTTAGAATGTCCACCAAATGGACGATAACGAGGCTAACATGTGCAGTGATGCTACATAATCAAACAGCTATGAAAGTAAGTATGGTCATACAGGGCAAGAGGTACTCACAAGAGCAATGCAGTGTGTAGTATAGTTGCGAGATTCTGTGGTCCCTTGAGAATTAATGTTCTTCTGCTAACAGTTTTCGTACAAGTGAGACGTTAAGGCAAATGTAGAAATGTAGTTCAAATTGTGATGTGATATCATAGATAGTACCTTACGCTGCAGCCGGGACCAATGTGTAACAAGATTATTCCAGTCACCGTCGGATAAATGTAGCACCGGAGACTTTACAGAAATTTCATTTAGCGGCTTGCCATTGAAGTGCACTTGCCTCAGGTAGGAACGATACTTCATCAACGAGTTCTTGAAAAGCGCAACCAACCCTTGCTCGTCTTCACAATATAGTTTGGTCCTCGTCTATTTAAAAGAATGAAATCTTGTGTCTTCTGTTAGCAGAAACATATGCAGCAAGGACCATGAATAACATTAGTACATTACTTATGCGTAAGTTGCGGAGGAAGACTAGAAATTGTTCTGTGTCTGCAATGTAATCTTTCCATGAAGGAAAGATGCGCACAAAGTTCCTGACAACAATATAAGCTTTGTCTTTTAAACTGGAAAGAAATGGAACAGGGGTCATATTTGCTGTAATTGGGGCTCTCTCTGGTTCGAAAAGGGATTGGCAACTAGATTTGGTGTACTCTTTGCTGGAATGGGGGTTTTGCGTCGTAGAGCTGGTGCTATGTCAACTGGCATAATCATAATGTTTGCTGCAGTCGGGGTCTGCTGAGTTGGGGCATCAGAAAAGACCAGTGTAGTAGGGCTAGAGTCTGCTGGAGTTGGGGTGTTTTGTGGGTCAGGTGATATTGCAACTACACCTAATGGGCTATTTGATTTATCAGGTGCCACTACCTTTACCAAATACTTTGCTTGTGCTCGTCCACGATCAGCAATCACCCTCTTCCTTTTGAACGTCTGATACACAAGAACAACATTTGAATGGATAAATATGGTATGATGACAGATGGAATATGTACTGAAAATGGATAGGCAGGGCGTACTCACATACATGATGTGTAAACTAAGCTAATGGCAGTTCAACAAAGTAGAAGCAATGCAAAGCATCAGTTGCAAGATATGTGCGACAAATATAACCTTGGAAAGTTAAAGCAAGCACCTTAATGGGTGAATAAGATAGGGCATCTTCCTCTGACTCCTCCATTAGGGATCTACATTGACTTAGGTCTCCCTCTAGCTCAGAATCACTATAGGATCATATTCTGAGCATGAATCTGTAGGTGGAGAGCCATTGCATGTCGATACTCACCGACGGGATATGAGCTTCCATGTCGGGGATCATGTGTACCTGCGGGTAACTCCTCTAAAGGGAACCAAGCGTTTCCACATCAAGGGGAAGCTCGCACCGAGGTTCATTGGACCCTTTGAGATCACTGCATGACGAGGAGAAGTGGCTTACCAGTTGGAACTACCACCTGAGCTATCCGATGTGTACAACGTATTCCATGTGTCACAACTCCGGAAATGTCTCCAAGTTCCGAACAAGCCTGATCTCTACAAGGATGTTGATCACCAAGCCATTGATCTCCAGCCTGATTTGACCTACCGCGAGAAGCCCATTCGCATTCTGGATGAGGCAGAACGACGGACGCGAAGCCGCACCATCAAGTACTTCAAGGTCCAAGGGAGCAACCACACGGAAGCAGAAGCAACCTGGGAACATGAAGACTATCTTAGATCCGAATATCCCGATCTCTTTTAAGACCTAGTTTAGGAATCTCGGGGACGAGATTCTTGTAAGGGGGGTAGGTCTGTCACACCCTGCATTTTGTAACATGTCATTTCCATCAATGAAGCATGAAAATTTGGACTAGCAATTTTTTTTGGCATCATTTGGCTTTTAATTGGAATTGAGTTTTTCTTCCTGTGTTTTTCCAAGTGCTCATTAAAGTCAACTACTACCTCTTGTAGAATTCATCTCCTTACCCAAAACTTCTGCCCAATGATCATACCAAGTGTTTATAGCAGTATGGTATTTTCTTATAAAATTAATTTGGCCAAAATGTATTTTCAAAAATTAGTATTCCAAAAACCCCTGAATTGAGGTTTGCACTGCAAGTGCTTGATTTAGGGTGAGAAAATTATTTCAAAAAGTATATTTGAGACTTAGTAGTCATAGGACTCCCAGAAACCACAAAAGTAAAATTTTAAAAGTTATTTTCCTATTTTATTTAAAAGCTTTTTCTTAAGGCCAGAAATGGTCTTTAATAGGCAAAAATTATTTAATTATTTCAAAAATATTTGCCAAAATTCAGAGAGACTCATAGGACATATATTGTCCATATATAAGTGTTTCAACACTTGGTCATGTTCAAAATAATGGGCTAATAACTCAGAAACCCTTTCTGGATATTTCAAGCTTTTGAAATATCTACAAAGGAAATATTCTCTAAAAATTCCATGGAAATTCTATCATGTCATATATGACATATTTGATGATCTTGCCAAGCACCATGCCTTGGGAGGCAAGAAAACATCATCAAAACCCCTCAAAACCATTCTATCCATATCTGGAGTTTGAGCAACTTTACATTGCCAAACTTGTCCAAATGCTCTCAAACTTGGTGCACATGCTAGAATGGTCTAATAAGGCATCTAGACCAAATGGCACCAGCTTTGGAGTAGGGTAACTTGATCAGAGTACCCCAAAACCATTTATGTTCAAATTCAAATTTGGACAACTTTACATTACCAACTTTTTACCTGGGGCTTCAAACTTTGTGGGCATGATCATAACCCCAAATGATGACACTACACAAAGTGGTGCATCAAGGGGAGATGATTAGCTTGACTTAAACATGGTGAAGCCATTTCTGTTGATTTCTAGGGTTCACCAAAGTTACATTGGCAAGTTTCTTCAAACAAGCCCAAATTTTGTGAAACACCCTATTTCCATATGCCATTTAATCCTCTTAAGTGTCATGGCCAGTGGAGATCATTTGCTTGCCCAGAACATAATCAAACACCTTCTGCCATTTTTCCAAAACCATCATCTTGACCTCTTTTACTATTTACTTTTGCTTCAACTTTCTACCACAGCCTCACCTAGTTACCTTCTACCTCCAGTAACTTCCCCATGTCCACAGCCCAATGATTGAGGGGTGAAAACCCCATTTTTACACTTCTGGACAGCAGCTTTCTCCTCCTCTTTCACCTCCCTCCTCACTCCAGTGGCCCTCCAGGGCATCCCAGGGCATCTGCGCATTGTTTACTTCCCCCTAGCATGGTTGGACATAAGGGGAAATGCAATGACACTTTTTTTATGCCATGGAATGCAGAGTTCGCGCTCTGGAACGCGCTACAGTGCCCTGGCGCATTGTAGCCTCGCCCAATCAGTCGCCCTCGACCACCTCGTGCTCCCCCTCGTGTCGATCGATGCGCCTCGGCATCCGCAACTCCCCCCGGCGCTGTCCCCCTCCTCCTTCTCCCTCCAGTGGACACCCTCGCACGCGCGCCGGCCGCCCACGAGCTCCAACCTCTGGCCTCACACGCGCGAGCTCTCTAGATGCTTCCCCGCTCCTCCTCTTCCCTCCCCTAGGCATAGACCTCATCCACGAACGGCCCCGACTCGATCACAAGTGCCTGCACGGCCTCTGGCCTCGCCCGTAACCTCGCTAGCGCACGAGTCCACGGTGGACCAGGGCCCGGCTATATAAGCATGCCCCGGGCCTCTCCACTAGCATCCATCTCCTCCCCAGACCCCCAAGAGCACACCAGCACCTCCCACTCACCCTCGCAGAGCCTCTGTGCACGGGATCGACCGGAGCTCCGCCGCCTCGGGCGACCAGTGATCTCACGGTACAGCCTCCCTCTACCCCAGCTCTTGCTCGATCTGGAGCCACCGGACCTCACTGACCCATTCCTCGCCTTCACCAACTCCTGTTGCAGCCCAGAGCAAGCCAACCAGGACCCTCCCGACGCTCCGCCGCCGTTCCACCTTGCCGCCGACGAACCTGGCCCCTCCGGTGGCCAACTCCAGCACCACCAGAACCGCGACTCCTCCCTGAGCACGACCGTGCCCTCGGATTGCCCCGCCGTGCACCATACCGCCGCCGGTGAGCTCGCCGCTTCTCTGGCCGCGAGGTTGAAGATGACAGGCGGGCCCCGCCTATCATCCTCACCTCTCTCTCTCCCCTCTCTGACGCTGACCGCCGGGCCCCGCCCGTCAGGTTTAAAAAACCCTGGCGCGCGCTGGCGCCGTGCGGTGGGCTGTATTCGCCCTGGGCCGTTGCACTGAGGCCGTTCTGGCCCAGTGGCACAGAGCCCTTTTTCTTTTTTTCTTTTCTGTGGAATTTCAAATAATTCCACAGAATTAAATATATATCCAAATGAATTAATTCCAGTTCCTAAAAAATTGTAAAAATCCAACCTATTTAATGATGTCACTTTCACACATATCCATGAACCTTTTATGTTCTGTTCAAATTTAAATTCATATTTGAACATTAAAACTTATGTTCAAATATTCATGTATCCCATTCTGCCACTCCAAAACTCAAGCTAAGAATTTTTGCCATCTTAGTTTCCCCTCTAGTATTTAACAAAAATAAGTTGACATTTTTCTGAGCACTTTGATTTTTCTGTTTTTATTGTGGTCTTATTTTCCCGTTGTTATTTTGCGACGATTAGATACCGTATTTGACGAGGTTGCTGAAGAAGAAGAAGGGGAAGGATTTGAAGACTTTGAAGACCAAGCCAATCCAGGCAAGCAGCCCTTTGACCAGGATACACTTGTGTTCTTCGGAACCCATTTACTTCCGAATGCATGATGATAAGAATGACGGTGGTGACCTAGTTAAGAACCACCACATGATGCATGCTTTACTCATAATCTTGCTATGTGCTAGATGCAATGCAAATGGTTAGTAGTGATGCTTAGTGATGCATATGTGCCATGAAACCTTCGTGGTTGCATTCCTTTCAAAAAAACCATCGGGTGCCCTAATGCCCGAGGGTGATGTTGAGTTAGGTCATCACTTGAGGAAGAAGTGATGTGCCAATAAAGATCTTGTGCATGGGTGAAATGATGGATTAGATTTATGTGTGACTACTGTCCCAACCAAACATGTGCAACCACTCTACCCCTTATGGGACGGGGCATTATTGATTACTTAGGCCGATACTAGCATGGTGCCCTGATACGTCCAAAACGTATCTATAATTTCTGCTCGCTCCATGCTTCTTTTGTGTGATATTTCTATGATATTTATGCACTTTCATACACTTTTGATCATATTTGGACTAACCTATTAACTCAGTGCACCCCAGTGCCAACTTCTGTTTTCTGCTGTTTTTGTATTTCAGGTTTTCCCATTATTTAAATTGCCAGTAAAATTCCGGGAAAAATATATAAAAAATCAGCGCTCCACAAGCTTCCACGCGCCAGAAGTGGGGCCAGAGGGGAGCCAGGGGCAGCCCAGGCGGCCAGCCCACGCGGCCCCCCTCCTGGCCGCGCCGGGGGGGCGCCTGGGCCCCCCTCTCCGCCTCTGGTGACCCCCTTTGGCATATATTTACCACCCGTCGCGGAAACCCTTATACCAGAACCCTTTTCTCCAGAATCAATTCCGATCTCCGCCGCCACCGCCACCAAGTTTCGGGGGACCAGAATTCCTGTGCTGGCATCCTGCCGGGACGGGGAAGTGCCCCCGGATTCATCTCCATCGACGTTGCTTCCTCCCTCCATGATGCGGGAGTAGTTCCTCCTCGGGGCTGAGGTTTCTACTAGTAGCTATGTGGTCAATTCTCTCTCCCATGATGTGATCTTCGTTGTGATCATAGGCTATGTTAATCTAGGTTGATCCCATGATATTTCCCCTTCCTCTATGTATGTACTCACTTGTCTTTATCTAGTATAATCTCCGAGACCAAGGTGACAGCCGTCTATTTGACATGGATTAGAAGAATATTTTCATGAGTGATTTCCTCTTTTGTGTGTTGATTGAAGATTGAGAGTCTCTTGGTGCTTGTCTTTGACTATCCTTGAGATATGTTGTGGTGATTGTGGTACTCTCTTTGGATGGCCGCGGTGACATTGGGAAATCCATAGATTGAGAACTACGAACTTTGAGGTGTGCTTTTGTAGCCCTACATAATTCTCGTCCTCTCTTGACCACAAAGGAATGACCTCCGAGTGCGTCCCCCTTGCATGTTTTATGGGAAATATCATGTGATTCGATTATGTTAATGTTGTTGGGAGTTGCCACTAGTGAAAGTATGAAGCCTAGGCCTTGTTTCCACCATTGCAATACCATTTGTACTCACGTTTACCACTTGTTTGCTTGCTGCACTTTTTATTACAAATTTATATTACTTTGCTTTGCCACTCCTATCATCCATATTTTACCATCTCTTCGCCGAACTAGTGCACCTATACAACTCCTAGTTGTATTAGGTGTGTTGGGGACACAAGAGACTTCTTGTATCTTGATTGAAGGGTTGCTTGAAAGGGGTACGTTCAACCTCCACTTCCTTAAGTTCGATAAACCTTGGGTAACTCACTTAAGGGAAATTTGCTGCTGTCCTACAAACCTCTGCTCTTGGAGGCCCAACACTGTCTACAGGAATATAAGCGTGTAGTAGACATCAAGCTATTTCTGGCGCCGTTGCCGGGGAAGTGAGGTAAGTGAAGGTACCTTCTCTAGATCTTGCAATTAAATCTTTTTGTTTCTTGTTTTTATTTTCACTAGTTTTGCTTAATGGAAAACAACAAAAATATGAGAGAGCTTTATAAGCTCTACCTTGCCTTGGGACATGATGTGTTTGAAGAGAAAATTAAAAAACCTATGGAACTTTATTATTTGCATAACAATCATGATGGTGGTGATGTTATTAGTATGCTTTCTTTGAATATCAATATTGCTAATGACATGGAAAGCTCTAAGCTTGGGGATGACACGTTTGATGAACATGATATTTTTAGTCCCCCAACTTTTGAGGAGAAAATTTACTTTGATGATACTATGCCTCCTATATATGATGAATATGATATTTTCAGTCCACCTACTATTGAGGATAAAATTTATTATGATTATGATATGCCTCCTAAATACGATGATTACCAGGATGGTTATGATAGTCTTACTCTCACTATTCCTAATAAGAAAGATTTTGCTTATATGAAGAGTAATGACACTTTTATGCTTTTGGATCATGGAAATAATGCCTTATGTGATAGTTATATTGTTGAGTTCATCCATGATGACACTGAAATTTATAATGAGAGAGGGAGACATGGTTCTAAATATCTTAATAATAAGAAGTTTCCCCTCTATATTGTGAAAGTTTTGAAGTTATACTTGTTTTCCCTTTCTATGCTAGCTGTTTTTATGCTCCAATGATATGTTTTATTACAAGATTCCTATGCATAGGAAGCATGTTAGGCTTAAATGTGTTTGGTATTTGCTTCTTGATGCTCTCTTTTTTTCTTCAACTCTTATTCCTACGAGAGCATCATTAAAGTCTTAAGCCTATCTTTATGGCTATAAAGAAAGAGCTCTAGGGAGACAACCCTTGTTATCTTTGCTTTCAGTTTGTTCTTTCAGTTTTTAGTGGTCTTGATGTTTGTTACTACTGCAGCAACATCATTGTATCTTTTCTTTTCAGCTTTGTGCCAAGTTTAGCCTCTGATTGCAAGAAAGTTCAAAAGTTGTGACGTGTTGTCCAGAAAACAGATTCTGTCCTTGGACAGAAAAATTCGTATAAAATCACCAGATCATCTTTTTGATCTGAATTTTTTTGACAGCGTGCTCTATACAATTGGCTTTCTAGCATCTGTTTTGAGTTTTTTATCTGAGTTGCAGAAGTGCCCCGAAAAAATTATTTACTACCTGCTGGTCTGTTTTTCACAGATTCTGTCCTGTTTTGCCTTTTCTTCGTTTTGCAAACATTGAGCTTGCCTTTTCTTTGCAAAAACCTTTTGGCAATCTTGAGAAACAGTAGCTCTTCAAGATTATCTTTATTTCCAGTAGGGAAAAATTATTTTATTGTGGGTACTGACCTCGCTAATCAGATTATGATGAGTTATGTATGAAGGGAGTTTTCAAGTGTGCGAGGAAAGATGATAAAAGAAGATTCAGGAGTGTCAAACGCTCAAGCTTGGGGATGCCCCCGTGCACCCCCAAGAAATATTCAAGAAGACTTAAGCGTCTAAGCTTGGGGATGCCCCCATGCATCCCCTTCTCCATCAACAATTATCAGTTCGTCTTTCGTTCCACTATATTTTAATCACTTCATGCGTTATGTGCTATGCTTGGAGCGTCTTGCTTTTAGTTTCCTTTTTAGTTTTCTTTAGCTTTGCTTGCTGTTCATAATAAGTTAGATCCTAGCCTTCATTGTTTGGGATAGAAATACACTCCACTCCACTGTAGAACACAACATAGGCTTGCATGCGTATCTTCTTGTGTGTGTTCTTTATCTTTTCATAGCTGCTGTCATGCTTAGCTCTTAGTTTTCATGCTTATCTTTTTAAGAGCTTTTGTTTAGGTTGTTGCTTCTGGAACTCTCTTGAGTTATCATGCTTATCTTGTTAAGAGAGTTGGCTTCTGTGGCACTGGTTGATATGTCTATGATAAAAATGCTATGTGCATAATGGTGCTTAGTAGTTCATGTTTTCTTATGGTTAGTCTCAAATAGCTGGGGGTTCTTAATGTGTTATTGAAGTACCAGCATGATTTGTTTGCCTATGATGTGGTATGGTTTAGTGATATCTTCCTCCAAGAATTTATTTTGATTGACTTGGCATATGCTCACGCATATTTATGACTATAAAGAAAGTCTATCAAGCCTTGATGATCTTTAATTTCTGAGTAGTGATATAACTTTCATGCCCGATTCAATGTTGCTTTGTCGCTCCGCATGATTATGGCTGTCATTGCTCTCTTAGCTGGTCGCTCCCAGTCTTTTGCTAGCCTTCACCTGTACTAAGCGGACTGACTGCTTGTGCATCCAAAATCCTTGAAACCAGTTATGCCATATGAGTCCACCATACCTTCCTATATATGGTATTTACTCGCCATTCCTAACGAAGACTTTCTTGTACCATCTCAAAATTATTCAAAAGAATTTCTCTTTTGTGCCTCTGTTTTAGCTCATGAGGAAGTAGTAGTTAATTCATGATCTTTTTAAGTTGGACAAGTTTTACCCCGGGATTGCATGTCTAATCTGCAAACCCCTAATATGAGAAGGAACTGGCATGAGTGCGCCCGGCTCATAAAAGAGAATACAACAAACAAACCCTCCTTCACGCTTTGTTCATGAGAAATCAGAAAACTTTTGGCAGTGATAAACAAAGGTGATTAAGGGGATGTGATCATCCCCGTGCGGGTGCCGTTCCTCGAAACTTGTCTAGCTCGAGAAGTAATTGAGTTATCTACTAGCATTCGTTGATGAATTATGCACCTCCCAAAAGTTTTTTATCTCTGTTTTTAAAACCACGAGCTCTGGTACTTGTTTAGTCTTTGTTTCCAGCCACGGGTTTTCAACCTTGCCATCAAAATCCATGGTTCGAGAGTCTACACCTTCTTTCTTCAAAGCACCAACTATTGAGAGCATGATTGTCATTCTGAGTGTAATGTGCATTGTCCCAAAGTACCATTGTTTTCAGCATGATTGTGACATCGCTTATTCTGAAATCATTGTATCTAGTCGTCACTTAAACTTCGGAGGTGTTCCTGCATTTATGTTTTGCTTCACTAAAGGGGGCAAGCGAGGTAGCACTTTGTCATGTTTGCACACCATGCTCACTATAAATCTATTGGGTGTTTCAGTATCATATTGTAAACTTTAAGTTCTTTGTGATATTCTCATGAGGCAACTTAATTACTAAAGATTCATTATCTCAATAGGCATTTGTCATGTGATTGTGAAAGACTCTTTGGTAGCATGTCACCACAGAAATTATGCTTGTTATCATTTACCTACTCGAGGACGAGCAGGAATTAAGCTTGGGGATGTTGATACGTCCAAAACGTATCTATAATTTCTGCTTGCTCCATGCTTCTTTTGTGTGATATTGCTATGATATTTATGCACTTTCATACACTTTTGATCATATTTGGACTAACCTATTAACTCAGTGCACCCCAGTGCCAGCTTCTATTTTCTGCTGTTTTTGTATTTTAGGTTTTCCCATTACTTAAATTGCCAGAAAAATTCCGGGAAAAATATATAAAAAATCAGCGCTCCAGAAGCTTCCACGCGCCAGAAGTGGGGCCAGAGGGGAGCCAGGGGCAGCCCAGGCGGCCAGCCCACACGGCCCCCCTCCTGGCCGCACCGGGGGGGCGCCTGGGCCCCCCCTCTCCGCCTCTGGTGACCCCCTTTGGCATATATTTACCACCCGTCGCGGAAACCCTGATTCCAGAACCCTTTTCTCCAGAAGCAATTCCGATCTCCGCCGCCATCGCCACCAAGTTTCGGGGGACCAGAATTCCTGTGTTGGCATCCTGCCGGGACGGGGAAGTGCCCCCGGATTCATCTCCATCGACGTTGCTTCCTCCCTCCATGATGCGGGAGTAGTTCCTCCTCGGGGCTGAGGTTTCTACCAGTAGCTATGTGGTCAATTCTCTCTCCCATGATGTGATCTTCATTGTGATCATAGGCTATGTTAATCTAGGGTGATCCCATGATATTTCCCCTTCCTCTATGTATTGGATTGATGTACTCACTTGTCTTTATCTAGTATAATCTCCGAGACCAAGGTGACAGCGGTCTATTGGACATGGATTAGATGAATATTTTCATGAGTGATTTCCTCTTTTGTGTGTTGATTGAAGATTGAGAGTCTCTTGGTGCTTGTCTTTGACTATCCTTCAGATATGTTGTGGTGATTGTGGTACTCTCTTTGGATGGCCGCGGTGACATTGGGAAATCCATAGATCGTGAACTACGAACTTTGAGGTGTGCTTTTGTAGCCCTACATAATTCTCGTCCTCTCTTGACCACAAAGGAATGACCTCCGAGTGCGTCCCCCTTGCATGTTTTATGGGAAATATCATGTGATTCGATTATGTTAATGTTGTTGGGAGTTGCCACTAGTGATAGTATGAAGCCTAGGCCTTGTTTCCACCATTGCAATACCATTTGTACTCACGTTTACCACTTGTTTGCTTGCTGCACTTTTTATTACAAATTTATATTACTTTGCTTTGCCACTCCTATCATCCATATTTTACCATCTCTTCGCCGAACTAGTGCACCTATACAACTCCTAGTTGTATTAGGTGTGTTGGGGACACAAGAGACTTCTTGTATCTTGATTGCAGGGTTGCTTGAAAGGGGTACGTTCAACCTCCACTTCCCTGAGTTCGATAAACCTTGGGTTACTCACTTAAGGGAAATTTGTTGCTGTCCTACAAACCTCTGCTCTTGGAGGCCGAACACTGTCTACAGGAATAGAAGTGTGTAGTAGACATCATGCCCACACTACTAGTGACGGGAAGACTTGAGGTCTTTCCCGGGACGGGGTCGTGCTTGGATAGATGACCATGACTGTTTTTACAGGACACCGGACACACCGTTGGTCCCTTCGTGTACGCATGACATTGAAAATAGGGCAAGTCTCATGACCTATTGTTTGTACTCGAGGGCTGTGCACCAACGAGTGGACCCTATGTTAGTGTCGTCTAAGGAAAGATAATGACCGGGTGCTTCCCCCGAGTACTTCAGGTACTCCGAGATCGTGGGTGACACGAAAGCTTCCCGGATCTTGTGGGTAAAGTGCGCAACCTCTGCAGAGTGTAAAACTATTCGAATAGCCGTGTCCACGGTCATGGACAGTTGGGTGGTGCTACTTAAACTATGTCCAGAATTTTGCTATATCAGTGAAAGTATGTGTGTGTGATGAGTCAAGGTGGTGACATCGGTAACCTGTCCTCGGGGTTACGTGAATTTATTGATGCATATTCTTGATAGTAGAATATTCATTCTAGCTTGTTGCTAGATTGCTCATTGTTGTTCAATTGCATTGTTACTTGAACCAAATCATGGGTTGCTTGCGAGTACATTCAAAGTACTCATTGGCTTGCCACTGGTTATTTAATTGGCCAGGCATGGAGGAGCAGGAATATGAATAAGAATTTTATGGAGACGAACATGCGAACTAGGACGCTATCCCAGTCAGAATGCCTGTAGGGTTAAGGCAGATGGCATGGGTTCTACTTATCTTCGAAGACTTCCGCTATTCGAGTTATTTGCTATTCAGCCCTTGAGGCTTTATCTATGTAACACTTGGCCATAATGGCCATAATTTGTGTAAGACGGTATGTATGGATGTCAGACTCTTGTTATTCAGCTTCTGTGTGTTCAGTGAGCATAGATCTCTGGGATCACTATACACGTGCATTCGGTGATCTCGATTCTTAAGTCGGGGTCCCCACAGAGCTGGTATCAGAGCCATCCTGACTATAGGAAGCCTTAGTTAGCATGGGCGTTAGTTAGATGAGACCCCTTTTTCAAAAACCTTCTGAACCTCTCTTCTTTTCTAAACCTTACCAACCTGAGATATCATCAACTTATTAACCTCTCCTATTCAACCTTTGTAGATGGCCGCTGTACCTGAAGAGCACCTGACCACTAGGTTTCCCTTGCTTTTTGAGGATAGCCTCCAGGAGTGCCAGTTCCATCGAGGACCCATCCTCACCTACCTTGAGCATTGGGTTAGCGACACTAAGTTGGAGTACCATGTGGAAGTGATCGTGAAGGCAAACGACCCTCCCACAAGTTGGTTCTTCGAGGGACCCCAGATGGCAACACTACCTCTCGCTGTCGAGGCTGCTGCACTCAAGGCACTAACCCGTCTCCCCGAGCTTCTTCCGGAGATGGCAGCCAAGATGAGAACCCGCTTCTTGCCTTACCGGAAGGAAGGTGAAGATGAAAGCAGCGCACAAGCCCCTCCACTGAAGGAAGGACTCCCGCTTCGATTCCAGACCTACTTCAGTCTATGTGACGACAGCTTGGCACAAGATTTGGCCGCTGAATCAATGAAGCTCCGAGAAGAACTTCACAAGACCAAGGCACTTCTTCGTCGAGCACAAGAGAAGACAGATAGGATCAAGAAGGAAGGTGCGCCTCCCGGACAGTCCGCTATCGCGTACCGAGGTGGAAGGCCCTCCGGAGATGTATCTTCCAAGGATAAAGAACCACCCCGGCGACGCCGTATGACAGCAAGGGAATATCGCAAGCTTTTCCCTGCACCACCGACAAAGCACCGTCGTATCAAACTCCTCCACTCCCCCACACCCTCAAGTGACAAGGTGGCCCAGACAGATGAAGACAAGGAGGAAGACCCAGAAGAGCCAAAATACGCGACCGAGCATTCCGCCGCTTAGGCATTATTCGCAACACGGATATGCCAGTTCGTGACCTCTACGGTAGGATAGGTCGTGTAATCCCCATGCGCAGTCGACTCCTTGTATGGTTCATATGAAACCATCTAGTGTTGCTTTTGTTGTGTTTGGATGTATGTCGTATTCTTCCTTCGGGAATATGTGAACGACTACATCAACCATATGAATTTTAATGAATGTGTTTGGCCCTTTCGGCCCTTGCATGATTTGATTAGTGTCACAACCACCCCCTTACTAGGCACCCATCTATATTGCTTTCCCTCTTCCAAGTCATGAGACCTTTTACCGCTCTAACAGGATGCCTGTTGTAACTCGTACTGGTACCTCTACCCAGCAGCCTGAAGCCGGAGCATCCGCTCAATCAGAGGCAGGCAACGACCAAACCAACGACCAAGCTCCACCACCACCACCTCCTCCGAACATGGACATGGCTCAGCTTCTCCAAGCTTTCCGAGAGGAACGCCAAGCCAACACCGCAGCCCTTCAGTTGATTGCTCAAGCTGTCACCAACTACCGCCAGCCGGCGGGGAATGGCAATGGACGTTCCACATTGGCAGAGATCAAGAAGCATGCACCGCCAACTTTCATCGAGACTGCTGAACCCCTGGATGCAGACGACTAGGTCCGCACCATTCAGGACTTGCTGGAACTAGTCGGATGCACCGAAGACCGCGAGAAGGTGGCTTATGCAGCCCACTGCCTCGGGGGGACAGCTAGAGCTTGGTGGGATGGATTCAAGGTCATGCATACTGGGCAAGACATCACTTGGGACAACTTCCAGGCAGAATTCCGCAAAGCCCACATTCCTTCCGGAATCATGGCTATCAAAAAGCATGAATTCCGAGCTCTGAAGCAAGGAAGTGGCACTGTCAAGGAGTACATGCAGAAGTTCAGTGTTCTGTCAAGGTATGCCCCTGAAGATGTCAGCACTGATGCTGCAAAAAAGGAGCGCTTCATGGAAGACCTCAATCAGACTCTGCGGTACTCGCTTGTCGTGTGCGACTGCCCAACTATCCCTGACCTCGTGAACAAAGCACTCATGCTTGAAGACAAGCAGCGTGCTCTGGAAGACACTCGCAAGCGCAAGATGGTCAGCAAGGGAAGTTCCAGCAACCAGAAGCCTCGCCCGTGGCAGTCAGCCCCGGTCAAGCCAACCTATCAGCAACCAAGAGCTCCTGCACCTCGCACCAACTATCAGCCTCAGCAGTATTCCAACCCAAGGCCAGCATTCTACCCCAATAATAGTGGTGGCAACAAGATCAATAATCCAAACCAAGTCACTTGCTTTGGATGTGGTCAGTCAGGATACATCTCAAGGGTGTGCCCCAACAAGAAGCCTGATGCCCCGCGCCCCAATGCGCAGAACCTAGGACAAGGCCGCGGGATGCCACCAAGGAACCCAGCTCCTCGCAACCCGCCTAACCATGGGAAGGGGCGTGTGAATCACGTCACTGCTGAAGAAGCCCAGGAAGACCCGGACGTCGTGCTGGGTACGTTCCTTGTCAACTCAGCACCTGCAACTGTCTTGTTTGATTCTGGAGCCACGCATTCATTTGTCACTCAAAGATTTGCATTAAAAAGTGGCATGACCCCTACACCCCTGAATAACCCCATGGTGGTACAAACCCCCGGAGCAGAGATGAGAGCCAAGATAGGCCGTAAGGGAGTCAGTATTACGATTAACGGTGTAGATTTCCTAGCAGACCTTATCGTCCTGAGATCACAAGGCTTGGATGTGATCCTAGGGATGAATTGGCTCAGCAAGCACCAAGGCTTGTTAGACTGTGCCAATCGGACTGTCACTATGACCAATGACCAAGGAGTCGAATTTAAGTTTGCTCCCAACTCCTCTTCCGCTCAAGTCGTTCAAGTCAACTGTCTGTCTGAAGTTGGTCTGGAGCAAGTGCCGGTAGTATGTGAGTATCCCGATGTCTTTCCGGATGAGCTACCGGGAATGCCCCCTGACCGTGACATTGAGTTCATCATCGAGCTCGTGCCCGGGGCAGGACCCATCTATAAGAAGCCTTATATAATGGGGACGGAAGAATTAGCCGAGTTGAAGAAGCAACTAGAAGAGCAGCTGAGGAAGGGATTTATCCGCCCAAGTGCCTCCCCTTGGGGATCACCTGTTCTGTTTGTGGCAAAAAGGGACGGTACCATCCGCTTATGCATTGATTACCGTTCCCTCAATGAAGTTACAATCAAGAACAAATATCCACTTCCCAAGATTGAAGATTTGTTTGATCAGCTCAGCGGAGCCAAGGTGTTCTCCAAGATCGACCTCAGATCTGGGTACTACCAACTGAAGATCATACCCCAAGATATTCCGAAGACGGCATTCGTAACCAGATATGGCATGTACGAGTGCACGGTCATGTCCTTTGGGTTAACCAATGCCCCAGCTTACTTCATGTATCTCATGAATAAAGTCTTCATGGAATATTTGGACAAGTTTGTTGTTGTCTTCATCGATGACATTCTTGTCTTCTCGAAGACGGAGGAAGAACACGAGCAACATCTGAGGATAGTCCTAGACAAGCTTCGGGAGCACCAACTATACGCCAAATTCAGTAAGTGTGAGTTCTGGCTGCATAAAGTTGGATTCTTAGGTCATGTCTTGACCGAAGAAGGATTATCAGTTGATCCCGCAAAGATCGAAGCTGTGACCCAATGGCAATCTCCAACGACCATCAAGGAAGTTAGAAGCTTCCTCGGACTTGCGGGCTATTACCGCAAATTCGTGGAAGGATTCTCTAGCATTGCCCGGCCGATGACTCAGCTCCTCAAGAAAGACAAGAAGTTCGAGTGGATGCCAAAATGCGAAGAGAGCTTCCAAGAGCTCAAGAAGAGATTGACCACCGCCCCAGTTCTGGCAACACCTGACATTCACAAGGAGTTCGTGATATATTGTGATTCCTCTCGAACCGAATTGGGAAGCGTTCTGATGCAAGAAGGCCGAGTCATAGCTTACCTCTCCACGCAGCTACGACCTCATGAAGAGAACTATGCTACTCACGATCTTGAGTTAGCAGCAGTGGTTCATGCCTTGAAGACATGGAGGCATTACCTCCTAGGGAAACGGTGTGAGATATACACAGACCACAAGAGTCTGAAGTACATATTCACCCAAAAGGAATTGAACATGAGGCAACGAAGATGGTTGGAACTCATCAAAGACTATGACCTCAGTGTTCAATATCACCCCGGAAGGCTAACGTGGTGGCCGATGCCTTAAGCAGGAAGGCTTGCTCCTTGAATGCCATAATTCAAAAGAGGCAGCCAGCCCTGTTTAAGGAGCTCGAACAATTCAGTTTGGAATTGGTCAACCCTGGATTTCTGGATCATTTGGAAGTCAAACCGACCCTGATGGATGAAGTCAAGAAGGCGCAAGGCGGGCACTCAAGAATTGAAGGCATCAAGAAGAAGATGAAGCTAGGCAAGGCCCCAGGATTCTCCGAGGACGAGCACGGGATTGTTTGGTACAAAGGCCGCATCTGCGTACCAAACAAGATGGAGCTGAAGAACCTGATCCTGCAAGAAGCCCACGACACTCCGTATTCCATCCACCCCGGAGGAATGATGGCTTCTCGCCCCTCGTTGGTTGCCCCAAGTGGAAGGTTTGAGATGTAGTGTAGCGGCAAATTTCCCTTGGCAAAGATACCAAGGATCGAATCCCGTGAGACTCCGAGGGTCGACAAGAAGGTGTCAATAGCACCAGAATCTTTTGCTTGACAGGACCTGCACACAGATACAAATAACTTTGCTCCCAACGAGTACAGAGAGGTTGTCAATCCCTCCGGCCTTGTCGTTTACAAAGGATCAAACGCAAGAGATAATAGTGATAGGTATGACTGCAACTAGGAAATAAGAACAGTAAGTAAATAATGGGTGTGATCGGTGATGGTAATATGGACCGGAGTCCCATGATGTTCACTAGTGATGTCTCTCTCCCAAAAGACGATAAAACAGCTAAGCGAGGTAAACAAATTACAGCTGGGCAATTGACATGATTATGTGCGCAAACCAATGCTAACTATGCTGCACAGAAAGGTAGAGGCTCAAAAGCATGGGAGGTACGCCAAGGCAAGTAGACCGAAATCCATCTGCATCTACTACTAATCATCCACCTTGAGATATCTATCCAGAACATCTCGCTGGTATTAAGTTGCGAGTCCCATCCAAAGTGTAAACTCAAAGCAACAGACAACTGCATTAAAAGATCTTTGCGTAAAGTAAACAATCCTTGCACCCGCAAGTACAAGCACCGTTGTTTTCCCCCTTGTGGCAACAGCACATCCCCTAGACTCATGTTTCTGTCACTCAAGCTAGTCATCGAGGGGCATGAACCCACAATCAAGCATAACGTTCCCTCTTGGAGTTACTACCTACTACTCGGCCAAAGCAATAAATAGCAACGGAGAACATGCAAGAATTACTCAAGAACATAAATATAAAAGAGGTGAATCAAATATATTACTCACACACAATCTGAACATAATCTCATAATCCATCGGATCCCAGCAAACTCAGCAGAGCAACAGCATAAAAATTACATATGTGCCTCGATCATGTAGGGCAGCTCACGAGGTCTAATCGATGAAGAACAAAGAGGGGAGGAGAACATCACATAGTTACTGGTCATGGACCCATGGTCCAAGGGAGACTACTCACAACTCATCCGGGAAGCGTCCATGGTGGTGGAGAAGCTCCCGGTGGTGATTCTCCCCTCCGGCAGGGTGCCGGGAAGAGTTCTCCTGGTGCTCCCGATCTTGGAAGCGCGGCGGCAGCGGAACAGAGATGAGATCACGAAAAAGGGTTCCGTCCTCGAGGGTTTCGGGACGCGAGCAATATATATGCCAAAGGGGGTCACCAGAGGCGGAGGTGGGGCCCCAGGCGCCCCCCTGGTGCGGCCAGGGGTGGGGCCGCGCCGGGTGGCCGCCTGGGCCACCCCAGGCTCCCCTCTGGCCCTGCCTTGGTTTTTTCGGAAGCTCCCGACACGCTGATTTTTCCTGTATTTTTTCCGGAATTTTTAGGGCACTATGGTGCACTGAGTTAATAGGTTAGTCCAAATATGATCAAAAGTGTATGGAAGTGCATAAATATCATAGCAATATCACACAAAAGAGGCATGGAGCAAGCAGAAATTATAGATACGTTTTGGACGTATCAACATCCCCAAGCTTAATTCCTGCTCGTCCTCGAGTAGGTAAATGATAACAAGCATAATTTTTGTGGTGACATGCTATCAACCATATAAGAACTTTTAAGTAAAGTAATCAAGGCATGTAATCCAATTCAAGTCATAACAAACAAGAGTCTATATTAGCATTGTAACAAGTAACGTAAGAACATAAAGGTGCAAGAGCTCTCGCTGTCCGTGACTCGAATGTCTCCAAATGGTGTTTGCATGCAAGAAAGGGGATAGGGATATATGAGAGAGTAAAACATAGTTTTTGTATTGTTGAGAACTTAATCTACTAAAGTTTCACACTTGGTCTTCTTTGGAATCTTATCTTGACTCATCCCCATACCGTCAGCCAGGTACAAGTCAAAATGATCCACTCCCTTTCGATATTTTGAGCACTCATGCAATGGATGAGCGTAAGCAAGAAAGTCAACACTTAGGATGGCAAAGAGAGAAAAATGATAGAGGGGGAAGACAAAAAAAGGTGTGATAGGCTCACATCAATGACGACAATCATCGGCGAGAGAAAGCCAAATGATAGATATGATGTGAGGAGTAGGGATTGCCATGCAACGGATGCACATATGAGCTAAGGTAAGCTCTCAATGGAACTAGTGGGGGTGCATCCAACTTGCGTGCTCAAGAAGACCTAGAGCTCTTTTGAGGAGGCTCATCATTGGAATATGTCAGGGATATTACTAGCAGGTATGAACCGGCTAGTATAAACCGGATTATTAGAATATATTTATCATTGTAATATTTAGTAAAAGCAACAGCCCATGAGATCTTAGGGCCCATGTATAGAGTTACGGTTTGTAAACCGACTGATCATGTAACTTGAGAGATAAGGAAGAAAGAGCAGAGACCGAGGCGGACACGAGTATGAGCCGGCCTCGGGACTCTGTAAACCGGACCAGGCGTCGCCTCTATATAAAGAGATGACCCGGCGATGGTTCAAGGACGAGTAAGAAACAACCCGTCAAGACACAGGCAAGCAATCCGCTCCCTGTTCATCGACGCCCAAGCAATACCAAACCAAACTAGACGTAGGCTTTTACCTTCATCGAAGGGCCGAACTAGTATAAACCCTCTGTGTCCTTTGTGTGCTTTTAACCCCTTCAAGCTAACCCGTGCGATGGTTCCATCATCAAGTCCGTTAAACCGGACATCTGCCGTGTTAATTCCACGACAGTTGGCGCCCACCATGGGGCCTCCGCACGATGGTTTCGAGTTCTTGAAGGGCAGCTTTGAAGGGCTCAAGGGCTACGTTGTCGGCCGGATGACCAAGAGTCGCCGCGGCCGGATCTACATCGACGACGCGGGTTGGGGACCGGAGGCCGATTCACTCGAATACGGGTACCGGGTCCCCTTCGGTGGCATCCATGTCTTCATCGGCAAGATCGGCGAACCGGGACCTGAGCCGGACATCTTCCTCAGCATCATCGAGCCGGCTCAGCGTGCGAGATCGGCCTGGATTCAGCCCGCCATGAAGCACGTTTTCGTTGGAGTAGTTCACGGGGTCCAAACCAAGGACGGATCGGAATCCGGCAGTGAAACAGTTGTCTACTCCGACGACGGGTCCTCATCCGGAGAGACTGAATCTTTGTATCAGTTGCGGGACGGCCGGTCTGAGGGTGAGTCCGACGGAGACAGTATTCCGGGCCCCTTTGACCCGCCAAACCGGGTGGCTGTCTTTATGGCCGGTTCACAATCTACGCCGCAGTCCACGGTGAACGGGGCGACAGCAGAAGCTGGTGTAGGGGGGAGCGGCCCGGCCCTCTCACCTACTGACGTTCTATCCACCTTAGTCGAGGAGTTCACAGCTCGAGCCATGGCAGCGGTAGCTCCAGCAGACAAGGCGCAACATGATGCAGAGCTCCTTCAGCTAAAGGGCCGGATTGATCAAGCAAGGGATGATCTGAAAACAGAGAAGGCTATGATAGCAATAAGGCAGGCGGAGCTAAATGATCAGGATTTTCATCTAAGGATGGAGCAGGCCTCTGTACAGGGAGTAAGGGGTCGGAAATATCAATCACGTTTACCGTCAGTTTACGAAGCGACGGATCTGCTCAGGACGCCTGGGGCTGGGACCAGCAATGATCCGGCGTTAAACCGGAGGCCGCCCCAAGGGATGAGCCGGTTCAACAACCTCCCGCGGAACAAGATCGACGGATTACATCTGCGCCTCACGTTCCTACCCCTCCGGGTCATTATTCGAACCCTCTGGACAATATCGTTGCTGCTGCTTCGCGCTTGGCCGCTTTACCCGTTGAGGGGACGTCTCCGGTGGCGTTGGAGGCACGCAGGGTCAAGGATCTGCTTAATACGGCCTTAATACAACAACAAGCATATTCTCATAGCAGGGAGAGGCTGCATTCAACATCACGTCCCAGCCGGAGTTACACTAGGCATTGGGAGGAACCGGAAGTATCTAGCAGTGAACGCAGGCGGCACCATCACAGATGAGATAACCCGGCAGGAGTGGACGCACTGGCTCAAGATGCAAACCGGGTTAGATCAGTAGCCCGGGAGGAGGTCCGTCAAACGACGCCGGTTCAAACAGCCACAACAGAGAGAGGAGTCACAACGAGTTCCTTTGGAGTGCAGTGTCTTATCCCCGCTTTATGGAGCGTGAAACTGCCCAAGGATTTCAAAGGTCCGCGTAAGGTGCCTAATTACACAGCAGATTTGGCTCCAGAAGCTTGGGTTGAGAGTTACGAGATGGCCATGGAGATGCTGGATGTAGATGAAGCGGCTTGTGCAAAATACTTTACTATGATGCTTGAAGGTACCGCCCGAACCTGGCTAAAGGGTTTACCCCCTAATTCCATCGGGTCATGGGGAGAGCTACGTAGCCAGTTTATCAAAAACTTCAAGGATACGTGCAAGCAGCCAATGTCAGTGGTAGATCTAGCAGCCTGTATACAAGGAGAACAGGAGTCTACAAGCGCATGGGTGCGGCGAGTATCAGAAATTTTACACTCTTCGAACGGTATCAATCCTAGTACATCAATAGTAACTTTGGAAAACAATTGTTGGTTTGAGTCTCTAAAGCTGAAACTAGGACGGCTTAAACGGGATTGTAATGATATGGGAACTCTCATGAGCGCGCTGGTGAAGTATGGGGACTCTGACAATACTAAGTATCCAGAAGCTGAGGGAGACAAAACAGGAAAGGTTAACAAACCTAGTAAACCGGCGCAGGTTAACCCGGCTACTGCAAGTTTCTTAGGAAAGCGAAAGGCGGAAGGTGGCTCTGATTTCGTGGACAATACCCAAGTTCAAGGGGGTTTTCAACGCAATAGGGGCAACCCACCCCAACAAACCAGCGGAGGGGATGTTAGTTGGGACCAAGAGTTAAGTCAGCCTTGTCCGAAGCATAGCACGAGGGGACGACCAGCGAAACACACTATAGGAGAATGGAGGCCCTTGATGGAAGGCATGATGGGCCGCTTCAATCCTAATGACAGGCCTCCAAATGGTAGTTCAGGCCCGGGGTTCTATGGTCCGGGTCATCAGGGGAACATCTCCGGATCAGGATATCGGGGCAATAACAGTGGTTATCATAGCCGGGCCAATAATCAAAATGGTCAAAGTGGTTATAATAACCAAGGCAATCAGCTGCGTAATCAGGGTGGTTACAATAACCAAGGCAGCCAGCAGCCGGGCCAAAATAATCACAACAACCAAGGTAATCAGCAGCGTCAGCAACAACAGCAACAATCCGGATATCAGAGCAATCCGAAGGAGCTAAGTAGAGGGAAATATCATGTGTTCACCACGAGTTTGTGTAAACGAGATCAAAAGGTTTTAAAGAGGGCAGTCCACGCGGTTGAACCGGCGACGCCACAATTCCTGCGCTGGTCAGAGCAGCCCATCGTCTGGAGTAGGGAGGATCACCCGATGCGGGTGGATAATCCGGGGCACTTGGCCTTGGTGGTAGCACCACAGGTGGGTGGCTACAAGTTCACTAAAGTTCTTATGGACGGCGGTAGCAGCATTAATATCTTGTACTATGAGACCTTCCGTCGTATGGGCCTGACGGATAAGAAGCTAAGGTAGTCCAACACGGTATTCCATGGGGTGGTTCCAGGTAAGTCAGCTTATCCAGTTGGGAAAATTGACTTAGAAGTTACTTTGGAGATGAGCATGATTCCAGGTCAGAGATAATAACTTTCGAAGTCGTCAAGATCCGGAGTCCCTATCACGCTCTATTCGGGAGGATGGTTTATGCCAAGTTTATGGCTAGGCCATGTTATGTTTATCTGCAGCTCAAAATGCCGGGTCACAAAGGCACGATCACGGTTCACGGAAGTCGCAAAATAGCTGTGGAATGTGAAGAAGGAGATGCTGCCTACGCGGAGGAAGTATGTGCCACAGAAGAGTTGAAGTTTTATAAGGATAATGTTGATCCGGCAGATATGACCCCATTGAAGAAGCCAACTACAGAGCATGATCCGGCATTGAAGTTTAAATCGGCGGAGGAGACCAAGCAAGTTGATTTTGTGCCAGGCGATTCATCCAAGCAGTTCACGATCAGTGCTAACCTTGATCCGAAATAGGAAAGCGCGCTCATCGAGTTCATCCGTGAGAACCGGGATATCTTTGCATGGAAACCTTCTGACATGCCAGGTATACCGAGAGAACTCGCTGAACACAATCTTAATATTGATCCGAAATTTAAACCGGTCAAGCAGTATCTGCGCCGCTTTAACGAAGAGAGGCGCAAGGCTATAGGAGAGGAAGTGGCCAGGCTTTTAGCGGCAGGGTTCATAGTGGAAGTGTTCCACCCAGAGTGGTTGGCTAATCCGGTGCTAGTGCTAAAAAAGAATGGAAAATGGAGAATGTGTGTGGACTACACAGACCTCAATAAAGCTTGTCCAACGGATCCTTTTGCTCTCCCTCGCATTGATCAGATCATTGATGCTACAGCGGGATGTGAGCGGCTAAGTTTTTTGGATGCATACTCGGGATATCACCAGATCAAAATGGCAGTTAAAGACCAAGAGAAGACAGCTTTCATAACCCCTTTTGGTGATTTTTGCTATGTATCTATGCCTTTTTGGCTCAAGAGTGCCCAAGCAACTTATCAGCATTGCGTACAGAACTGTCTTAAGGGGCAGATAGGAAGAAATGTTCATGCCTATGTGGATGATATCGTGGTAAAATCAAGGAAGGAAGAGACATTGATAGAGGACCTCAAGGAGACCTTTGACAATCTTCGGGCCTACAAGATGATGCTTAATCCGGAGAAGTGTGCTTTTGGTGTTCCGGCAGGCAAGCTCCTTGGGTTTTTGGTGTCAAACAGAGGAATCGAAGCTAATCCGGAGAAGATCAAGGCGATCACATCTTTAACAAAACCGGTTTGCATTAATGATGTTCAGCGTATCACTGGCCGGATCACAGCATTGAGCCGGTTTATTAGCCGTTTGGGGGAGAAGGCGATTCCGCTTTATCAGATGCTGAGGAAGACGGATCGGTTTATATGGAGTGAGGAGGCAAATATTGCATTTGAGGATTTGAAGCGACAGCTAGCGAGGCCACCGGTCCTGGCTGCCCCAGTTGATAACGAGCCTTTGCTGTTATACGTCGCCGCCAATGGACGGGTAGTTAGTGTGGCGATCGTGGTGGAACGCAAGGAAGCAGGGAAAGAATATCCGGTTCAACGTCCGGTTTATTACGTGAGTGAGGTACTCATTGAGTCTAAGCAGAGGTACCCGCATTGGCAGAAGCTGGTGTATGGTGTGTTCATGGCAAACCGAAAGTTGAAACACTATTTCCAGGGTCATCCAATAACTGTGGTTAGTTCAACACCGTTGAGGGACATAATCCAGAACAGGGAAGCTATGGGTAGAGTGGCAAAGTGGGCCATTGAGCTCAGCCCACATGAGTTGAAATATGTGCCACGCACCGCTATAAAATCTCAGGCATTGGTGGATTTCATCAATGATTGGACGGAACTGCAAACACCAGAGGAGAAGCCGGATCTTACATACTGGACGATTCACTTTGACGGTTCAAGACAGTTAGAAGGCTCGGGGGCTGGAGTTGTCTTAACTTCCCCGCGAGGTGATAAGTTTTGTTACGTCCTCCGTTTACTGTTTCCTTGTACTAATAATGCAGCAGAGTATGAAGCATTACTCCATGGCTTGCGGATGGCAAAGGAGATGAACTTGAGCCGGGTTAAGTGCTTCGGCGATTCAGATTTGGTAGCGCAGCAAGTTTCAGGCAAGTGGGATTCGAGAGATCCCCTCATGGCAGCTTACAGATGAGAAGTAGAAGCAGTTGTTGGATATTTCAAAGGGTATCAAGTGGACCACATAGACCGGCGAAGGAATGAAGCGGCTGATGCTTTAAGCCGGTTAGGTTCTCAATGTAAACCGGTGCCGCCAAATACTTTTTTGGATGAGCTGCACAGTCCATCAGTACAAGTACCATCAGAGGGAGACCTGGCTGTTCCTGATCCGGAGCCATAGCTAGTTGCAGCGCTTCATGTTATTCCGGATTGGACGCTGCCTTACTTGGCATATCTAAGCCGAGGAGAGCTACCGGACGATGAGATAGAAGCACGACAGATAATCCGGCGTTCTAAATCCATGACAATTGCGAACGGGGAACTTCATCATCGCAGCGTCTCTGGAGCGTTTCAGCGGTGTGTGTCAGCTGAGGAAGGTTGTGAGATTCTTCGCGAGATCCATGAAGGGGATTGTGGTCATCATGCCGGTTAAAAATCATTGGTGGCTAAAGCTTTTCGACATGGGTTCTATTGGTTAACAGCTCATGCTGATGCGGCAGATCTAGTCCGGAAGTGTGATGCTTGTCAGAAGTTTTCGCGACGTGCTCTTGTTCCGGCACAGGAGCTCCGGATGATACCAAGAACTTGGCCGTTTGCGACTTGGGGGCTTGATATGGTTGGACCCTTTAAGCGATCCCAAGATCAGAAAACATATCTACTTGTGGCGGTGGATAAGTTTACAAAGTGGATTGAGGCAGAACCTGTGAGCAAGTGTGATGCAGCCACAATAGTCAAATTCATCAAAAAGGTAATTTTCCGGTTTGGCTTTCCACACAGCATCATCACAGAGAATGGCACCAATTTATCTAAGGGTGAGATGGAAGAATTTTGTCAACGAGAACATATTCGCCTAGATGTATCGTCTGTGGCACACCCTCAAACCAATGGTCAAGCTGAAAGACCAAACCAGGAGATTTTGCGAGGTATCAAGCCCCGGCTTATGACTCCCTTGCAGAGAACCCCGGGATGTTGGGTTGAGGAGTTACCATCTGTCCTTTGGAGTATCAACACTACGCCAAACCGGTCCACAGGTTATACACCTTTCTTTATGGAATATGGTGCTGAAGCGGTCCTTCCAAGTGATATCCGTCATGATTCACCAAGGGTGACAGCCTATGTTGAAGCGGCCAACGAGCAGGCGAGACAGGACTGTTTAGACCGGCTGGATGAAGAACGTGATATAGCAGCAGCACGGTCTGCGATTTATCAACAAGACTTGCGCAGGTATCACAACCGCCGGATCAAGAGCAGAACATTCCAGGAGGGAGACTTAGTACTCCGGCTCATCCAAGACCAAACAGATATGCACAAACTATCCCCGCCTTGGGAAGGGCCCTTTGTGGTCAGCAAGAATCTGCACAACGGTTCATATTACTTGGTGGACATTCGAGAACATAAGGACTCACGAACATCAGTAGAGGAGACAAAGAGGCCATGGAACATCGCCCTCTTACGGCCTTACTATACCTGAGCCATGAGTTCCACTGTATCCTATGTATATATTATGATTAATGAATAAACCGGCACCCTCGGCAAACCGGGGGCTCAGCCTTTTTTCCAATACAAATATCTTATGAGGGCAACCATACATATATATCATATGTCATATTTCAAACATATCGATCGGTTTAAAACTGGTTTTGCAGAAAATAGGCACTCAGAAGCAATAAACTCCCTGAAGAGCATAAAGTCATATACGGCCCAAAGAGGACACTTCATGGAAGCCCTCTGGATGGTAATCCATCCAGTGATTGGCTAAAGATTTACCCATGGTTCTATGGAACCGTGGAGGCCCTCTGGACAGGCGACAGCCATCCAGTGATTGGCTAAAGATTTACCCATAGTTCTATGGAACCATGGAGGCCCTCTGGACAGGCGACAGCCATCCAGTGATTGGCTAAAGATTTACCCATGGTTTCATGGAACCATGGAGGCCCTCTGGACAGGCGACAGCCATCCAGTGATTGGCTAAAGTTTTACCCGTGGTTTCATGGAACCATGGAGGCCCTCTGGACAGGCGACAGCCATCCAGTGATTGGCTAAAGATTTACCCATGGTTTCATGGAACCATGGAGGCGCTCTGGACATGCGACATCCATCCAGTGATTGGCTAAAGTTTTACCCATGGTTTCATGGAACCATGGAGGCCCTCTGGACAGGCGACAACCATCCAGTGATTGGCTAAAGTTTTACCTATGGTTTCATGGAACCATGGAGGCCCTCTGGACAGGCGACAGCCATCCAGTGATTGGCTAAAGTTTTTTCTTATGGTTCCTATGGATGATTCGGCCACATCCATCGACCGGCCCTCTGGATGGTAAGCCCATTCCATTGATTGGCTGAACCTTGCTTTGAGCCCGACAGCTCGTAAAAAGCCTCGATTACACAGTTTTATTTGCAAATTTGCATTTCTGTTCTTTATGTTTTGCGGTTCTTTAAACCGGAGTGGAACAATTCAAGAAGTTGACCACGTATCTAGAATATCACAAGTCTGGGTCATGAACGCCAGCATGAGTTAAAAAATCTGGGTTATAAAACATCAGCAAGAATTAATCCGGTGTTTATCATAACCCGGAATAATCATCATGCAAAAACAAAGAAGCCAGGCATAATCTAAACCAGCAGCTTCTGTAAGACCCGGGATTATTATTGGGTCTATCAAAAGACTCCCTTCAAAAGGGCAAAATTCGCCGAATTAAGAGTATCAAGCATACTTGATCTTAGGTATAAAGTTATTTCTGATATAAGTATACACTTATTTGGTATAGTGTGAGAACGATTTAATGGGTCCAGCGGTAAAACCGTTAGGACATATTTTTAGTATTTTCTATGCAGGAACGGATGATACGCAGGACACGCCATGTTAGACCAAATTGAAACCGGCAATATTAAAGCAAGTCAGAGTATCCGGATCAAATCGAACAATGTTTTCAGCTATCCTATTACAAAGGCATAGCAAGCCTGACGGATTAAAGATTGTTTGGTAAAATGAAGCTGCAGCTATAAAGCTATGTTATGAGTTACGCTTCCTCCTGCTGCGACGGCTGGGTATCACCTTGGTCCGGAGTTTCCTCATCTTCTTGAAGCGGCTGGAAGTTAGGGACGCACCAGTTGATTTTCGTTAAGGCACGAAAGTACATTTCTTCATTGATGAGTTCAGACGGATCGATATCTGGGGCGAAGGTATGAGGGCGCACTGGTGGGATTAGATTGACGGTATCATAAACCGGCCGCTCCACCCGCTCGTTCGGCAAATCATACCCCGGATGATACTTGGATAAATCTGATTCGGCCGCAAGTTTGCTGGCCAGAGGACGCATCTCCTTCGTCAAGGCTTGGAGATCCTTTGCGGTAAAAGCCGATCCGTGTTCTTTGGTATTTGGATACCCATTCAAAGCTTCTTCCGGATCAAAGTCCGAAACCCACGCCTTCTCTCTGGTAAGCGCCACGAGGGAACCAGCTCGAGCGGCAGACTTCTTAACTTCTTCCAAACGCGCCGGCAAGACAGACAACTTCTGCAATGTGCCTTGGATGGTAGTTGGGGCCGGTTTATTGAAAGATGTTGCACTTATGATCCTTTGAGCGTCGGAATACAGCTGCTCGACCAAAGTATAACATGCCTTAAGTTTTTTCTGCAAGTCATCCCCAAGATGGGTGACACGGCGCCCTGCATATGATTACCACAGTTAAATCGGCAGGGATTGAAGATTACAAGGGTGAAGGCAGGAATACAGATTAAAAACTTACCGAAGACAGCAGAGGTCATCAATTCTATTTGCCGCTTTAAACAGTTTAACTCTTCAGTCACCGGATTAAGGGCTTCTTCAGCGTCCTTGGCCCTTTTCTCTAGATCTTTTTTTTCTGAACTTCAAAGGCGGCCCGTTCTTCTTCAAAGAATTTCTTCAGCTGTTCGGTAGTCTTTAAACTCAACTTCAAGTCTTTCTTGGCCTTAGAAGCAGCAGACTCCGTTTCAGCAAGTCTGCTCCGGAGTTCACTGATTTCTTCAGCCCTCCGGTTTAAATCAGCCTGCAAGGAAAATCAAGTGGTAAGCAGCAAGTCAAAGACAAAGTCTCAAGCACACAAACAAGTTGTCTACTTGACACTTGGGGGCTAATGGGCAGTTGAAGCAATAAGCAGAAGTAATTCAAAGACAAAGTCTCAAGCAAACAAAACAAGTTGTCTACTTGAGACTTGGGGACTAATGGATAATTTAAGTATCGAGGGAAAAGTCAGACAAGTCCCAGGCACATAAACCGAGTTATGCCCCTGGCACTTGGGGGCTAATGTAAGATCATTCGATTCATCAGGAAGTACCGGTTCACCTTCTTAACATAGGTAAACCGGAACTTGGGGGCTGATATGGTATAGACAGAAGTGCATTGAAAGTCAAAAAAAGATGCAAGGGATTACCTCATACTTGTCCTTCATCATGTTAATCAGGCCTGCTTCATAGTCTCGACCAGTGTGGAGCCGGTTCAAGTACCCGGAATAGAGCTCCTGGGCACTCATGTCAGCAAAGCCGGACAGTTCGGTACTCCATTTACCCTTTTCTTTGTGCAGCTTCTCCGCTTTAGCCGTATGTTTGGCTAAGACAATGGGTTCAGCAGGAGCGGTATAAGACGTATGAGTTATTTCTACCTCCGGAGAAGCAGTAGTTGCTGGTGGGGTTGCAGTATAAACCGGACGAGAATTGGCCCGGCAGGACTAGACGGTTCACGAACGTCCTCAGCATTGGGATTCTCAGGCATAGTAGTGTGATCTGCAGGAGCAGGATCTTCAAGTGGAATTGTACGTTTGCCTTCCGGAGGGATAGTTGAATCCGGATCAGCCGCCAGATCATCAACGGCAGTCTCAACAGTTGGTTGGTTGGCTTTCGGTTTTTTGCTAGGCTTTGGCTTGCTGAAGGAAGTTGTAGAAACAAGTTAGAACTGTAAGACAAAGTGCAATCATAAACCGGATAAATTTAAAAGACTTACCCTGGGACAGTTTTCAGGGGTGGAAGCTATGTGGCAGTCGATTCACCGGAAGAAGATAACGGAGTCTCCTGATAATCAGGGTCAGACGGTTTAAGAGGTTTGCGTATAAGCCCGGCCTTGGGATGAAGGAGGGTTGCAGAGAGTATAACCTCAGAGCGGCGCCTCCGAGCCGGAGTAAGAGATATTCCGGATGATTCCACTGCAAGACTGCTATGGCGAGTGGTCCGGCAAAGGGCTTCGTGTTGTTGTTTCTTCAAAAGAAAATTAGGACCCAATTGAGCATAAGGGTGAGAAAACTGATATTTCCGGACTGTCCGACGACTTTTTTGTGGAAGTGGTTCTGAATCGGAAGAAAGGATAGTTACCTCAACTTCGGCCGGTTTATCTCCTTCAGCCAACTCCTGTGAAAAGTTATCATTAGATACATATATGAGTAAAAGCGAACAAGTTAAAGCCGGATTAGTTCATACCTCAGAGTCCGGATCGTCATCCTCAGCGTGAGAACCGGAGCCACCAGCTGCTTTTATCTTCTTGGAAGCGAAGGTTTTCCGGCGCGGCAGTTTTCCGGCCTTCTCCTGAGGCTTCCTCTTCCAAAAGGGATCCTCGGCCTGTTCAAAAGAAGAGAGATAATTGAAAGAACGGTTTAAAGGAACAGATTACAAATACATGACAGAAAATAAGACTTACTACGGGCAGTTTGTTTTTCCTGTAGTATGGAGCCAGCCCGGTTTGGCTGCATTCTTCTAAAGGGACATTGAGCATTTTCTTGGCCGATTCAATAACTTCCGACTCGCAAAATTTTTCCTTGGTAAACCGTTGAGGATCATCCGGTTTACTAGAATACTTACACATCAAGCTTGCACGCCGGCTCAAAGGAAGGATGCTCCAAGAGAGCCAGCAGCGCGTAAAATCCACTCCGGTTAAACCATTGGCCATAAAGGCCTTTAGCCTGGCAAGTTGCGAGGCAAACCGGGGTCGTTCTGCGGAGCTGAGGCGCTGTGGCAGGGGGTGATCTTCCGGAAGACGGTGCTCACGGTAACCCGGCAGTGGGTTTTCCCCTTCAGGAGAAGTGTCAATACAGTAAAACAAAGATTTATTCCAGTCCTTGGGGTGTGTATGGAGAGCGGCATGAGGAAAGACTACGTCTCTCCTTTTTTGAATACTGACCCCGCCTAGCTCTTGATGAGGTCCGCTGGTGAACTCAGTGCGCCGGTTCAGGTGAAAGAAATCCCGGAACAGATCGACAGACGACTCTTCTTGCAAGTACACCTCGGAGAAAACTTGAGAATCACAGATATTGGAAATAGAATTGGGACCTATGTCCTGAAGGTGAAGCTGGAAGGCGGCAAGCACATCCCGGAAAAACTTTGAACCGGGAGGAGTAAAGCCTCGAGCAATGTGATAAAAAAAACAATAATTTCTCCCTCTTTGGGAGTAGGAGGACATTCATTCCCTCGAGCCCGCCACTTTAAAACGGACTAAGGGCCCAGAGTACCAACTTCAACCGCTTTAGCTAAATCTTCCTCCGTAATAGTGGAAGGAACCCAGTTGCAGGAGACAAACTATTTGGCCATAGCAACAGAAGAACAAGTGCTGAAAGGGTAAAATGTAAACCCTGATTACTCAAGTATAGTGGCGTAAACCGGAAGATATATGAAAGGATCACACAACGGTTTAAGCAAGGGACTAATGATATGGATAGCCCGGCAATAAACGGGAGACTATGTTACTACCGGTTCATGACAACAAAAGATAAGAGCTAAAACCGTCGCGTTCGTTTTTTGAAGTTTTTACAGAAGCAGTGTATGACAGTTTAAACCGGAGCATACTTAACAGATATACAAAGGAGAAGAAACAGGTTTTCACAGACAGTTAAAGTAAAACAGATCTGAGCATCCAGGAGAAAGAAAAACAAATGCAACGATATCACGTGAAGAACTACAAGGGTCCTATACAGAGCGGACATATCTACAGGATGAATATGAATAACGAGATCTAGAGCATACCGCAGCGGAATAGAGGCAAATTTTAAAAGGCAAGATTTAAAGGTAAAAATTGCTGAGAACTATTTGCCTAGGATGAACAAGATGAAGCTTTCACTGAGGTTCTAATGGCGGAGGCGCAAGGAAGAACCCTAGAAGTTACGGATCTAAAATGAGGAGGGAGACATACCTGGAACAGCAAGAAGCGGCGGCGGAGGTTCTCTGGTCGCACTCAGGTTGATGCAGCGGCCGGCGAGGACTTGGATTCGGCGGTCGACGGCGGCGGTTCGAGCTCGGGCGACAATGGAGTTTTGAGCTCGGGCGATGGAGGAAGAAGAACGAACGGAGGAAGATAAAGAATGGGGCAGCGGTATTTATAGAAAGGCATATCCGAAACGACAGGTGCGGGATTCGAGGAGGCAAAGGATTGGATAAAGATCCTCTGTCGCCTCGATCTTCGGGACAACCCTTAAACAAAGCCGATGGACAGCTAGCGGCATTAAATGCGGAAGTGATGTCACAGTCAGATTAAGTGATTCTGGAGGATGACGTCAGGGCCGGTTTACAAAAATGAGAAGACACAAGAAGGAAGATTATACGAGATTGGAAAGATTGATGTGAACAAGTTCAAATCATTCTGGGGCCTAATGTCAGGGATATTACTAGCAGGTATGAACCGGCTAGTATAAACCGGATTATTAGAATATATTTATCGTTGTAATATTTAGTAAAAGCTACAGCCCATGAGATCTTAGGGCCCATGTATAGAGTTACGGTTTGTAAACCGACTGATCATGTAACTTGAGAGATAAGGAAGAAAGAGCAGAGACCGATGCAGACACGAGTATGAGCCGGCCTCGGGACTCTGTAAACCGGACCAGGCGTCGCCTCTATATAAAGAGACGACCCGGCGACGGTTCAAGGACGAGTAAGAAACAACCCGTCGAGACACAGGTGTCGGTGTAATGAACAGGGGGGTGTCCATTACCCCTGGACATGCACCGGGAAGTTATAGCCCCTAGGCGGGAAGGACATGGCGATGAGAAGAAATCCACTTTTAAGACACATCTACGACCCAAGAATGTCAAGGAAGCGTTCAACTCAATGACCAGGAGACAACAGACTAAATGCAGGAATTACTGTAGCGCGACCCGGCAAGCCTTGCCGGGCCAAGCGGCGAGACACAAAGTATGCAAGACAGAAGCTCAAGGCCCCGGCAAGTGGAGCTTGCCGGGAAGGCCGTCCCAGGCCCAAGATTACCTCACTAGCACAAGACCCTGGCAAGAGGAGCTTGCCAGGAAGACTAGAAGATTACACATCAGAAGACATGCCTCGGCGCAGCATGCGCCCCGGCAGGGCCCGGGGAGCGACAAGCTTCAGAGCCCGGCAAGCTTCCGGGCCCGGCAAGGTCAAGACCCCGGCAAGGTGCTTGCCGGGAGGGTTGCGCTGTGTGCCCGCGCTCCAGCTCATCGGCCCACGCGTCGCCCTGGGGCCTTTCCAGGGACGCGTGGCGGATGGCTGTGCAGCCTGGGGGACACGGTGGCACTCCTCGGCGACGGTGCCATCGCCGTGGCAGACGGAGACGCATCTGCGGGAGCTTTTGGGGTCGACGGCGACGGGCATTAAATGCCCTTGTCCCCCACTGTCAAAGTAGGTATAGACCACTGTTCTGCACTGTAGCTCCACTGTTCCCGCACTGTTCCAACTACCACATCTTTTACATTTTTACCCCTTTCTCCTACGTTGACACCTGTCGGTGACCCCTTGCACTATAAAAGGAGGCCCATGCACAACGTGGAGGGGGTTCGCGACCTAGATCATTCTCACGCTCGTGTAGCTGCTTCTTCAAGCTCCGAGCGCCCAACTCAATACACAACCAAGCAGGAGTAGGGTTTTACGCATCCGTGCGGCCCGAACCTGGGTAAAACTGCCCGTGCGTCTGCCTCGATCTGCTCTTCGTGCTCCCTCCGCCCTCGTACCGCACAGACAAGGGGCTCCGGTCCCATAGGTGTTCGTGGTGGACAGTTTCCCCCGACATCTTTGGCGCGCCAGGTAGGGGGCGTCGAGGTTGTGCGAACCTGATCCGGCGTTCGCGCGGGCGCATTCTTCATCAACCTCTCCGAATTCGCCAGTTTCTTCATCAGCTTGATCGTCATGGCGTCCAAAGAGAAGGACCCCACGACCCTTGCAAAAGCTAAGTTTTTAAACCTTAGTATTTTCTGCTGTTTAGATATGATTTTTATTCTTCAAATCTCTACATGAACCCGTATGCTGAGGAGCCTTCCCTGCACTAGTCACGCTCCTAATCGCTTCGAGTCCGCTCAGCGACGTGTGTAGCTGCGCTAGGGCCGGGAAGGTAAACCTTTCCGGGGCTAGTTGCGCTCCATATCGCCTCGAGTCCGCTCGGCGATGTGTGCAGCTGCACTAAAACTGGGAAGGTGTTCCGGCAAGCAAGGGAGCATTCAGCAGAAGTCCAGATTACAGCATATTAATTGCAAGCTAGAAGCTAATCAACTTGTTGTGCTGAAACGCTGTCGAGGCATCACATGTTCGACTAGCGTTGCAGGAACACGCATGGGAGGTGAGCTCGGGGGCTGGCAGCGCCCCAGAGGATAACCTTGCACAGAGCTGCCGATCATCATCACGAGCATGGCCTCGCTATGCAAGATGCGCAGCAAGAAAAGATAAGTTTTAGAGACTAAACACAGTTACATTTCCTTTACTCTTTTTATTTGCTCCTTACCCTTGCCTGCGGAGGAGCCTTCACTACGCCAGTCGCGCTCCATGTCGCCTCGAGCCCGCTCGGCGATATGTGCAGCTGCGCTAAGGCTGGGAAGGTAAAACTTTTCCGGGAGGCGGCGTTTCTGGCGAGCCGCTAAGGACCCGTTCCTTAAGCGCTGCCGGCAGAAGTGTGCGCACCGGGAAGCCCTCTGGCAGGCATGGGCCGTCTTGATTAATGTCCCGTCCTTGTACATCAATCTGCACGCGAAGGGGCTTTGTCATGGTCAGTCCGCGCCTAGTTTCGCCTCGAGTCCGCTCGGCAAACTCAGCAGCTGCGTTCTGGCCCGGCAAGTCGCCTTGCCGGTAGTAGTACCGCCAGCAGGCTGCTGACGCCTCGAATCCAGCGCTCGCGGCAAGTGTGCGCGCCGGCAAGGCTACCAGGCAGCGTAGGATAAGAGATATGTGCAAGGACGGAATTAATCAAGAGGGAAGCAGCATTTATTTAGCATGGAGACGCTTGTCTTACATGCACAAAGATTGATCTAACCAAAGATAAATTGTTTCTTTGGCAGCCGGCAAGCCCAAGGCCCGGCAAGCCTCAAGCACCACAAGCTCAAGCCGGCATCGAGAACGCCAGAGTTCTCCGCTGAAGTCGCAAGTTTGGCAAACCTTGTCGTCGAGCCACGCGCTCCGACAAGGGGGCTCTCAACCTTGTCGTCGAGCCACGCGCTCCGACAAGGGGGCTCTCAACCTTGTCGTCGAGCCATATGCTCCGACAAGGGGGCTCTCAACCTTGTCGTCGAGCCACGCGCTCCGACAAGGGGGCTCTCAACCTTGTCGTCGAGCCATATGCTCCGACAAGGGGGCTCTCAACCTTGTCGTCGAGCCACGCGCTCCGACAAGGGGGCTCTCAACCTTGTCGTCGAGCCACGTGCTCCGACAAGGGGGCTCTCAACCTTGTCGTCGAGCCACGCGCTCCGACAAGGGGGCTCTCAACCTTGTCGTCGAGCCACGCGCTCCGACAAGGGGGCTCTCAACCTTGTCGTCGAGCCATATGCTCCGACAAGGGGGCTCTCAACCTTGTCGTCGAGCCACGCGCTCCGACAAGGGGGCTCTCAACCTTGTCGTCGAGCCATATGCTCCGACAAGGGGGCTCTCAACCTTGTCGTCGAGCTATGCGCTCCGGCAAGGGAGCTTTAATGCACCATTCATCAGCACGCAGCTAAAGTCATAAGAGTCGATTACTGGTCGCTGCGCGTATACCGGTGCATGTTTTTGGGCCTGGCCCGGACAGCACTATGCGCGCTTGCCCGGCCCAGGCCCGGGGGCTTCTGTCGGTGTAATGAACAGGGGGGTGTCCATTACCCCTGGACATGCACCGGGAAGTTATAGCCCCTAGGCGGGAAGGACATGGCGATGAGAAGAAATCCACTTTTAAGACACATCTACGACCCAAGAATGTCAAGGAAGCGTTCAACTCAATGACCAGGAGACAACAGACTAAATGCAGGAATTACTGTAGCGCGACCCGGCAAGCCTTGCCGGGCCAAGCGGCGAGACACAAAGTATGCAAGACAGAAGCTCAAGGCCCCGGCAAGTGGAGCTTGCCGGGAAGGCCGTCCCAGGCCCAAGATTACCTCACTAGCACAAGACCCTGGCAAGAGGAGCTTGCCAGGAAGACTAGAAGATTACACATCAGAAGACATGCCTCGGCGCAGCATGCGCCCCGGCAGGGCCCGGGGAGCGACAAGCTTCAGAGCCCGGCAAGCTTCCGGGCCCGGCAAGGTCAAGACCCCGGCAAGGTGCTTGCCGGGAGGGTTGCGCTGTGTGCCCGCGCTCCAGCTCATCGGCCCACGCGTCGCCCTGGGGCCTTTCCAGGGACGCGTGGCGGATGGCTGTGCAGCCTGGGGGACACGGTGGCACTCCTCGGCGACGGTGCCATCGCCGTGGCAGACGGAGACGCAAGGGCGGGAGCTTTTGGGGTCGACGGCGACGGGCATTAAATGTCCTTGTCCCCCACTGTTAAAGTAGGTATAGACCACTGTTCTGTACTGTAGCTCCACTGTTCCCGCACTGTTACAACTACCACCTATTTTACATTTTTACCCCTTTCTCCTACGTTGACACCTGTCGGTGACCCCTTGCACTATAAAAGGAGGCCCGTGCACAACGTGGAGGGGGTTGGGGCTCCGGTCCCATAGGTGTTCGTGGCGGACAGTTTCCCCCGACAATCACATGCGCGGAAAATTTTGAGACCAAAAAGGGTCGTCTTGGCCCTCAAAAATGGCCTGCAGGATTGGAAAAAATGAAAGTTATCGCAATTACAGCTCAAATTTTGATGAGCCGGCATATCACTTTGGTGTTCAGGTCCTTGGCGCCCCACCCATGTATGGATACAATAGGGTGTTAGGCCAACTCTCGCGAAGAAACGGTGATCAAAGAAAATACAAAAATCAACCTAGAGTCCGAATTGATCGAGACTCTCAAAGCAAGTGAGAACAAGCACCGATTTCGTCGTTTTCATAGGCGTTGGAAAGCTATTGGGGAATTGAGGTGATAGGACTTCTAGTTTTTACGATCTAGAGGATTTTACATACATGCACACATAGGATCACGTGCGTGGAAAATTCTGAGCCCAAAAAGGGTCGTCTTGGCCCTCAAAAATGGCCTGCAGGATTGGAAAAAATGAAAGTTATCGCAATTACAGCTCAAATTTTGATGAGCCGGCATATCACTTTGGTGTTCAGGTCCTGGGCGCCCCACCTATGTATGGATACAATAGGGTGTTAGGCCAACTCTCGCGAAGAAACGGTGATCAAAGAAAATACAAAAATCAACCTAGAGTCCGAACTGATCGAGACTCTCAAAGCAAGTGAGAACAAGCTCCGATTTCGTCATTTTCATAGGCGTTGGAAAGCTATTGGGGAATTGAGGTGATAGGACTTCTAGTTTTTACGATCTGGAGGATTTTACATACGTGCACACACAGGATCACGTGCGCGGAAAATTTTGAGACCAAAAAGGGTCGTCTTGGCCCTCAAAAATGGCCTGCAGGATTGGAAAAAATGAAAGTTATCGCAATTACAGCTCAAATTTTGATGAGCCGGCATATCACTTTGGTGTTCAGGTCATTGGCGCCCCACCCATGTATGGATACAATAGGGTGTTAGGCCAACTCTCGCGAAGAAACGGTGATCAAAGAAAATACAAAAATCAACCTAGAGTCCAAATTGATCGAGACTCTCAAAGCAAGTGAGAACAAGCACCGATTTCGTCGTTTTCATAGGCGTTGGAAAGCTATTGGGGAATTGAGGTGATAGGACTTCTAGTTTTTACGATCTGGAGGATTTTACATACGTGCACACACAGGATCACGTGCGCGGAAAATTTTGAGACCAAAAAGGGTCGTCTTGGCCCTCAAAAATGGCATGCAGGATTGGAAAAAATGACAGTTATCGCAATTACAGCTCAAATTTTGATGAGCCGGCATATTACTTTGGTGTTCAGGTCTGTCGGTGTAATGAACGGGGGGTGTCCATTACCCCTGGACATGCACCGGGAAGTTATAGCCCCTAGGCGGGGAGGACATGGCGATGAAAGAAATCCACTTTTAAGACACATCTACGACCCAAGAATATTAAGGAAGCGCTCAACTCAATGACCAGGAGACAACAGACTAAATGCAGGAATTACTGTAGCGCGACCCGGCAAGCCTTGCCGGGCCAAGCGGCGAGACACAAAGTATGCAAGACAGAAGCTCAAGGCCCCGGCAAGTGGAGCTTGCCGGGAAGGCCGTCCCAGGCCCAAGATTACCTCACTAGCACAAGACCCTGGCAAGAGGAGCTTGCCAGGAAGACTAGAAGATTACACATCAGAAGACATGCCTCGGCGCAGCATGCGCCCCGGCAGGGCCCGGGGAGCGACAAGCTTCAGAGCCCGGCAAGCTTCCGGGCCCGGCAAGGTCAAGACCCCGGCAAGGTGCTTGCCGGGAGGGTTGCGCTGTGTGCCCGCGCTCCAGCTCATCGGCCCACGCGTCGCCCTGGGGCCTTTCCAGGGACGCGTGGCGGATGGCTGTGCAGCCTGGGGGACACGGTGGCACTCCTCGGCGACGGTGCCATCGCCGTGGCAGACGGAGACGCATCTGCGGGAGCTTTTGGGGTCGACGGCGACGGGCATTAAATGCCCTTGTCCCCCACTGTCAAAGTAGGTATAGACCACTGTTCTGCACTGTAGCTCCACTGTTCCCGCACTGTTCCAACTACCACATCTTTTACATTTTTACCCCTTTCTCCTACGTTGACACCTGTCGGTGACCCCTTGCACTATAAAAGGAGGCCCATGCACAACGTGGAGGGGGTTCGCGACCTAGATCATTCTCACGCTCGTGTAGCTGCTTCTTCAAGCTCCGAGCGCCCAACTCAATACACAACCAAGCAGGAGTAGGGTTTTACGCATCCGTGCGGCCCGAACCTGGGTAAAACTGCCCGTGCGTCTGCCTCGATCTGCTCTTCGTGCTCCCTCCGCCCTCGTACCGCACAGACAAGGGGCTCCGGTCCCATAGGTGTTCGTGGTGGACAGTTTCCCCCGACAACAGGCAAGCAATCCGCTCCCTATTCATCGACGCCCAAGCAATACCAAAGCAAACTAGACGTAGGCTTTTACCTTCATCGAAGGGGCCGAACTAGTATAAACCCTCTGTGTCCTTTGTGTGCTTTTAACCCCTTCAAGCTAACCCGTGCGATGGTTCCATCATCAAGTCCGTTAAACCGGACATCTGCCGTGTTAATTCCACGACAGAATATACAAGCCAAGTTCTACGTAAAGGTCCCCACATAGCTATATGCATAAATGATAATCTCTATGGAGTACCAGGTATAAGATGGAGTACGAGTGTGGATCTCTCAAAAGGAAATAGTAGTGTGCCCCCTTCCCTCTTTTTATTTCTATTTCTCTTTTTTCTATTTTTTTATTTTTTTGTGGCCTCAATGGCTCTTTCTATTTATCTCTCATTTGTCATCTTTGGGATCTTTTGATTTTGTCCTCTTTGGGATCTTTTGATTTGTCCTCTTTGGGATCTTTTCCTCACTTTAGGGGAAACACTCTATGTATTACAAGAGGTATATAAGATCTTTCACACTTTACAAAAGTACTCAACATAAAGAAAATGAAACTATCATGATGTATGCAAATGTATGCCTCTGCCAGTGTAGCAGGATATGCAATGATACTAGCGCGTCATGTAGCAATGATTAGGGCAAGGCCCAACTAGCATGCGGCACATCGATCAAGCAAAAAGCATGTATGACATGAAGATCAAGTCATGAGAAGATGGATGTTGCATGGCAATGTATCTCGGAAAGGCTATGGAAATGCCTTAATAGGTAGGTATGGTGGCTGTTTTGAGGAAGGATATAATGAGGCTTATGATGACAGAGCGTATCGTGCCATGGATTTGGATGCACCGGCGAAGTATGCGCCAACTCTCGAGGTGAGAAAGGGCAATGCACGGTACCGAAGAGGCTAGAAAAATATGGTTAGGTGGAAGTGTCAACTTTCGAATACTCACATTAGTCCGAAGAACTCATGCACTTATTATCGGTAACTCTCAATCTAATTAGGAGGTTTCACAAAGAGACAAGTACCCCGAGGAGGTGTGTATGGGGGTTTGGTTACCCTTGCGCATCCTCGACCCATGGTACGTGAGTGTACTCTAATATTCGATCCCTCCAAAGATTAGTGATCCATTTAGTAGCTAAAGTTCTCAACTATTTTGTAGGTTTTCGAAAATAAACACGGATTGCCCAAAATACGACATCTATCACTAATAGGCTAAAGCTCTTGACACCAAAAGTTCAGACATTACTCATGGCAATACCTCAAAACTATTGCAAGTTACTACTAAAATTAAACAGCAACCTCAATTACCTACTTTAAGTTAAGACACACAACTCAGTGCAACAGACAAACTCTCTGAACAAGATAAACATGAAAACTCAAGAGAGTTCAACAACCAACTAAACAAAAGCTCTTTAAAAAGAAAAGCATGAAAACTAAGAGCTAAGCATGACAGTAGCTATTGAAAAGACAAAGAACACACACAGCAAAGTTAAGCATGAAAATCCTATGTTGTGTTCTAGGTTGAAGTGTAGCGTGTTTCTCTCCCACACAAAGAAAGCTGGGTTCTAACTCGTTATGAACAGCAAGCAAAGCTAAAGAAAACTAAAAAGGAAACTAAAAGCAAGACGCTCCAAGCATAGCACATAACGCATAAAGTGATTAAAATATAGTGGAACGAAAGACGAACTAATAATTGTTGATGGAGAAGGGGATGCACGGGGGCATCCCCAAGCTTAGACGCTTGAGTCTTCTTGAATATTTCTTGGGGGTGCACGGGGGCATCCCTAAGCTTGAGCGTTTGACCCTCCTGAATCTTTTTATCATCTTCCCTCGCACACTTGAAAACTCCCTTCATACATAACTCATCATAATCTGATTAGCGAGGTTAGTACACATAATAAAATAACTTTTCCCTACTGGAAATAAGGATAATCTTTAAGAGCTACTGTTTCTCAAGATTGCCAAAAGTTTTTTGCAAAGAAAAAGCAAGCTTAAGGTTTGCAAAACGAAGAAAAGGCAAAACAGGATAGAATCTGTGAAAAACAGACCAGTAGGTAGTAAATAATTTTTTCGGGGCACTTCTGCAACTCAAATCAAAAAACTCAGAACAGATGCCCGAAAGCCAATTGTATAGAGCATGCTGTCAAAATAATTCAGATCAAAAAGATGATCTGGTGATTTTATACGAATTTTTCTGTCCAAGGACAGAATCTGATTTCTGGACTGCACGTCACAACTTTTGAACTTTCTTGCAATCAGAGGCTAAACTTGGCACAAAGCTGAAAAGTAAAGATACAATGATGATGCTACTGTAGTAAAAACATCAAGACACAACCAAAGCAAAATAAATTTTTATTCGTTGTGGGCTGCCTCCCAAAAGCGCTTTCTTTTATGCCTTTAAGCTAGGCATAATGCAAAGAGATCAAGTTGTATCAATTGAACCATCATCAAGATCATCAAAAAGCTCTTCAATAGTACAACTAGTCTTAAGAGGACTTTCAAATAAAGGCCTAATAGAGATACTTCTAGGGAGAAGACCAAAAGGTAAAAAGTTAATGGAAGATTCATTTATAAATTTATCAAAGAGAGGTGTTTCTTCCAAAGCCTTAACAGTTTCAACCCCTTTGGCAATATATGGATTACTTTTGGAATGAGGAGCCTTTGGAATGTAAACGAACTTAGGCTCCTTCTTTGCCGGAGTTTCTACCTTTTTGGTTTTGATTGAGGAGAAAGTAGTTCCTAAAGTGTCAAAGATTTCCTCAATCTTGTCTATCCTAGAAGAATACAAGTCATGGGATTTGATGGTCTCCAAAGTTTTGAGAATTTTATGCATGGAGCTATCAAGCCTATTCAAATTCCCTTGGATCTTACGATCCAACTCATTCATCTTATTAATGTTTGGCATCTCTAGCTCTATCTTTTCAAGTTTTTTCATAATGTGAGCTAGGGTAATGTCCTCTTGAATGCTAACAACAGGGGGATTTCCAACAAGATTTTCCATAATACTAAGAGATTCCCAAACTGGGGCTTCTAGGAAATTTCCATTGATAGCAGAATCTAGAATAAACCTATTCCAAGAAGTAATTCCAACATAAAAATTTCTAAGCAGGATAGTAGTAGATTACTTCTTGGTGGCTCTTTTTTGAGAATCATTAATTCTATACCAAGCATCTTTTAGAATTTCACCACCTCTTTGTTTAAAGGTGAGCACTTCTGCCTCACCAAAGGCAAAAGGACCAAACATAATGCCAAATAAAAGCGAGATAACTATTTTTGTGTTTTTTGGTAAGGGAAACTAAAGCAAAAACTGAAAGGTAAACTAACAAGACTAAAAAGCAAAGATAAAAGATAGCGTGCAACTCCCCTATCTTGAAGAGTGGAGTCCCCTGCAACGGCGCCAGAAACTTGCTTGATGGCTTCTCGCCCCTCGTTGGTTACCCCAAGTGGAAGGTTTGAGATGTAGCATACCGGCAAATTTCCCTTGGCAAAGATACCAAGGATCGAATCCCGTGAGACTCCGAGGGTCGACAAGAAGGTGTCAATAGCGCCAGAATCTTTTGCTTGACAGGACCTGCACACAGATACAAATAACTTGGCTCCCAACGAGTACAGAGAGGTTGTCAATCCCTCCGGCCTTGTCATTTACAAAGGATCAAACGCAAGAGATAATAGTGATAGGTATGACTGCAACTAGGAAATAAGAACAGTAAGTAAATAGCGGGTGTGATCAGTGATGGTAATATGGACCGGAGTCCCATGATGTTCACTAGTGATGTCTCTCTCCCAAAAGACGATAAAACAGCTAAGCGAGGTAAACAAATTACCGCTGGGCAATTGACAGGATTATGTGCGCAAACCAATGCTAACTATGCTGCAAAGAAAGGTAGAGGCTCAAAAGCATGGGCGGTACGCCAAGGCAAGTAGACCGAAATCCATCTGCATCTACTACTAATCATCCACCTTGAGATATCTATCCAGAACATCTCGCTGGTATTAAGTTGCGAGTCCCGCCCAAAGTGTAAACTCAAAGCAACAGACAACTGCATTAAAAGAACTTTGCGTAAAGTAAACAATCCTTGCACCCGCAAGTACAAGCACCGTTGTTTTCCCCCTTGTGGCAACAGCACATCCCCTACACTCATGTTTCTGTCACTCAAGCTAGTCATCGAGGAGCATGAACCCACAATCAAGCATAACGTTCCCTCTTGGAGTTACTACCTACTACTCGGCCAAAGCAATAAATAGCAATGGAGAACATGCAAGAATTACTCAAGAACATAAATATAAAAGAGGTGAATCAAATATATTACTCACACACAATCTGAACATAATCTCATAATCCATCGGATCCCAGCAAACTCAGCAGAGCAACAGCATAAAGATTACATATGTGCCTCGATCATGTAGGGCAGCTCACGAGGTCTAATCGATGAAGAACAAAGAGGGGAGGAGAACATCACATAGCTACTGGTCATGGACCCATGGTCCAAGGGAGACTACTCACAACTCATCCGGGAAGCGTCCATGGTGGTGGAGAAGCTCCTGGTGGTGGTTCTCCCCTCCGGCAGGGTGCCGGGAAGAGTTCTCCTGGTGCTCCCGATCTTGGAAGCGCGGCGGCGGCGGAACAGAGATGAGATCGCGAAAAAGGGTTCCGTCCTCGAGGGTTTCGGGACGCGAGCAATATATATGCCAAAGGGGGTCACCAGAGGCGGAGGTGGGGCCCCAGGCGCCCCCCTGGCGCGGCCAGGGGTGGGGCCGCACCGGGTGGCCGCCTGGGCCACCCCAGGCTCCCCTCTGGCCCTGCCTTGGTATTTCCGGAAGCTCCCGACACGCCGATTTTTCCTGTATTTTTTCCGGAATTTTTAGGGCACTTTTAATATGGGGAAAACCTGAAATAGAAAAACAGCAGAAAACAGGAACTGGCACTGTGGTGCACTGAGTTAATAGGTTAGTCCAAATATGATCAAAAGTGTATGGAAGTGCATAAATATCATAGCAATATCACACAAAAGAGGCATGGAGCAAGTAGAAATTATAGATACGTTTTGGACGTATCAAGGAACCAAGATGTATCAAGACTTGAAGGAAAGATTCTGGTGGCACGGGATGAAAAGAGAGATTGCAACCTATGTTGCAAAGTGTGTTGTGTGCCAAAGGGTCAAGGCTGAATATCAGCGACCCGCTCGATTGCTCCAACCACTTAAGGTTCCTGAGTGGAAGTGGGATAAAGTCGGAATGGACTTCATCACTGGATTACCAAGGTCGAATAGAGGACATGACTCCATCTGGGTCATAGTCGACCATTTGACCAAGGTGGCTCATTTCATTCCCGTCAAGACTACTTATGATGGCAACCGGCTGGCAGCTCTCTACGTCGACAGAATCGTAAGCCTTCACGGCGTTCCCAAGGAGATTGTGTCAGATTGAGGAACCCAGTTCACCTCAAGGTTCTGGAAGAAGTTCCAAGAAGCCTTGGGAACCAAGTTGTCTTTCAGCACGGCTTTCCACCCACAGACCGGAGGTCAGACAGAACGAGTAAATCAAATTCTCGAAGACATGCTCTGAGCATGTGTCTTGGCATATGGAGCCAAGTGGAAAGATTGCCTCCCTTTTGCCGAGTTCTCCTACAACAACAATTATCAGTCGAGCCTTCAGATGGCACCATTTGAGGTGTTGTACAGATGCAGATGTCGCACACCCCTCAACTGGTCGGAGACTGGAGAAGGGCTAGTCTTTGGGCCGGATATTCTCCGCGAAGCAGAAGAGCAAGTTCAACTAGTCAGAGAGCGCTTGAAGGCAGCCAAGTCAAGGCATAAGAGCTATGTCGATACTCACCGACGGGATATCAGCTTCCATGTCAGGGATCATGTGTACCTGCGGGTAACTCCTCTAAAGGGAACCAAGCGTTTCCACGTCAAGGGGAAGCTCGCACCAAGGTTCATTGGACCCTTTGAGATCACTGCACGACGAGGAGAAGTGGCTTACCAGTTGGAACTACCACCTGAGCTATCCGATGTGCACAACGTATTCCACGTGTCACAACTCCGGAAATGTCTCCAAGTTCCGAACAAGCCTGATCTCTACAAGGATGTTGATCACCAAGCCATTGATCTCCAGCCTGATTTGACCTACCGCGAGAAGCCCATTCGCATTCTGGATGAGGCAGAACGACGGACGCGAAGCCGCACCATCAAGTACTTCAAGGTCCAGTGGAGCAACCACACAGAAGCAGACGCAACCTGGGAACGTGAAGACTATCTTAGATCCGAATATCCCGATATCTTTTAAGACCTAGTTTAGGAATCTCGGGGACGAGATTCTTGTAAGGGGGGTAGGTCTGTCACACCCTGCATTTTGTAACATGTCATTTGCATCAATGAAGCATGAAAATTTGGACTAGCAATTTTTTTTGGCATCATTAAGCTTTTATTTGGAATTGAGTTTTTCTTCCTGTGTTTTTCCAAGTGCTCATTAAAGTCAACTACTACCTCTTGTAGAATTCATCTCCTTACCCAAAACTTCTGCCCAATGATCATACCAAGTGTTTATAGCAGTATGGTATTTTCTTACAAAATTAATTTGGCCAGAATGTATTTTCAAAAATTAGTATTCCAAAAACCCCTGAATTGAGGTTTGCACTGCAAGTGCTTGATTTAGGGTGAGAAAGTTATTTCAAAAAGTATATTTGAGACCTAGTAGTCATAGGACTCCCAGAAACCACAAAAGTATAATTTTAAAAGTTATTTTCCTATTTTATTTAAAAGCTTTTTCTTAAGGCCAGAAATGGTCTTTAATAGGGAAAAAATATTTAATTATTTCAAAAATATTTGCCAAAATTCAGGGAGACTCATAGGACATATATTGTCCATATATAAGAGTTTCAACACTTGGTCATGTTCAAAATAATGGGCTAATCCCTTAGAAACCCTTTCAAAATATTTCAAGCTTTTGAAATATCTACAAAGGAAATATTCTCTAAAAATTCCAGGGAAATTCTATCATGTCATATATGACATATTTGATGATCTTGCCAAGCCCCATGCCTTGGGAGGCAAGAAACATCATCAAAACCCCTCAAAACCATTCTGTCCATATCTGGAGTTTGAGCAACTTTCCATTGCCAAACTCATCCAAATGCTCTCAAACTTGGTGCACATGCTAGAATGGTGTAATAAGGCATCTACACCAAATGGCACCAGCTTTGGAGTAGGTAACTTGATCAGAGTACCCCAAAACCATTTCTGTTCAAATTCAAATTTGAACAACTTTACATTACCAACTTTTTACGTGGGGCTTCACACTTTGTGGGCATGATCATAACCCCAAATGATGACACTACACAAAGTGGTGCATCAAGGGGAGATGATTAGCTTGACTTAAACATGGTGAAGCCATTTCTGTTGATTTCTAGGGTTCACCAAAGTTACATTGGCAAGTCTCTTCAAACAAGCCCAAATTTGGTGAAACACCCTATTTCCATATGCCATTTAATCCTCTTAAGTGTCATGGCCAGTGGAGATCATTTGCTTGCCCAGAACATAATCAAAAACCTTCTGCCATTTTTCCAATACCATCATCTTGACCTCTTTTACTATTTACTTTTGCTTCAACTTTCTACCACAGCCTCACCTAGTTACCTTCTACCTCCAGTAACTTCCCCATGTCCACAGCCCAATGATTGAGGGGTGAAAACCCCATTTTTACACTTCTGGACAGCAGCTTTCTCCTCCTCTTTCACCTCCCTCCTCACTCCAGTGGCCCTCCAGGGCATCCCAGGCCATCTGCGCATTGTTTACTTCCCCCTAGCACGGTTGCACATAAGGGGACACGCCAATGACACTTTGTTTATGCCATGGCATGCGGAGTTCGCGCTCTGGAGCGCGCTACAGTGCCCTGGCGCACTGTAGCCTCGCCCAATCAGTCGCCCCCGACCACCTCGTGCTCCCCCTCGTGCCGATCGATGCGCCTCGGTGTTCGCAACTCTCCCCGGCACTGTCCCCCTCCTCCTTCTCCCTCCAGTGGGCGCCCTCGCACGCGCGCCGGCCGCCCACGAGCTCCAACCTCTGGCCTCACATGCGCGAGCTCTCTGGATGCTTCCCCGCTCCTCCTCTTCCCTCCCCTAGGAGTAGACCTCATCCACGAACGGCCCTGACTCGATCACAAGTGCCTGCACGGCCTCTGGCCTCGCCCGTAACCTCGCCGGCGCATGAGTCCACGGTGGACCGGGGCCCGGCTATATAAGCATGCCCCGGGCCTCTCCACTGGCATCCATCTCCTCCCCATACCCCCAAGAGCACACCAGCACCTCCCACTCGCCCTCGAAGAGCCTCTGTGCACGGGATCGACCGGAGCTCCACCGCCTCGGGCGACCGGTGATCTCACGCTACAGCCTCCCTCCACCCCAACTCTTGCTCGATCTGGAGCCACCGGACCTCACTGACCCATTCCCCTCCTTATCCCACTCCTGTTGCAGCCCGGAGCAAGCCAACCAGGACCCTCCCGACGCTCCACCGCCGTTCCACCTCGCCCCCGACGAACCTGGCCCCTCCGGCGGCTAACTCCAGCACCACCAGAACCGCGACTCCTCCTTGAGCACGACCGTGCCCTCGGATTGCCCCGCCGTGCAGCATACCACCGTCGGTGAGCTCGCCCCTTCTCTGGCCGCGAGGTTGAAGATGACAGGTGGGCCCCGCCTGTCATCCTCACCTCACTCTCTCTCCCCTCTCTCTGACGCTGACCGCCGGGCCCGGCCCGTCAGGTTTAAAAAACCCTGGTGCGCGCTGGCGCCGTGCGGTGCGCTGTATTCACCCTGGGCCGTTGCACTGTGGCCGTTCTGGCCCAATGGCACAGAGCCCTTCATCTTTTTTTCTTTTCTGTGGAATTTCAAATAATTCCACAGAATTAAATATATATCCAAATGAATTAATTCCTGTTCCTAAAAACTTGTAAAAATCCAACCTATTTAATGATGTCACTTTCACACATATCCATGAACCTTTTCTGTTCTGTTCAAATTTAAATTCATATTTGAACATTAAAACTTCTGTTCAAATATTCATGTATCCCATTCTGCCACTCCAAAACTCAAGCTAAGAATTTTTTGCCATCTTAGTTTTCCCTCTAGTATTTAACAAAAATAAGTTGACATTTTTCTGAGCACTTTGATTTTTCTGTTTTTATTGTGGTCTTATTTTCCCGTTGTTATTTTGCGACGATTAGATACCGTATTTGACGAGGTTGCTGAAGAAGAAGAAGGGGAAGGATTTGAAGACTTTGAAGACCAAGCCAATCCAGGCAAGCAGCCCTTTGACCAGGATACACTTGTGTTCTTCAGAACCCATTTACTTCCGAATGCATGATGATAAGAATGACGGTGGTGACCTAGTTAAGAACCACCACATGATGCATGATTTACTCATAATCTTGCTATGTGCTAGATGCAATGCAAATGGTTAGTAGTGATGTTTAGTGATGCATATGTGCCATGAAACCTTCGTGGTTGCATTCCTTTCAAAAACCCCATCAGGTGCCCCTAATGCCCGAGGGTGATGTTGAGTTAGGCCATCACTTGAGGAAGAAGTGATGTGCCAATAAAGATCTTGTGCATGGGTGAAATGATGGATTAGATTTATGTGTGACTACCGTCCCAACCAAACATGTGCAACCACTCTACCCCTTATGGGACGGGGCATTATAGATTACTTAGGCCGATACTAGCATGGTGCCCACACTACTAGTGACGGGAAGACTTGAGGTCTTTCCCGGGACGGGGTCGTGCTTGGATAGACGACCATGACTGTTTTTACAAGGCACCGGACACACCGTTGGACCCTTCGTGTACGCGTGACATTGAAAATAGGGCAAGTCCCATGACCTATTGTTTGTACTCGAGGGCTGTGCACCAACGAGTGGACCCTATGTTAGTGTCGTCTAAGGAAAGATAATGACCGGGTGTTCCCCCGAGTTCTTGAGGTATTTGCGGGATCGTGGGTGACACGAAAGCTTACCGGATCTTGTGGGTAAAGTGCGCAACCTCTGCAGAGTGTAAAACTATTCGAATAGCCGTGTCCACGGTCATGGACAGTTGGGTGGTGCTACTTAAACTATGTCCAGAATTTTGCTATATCAATGAAAGTATGTGTGTGTGATAAGTTAAGGTGGTGACTTGACTCGTTGAGTTGAATCCTATTCATGTTGATATCGATAACCTGTCCTCGGGGTTACGTGGATTTATTGATGCATATTCTTGATAGTAGAATATTCATTCTAGCTTGTTGCTAGATTGCTCATTGTTGTTCAATTGCATTGTTACTTGAACCAAATCATGGGTTGCTTGCGAGTACATACAAAGTACTCATTGGCTTGCCACTGGTTATTTAATTGGCCAGGCATGGAGGAGCAGGAATATGAAGAAGAATTTTATGGAGACGAACATGCGAACTAGGACGCTATCCCAGTCAGAATGCCTGTAGGGTTAAGGCAGATGGCATGGGTTCTACTTATCTTCGAAAACTTCCGCTATTCGAGTTATTTGCTATTCCGCCCTTGAGGCTTTATCTATGTAACACTTGGCCATAATGGCCATAATTTGTGTAAGACGGTATGTATGGATGTATGACTCTTGTTATTCAGCTTATTTGTGTTCAGTGAGCATTGATCTCTGGGATCACTGTACACGTGCATTCGGTGATCTCGATTCATAACTAGAAAGCTTCTCTGGTCCTTCACTAACCGGGGCTAAATGCCCTGAAATCGAAAATGCCAAAATAGGAATAAGGCTTGCTATTATTAGAAATGTCCACAAAATATCATATTCGTGAAGCAAAAACATAATGTACTCCCATTAATGTGGAATAGGTGGAACTTAAATTAGTCAATTCAATTCAGCATGCTCTTCTTCTTCCTCCCAAAAAAATCCCCAACCAGCTCAAATTTATGCTGCTGTGGTGACCTTGTTCTTGAGCTTGCATGTCAAATTTTCTTGGTCCCAAGTACTTCTAATGCATGATATAGCCTCTAGGAACTTATAGGAGTTGTTACTATCAATCTTGTTTTGTTTGGTTAACTTTTATTTTGAAGTTACTAAAAATTTCAGAAAAATGTCTAGGAGAAACTTCCAAGGTGGTCCTTCAAGGAAGCAAGAACCGAGGCTCGCGTTCCGTGAGCCGGACGATGAATCACAGAGGGATGCTGATGTGCGGCCTTGTGAATGGCCGTCAGATGAATTCATGGGTCGAGCTGGCATCAAAGATGAATTTTACGCATACGTGCGCAACGCTGACCTCGAGGACTTCATACAAGATAAGTGTCCTCAATACCGTGGCTTAACTCATAGCTTTGTGAGAAGGTTTAAATTATCATCTTCACGTAATTCTCACACTGTGTTGTTTGACCTATATGATAAATCTTATACCATGGACTTAGAGGATTTTAATGTTGCTTGCAAACTCCCACAGTGGGGCAGTATGAGTGACCCTCGCAAATCTGAATTTAGAGAATTCCTTGCTAGTATTACAGTGGGGGATCCCAGGGAAGTCACCAAGCTACCACGAGGAGAATACATTTCCCTGCTATTCATTACTTTGCTCTCTTTATCGGTAGATGCATAAACGGTAAAGATGAGGCTTGTCACATGTGTGTCCCTGATCTTAGTGTTCTTAGGAGTGCTGTACTAGGTGATAGGCAATATAACTTGGGAGCAATCGTTGCACATAGGTTACACCATAATGGCTTGCATGGAGATTTATTTGGTGGGATCTATGCTACCCGCATAGCCCGCTTTCTTGGTATACCCGTGCACGTGAATGATGAACCTTTACCTCCTGCTTATTTAGACTGCCATGCTATGACTAGTCACCGGTTTATAGAGTGGGATAATCAAACCCTCAAATATCGACTAATCTTTTACAGGCAGCATGCCATCCCTATTGTTCTTCTTGCCCCTACTTTGTTTAACTTTCAAGAAAAAGGAAGATACACTATAACTATGGAGGAGGCAAATGCTTATTATAACATGACGGAGGCAGCCCGCCTTCGAGCTGCAGCTCAGCATGCGGCATCTGCTGCATCTCAGTACGACCCCAACTACAACTTTGGATATTCGTCAGGCCAATACATGCCATAGAACAACTTAGGCCAAAAGCCTAAGCTTGGGCGAGTACGTGTTTCTCACCGACTTACATTCATGTTCACACTTATTCTAGTTGTCGGTGCTCACACTCTTTCACTGTACCATCCATGCTTAGTTTCAATTTCTTTTTCTTAGTCTTTTTCTTGTGTGCTAGAAAAACCCAGAAAAACAAAAAATTATTAGCTGTAGCTTCTAGCTAGTTTACTTTTCCTGCTTGTAGTAGCAATTAAAAGAAAACCCAAAAAGATTTTCCCGTTCTTCTTTTTCTTGTTGGGAGCTTTCCCGTGTAAATAGTTTCTTTTCTTTTCTTTAGGGGTTAAAGAGTAGAATACCATGATAGAAATGCTTAGTGGCTCTCATATGCTTTGTTGTTGATTTAACCTTGAGCCAGATTACCTTGTCTTCTTTCTTGTATTAAATGTCTGCAGATTCCAGCTTAGTCCAATGCACATGCACTATTATTATTATCCACACCGTTTGGTCGTGCGAGTGAAAGGCGATAATGATGATATATGATGAACTAATTGAGATGAGAAAAGCTGGTATGAACTCGACCTCTTTTGTTTTTGTAAATATGATAGCTCATCGTTCCTGATTCAGCTTGTTATGAATGAAACATGCTTGCAATGACAATTAGAGATCATAGCTGCTCATGCCATGCTTAATTAGCTGACAGTTTATAATGGTCTATCTTGCGTGCCAACATGATATTAAAATGGTTGTCATGTGGTATGATAGGTGGTATCCTCCTTTGAACGATTTAAGTGACTTGACTTGGCACATGTTCACGCATGTAGTTGAAACAAATGAACATAGCCTCCACGATATTTATGTTCATGGTGATTTATATCCTACTCATGCTTGCATTCATTGTTGATTAATTTTAATGCATGTTCATGACCGTTGTTGCTCTCTAGCTGGTCGCTTCCCAGTCTCCTTCTAGCCTTCACATGTACTAAGAGGGAATACTGCTTGTGCATCCACTTCCATAAACCCCAAAGTTATTCCACATGAGTCCACCATACCTTCCTATATGCGGTATTTACCTGCCGTTCCAAGTAAATTTGTATGTGCCAAACTCTAAACCTTCAAATGAAATTCTGTTTTGTATGCTCGAACAACTCATGTATCAGCTAGGGCTGTCTATATCTTCCATGCTAGGTGGGTTATTCTCACGATGAGTGGACTCCGCTCATCATTCATGAGAAAATGGCTGGTAATCGGGATGCCCAGTCCCACGCTCAAAATCATAATAATTAAACAAAACTCCCCCAGGGCTGTTGCTGTTTTGGATGGTACCCGTTGTTTCGGGCTAGCCGTGGAGTGTGCTTGTTGGTGGTTGGGGGGGTATAACACTTTACCATTCTGTTTGGGAACCGCCTATAATGAGCGTAGCATGGGAGATATCGGGATTCTTGGTTGTTGTGTTGACAACGAAAGTATACCGCTCAAAAGGTTATTCATCTCTATTTAAAAATCGAGCTCTGGCACCTCTACTAATCCCTGCTTCCCTCTACAAAGGGCCTATCTATTTACTTTTATGTAGAGTTATCATCCTCTTATCAAAGAGCACCAGTAGGAGAGCACCTCTGTCGTTGCATGTATTACTATTAATTTGCATTGAGTATGAATATGATTGGATCTCTTTTACCATGAATTACAATGTCTAGTCAGTCCTTGATCTTTAAAGGTGCTCTGCATTTATGTTTTGCGATCTCAGAAAGGGCTAGCGAGATACCATCTTGTTATATCATATCATGATTGTTTTGAGAAAGTGTTGTCATCCGAGGTTTATTATTATTGTTCGCTAGTTGATTATGCCATTGATATGAGTAGTCTTGAGACCTGAAAGTTATTGTGAATATGGTTAGTTCATGGTCTTATTGAAAACCTGAATGCTAGCTTACATATTTACAACAACAAGAGCAAACAGAGTTTGTCAAAGTTTTTCTTTATCACTTTTAGTTTATCAACTGAATTGCTTGAGGACAAGCAAAGGTTTAAGCTTGGGGGAGTTGATACGTCTCCAACGTATCTACTTTTCCAAACCTTTTTGCCCTTGTTTTGGACTCTAACTTGCATGATTTGAATGGAACTAACCCGGACTGACGCTGTTTTCAGCAGAACTGCCATGGTGTTGTTTTTGTGCAGAATAAAAAGTTCTCGGAATCGCCTGAAAATCAACGGAGAATTATTTCGGAAAATATAAAAAATACCTGCAAGAAGATCCACACCAGGGGGCCTTGGGCCAGTCCACGAGGGTGGGGGAGCGCCCCCTGCCCAGGGCGCACCCCCTACCTCGTGGCCCCCTGGTGGCTTACCGACGTACCCCCATAGTTTGAGGAGTTCATGTATTCACTATGTGTTAATGCTTTTTTCTGGTACTCTATTAAAAGGAGGCCTTAATATCCCTTAGTTTCCAATAGGACCCCGCTGCTACGGCAGGGTAGGACAAAAGATGTCATGCAAGTTCTTTTCCATAAACACGTATGACTATATTCGGAATACATGCCTACATTGCATTGATGAACTGTAGCTAGTTTTGTGTCACCCTAGGTTATAACTTCTACATGATGAATTGCATCCGACATAATTTCCCATCACTGATCCAATGCCTACGAGCTTTACCTATATTGCTTGTCGCTTATTTACTTTTCCATTGCTACTATCACAAAAAACTACAAAAACACTATCATTACTTTTATTGCTGCTACCGCCACTATCATATTACTTTGCTACTAAACTATCTTGCTGCAGATACTAAGTTTCTAGGTGTGGTTGAATTGACAACTCAGCTGCTAATACTTAAGTGTATTCTTTGGCTCCCCTTGTGTCGAATCAACAAATTTGGGTTTAATACTTTACCCTCGAAAACTGTTGCGATCCCCTACACTTGTGGGTTATCACATGAAAACATAAAAAAGTCAGATTATCTATGGAATGCATTGCAGATTCAACACGAATAGTGTCTGCCTATAAACACCAGCATAAGCAAAGTTCACCCCCCCCCCCAACCGTGCTGACCAGACCATACATAGAAATACAAACCCCTTATGTCTCTATAATAGGCTGACACACATTTCAAAACTAAAGTAGGAACATTAGAATCATATGAAATTCGTATTTGAACAAATAAACTAAGGAATTATGAGTGGCATAATGTTTAGCTTCAAGGGTGGAGTGTTGGTAGTGCGACACAAAGCAAGTAGGCAGATTGTATTCCATGTAAAAGATCGAAGCCTATGTAAAAGCTGGAAATGATACTTTGTTTCTATACAATGCAGTGTTCGTTGCCCACACATGATGGAAGAGATCACATAGAGAAATACTATTCACTCATGTCTACGGTTGTAGTATTTGGAAACAGGGTGGTCCACCCTAAAAGAATATTGACAACAAATATGACAAGGCAAGCATAGATGTAGTGAATCAATCATTTACTTGTGAGCTTACTAGGACTTATTGTTTGAAACTAATCGACGTGAATAATTGTAATTGCAGTAAGAGACCGTCCAAAATCTTAATCAAGAAGTTTGTCTAGCACTTATTGTTTGAAACTAATCGACGTGAATAATTGGATATTATATCAAATGAGTAAGAAAGACAAGTAAAATTGCCAACAAACCTGGCTTGCAGTAGTAATCTGGGTCAATGTCACTACGACCAACAATCCAAAATTACTAGTGTCTGTTCCTAGGGCCGGAATTTTGAAAACCCTGTGAACTTTACAGGTACTAAATATTACCGAAATACATCTGAACCATTAAGTGTAGGTAGCACTGAGCACACAACAAACCCTAATGACAGTCCTGCCTAATGAGTAATGAATCAATTAGAAAATGGGTGATGAGGAGTGGATGCTGAGTGTTGAGGACTTATCTCGGGATAAATCGGGTTGGCTTAGTGGGTGCTGCACGCCTGAGCCCTGAACGTACTAGGAAGGTAGGCACAACGGCGGGCCCGGGCAGCGGCGCCGCTGTTGGGCGAGTGGCTCCTGACCTCCTATTAGTCCGGCGTCTCCTCTTAGAGTCATGTCGTCCGGGGACGGCAAGTCGCCGGCGAGGCAGGCGGCTGGGGGCGAGTAGAGATCTGAAGCGCGCAGCAGAACAGAGGGGAATCGGGGCCTGGGACGACCCAAAATCCTAGGGTGGGCCGGCCCATCGTGGGCACCCTGTAGAGATACACACCCGAGCGGTGAACATGCATTTTTGAAACTAATGTAGGAACATTTAGCTGACCAATTAAACAAATCTATTTTGATAATATCAGATTCGTATTCGAACAACTAAGCTTGTTTAGCTTGATGGGTCGAGCTGTGCTATTATGACACGAAGCACGTATTCTGATCGTATAGTGATCATAAAAGCGGGAAGCCGGAGAAATGGTATTTAGCAGCCATTGTTTTCTTCGAACTAAGAACTAAATTCTAAGAGCTGAAAAGAAAGTAGAGTAACCAAGTTAAGATCTATTTTCTGGTTGAGATCAAAAAGTTGAGTAGATATGAAGTACCACCTCTCTTGCGGCGACGTGTAGGCATCGGGGGTGCGATGGCTGTCGGTGGCGTTGAAGAAGATCTGCGACGGTAGACGGGTGCATCGGGGGATAAGTCCTGTTGCGGCGGAAGAGAAGGTCGTGTGAGCGGCCCCGTCAAAGAGGACGACAGCGGCGATGAAGCGAGAGGACGTGATGCAAGGCTCTTGGTTCATTGCCATGAATGAGAAACGTCCATCTCTAGTAGTGGACGACGCGGTCTTGGTAGGCGCTCCGGCATGGTGGAGGATGGTGGCGATGGATGTGGTGGAGGACGGCGACGATGGATGTGGTGTAGGACGACGACGATGGATGGGGTGGCGGATGGAGGTTGGTGTGGGGATGGTGTTCGAGCGCGGACGGTGTATGAATGGGAAAATGGAGGGAGAGGTACGGGGAACCATGTTTTTGGGATGCGCCTGCCTGAAATATGGGAAAGTTACGAACTTAGCCCCCGTTTAAAATTTGGACGTCTTGTCGGTTGGGGATACGACGGTAATCTCGGATCTCGCCAATATTTGCCCAGAGCGATTTCGGGTGAGGAGAGGGTGGTTGGCGCCCACAGTGTATGAACGGGGCTGACAGGTAGGGCGGTTGTGTCACGTCTGTGTGAAGTTACAAACCTGCCCCTATTGAAAATATTTGCCTACATCGCCTTCGGCCGAGTCGAGTTTGTTTTGCCGCCCATCGTGTATGAATGGGGAGATGGAGGGAGAAACAGAGGTCTTTCGGACGAGCTTGAATCAAATGGGTTTTGCCGCCCATGTTTGGCGCCCACCGTGTCGAAATGGGCTCAGAGGCGGTCGTGTCACATCTAATTGAAGTTACTATCCTACCCCTATTTAGAGCAGTGGAAATCGGGCTGATGGATTGTCCGTGTAATGGGTAGACAGTAATTTCCATCTCCCAAACACTTGGCTTCGGGCAGCCGACGTGGGAGTGGACATTTTGCCGCTTCTTTCAAATTTCGGGACAATAAGCATCACCGTTTACCCCGGCAACTAAATTCGAATCCATTTTGTATTCCTATAAGAATCTTTATAAATCATTCTATGTGTTTTTATATATCTTCAAAAGGACGACAAAGATGTATTCCACTGTCATATATGAATATGGTTTACAAATGCTGATACTCAAATTCAAAAGCTAGAATCCAGTTTAAGGTGAATTCGAATATTTGGAACACTTGATGTCCAACTCAAATGTCACACGCAGCATAATGTGTACTCCCATTTAGATATGTACACAAGCGATGTATCAAGATTCAAATACCGAGTAAATCAACCAAGAATGTACGGAACTAACAGACATATAAACACTTACAGAGTATATGGATCGATAATATCAACTAACATACATACGCCAGGCCGCTCTACTTTTCTTTGCTTCAACAACATCTTTTTTAGCAAGGCTACTACAGCATCTTGGCCCTTTCCGATGCGTGCCACTTATGGTCCATCTATACTACTATTATTGTTGAATGCACAATCAGCCCGATTGGCATATTTGTAGGTCTGGCACACCACTCAAAATGAAATGTCTCCGAGTCTTATCAATTAATACAGACTTGTGCTCAAATAAAATTACAAACCAAAAAACAAAAAACAAAAAACAATTATTACATGATCTCTAAAACAAATGGTTTGATTGATTACATGAACAAAAAACACAAAGGTTATTAAACGATGGAAAGAACATTTCACCTATGATTTACCAAGTGGGAATTTAATTTACTTTTTTCCTTCAGGACCTTAACAATCTGGTCAGTCTCAGCTTGCTTCATTTTGAAATCCACCAAATATTTAATGGTTGTCTTGAGTACTGCTACTGATTGTGCTCTTTGCTTCCTCAACATGTCAACTTCATATCTAAGTGCAGAAGCGGAATCTCTTTCTAGCACTAGTTTAGCCTCTAGAGCATCAGCAGTTGGCAATTCGTAATGCACGATTGGGTCGGTGCCACTGCTGTGGGATGATACAATGTCCATGGGGACCTCGCTCTTTGATATTGGGCTAACCCAATTTTCCATTAAAGTTCCGATTGGATTCAGAAAAGTTGAAGTTAGCAAAACATCTCAACTGGGAGTTATAACGGCAAACCAGTTAAACAAACAAGGAATTAACGAGTTTCAATTCGATGCTGAAAAGTAGTTATTAACATCATTGTAACCCATTGTTGCAGCAGCAAAGCAGTTAAACAAACAAGTAGCTATTTAAGTTCTGGTAAACAGGTAATTCATAACAGTAAGTATCAAACACATAGATAGGCGCAGTCTATAATAGGATTAACATGTTGTGGCATTATATAATCAGTAGCAAACTAAATTAAGCCAAGCAACGTAATTGAACAATTTTGCAATAAGTGGCTAACTAAAATTCTGAGAAGCAGGTAACTGAACTTACGCTAGTTCTTTGTACAGGCACACTGCAACTTCTTTTTCACTTACAAGGTTGTACGAAGGAGTCCATGGCATCAATTGCTTGCATACGCAGTCCCAATACTTCTTTCTTCCCACACTGCATTGGTAAGTCGAATGGTTAATCTGGTAAGATGGTGCATCCTTGATATGTTATATGAGGACGTGTAGTCAGACTAGTTGTAGCCACACACATCACACTGGCTTTTACTGTATATTTCATGCGATTACTTTTGGCATATCAAGATCTAAGCAATATACAATAGGATGAAAGACTGGCATCCTTCCCATTATTGGCGAACTCAGTTCATAGAAACAAGCAATTCAACCATTCTGTGGGTAAATCAAAAGCGCCACCGGAATATTTTTCACTACCCCTATCATACACACAAAAAGGGGCGACGCCACCATAGGGGCTAGTATGGGCGGCCGCATCAGGTGGCTTGAAAGTGTGCACCTAGTTTGAGTTGTCCAGGTTGGCCCATGCTAGTTTTGTTCGTCCCAACGCACGAGCAGGCAAATGTAAAAAATGAAGAAAAATGTTTGAATTTGGATAGGCCAATAACATAGGTGCAAGGAAGGCCCTATAGCAGGCTCGCGGCCCAAACGACGCCTCCCATATTGATCGACAGCAGGAAAAATCCCAATTCATCCGCTCCAGCCTCTAGTTTGGTTCGCTCCTAACCTAGCCGCCGCTGGACAGACCGACACAGCACTTCCTCGTGCCCTCGTTGGAGGGCGGTCGCCGAGCTTCAAGCGAATGGAAGGACAAGAAGATGAAGATCCAACCCTGGGTGTAGCCTACGTGGGAGGCAGCGGCGGCAGCACGGGCATGGCATCGAGCTTGCGCAAACGGACAGTCGTAGCTTGCAAGAGCAGCATGCGCAACGAGCAGGTACATCACATCCCTGATTATATCTAATTCAACTCTTCAATTTCTGGCCAATAGTTAAACCTGGCGGTGTTGTAAAACTGCTTGTATGTTGGGAATCTATGAGAAAATGAAACAAATTTCTACTTATTTTATAACTCCCCAATCAATACTGAACTGACTGAATCTGATGAATCTAATCAAGTTTCCGGTGCAAACATCCAAGCTCATGTTGTTCTTGAGCCTGAAGTGTCTAATGAACAGACTGGTAATGAAGGATTTGATGCAAACATTTTACATGCTCCTGGTGATGAACATATAGTGTCTAATGAGGCATATAATGCAAGCATTTTGCAAGCTCCCATTGAAGGATTTAGTCTTTAATGATGATCTGCTATGTAGAGAGAGACATAGAGATTTGCTGGCATTGATGACAAGAAAATTATAGTGATTTTTCATGGCTTGAGGAAACGTCGAGGCCATCTACCAGAAAGTCCCCATATCATTACAATGTAGCATAAATACTTTTCTAATCTATTGTTTGAAACTATTGGCATACTTGTGCAGGATAGATATATTGATATGCAGTTTGCGCACTGGTTATAGGTGCAATTACACTTCGATATTTTCAGCCAGAGAACAAATAATTCAAGCAGGTACAGACCATGTTTGTAGTCCTTGTACACCATGTTGCATTTTGTGTTTTTTGGTGCTTGCATCATTTAGTGTTTATAATCTGAACTACTTTGGATCATTAGCTGGTTTTCAAAGTGCATGTAGCTTCACATTTCTCAAGTAATGTTGATTTTCAGAGTGCAAGTGCCTTCGTATTTTTTAAGTTAAATGTCCGCCCCTGGTAACTTGAATTCGTGGGTCCGCCACTGCACACAAATCATACACGAATGCCATTACGAATTAAATGAAATACAAGGACTTACACTAGCTCGTTTTACAGGCTCACTGCAGCTCTGCTTGCGCTTGGGATGTTCCATGTACAAGTCCATGTTACCGCTTGCTTGGATGTGCAGGCCTTGTGCTCCTTGCATCCCCCTCTGCATTTTTGACACGGCGAATCGCTGATCAGATAAGAGGAACCGACCTTGCTGTTGTACCGGAGGACAGATATTTACAAGGTTATATGGGTGTGCAGGATGTGTACCAGATCCCGTAGCGCCGTCAGTCTTCGCTAAAAAATGGTTTGCTTGTTTCAGATGATATCTCCAGAAGAAATAAAAGTAAAAATCAGAGTTGGATAGGCGTGTAAGCTAAAAGAGCAGTGAAAGGATATCCAAACATCGTCAGAACAGTGCACAAGGGAGTGGTGTGTGGATACCTTGTTCGGGCCGGCGTTTGGGCATGCTCGCCTAGCTAGAGTGCAGGTCACTTCAGAGCCGTTTAGGGTGATGCACTGGTGTTGGCTGGCCGCACACGGATGCAGATCATGTGTGGCAGCGACGCGTGACGATATGGTGGACGAGACCGTTCGTGAAGCCCCAGCGGCCTCGGGGGGTGGAGGCGCGACGATGTGCTCGGTGAAGTAGCCCTGGTGAGCATGGAGACGGTGTCGGTGAAGCGCACCTGATGCGGTGGAAGTTGGTGGCTGTGAGGCACGTCGGTTGCGGCGGCTGACATTGTCGGTGGACCATCCGGTGCGGTGGACGAGGGCATAGATGAGGTAGCTCCGGTGCGGTGGTGAAGCGCGACCGTCATCTTCGTCGTCGTCGTCCGGCACAGAGGTGGGGAAAGAGACGAGATGAGGGGCGATTCAAACTTTGCTTGGTTTGGCGGCGAATTAGGGATTTGAGCAATCTAGGCACGGAAGGGGACGATGGAGAAGGGAGATTTTCTAGGGCTGGAATTGGGGCCGCCAGATATTTCAATCCAAAACGTGGAAGCGCAAACTTATTTTGCCGTCCGACACACGCGACCACCACGACACGAACCTCGTCTACCTGGTGCGCCTACATTTGAGAATGCAAACGAATCTTCTTTCATTTGCAAACGAATCTGTATGTATTACCATGCCCGTGTTTTCCTTGCAATAATTAGTCATTCGAAACGAGATACTATAAATTAATTAATGAGGAGTTATTTGAAAAAAAAATCAAAACGATATCCACGCTAACGTGGATTAGAGTGTGTGTCACATAGAGATCTCCAATTCTAACATGGATTTCGCATTTCACTGTATCGATGCTACTTTTTAATACAAATTCATATGTGTATGACGAACACCATGGTAGTGAGAAAACTTTTGGATGTATTCAAACATATGACCTACAAAATAGCACAACAAATCGAATCAATGTCAGCTTTTCGAAACCTAGTATGGCACGAATTCGAAATAATTACCCATATGCATGGTCCTCAGTTCAAATCTTACAACGTACACCGAATTGAAACATCGATATTAAGTCTCGTACTATCTACATTCAAATGTTGT